>JAKWJC010000363.1:6030322-6740374 GCA_027704865.1 Solanum neorickii | reverse complement strand
ATCTATCTATCTATCTATCTATCTATCTATTGATTCATCTATCGATCTATCGATCTATCTATCTATCGATCCATCTATCCATCCCATCCCATCTATTTATCTATCTATCTATCTATCTATCTATCTATCTATCTATCTATCTAACTGTCTGTCTGTCTATCTATCTATCTCTCTATCTATCTATCCATCTATATATATATATATGTATATATATATATGTATATATATATATATATATATTTATATAGTTTGTGAATTTGTAATATAACTATTTTAATTTTATCTTATGTTCCTTCTACCAAAAAAATCGAATAAAGTCAAACTATCATTCAATGAAAGAGGAAAATATAATTATGTAATTTTTCCTTTGACTAATATGATGGAATTACAAAATATATTTAAACATAAAAATTAATATCTTCAATGTAATAAATTACTCATTTAGAGAATAAAGTATCTTACAATCAAATAGAGGCTAATGAGTTTGAAGTTTATACGTTGTTAATATTTTTCTTAAAATAATATGTTATTCGTTCTTTAACTTATAATTTTCATGTTAGTTTAACTTCAAAAAAAAATAAAAGAAATGTTTTAATCATCAAACATCCCTCTTGAAAAACATACTATTAATCCGAAGAAAGGTATGGGACATGAAGAAGGATGCAATATAAATTACTATTTAGTTATGCCTTGTTGTAAGTCACTTAAATATAGGAGGTTAATTCCAATAATATATTTTGAAAGGAAGAAAAAAAGAGGCCCAACTTTTATTATTTATTTTTATTTCATCTCATGAAAAATTAATTTTCAATTTATTAAACTTGACTTTGAGGAGGTTGTTTCCCACATTCACACCATGTGTCATCACAATAATAAGGTGGGATGTCACCACAAACGTATTTACGAATGGGTGTCAATTATGAAATAACAAATGGATGTATAGAAAGCACGTTCATAATTAATTGGTCAGATTCTTATTACTCATATAGTAAAATGCACACAATGAATTAGCAAAGTATATACACGGAACAACCCTCTAGGTCATTTATATGAAAATGACTTCATCTTAGCGTTAAGGGTTACGAGCATTCCTATAGCGACCTAATTCGTTTATGACTATCTTAAACCCTAGGCCACTAAAGTCATTGCTTGGGGAATCATATATTTTTGAGGCCCATTTTAAAAAATCAATTACTGGGGTACTAATGAGTGTTATGATTTGTGCAAAGAAAATTGCATCTGAGATGAAAATAAACCTGAATTTCATAAGAAACTTTTTGATGTAAATATGGATAGCGAAGACACAAGTCCCTTGAAGAATCTTTAAGTATTTATTTATTTATATATGTAGGGAAGATCAACCTATTTTTTCACTTTAAAATAGATTCGAACCAATTAAAGCGTATGAAAATATTTTCGATTTCTTATTTAGTGGTAAATTATTGAGATCAAGAGATGATGAGAATTAAAAATATTGTCTTAACTGAGACCATTATTTAACATGTAATAGTTGTTGTAATATTGATGGTTTAGATTTATTTTTTGTATTAAAAGTGTTAAGGGAAACAATACAAGTAGAAGATAATGATCTAACGGAAATACTAAACCAAATAAAAAGACTTGATTCTATTCCAAACACACATATTGCTTATAGAATAATGTTAACAGTTTCTTTAACCATTACATAAGCCGAAAGAAGTTTTTTCAAAATTTAAATTAATAAAATCTTCTTTAAGATCAAGAAAGTCTCAAGAAAGGTTGAATGAATTAGCTATATTACCTTTCGAAATATAATTATTAAAACAAATTGATCATAAAACAATACTTAATGACTTCGCATCTAATATAGCTAGAAAAGTAGATTTTACATAAAAGTAAATGATGAAAAAAAAATAGGGTCCCTCTCTTCAGCTTCGCGTTATGGCCCCAATGTTGTTGATTCGGCCTTGCATCCCAGTCACATGGTTGTTAATTTGATCCTTCAACAAATTTATGTGTTTTAGAGCTTTTGAAACATAAACAGTTGACATCAATCAAAAGTTTCTATTAGTTCCACAACATTGAGTTTGGTTTAGAAGGACTTTTTGTATGGATCCTGAGGCCTCTTTGCAAATTTCAAGACCTATTGTTCATTTTGGAAAAAATGGAGCTTGTGTGTGTGTGAGAGAGAGACCTAAAAAAAGCATTATTACGTCTTACACGCATTTCTATAGCGACCTAATTCGTTTATGACCGTCTTAATCCCTAGGACACTAAAGCCATTGCTTGGGGCCTCATATATTTTGGGGGCCATTTTTAAATAAATCAATTGTTGGGGTACTTATGAGTGTTATGATTTGTTGTCAAGAAATTGCATATGAGATGAAAATAAACTTGAATTTCATAAGAAACAATTTGATGTAAATATGGATAGAGAATTCAGCAAGTCCCTTGAAGAATCCTTTAGTGTTTATTGCTTTATTTATGTAGAGTAGATCAAACTATTTTTTCACTTCATAATAGATTCAAACCAATTAAAGCATATGAAAATATTTTTGATTACTTATTTAGTGGTAAATTATTGAGATCAAGATATGATGAGAAATTCAAAATATTGTCTTAACCTAGAACTTTCTTTAACAAGTAAGATATTGATGATTTAGATTTATTTATTTTTATTAGAAGTGTTAAGGAAAGTAATACAAGTAGAATATAATGATCTTATGAAAATACTCAATCAAATAGCATGTAAGATATTGTCCAAGTATGCATATTTTTTATAGAATAATGTCAACAGTTTCTTTAACTGTTATATTAGCCGATAGAAGTTTTTCAAAATTTAAATTGATTAAATGTTCTTTAAGATCAAAAAAGTCTCAAGATAGCTTGAATGAATTAGCTATATTACCATTTGAAAAAGAAATGTTAAAACAAATTGATCATGGAACACTACCTAATGACTTCGTATCTAATATAGCTAGAAAAGTAGATTTTAAATAATAGTTTTTGATTAAAAAAATATTAGGGTGCCCCAATATTGTTGAGTCAGCCTTGCATCCTTGTCACATGGTTGTTAATTTGAATTTTAAACAAATTTATTTGTTTTAGAGCTTATGAAACATCAACGGTTGATATTAATCAAAAGTTCATAAAAATGACTTCGAAAATGCAATTATAAATGTTCTATTAGCTGCACTTTGTGTGAATCATGTGGCTTCTAAGCTAATTTCAAGACCCATTGTTCATTTTGGCAAAAATGGAGATTGGGTGTGACTTACTTTTTTCCGTGATGACATTGGCTTGAAGTTTTGAAAATTTAAAATTTGGTTTGATAGCATATCTCGATTGTGCGCATAGGATTCTGAATAAATCCTGAGCATCCTTTGGAGAATTCTAGAAATGGACAAACTAGATGATGTGGCTTAGCTGGTTTAATCCAGTAACGAGTTCATGTTCGGGGGTGGGGGTGGGTGGGTGAGGCTTGTCCATATTCTTAAAGGCTTAACTTGTATGCTTTATGATTGCGTGGCCTTAGCACAATTATCAGGGTGTAGCTCATTTTACCTTTGCATTCTTATTCTCTACTTGTCGTGATCTGATAAGACCCTAAGTCGTGTTGAGCACCTTTGGACACTATGATCATGAAGGTTTATCTCCATGGTTGCAAGGAAAATTTTATTAGTGGGCCACAATCTTGACCCTTTACCTAAAAACTAGGATGAACCAATCCATCTCATTTCTTAAAGTGAGACCATATGCGATCTATGATCTGTTCTTATACAGAAGATTGTTTGGTGATATCTCCCTCAATTAAGCTCCATTTTGGGTGATTCAAACTTGAAGACGTCAAAAAACTTCGTGGCTACGTGGTTTTGTTTTTGAAGAGTTCCAAGGCCTAATGACCCTCCGTGTCATCTCTTTGTGAAGGCTTTTTTGTTTGTCATTCAGAACTTTTCTATATTGACCCCAAGCCATTTACAACTTATTGGGACTAATAGTTTTTTCACCTTGTCGTTCATGTAGTTTTAATGAATTTTTAATATTTTGGAGCTTGTATACCTTAAATAGTGTATTTCGATTAAAATTTGTAGGAAGAAACGTTGGACTTTTCTTTACTTAAATATCCCAACTTTCGAAAGGTGTATCTTCCTCATATCATATCGAAAATGCGTACACTAGATGGCATTGGAAAGATCTCTCTAGCCATGTCAGGATATAACCATAAATCATCCTCATCTCGAAGTTTTGGTCATTTGAAAATGACCAAAAGTCACTTTCTTAACTCAGTCATTTTTTTTCCAAAATTTTCCCTTTCTTCCAAATATGAATATTTTTAGTTTCTTAGCTTATTTCTTATTATTTCAAATTATGAGATGGTACAATATTTCCCATTGGGATCATTCTTACTCTAATGAGATATCTTTCACTAAGCTAAGGATAGTAACATCAAGTTCAACACTCAACAAACAAAAGCAGGTAATCACATGCTTACTTAAAGTTTATAAAGTACTAGGAAGAGAATTCGTACCTTGATCTGCAATCTCTTCGGATTCAAAGAGATGGGATATCTCTTCTTCTTATCCTCTTTAGATTCCTAAGTCACTTCTTCAACGAATTAGTTCCTCCAAAGGACCATGACTAACGCAACCTCCTTTATTCTCAACTTGAGAACTTGGAGATCTAACATATGAACCGGAATCTCTTAATAGGATAAGCTATCCTTAATCCCAACATTTTCAGTTGGTACAATAAATGAAGGATCACCCATGCAATTTTTCAACATAGAGATATGAAATACCAGATGAATTGTTGCCAACTTTTGTGGTATCTCTAACTCATAATCTACATTGTCAATCCTATTGGCTATGCGATAAGATCCAATATATCGGGGGCTAAGTTTCCCATTCTTACTTAATCTCATAACACCCTTCATGGGTGAAACCTTTAAGTATACCTAATCATTCATTTCGAACTTCAACGATCTTCTCTTAACATATCGTTAGGATTTTTGAGGACTTTGTGCCATTTTCGATCTTTCTTGAATTACCTTCATTTTATTCATATATTGGTGAACAAGATCTGGTCTTATTAACCCTGATTCACCAACCTCGAACCATCCAATACGAGATCTACATCTTCTCCCCTAAAGAGCTTCGTATGGAGCAATTTGGATGCTCGAATGATAACTGTTGTTGTAAGAAAACTCTATGAGAGGTAGGTGATAATCCCAATTACCCTTGAAATTAATCACGCAAGACCTCAACATATATTCTAAGGTATGTATATCACACTTCGATTGCCCATCCGTCTGAGGATAAAAAGAAGTGATTAAGTTCAACTTTGAACCCAAATCTTTCTGAAAAGATTTCTAGATTTGTGCAGTAAATTGTGCACCTCTACCTGAAATTATCGAAACTGGGACTCCATGAAGTCTCATCACTTGCTGAATATATAACTTTGCATAATCTTCTACCGAATGAGTGGTCTTTACTTGCATTAAGTGGGATGATTTTTCATTCTATCGACAATCACCCAAATTTAATCATGTTGCCTGCAAGACCTTGTTTACCTTGGGATGAATTTCATATTAATCATCTCCCACTTCAATTCCATAAGTTCTATATTCTGACCAACCCTCCAGAACTGTGGTGTTTTACTTGCACTTCCTTGCAATTTGGGAACTTGAGAACAAATTCAACAATGTGCTTTTTCATACCTTCCCACCAATATATCTCTCTCAAATTGCTGTACATGTTTGTGAAACCCGTATGAATGGAATATTTAGAGCTATGAGCTTCCTCTGTGATCCTATCTTGTAGTCCATCCACCCTAGGCACACACAATCTACCTTGATACTTTAGCACACCATATCCCCCTTGTTCAAAAGCTAATACCTTTTGCTTATGAGCATTTGCCTTCTACTAGCAAAATGGGATCTTGTTCTTGCTTTTCTTTCAATTCTAAAACTAATAATGACTCAGTCCCATTTGTCACCACTATTTCTCATTCTGTGAAATCCATGAGTCGGACTCCTAGGTGTGCAAGTCTAAGCACTTCTTTTGCCAGTTCCTTCTTCTCTTCCTTAAGGTGGGCGGTAGTACTTATAGACAACCTGATTAAGGTATCAACAATAACATTAGCCTTAACTGGGTGGTAAAGAACGCTCATGTCAGAATCTTTAAGAAGTTCTAACCACCTCTTTTGTTTGAGATTAATCTCTCTGAGTGAACACATATTGTAGTCTCTTGATATTAGTGAAAATATCCACATGAATACAATACAAATAGAGAGACCATATCTTCTAGAAGAATACTACAACAACCAACTCTAAGTCATGGGTTGCATAATTCTTTTCATGAACTTTTAATTGTCTGGAGGCATAAACTATAATCTTGTCATTCTGTATTAACACACAACCCGAACAAACTATAGATGAATCATATTACACCACAAAACCTTGAATACCTTCTAGTAAGGTCAAGACTGGAGCATTAGTCAACCTCTTCTTCAACTCCTGAAAGCTTTTCTCACAAGCTTTAGACCATTCAAACTTAATAGTTTTATAAGTCAACTTGGTCAAAGGAGACAAGATATATGAAAACCCCTCAACAAACCTTCTATCGTAGCATGCAAAACCCAAGAAACTCTTTATGTCATTTGTAGACGTGGGTCTAGGACAACTCTAAATTGTTTCTATCTTTTGGGTTTCAACTCTAATCCCATCATCGGAAACTATATGGCCCAACAATTCCACATACTTAAGCAAAAATTCACAGTTTGAGAGCTTAGCAAATAACTTCTTATCTTTGAAATTCTAAAGGACTATTCTAAGGTGACTAGCATGATCTTCTTCATTCCTTGAATAGATTAGTGTGCCATCAATAAAGATGATAACAAACATTTCTAAATAAGGTTTAAAGACTCTATTCATAAAACCCATGAATGTTGCAGGCGCATTGGTTAACCCAAATGACATGACTAAAAACTCACAACGCCCATATCTAGATTTAAAAGTTGTCTTTGGAATGATGTACTCTCTAACTTTCAACTGGTGGTAGCCTAATCGAAGGTCAATATTGGAAAACAAAGAAGCACCTGAAATTGATAGAATAGATCATCAATCCTTGGAAGAGGATACTTTTTCTTGATGGTGACTTTATTCAATTGACGCTAAACTATATACATCCTTAGGGAACCATCTTTCTTACTCACGAATAAGATAGAAGCTCCCCAAGGTGATACAGTTGGTTGAATGAAACCCTTATGTAAAATATCTTTCCATTGTTCTTTCAACTCTTTTAATTCTACTGGTGTCATTCTATGTGGTGGAATGGAGACAAAATATGCAAGGAGATATATACCTAAGTCTCTCTAGACTATGGGAAGATCATCTGGAAAGACTCCTGGGAAATCTTTCACTACTGGAACAGACTGAATAGTAGGTATCTCAACACTATAGTCATTAACTCAGACTAAGTGATAGACATCCCTTTAGAAACTAACTTCGTCGCCTTAAGGTACAAAATGAATCGACTCTTAGGCATTGCTTAACTGCTTTTCCACTCTAAGACTGGCTCATTTCGAAACTAAAACTTAACCTCTTGAGTTCTACAATCAACTGAGGCATAACACACATGAAGGCAGTCCACACAAAGAATGACATCGAAGTCTACCATGTCTAACTCAACTAAATCAGCCATGATACTCTTGTGATTGCCGGAAAAAGGACAATCATGATAGACTTTTTTTTGCTAGAATGGATTCACTAACAGGTGTGTAGACACTGAATGGTTCACTAATTTGCTCATGATCAATATCAAAGTTCATGAGATCATATGGAGTTATAAAAGTAAGCTCAGTCTTGGGTCTAGTAATGTAATAATTCATAGACTTGAATCATACGAGTGACAACATCTGGCGAGTTCTCATGCTTATGGCGATTATTGAGAGCATACAAGCGGTTTAGTCCTCCGCTAGTATCGGAAGTAGCTCCCCTAGGTGGAGCTCTGTATGGTGGAGCAACTCATGAAGAGTTGTCTCTATTGCCCTTGTTACCACTTTCATGCGTGTTCTTTGGACAATCTCTCATGAAATGTTTGGTCTGACCGCACATGAAACAACCAGTGGAACCCTCACGACAAACACTAGAGTGGTTTCTACCATACTTGGCACAGGCAGGATGCTTACTACCCCCCAAAACACTACCCGGTGAATATACATGTTTATCTGTGGAAGTCTGAACATAGTACTCACATTATTTCTTAAGTGTAGGTGCACTAGCAAATGATGGGGCATGACCTATCTATTTCTATTGTAAGGATGACCGGTTGGCATTACTCTTCTGTTGCTTGGACCCATTCCCTATCTTAGCTCTCTTATTTCTACACTCTTTTATGTCCCTCTGCTTCTCCTCTTCAACCTGCTGCACATAAACCATCAACTTGGATATGTCCATGTCACCTGTCAGCATTGCAGCTCTGCCCACTTTTCTTGATGCACGACCCAAGCCAATGACAAACAAGTTCATCCTACTCCTCATTTCTTTAACCACCTCAAGATCATAGCGGGACAGCTGGGTGAAGTTCAACCTATACTCATGCACACTCAAGGAGTCCTATTTCAGTGTAAGAAACTCCCGTATCATAGTCTCCTTCAATTTTCAGGGAAAGAAATGCCCCAAGAAAACCTCTTCGAGACAGACCCAACTCGGATGTAGTGCATGTTTATCTCTGCCCTCCTTCCACTGATCGAAACAAGTTCTAGCCTAATTCTTCAGTTGATAAGCAGCTATCTCTACTCCTTCAGCATTAGCAACATGCATCACATCAAAAACCTTTTTCTAGTCCTCAACAAAATTCTCCAAATCCTCACTAGTGATCAAACCCATGAAACATGAAGGATTCATCCACACGAATCCTTGAAGTGTCAACCTCTTCTTTTATTTCTTCTCTATTCTACCCAACTTGATTGGTTTCAACTTGACTGAGTATCCTTATTGCCTCTTTAAAATAAACATTAGAAACTTCTTCTTGCGGTTGTACTTCAGGTGCATTGGTAACTCTGGTTCCTCTACGTTTCTCCAAGTTGGGCAAGCTATTGCTTCTCTTTGGGGAGGCATGGTTATATGAAACACGTAGAAGCACAAATCAGAGAGAATTTTTTAAGATAAACTCTAACGCGTGAAAAGGAATATGAAAGAAGTGAGAAATTTCTAAATGTTGCAACCTAATAATTATAGATGAGGCGCGCTTCACATCGATAACTAGGAATCTAATAACACGACTTCATAGACTCTAAAGGACTTTTGAACTCTAGGCTATGGTACCAAGTTTGTCACTCCCCGAGACTACGCCCTGCATGTGGCCGAAACCCAATGACCATTGCTGGCCTTGAGCGGACGCTTGTCCTGGATTACTTAACCCAACAACAGACTTAACTCATTCAATAACTTAAGTTAATAATTTGTCTAAAATGGCAATTAAGTCTCAATAACAAATTATTAGCAATACAAGGAATGAGAGACGCAATGCTAACTTTCTGAGTGTCTATCTATAAAGCCTTCTAAAGCTGAGATACATATTGGGATAGACCCCACACCATCCTAACAAGGAAAAATACTATAAAAGAAAAAAAAAATTATCCTCCAGAGTGCAAGGAGGCTCACCACTGACTTTGAAGTGCTTAACTTGATGAGCGGTGCCCCAGATGTCGATCCTCATTACCTGCTTTACATCATGATACGATGCAGGTTAACTGGCCTCAGTACACTGAATGTATGAGCATGCGAGTTGGAATGCTAAAACGACTTAAGCTTGAAACGAGTGAGAATGAATTCTTACCTTGACTCTGCTCAACTTATGAATAAAATAACTTAATAACACTAACTCATTTCAATATAAAGCGATTTATTTCTGTTCTAGCATGATCGTAAAGATCTAAGGTTTTTATAGTAATTCTATTGACATAATTTTGACTTGTATCCTTGTCCTACTTTTTGGCTACCTCTAATTGATATAATGTCTACCGGTGACACTCAACTCTATTATTTGTGGACTAGAAAAACTTCTTATGATAAAAGTTTTATCAATTATGATTACTTGTTATTTTCTTGATATTTTGTTGTCTAACTTCTAGAAACTTGTTTTGGCCTCAACAAACACATACACTAGCATACATATTCATTGTTATATTAAGTCCGCCCTTTTAGATCTATGGTTGACCAACCCCAAACAATTACAGGAGTATAGAGAAGCTATACTTGTGCATTCCACTAGGCCTTAACAAGATAGGTGAGAAATCATTCAAGGTAGGGTAGACCGTGCCTATGATCATGGTAGACCAAGTCGAGGAGCAGAGTTGACCGTTTCTATAGGTTAGGTAGGTTATACCTACGCGGTAGCACATGTGTATGTACCAAAGAGCCTCAGATTTGCATTCACAACAACAAAAATAACTTTTAGAGACAATAAATAGACACATTAATATGAAGTGTACTAAAGTCTTTACCGGCATTAGTTAAGTGTTATTAGATCCAATGTCGTTAAATCCTTTAGGGACACATACAAAAAGTGCTAACTTCCACTAACAATACATATTTAGCAATACTTTCTAATTAATTACCGTTAAGTTTAATTCTTATATTAAGATTGATTCTTGGGAAATGTACATTCAGATGGTTTAGAAAAGATTGTCATTGGGATCTAGGTTAGGGGCTAGTATGGGTATTAAGCGTTATTACTCTCGTTAGGACCTAAAGGGATTGTGTGTTTTTTGTACCTACCAGGCCTATGAAGGCCATGTTAGGTAATTGCTTTTCATGTGCTTATAATTTATTGTTATAGGGAGATTACAGTGTGTTTTTTGTACCTACCAGGCCTATGAAGGCCATGTTAGGTAATTGCTTTTCATGTGCTTATAATTTATTGTTATAGGGAGATTACATATTTTACTTGTATTACATCCCTTCCCTTTTCGTTCAATATTTTTACTTTAGTGTCAACTTCCAACATATCTTACATGTACATTATTTTGTACTGACACCCCTTGTCGGGGGCAATGCGTGTCGAGTAGCACAACTAATTATCAAGCTTAATGGTTGGCCATGTTCTTTTGTTAAATTTGATAAAAATATTCTTATTTTAAAAATAAAATATATATTTCAAAATTAAAGTTGTGGTTGGGAATGAATACAAATTGTAGTTGTGTTAATGTTTTGGGGATTAATTTTGAGGAAAAATTAGTGAAACCAACTTTTGTTGTTCTTAAAATTCTTGAATTCAACTTAAAGTTGCGTTTCAAAGGTTTGTTGCAAACTGTATACATTGGAGTTCAAATCTTAAAAAAATGAGAACTCTTTATAGAGAAATGCTACTAATAAGAAATAAAAAATTAGATTATTTATCAAAATAAAGATATATGACATAAAGAAGGAAACAATAAGCTTTCGAAATTGGCTTATTCCTTGTTGCAAGTTATTTTGAAAAAGAATGGAAGGAAACAATAATCTTTCTTATTGGAGTAATGTCATGTTGAAAGTTACATTGAAAGAGAAATTAAATTCCAAATCTATTCTTCCTTTCTATTTCATGCTATGAATTTTAATTATTCAATTTATGTTTTCAGTAGTTTTTATAATTCGACCAATGGGAGGACGATGTCCACATTCACACCATTCACCATCACAATAATAGGGAGGTATATCGCCACAAAGACGTTTACAGTCTTCGTCTGTCTTGCAACAACACCTGGGTATGTCTACTGCTTCAACCTTTTGCGAGACACCTATCAAATTAATCATTAGAATCTACAATTAATAGGAAAACACATTTCATATTTCAGCACAAGAAGCTTTTCAAAATTAACTTAGAAAATATTACAGAGAAGTGATTCATACACCATTACTAATAGAACAAATCAAGTAAAAGACTTACATATCGCAATCATAGTAAACATGAGGAAAAAAACCCACACTTTGAAAGACATATCTTAATTTTTTTTTGTATGCTCAGTAAGTCACTTGATGATGATGTTTTGTTTTCTTTGTGTCCTATTTATAGTATATTTAGTTGAATATTTAATAAATATATATATATATATATATATATATATATACTTTGAATCTTGTAATATAACTATTTTGTTTTTATCTTATGTTCCTTCTACTAAACAAATTTAACAAAGTCAAACTAGCATTAAATGAAAGAGGAAAAATATAATTATGTAATTTTTCATTTGACTAATATGATGGAATCATAAAATATATTTAAACATAAAAATTAATTTTTTCAATGTAATAAATTACTCATCTAGGGATTTAAGGATCGCACAATCAAATAGAGGCTAAAGTATTTGAAGTTTATAAGTTGTGAATATTTTTCTTAAAGTAATATGTTATTCAGTACAAATATATATATATATATATATATATATATATATATATATACATATATATATATATATATATATATATCTTGTGAATCTGTAATATAACTATTTTGTTTTTATCGTATGTTCCTTCTACCAAACAAATTTAACAAAGTCAAACTAGCATTATATATAAGAGGAAAAATATAATTATATAATTTTTCCTTTGACTAATATGATGGAATTACAAAATATATTTAAACATAAAAGTTAATATTTTCAATGTAATATATTACTCAAGTAGAGAATAAAGTATCGCACAATCAAATAGAGGCTAAAAAATTTGAAGTTTATCAGTTGTGATTATTTTTCTCAAAATAATATGTTATTCGGTCTCGAACTAATAAATTTCATGTAAGTTCAACTTTAAAATAAATTGAAATGTTTTAATCATAAAACACCCGTCTTAAATAAGTCTATGTTTTGTAAAGTATTGATTATTAGTGTAGAATACACATATCATTAGAGACTATTAATCAAAAGAAAGGTATAGGACATGAATAAGGAAGCAATAAGACTTCTTATTTAGTTAATGCCTTGTTTTAAGTCAATTAAAAATAGGATTTGAATTCCAAAATTATGTTTTGAAAGCTAGAAACAAAGTGTCCCAACTTCTATTATTTCTTTTTATTTCATCTCATGAATTTTTTTCAATTTATCCTTAACTAGTTTATAAAATTTGACCTTGAGGAGGTTGTTGCCCACATTCACACCATTCTTCATAACAATAGTAGGGTGGGATATCACCACAAAGGTAATTAGAAATGGGTGTCAATTCTTCAATAACATATGGATGTATAGAAAGCACGTTCACAATTAATTGGTGTCAGTTTCTTATTATTCATATATGAAAATGCGCATAATTAATTGGCCAAGTATTTACACGTAACAACCCTCTAGGTCATTTATATGAAAATGACTTCATTTCATCGTTACGGCTTACAAGCATTTCTATAGCGACCCAATTCGTTCATGACCGTCTTAACCCTTAGGCCACTAAAGCCATTGCTTGGAGCCTAAAATATATTGGGGGCCATTTTGAAACAATCAATTATTGGGGGTACTAATGAGTTATATGATTTGTGCAAAGGAAATTGCATATGAGATGAAAATAAACTTTAATTTCATGAGAAACAATTTGATCTAAATATGGATAGCAAAGTCACCAAGTCTCTTGAAGAATCTTTCAGTGTTTATTGTTTTATATATGTAGGGTAGATCTAACAATTTTTTCACTTCAAAATAGATTCCAACCAATTAAGAATATGAAAATATTTACATTTCTTATTTATTGGTAATTATTGAGATCAACGGATGATGATAATTTTAAAATATTGTCTTAACCTAGAACTTTCTTTAACATGTAGTAGTTCTTTTGTATTGATGGTTTGGATTTATTTTTTATGTTTAAAGTGATAAGGGAAACAATACAAATTAAAGGTAATGATGTAACAAAAATATTCAATCAAATAGAAAGACTTGATTTTTTTCCAAACACGCATATTGCATATAGAATAATGTTAATAGTTTATGTAACCGTTACCTCAGCCAAAAGATGTTTTTTGAAATCTAAATTGATTAAATCTTCTTTAAGAAGCTATATTACCATTTTAAAAAGAATTATTTAAACAAATTGATCTTAAAAATGTACCTAATGATTTTACATCTAAAATATCTAGAAAATTAGATTTTAAATAATTGTATATATGGTGAAAATAAAATAAAATATTAGGGTCCCTCTCTTCAATTTAGCTTTAGGCAGTCAATGTTGTTGAGTCGGCCTTGCCTCAGAGTCACATGGAATTTAATTTGATTTCTCAATGAATTTATTCGTTTTAGAGCTTTTGAAACGTGAACATCTGACTTCAATAAAAAGTTCACGAAAAAAACCTCAAATATTCAATTATAAAGGTTCTATTAGCTCCACAACATTCATTTTCGTCAAGAAATACCTTGTGTGGATTCTGAGGCTTCTATGCCAATTTCAAGACCTATTGTTCATTTTTACAAAAAATGGAGCTTGGGTGGGGACGACTCACATTTTTTGAGATGACCCTGGTTTGATGTTTTGATAATTTAAAATTTTGTTTGATAGAATATTTCGGTTGTTTGCATAGGATTCTGAATAAATTCTGAGCCCCCCTTGGAGAATTCTAGAAATGGACAAACTAGTTGATGTTCCTCAGCTGGTGTAATCCAGTAACGAGTTCATATCAGGGGAATCGGGGGGTTGGAAACATTCATAAAGGCCTAATTTGTAAGGTTTGCGATTGTGTGGCCTTGACACATTATGAAGGTGTAGCCAATTTTACCTTCGCATTTGCATGGTCTCCTTGTCGCAATCGTGACCAAGTTGACCACCTTTAGACATAGTGATCACGAAGTTTGATCTCCATGGTTGTGAGGAATATTTTATTAGAGGGCCACGATCCTCACCCTTTACCTAATGATTACGATAAATTAATCTGTCCTATTTCTTAAAATAAAATCATATGCTATCTGTGCTTTTTTCTCAAGGTTGGTTTTGGTGATATCTCCCTCAATTGAGCTCCATTTTGGGTAATTTAAACTCGTGGACATCAAAAACATCGTGGCTATGTGGTTGGTTTTTGGAGAGTGTCACGGTGTAATGACCCTCTCATTTATCTCTTTATGAAGGCCTTTTTGTTTGTCATTTAGAAATTATCCATATTGACCTCAAGCCATTTACGACTTATTGGGACTGATAGTTTTGTCACCTTTTCGTTCTTGTGGTTTTAATGAATTTTTAATATTTTGGAGCTTTTAAACCTTAATTCGTTGATTTTGATTAAAATTGTAGGAAAAAAACCTTGGAAAAATATTCTCATGGTTGCATCATCTTTGGAAGGGTAATTTTAGACTAGTGGGATGATAGACACAGATCCTAAGGATTTTGGTGCAAGTTTATGTAATTAGATATTTTAGCTTTTAAGTTTAGGCCTAAGTTTGACCTTGACCAACATTCTTGGTAAACATTCATAGATTAGATTTTTATTTTCTGTGCGGTTAGCTTCTAAGTGTTGAATTCGGTCTGAAATGTCCCTTTTAGCGGATCCCGAGTGTCACACCCAGAGCTACCCCCACGACGCGGACACGGAACCTAGGAAACAAAGTGATCTCAAGCTAACCCTACTAGCATGTCGTGAACATACTAAAGATAATAAACTGTTGCGGAAGCTAAATCATACTTAAAATGAAAAGATGGGGAATACCCATATTCTATAACTGAAATCTTTGAAAACAATGAGTTTAATACAAAAGAAATATTAACTCAATACTAAGCTGAATCTAACTATGTCTGAAAATAGCCTCTAAACTAGACTAGAAATTTTGGGACAAGCCCCAGCTAAATCTATCAAAAATTGAAACTAAATGACTAATGACTGAAATGAAACTCATGACTATTGTCCTCGGAGAATGAGGACTCACCACTAAATCTACTAATATGGAGATCGGGAATTCGATCTATGCCTAATCTTGATGCTGAGAACTTGAACCTACATCAAGAGAAGATGTAGCGCACGTATGTGTCAATTCTTGAAAAATACTAAGCATGTAGGATAGAGTAAAGCTAAAATAAAACATACCTGAACAAGCACAAAAACAAGTATAATAATCTGCACGTGATGTGCTAATTTCTGAGCTAACTGAATGCAATGACCAATTTATAACATGCTGATAATGAATAATGAATATACTGATAAATGGTCAATGCAGAGAGTCTGACTGAACTGTGGGAGCTACTAATTACCGATAATAAAACCACATGAGCTAAATGTGGAGTCCGATGTATACGCCCATCGAGAGGATCCAATATACCCTGCCAAAGGTATAAAGGCATGTTGACGTTATCACTAAACTGATTGCCCACAGAGGGGACTTACAACTTACTTTGCTAGTAGTTCTGGGACTATGGGTACGCTAAACCCTAGTCTAACTCAATATTATGCTACTCCCAATGAATTCTGTAAATTAACTGATTATATCTAAATTTCTATAAATACTGGATAGCTCAAACTGAACATGCAAACTGAGAATGCAACAATTAATCTAGTAATTATGCATTTATAACTGAGGCATGTATATCTGAAGTGTCTAAAATATATGACCTAGCATGTGTAATTCAAGAACTAAGGAAATACAAAGCTAGGGTTCTGAAATTCATGCGATAATCTGAGTAATAACATGCTAATATGATTTGGAACATATATTTAATAAATTCATGAAGTTATATCAAAGATCTAGAAACCCTAGGTTTAATAATGATAAGAGAATCAAGAACTTACTGAAACTAATGACCCAATGGGTTAAAGGAACCCACTAGTGAAATCCCACATACCTGGTGATGAAATCCACGAAAAAATACTTAAGTTTCGGGGCTGGAACTGCTGGAGCTTGTGGCATTTTTGAACTAGGGTTCTTAAGGTTTTTTTCTCCTCTCTTGCTTCTAATTTTCTAAGTTTTGATTTAATGATTTGACTTGGACATATTTTAATCATGTTTCTAGTCTTAAAATGACTAAAATCTAATGATTTTGGGTCAAAACGACGTAACTTAGTGTTTAAACAGAGTGGGAAAGGTCAAAAAGACCCCTGGGAAGGTTTTTGTCGGGCCTCATGTCATCCAGGACTGACGGTCTGTCATGTGCTCGTCGGGTCCGTCGTGAGGGCCTGTTCTTTGGGCTTTTACTAAAATAGGCATAACTTTTTACTCAAAGGTCTGATTTTAGCAAGGTCGGTTTGTATGGAAATATAATTCAATTATCTATATAAGGGTAGGTCATGGGAGACCTCTCATTTTGTTCTAAGAGTTATGACCATTTTAAGTTGACCTAACTACATTTCCCCTAAACTGGATGCAAATTTTCCACCTACAACCCGTACGTCCACCTACGAACCATATTGGTCATCCATAGCTCTTGTCAGAGAGTGGTTGAAGGGAGTCTTAATCGACGGTCACGAACTACGTACCGAAGTTTGACCTACGGACCGTAAGTCCGTCCGTCATCAAAGAATTAACCAATTTTTCTAGGCTTAAACTTTTGGGAGTTTCTGTTCTTATCGACAATTGTGCAGGACGGAACGTGGTCCTGGCGACAGTCCGTCGATGCCACTGTTGGTAGCACCTGCAGATTTTTCTGAAAAACTATTTTTTGGTTTGTTTTGGATACAGGGTGTTACATTATCTCCCCCTTGGGAACATTCGTCCTTGAATGAAGACTAAACTAGCTGAAATTGAGGGAGAGAGATACAAACCCCACTATTAAATACTGAGAACTGAGTTTTGACTGAATTGAGTTCTGAGTAAATGCAATTACGCTAAAAATGAAAGTACAAACTGAGGGAACATGATTCTAAAACTGAATTTACACATGAATAACTGTAAAGTTGAAAAGGAACTATTACCTCAAGCTGGAGTATAATCGAAAGGAAAAAGGTAAGGATAGTTGGCTTTCATGGCTGCTTCTGCTTCCCAAGTAGCTCTCTCTACGGACTGACTCCTTCACAAAACCTTGACTGAAGCTACTTCTTTGTTTCTCAACCTTCTAACCTGACGGTCAAGAATCTCAATTGGTACATCCTCATAAGAAAGACTATATTTCACCGCCACACTCTCTAATGGCACTATAGAGGCTGGGTCACCCACATACTTCTTCATGAGTGAGATGTGGAAGACCGGATGCATTGCTGTTAATTTTGCTGGAAATTCTAACTTATATGCCACCTTGCAAATCCTTTTAAAGATCTTGTAAGGTCCTACATATCTAGGACTGAGCTTTCCTTTATTCCAAATCACATCACTCCTTTCATAGGTGAGACTTTCAGAAAAACCCGATTATCAACTTGGAATTCTAGTTCGCTTCTCCTTACATCTGCATAAGATTTCTGACGACTTTGGGTTGTCTTAAGTCTATCTCTAATGAGTTGGACTTTCTCCATAGCATAAAGGACTGAATTTGGTCCTATCAAAGCTGCTTGACCTACTTCAAACCAATCAACAGGGAATCTACATCTATGCCCTTATAAAGCCTCATAAGGGGCCATCTCAATGATCGAATGGTAGCTTTTATTGTAGGCAAACTCAATAAGAAGAAGGTGATTATCCCAACTACCTTTGAAATCGATCACACTAGATCTCAACATATCCTCTAAGGTCTGAATGATACGCTCTGCCTGACTATCCGTCTGTGGACGAAATGTTGTACTAAGGTTAACTTGAGTACCAAGACCTTTTTGAAATGACTTCTAGAAATGAGAGGTAAACTGAGGACCTCTATCAAGAACACACAATCTACCTTGGTAGCGAAGTAAACCATCTCCCCCTTGGTAGAAAACCTCCATTTTTTGATTGTTGACTGCACCCTTTAGTTCAAGCAAGATTTGATCACAGTCTTGCTTTTGCTTAACCCCCCTACCAAAGACGATTCTGCCCCATTCTGAACTGTTACACCGCTATTTGATATGCTCATAGGGAGAACTCCCAAGCGAGCAAGCCTGTGAATATCCTTCACTAGCTCCTTTCTTTCTTCCTTAACATAGGCTACACTACCCATAAATAATCTATACAGAGCATATGCTACTACATTTGCCATACCAATATGGTAATGCACACTCATATCATAATCCTTAAGGAACTCAAGCTATCTCCTCTGGCGAAGATTCAACTCTTCTGGGTGAACACACACTGAAGATTCTTATGGTCAGTGAACACATCTATGTGAACACCATACAAGTAGTGTCTCCAGATGTTGAGTGCAACACCAGTGCTGCAAGCTCGAAATCATGAGTTGGATAGTTCTTCTCATGCACCTTAAGGTTTCTAGAGGCATAAGATATAACCTTATCTCTTTGCATCAACACACAATTAAGGCCAACTCTGGATGCATCGCAATAGATCACATAACCATCTGAACCCTCTGGTAGAGTCAAGACAAGAGCTTTAGTCAATCTAGTTTTCAATTCTGCGAAGCTTTTCTCACAATTATCTGACCATTGGAACTTGAAAATCTTCTGAGTCAACCTAGTCAATGGTGAGGATATAGATGAAAATCCTTCCATCAAACTTCGGTAATAACCTGCTAGACCTAAGAAACTTCTTATATTTGTAGCAGAGGTAGGTCTGAGCCATTGTTTCACTGCTTTTATCTTTTGTGAATCTACGCGGATCCCTTCGCTAGATACAATGTGACCAAGAAAAGTACTGGATTGCAACTAAACTCACACTTACTAAACATTAGCGAATGATTGGCGATCTTTGAGAGTCTGCAGAACAACTCTCAAATGACTTGCATGTTCATACTCACTCCTAGAGTAAATGAGGATATCATCAATGAAGATGATAACAAACAAGTCTAAGTACTATTCGAACACTCTGTTCATCAAATCCATGAAAGCTGCAAGAGCATTTGTTAGTCCAAACTACATAACTACATATTCATAATGACCATACTGAGTTCTGAAGGCTATTTTCAGAATGTCACTATCTTTGACTCTGAGATGATGATAACCCGATCTGATGTATATCTTTGAGAAATTACTAGCACCCTGAAGTTGGTCAAACAAGTCATCAATACTGGGGATGGGATACTTATTCTTTATTGTGACCTTGTTCAACTGTCTATAGTCAATGCACATTCTAAGAGAACCATCCTTCTTCTTTACGAACAATACTGGTGCACCCCATAATGTAATACTAGGTCTTATGAAACCCTTATCTAGAAGGTTTTTCAACTGATCTATCAATTTCTTAAGCTCTGATGGAGCCATTCTGTAAGGTGGAATAGAAATAGGCTAGGTATCTGGAAGGAGATCAATTCCAAAGTTGACTTCCCTTTTGGGAGGAACCTCGGGAAGATCTTTTGGAAATACTTCTGGAAATTCGCAGACTACTGCAACAGACTCAAAAGATAGGGTTTCAAGGCTAGAATCCTTAGACTGAACTAGATGATAGAGATAACACTAAGATATCATCTTTCTGCCCTTAAAGTAAGAAATAAATCAACCCATAGGCACTAGGCAACTACCCTTCCATTCTAAGATTGGTTCATCTGGAAACTGAAAATAAACAATCCTAGTTCTACAATCGACTGAGGCATAACATGAGTTTAACCAATCTATGCCTAGAATGATATTGAAGTCTACCATTTCTAACGCTACTAGATCTGCTGAGGTGACTTTCTTAGAGACTATGACAGGGCAATTTCTGTATACCCGTCTACCTATAACAGGGTCACCGACTTGAGAAGAGACTGACAATGGTTCTGAGAGAGTTTTTGGACTTACACTGAATTAAACTGCTATATAATGAGTTACAAAATAAAGCGTAGCCCCTGGATATAACAATGCATAAACATCAAGGTCAAAGACTTGTAACGTACCAGTGACTAGATTAGGAGAACCTTCTTGATCCTGGCGAGTCTGAAGAGCATATTGTCTGTTCTGGCACTGATCGCCACCTGTACAAGATGAGTTACCCTGTTGAGTTTGGCGACTTACTGGTGCTGCTGAATTTATAGACTGAGCTCTACCATTGCCACCTCCTTGACCCTCTCTAGAAGGATAGTACCTCAACCTGTGACCAGACTGACCACATCCAAGACATCCTTTTTTTTCCTGCAAGACACACGCCCGGATGGTTCTTATCACACATAGGGCAAGTGGGGTAAGTTTTGGTGCCCGAAACACTTCCCTGAGACATAGATCCTGGTGCTCTTCCCTTCTGGTCATACCAATTCTTGGAGGATGGAACACTAGCTGATGAAGGTGATGGAGCTAAAAATTTCTGCTGACCTGCGAGCGGTTTCCACCACCCTATTTCTGCTGAGAATAGTCATAGTTTCAAGTCCTAGAATTCTTATTTTCTTTAGCATGTTACCTAAGCTTATCACCCTCAACCTGGTGAGCATGAGTCATAATCCTAGAGATGTTCATATCTCCCAGCAGCATAGCATTTGTGCACTCTTTCTTCACCAAATGTGATACTCCATACAAGAACTTATTCATATGATCCCTTGAGTCAGCAACCATGTGAAGAGCATACCTGGAGAGTTTGTTATACTTCAGCTGATACTCTTGGACAATCATGCTTCTCTCAACTCTATTGGGAAAAACCTGTCGAGAAAAGTCTCACTAAACCACTCCCAAGTAATAGGAGCTGCATTTTCACCCCTATTCTTCTTCCACTGAGTGTACCAGATATGAGCCACATATTTCAGTTGGTATCACACCAACTCAACCCGATAATTCCCAGTAACCTGCATCACCTCAAAGATCTTCTTGATTTCATCAAGAAAATTCTGAGGATTTTCATTATTAGTCTGCGATCCAAAGAACTCAGGAGGATTTATCCTAACAAAGTTACGGACCCTTGCTGCTGCTGATCCACTATTTTCATTCATAGGATCATGAACCCGATTGTTCTGGTTGGTCATACATTGAGCCAACATCTCTATGGTTTTCCTGAACTCAACATTGGAGACTTCTTGATCTGGGATTGGAGGAGTTGCGTTTGCATTCCTGGCATTCGCATTTATAGCATTAGCTCTATGAGGAGGCATGATCTTAAGCACTCAACGTCGAGTTACAATAAAATTAGATCATACCTTTCGCATGATAAGAGTAACAAGAAGGTGATGTTTTTCCTAAAACACTTCATAGCCTCAATCTCATTAGATGTGGTGCACTTCACACCCATGAAAAGGACTACTTAGTGTGGCTTTTTCATACATCTTAGGACTATTGAACCTAGTGCTCTTATAACAAGTTTTGTCACTCCCTGAGCTACCCTCGAGCCGCGGACACAGACGTAGGCCCACAAGTGATCCAATGCTAACCCTGCTGGCATGATCGTGAGCATACTAAAGATAATAAATTGTTGAAGAAGGTTAATCATACTTAAAATGAATAGATGAGGAATACCCATATTCTATAACTGAGATATTTTAAAACGATGAGTTTAATACAAATGAAATATTAACTCAATTATAAGCTGAATCTAACTATGTCTTAAAATAGACTCTAAACTAGACTAGAAATACTGGGACAAGCCCCAGCTAAATCTAGCAAAAACTGAAATTAAATGACTAAAGACTGAAATTAAACTCATGACTGTTGTCCTCGGAGAATGAGGACTCACCACTGAATCTGATGAACTGGAGATCGGGAAATCGATCTATGCGTGATATGGATGCTTAGAACTTGAACGTACATCCCAAGAAGATGTAGCGCACGTATGGGTCAGTACTTGAAAAGTACTGAGCATGTAGGATAGAGTAAAGTGAAATAAAACATAACTAAACAAGCACCAAAACAAGTATAATAATCTCAACATGATGTGCTAATTTCTGAGGTACTGGATGCAATGACCAATTTATAATATACTGAATACTGAATATACTGATAAATGGTCAATGCAAAGAGTCTAACTTAACTACGGGAGCTACTAATAACCAATAATAAAACGACATGAGTTAAATGTGGAGTCTGTTGTATACGCCCCATCGAGAGGACCCAATATAACCTGCCAAAGGTATAAAGGCATGCTGGCGTTCTCACTAAACTGATTCCCCACAGAGGGGACTTACAACCTACTTGGCTACTAGTTCTGGGAGTATTGGGTATGCTAAACCCTAGTCCAACTCGGTATTATGGTACTGCCAATGAATTCTGTAAATTAATTGATTATATCTAAATTTCTGTATATACTGGATATCTCAAAACTGAACATGCGAACTGAGAATGCCACAAATAATTAGGTAATTATGCATTTATAACTGAAGCATGTATATATGAAGTGTCTAAAATATATGACCTAGAATGTGTAATTCAAGAACTAAAGAAATACAAAGCTAGGGTTCTGAAATTCATGCAATAATATGAGTAATAACATGATAATATGAATTGGAACATATATTTATAAATTCATGAAGTTATATCATAGTTCTAGAAACCCTAGGTTTAATCATGAAAAGAGAATTAAAAACTGACTGAAACTAAGGACCCAATGGGTGAAAGGAACCCACTAGTGAAATCCCACATAGCTGGTGATGAAATCCACGGAAAGATATTTAAGTTTTGGGGCTGGAACTGCTGGAGCTTGTGGCGTTCTTGAACTAGGGTTCTTGAGCTTTTTTTTCTCCTCTCTTGCTTCTAATTTTCTAAGTTTTGATTAAATGATTTGACTTGGATATGATTTAATCATTCTTCTAGGCTTAAACTTACTAAAATATGATGATTTAGGGTCAAAACGACATAACTTAGGGTTTAAATGGAGTAGAAAAGGTCAAAAAGACCCCTAGGAAGGTTGTTGTCAGGCCTCACGAGGGCCAGGACTGACGCTCTGTCGTGCGCCTGACGCCCGTCGTTGGGTCTGTCATGAGGGCCTGTTTGACATGCATTTACTAAAATTGGCATAACGTTTTATTCGGACGTATGATTTTATGATGGTCGATAGCTATGGAAAGATAATTTAATTATCTATCTGTGGGTAGGTCATAGGAGACGTAATTCATTTTGTGCTAAGTGTTATGATCATTTTAAGTTGACCCAACTGCATTTCCCCTTAACAAGTTGCAAATTTTCCACCTACGGAACATAGGTCCACCTATGAACCATGCTGGCCATCCATAGCTCTTTTCAGAGAGTGGTTGAAGGGAGTCTTGACTGAAGGTCACGGACTACGGACTTTCGTTTGACCTACGGACCGTAAGTCCGTCCGTCGTCCAAGACTTAACCAATTTTTCTAGGTTGAAAATTTTGGGAGTTTCTGATCCCATCGATGGTTATGCAGGACGGACCGTGGTTCAGGCTATGGTCCATCGATGCCACCATTGGTAGCACCTGCAAAGTTTTCTGAATAACTAATTTTTGATCTGTTCTGGCTATAGGGTGTTACATCGAGGTTTTCGAGCATATTGTTGTTGAATTTTATGGATGTTGCTAAATGCATGATATGTAACTATACCTATGAGTTAGGATAGTTGATATTGTTAAATAGAAATTTATGTTATTGATGACATTAAAAAAGTTTTTATTTTATGTAGGTTCATTACCTGCGTTCGAGAATTTCGTAGAGTGACAACGTAGAGACACCATGTTCGAGAATTTCTTAGAGTGACAGAGTAGAGAGACCATGTTCAAGAATTTGGTAGGTACTCTAAGATAAGAGGTTGTATGCTAAGCTACAAAAGTGTAAGCTTTGGTGGCATTATATGACCTTGTTAAGATTTATTACCTCGGATGTTGGTATTCATGTTGACTTACAAAATATTGAGGACGAAGACTTGGACTAGACTGACTGGCACGATAGAAGTACATAGCTTTCAGATGATAGTTTTATATTCTATAATATAAGGTGTGTGGAACGATTTTCATCACTTTCAGCACCTAAGTGTGTGTTTGGTAGGAACAGAAAATGTTTACTATTTTCTCATGTTTTGTTAGTTTAAGTGTTTTGGAAAATGTATTTCAAATCAACTCACTTTCCTCAAATTTAAGGAGAATAACTTTCCCTCAAATCTTATTGAATACATTTTCCATAAACTCTCTTCCAAATTCAAATTACATTTTTTTTGTTGAAATAACCAATTTATTTTGTTGCTACCCTTAAACAAGCCCCCTCCCCAGCCCCATCCACCCCCCAAAAAATAATTTAACTTCATTTTTCTCCCTGATGTTCATGTGTTCATGAATTAGCCTGAAGGCTCCTCTTCATACCTTTTGAAGGTTATAGTTCGTAAATTTTGTTCATGTCATGAGGTTACAGATCATTTATCATATTTTTGCATTCATGAGTGATATATATATCACATCATAATATTATAGTCAATAAAATATAAGGTAGCATCATAAGATTTATATTTGGAGAATTTCTTCATCATTGAAGGGTTCAGAACATTGAATTATTAAGAGTTCATCAAGAAAATATCAAGAAACTATTAAAGAAGTTATAAAAAAATTATTAAGAAATCATTAGAAATAGTTTTAAAGATTAAAACCATTTAGAGTTTTTTATGGAGTATTTTGATGGAAAAGTATATGCACAATAGAAGCATATCTGAATCTTTACTACTTACATGAATAAATAGATAACTAATACCGTTTATGCTAGAACACAAAAACATACTGAAATTTAATTCGATAAATACCTCTGCAAGCATGAACAAATATCTTCAAGTGAATCCTCAAGTTAGACAGATCTTCAAGCAAAATCTACAAGATGGTTATGATAGAAAACTAATCATCTTTCTAGGGTTAGAAGAATCCATGATTATAGAGCTTTCTTCCCAATCCAAAGAAGACAACAAAATCCACGTTATTTTTCTTCAACCGAAAAATAACAAGTTAGTTTTCTTATATAAGAAAACTCACGCTCATCTCCCATTTTCCCTTTAGAAATAGGATTATGAGTTCTAGATAAATATGGGCACTATAGGGACCCCATAATTAATTACTGAGCCTTCCTATTATGGAAATAATTTTAAATAATTAATTTGAATTATTCTTACCATAATAAATTACAAACTATTCCACTAGAAATCTGTAATTGCACTCCTCTATTTATACTTCTAAATTCCCCCATTAAACACTTATGTAATTCCCTATAGATTATATATACTAATCCATAAATTAAATTACTGACGAATTCAATTTAATGATTAATTTTCTTTAGAGCACTGCCTAACTTATTTCATGTGTTGGATTCATAAATCTACATACAAGGTTTGACACGATGAAAACTTATAAGTTTCTCAAAAAAAGGCATATCAATCAATCTCTATCACGAGACATGGATTCCATCAATTAACTTATTATTTCATCAATATATATTATTATCATCAAACTTACCAAGCATATTTACCCATCTCAGAATCTCACCTTTAAATAAATCAAAACGATAATTAATATATACAGATCATAACAGTTATATCAACATTAAGAATATAAGTACATTTAATAGTTTAGAGAATATATTTTTGTCAGTCAGTCTAAAACAACTATCTCTATCATTCGCGTTCAATACATACAAATTGCACTAGCACAAGAATTTGAAACTACATCGTTCTCATAATCAAGATAAATTACATTTGCTACAATCGTACTGATGACATGTACAATTTTTATCCTAGATTGTTATCAAAAAACTTTATACTTTTAAGAACCTATGATTTAATCCTCTGTGTATAAGCTAAAACTCTACACACTAAATCATCTACTATATAAGTAAATAGGTACCATAAACGAATATATGATTTATTAAAATTGGGCAAATATTTATTTTATAAATAATGTTATATGTTAACATATGGTTAATAGTATGTATCCCAACAGATTCTTGGGACTTTATAAAAAATAACGAATGATTCAAAAATATTGTCCTAACTTTTTCATGGAAGATATTCTAAAAACATGAAAACGTTACTCGTCGGAAAGAACGAAATGTTTCCACACGTGGAGACATGCTCCAAATTCTAGACAAGTAATTCATCGATAAGTAAACATATTGAGTTATGAGTAGAAGGTATTAATTTGTTAGGATGAAGAAATCATCAATATTTTAGGGCCAAATCTACAATATCAGAAGAAATTCATATGTTATATTATATGTGTTTAACAAGATAGTGCATTCACATTCTAAAAACAAATTTAAGCCTAACAATTCGAGGAGGTTAGTTTTTGAAACTTTAGTGTTGATATTACATTTTAATATCCTGATGGTAGAATACTGAAAATAAGGCAGTATGTAACTGCATCATAATTTAATTGTCATTCATACATTTCTTCTCTTGTTACACAGATGTTATGCTTAAAGATAGGATCATTGTATATGATTTGGCTCGGAAAAGAATTGGATTGACAAATTATAACTGTAAGTAGAATTTTCATGATTTGTGTCACACCCGGATCCTAGACCCCAGATGAGACCGGTGTCGTTAACTTCTGAGAGGTCGTAGACAAGCCTCTTCTTAGCATTTACCACAATCATACAGTTAAATTTGAGGAAAATTTAAAACTTTTTAATACTTATTGAAGTGTACGTAGACATCATATAGTTACTGCATAAGAGTAATATACTAATAAGCTCAAACTAAATAACCATCTATCAATATATTAAATAATTGAAATAAGGAATCATAATATTAATAATAGTTTGCCAAATCGGCCTTAATACAAGCGCTTGAAGAAATAATTGAATTGAAACGCTAGGGACAACATCCACTAGCTATGTCTAATGTACTAAAGCTAGAATAATAAATGTAGGCATCCTCAAACTCAAGAGGACCTACAAAAGTCTGGAAATCGCTAATCCAAACCGCTTCAACGAATCATCAATCCTCTCTCGGCCCTGCGCCTATAAAAATAGTAATAGTATAGGGGTTAGTATACACTTGTACTAAGTATGGGCGTATGCACATACACACATAAGGACTATGCATGATAAAGGAAAGCTCTT
This sequence comes from Solanum neorickii, assembly GCA_027704865.1. NCBI lineage: Eukaryota > Viridiplantae > Streptophyta > Magnoliopsida > Solanales > Solanaceae > Solanum > Solanum neorickii. Next base: position 6,712,501 of record JAKWJC010000363.1, on the reverse strand, counting down.
CCGCTAGCAACAAGTCGTTTATGGAAAGTGAAGTCACTATACTTTCCTAATTTGTTATTTGTGAATCATTCTATGAATATGACATGTTTTCATGAATTTAAAGCATAGAACTAATTTTCTATATGAACATAAGACCTTACAATCATGAACATGATTTTAGATCAACTCAATCAAAAATTAATAATATTTCTCCATTAAGCCGAGAGCTTCTTCTCCCATGCCTTAGTTTATTTTTCAGTATTTTCTTCATTTTGTTATGTAATTCAATGATCTCCTTTAATCCTATGCTTTACATACGAGTGCAATGATTCATTGTAGTCTCATACCTACAATGAATCAAGTAAGTAATCCAAAAGACTAAGGAAATAATTTGACTACTCTACTCACAAGTTATTTCTTCCATTCTTTTTAAATTGGCATGAAGTATTTATAAGCCAATATTTATTGTTTATTCCCATTCTTTGATTATTTGCATGATATATAGATCTTGGGGCATATAGTTAAAACTTATGATCTTGCTTACTTTGGGCATGAAGTATTTATAAGCCAATCCTTATTGGCTATGCCCATTATTTTATCATTTTTGATAATATAAAGATTATTGTCTATGCCATTATTTGATCACTTGCATAATAAAAGAAGTCATTATGGCCATAACTTGTTTAAAACTTCATTCTTATCAAACACTGTTGATTGATATTCTTAAGCTCTTGCTTTCTTAGTTCGCTTTGAACTTACATTTCTTCTTCTTTCTTTCTTACTTTATTAAATAAATCTTTAGCTTTAAGTCATGTGAGCTAACATGAAATCCAGTGTCTTCCCCACACCGAAAAGAGGTGGTACACCGGTCAAAGTTAACCTAGATCAAGTGAGCTAACATGAAATCCAGTGTCTGCCCCACACTCAAAAGGGATGGTTCACCGGCTAAAGTGAAACCAAGTCAAGTGTCTTCCCCACACCCAAAAGTGGTGGTTCATGGCTAAGTGAAACATAATACTTTCTTAAGCATTTGACCTACAAAGATCGTCTGAAAAAAGTTGGTTCACCGGCCAAAATGAAACTGAAAAGCACGTAGCTCTCTTAGGTGGAATCCAGTAGCTAGTTCCTATGCTAGAAAAAATTGTTCGAAGACTAGGAGATTTTGGAGACTCTTATCCACCTTGGTGGTAGCCTCATCTCATGAGGCTTATATATGCTTGCACAAGCTCATTGCTTGTCTATCGGGGCTTTGCTCAATTTCTTATACTTTATAACTTTTAGAGTTGACTCATACATTATGGAAGCATGCTTATGATATGAGGTATGCTTAACTCAATGGATGACTTTTCATACCTTTCTTTACATGATGAATAAGAACTTAAAACTTACATTTTCATCATCGTGTTAATGAGGCTTGTCCCACGATTTTTAACACCCTCTTATGTGAGTATCTTTAACATAGATCAATGGATGACTTGTCACACCTTTATTTACTTGATGAATGTGAACTTAAGTCTCACATTATCATTATGATGTGAGTGAGACTTGTCTCACGAATTCTAACACCCTCTTATGTACGAATTCTTACACCCTCTTATGTGAGTATTTTTGTCATATCCGTTTAAGTGTGAGTTAGACTAGTCTCGCTTCCTTTAACACTCTTTATTAGGTAAATTTCATAACTCATAGCTTTTAGCTATTTCATTACTCACCTTATCTTGTTGAACATTAATCGATAGTCTTGTACCATTCTTTATGAAAGTTACAAGGACTTATTAAAAATACTATTATGTTGACAAGTTCGTGTGTAAAGGGTATGTTAGGACTTGTCCCAATTATTTGCACACCCTATGCTATGAGTTTCATTGAGTTACATTAGTCATGATTAATTTGGTATAACTTAGTCATTAGCCAATTCTATAATCATATTTTGGAAATAACATTGTAAGCCAATTTATTAGATAGTATCCCACTAAATCTATGTATAATTCTTTTCTTATAACTACCTCCTTGGTCTAGCAGGAAGCAAAAAGGCTAGTTCTAATGCGTACACTCGTTAAAAAGACTTCTAAACGAATGAATTATCAATACATGTAATAATCTAGTTGAGAATTCATATTAAGCTAGGTTTACTTTGTTAATAACCCATGGTTCGCACAACCCTAGTTGTGGATTTAGTTACACATGCATATAAAAACACAATTCATAGTTGTTAAACAATAAAATATAAACTTACTTTTACAATTTGAAGAAAATTCAGAAATTCAGCTTGAAATAACAAGAAGTTAATTGAAAACCAAATCCAGATATTGAATTAATGCTAAAGTTGCAAAACCTAATCTCCAATTACAAACTAGGAACAATAGTAATAGAATCGAACCCCAAAAATGAGGTTTTTACACCCTATTTATAAGAACAAAGTTCTAAACTAAAAGGTATTAAAATAAGGAAATTTATCCAAAAGATGTGGCTGCAATCGACGACCCCCACAGATGAAACGATGGACCGACGAATGCCTCCGTAAGTCCAGACATAGCATATTTTTTCATCCTTCAGCTAGCATCCTCTTTGAATCAATCGATGGACCAACAACACAGTCCGTCGATGCATCTACGGCTCATCGAAGCCTTCCGTCATTCCATACTTAAACTTTCTTTAATGTTAGGTACTAGGACTATCTCTTAACTTATCGACGATTCAATCAGGACGGTCCGTCGATCCTTCTTTAGCCCCACACTTGGTCAGATTTCCCTGAGTTTCTCCAGATGCATGAACTAAATCTCAGTTGTCTTCTGTGTTTTTGGTTTGGACATATTTCCTGTAAAAAAAAAGGTAAACTCATGTTAAAACTACTACAAAAAGGCTCTAGACACACACAAATCTTAAGGAAAAAGCATTTAAACTACTGCAAAACACAGTCACATCAAGATCCAATCGGCAAAGATCACAAATAGACTCTCCACCACTCCCTAGTTGGCCTACATAAGTGGAGTATAGCATAACAAACCCCAGAGACACATCCCACTCAACCCTCTCTAACAACTCTCTATATGTACTCAAAAACTCATGCACATCCCCGCTGGTTCCACCTTAAATGGAGGTGGATCCATATTTATGAACTTCTTGTAACAACATTGCTCATCCTCTGTCAACACAATTTAAGGGGCATCCTTAACCTAAACTCCTGGTGCAGGATCAACCTCAATCATAGGAACCGCTGGTGGTTCCCTATCGAACCTTAACTAAATGGAGTATGTCCCTCTATGTAGAGTCTGAGCGCCACTCTAGTCTAAGAGCTCTCTAATGTGCCTGTCCGTCCCCACCCTGACAAGAATTCTCAAGTACCTCAAACACCCTCAACAAAGTGTCCTAAAAAAATGGTGCAGCAGCTTCCTTTGGAGGAACCTTGTCCTCTCTAACATCATTCTCTAGCTTGGGTGAGACAACTCGTCCATAGTCTCTGACTAGCGTCATTCCAAAGGGCTGATCTCTTCCCCTAGCTCGGGGTCTACCCCTACCCCTAGTTGGGTCTCAACGACTGGCTGGGGGCTTCCTCCTCTACCAGTAACAGTAGATCTCATCCTTGCCATTTGCCCAAAAAAATGTGACAACTCGGTACTACAGATTGTAACCATGAACGATAAGGATAAATTTACAAATGGAAGTTCCCTAACATTCTAGCCCAACCCTTTATTATAGAATTGGCCACAGAGTCTGTGGCCCTTCCCCTATTTCTCATCATTTCAACAAGGCATTATAATAACAGTAATATAGCATCAATGCTATTATAAAAAACTGCAAATGCTCGATGAGATGAGAAAATCCTCACAGCAACAATCCAACAAAGATAATCTTGGCACAATATCAAGAATTAGCCAATGTAACACATTCTTCTTTTACCCCATATTGTCATCAATAGAACGTATTCATCATTTATCAAAGAACAGACTATATGAAACTCTTCATCAATACCCATTACTCACAATCAAACAATGAAATATAAGGTTCAATACAATTAATGAAGGGTCAAGAGGTTAAATTGCCTTCAGAAAAGCGTTAAATCAACTCAATACTTGATGCTTCCCTCTCAGATGGGTCTCCAAATCAATACAATTTTCACAGATATGGCATTATAATAAGAATTCAAAACCAACACCACCCAAATTAATAATTTTTAGAATTAGGGGAAAATGAGAAATAACCGAAAGACAATGCTTCGACATAATTTGCATAACCGTTCTTCTAACTATTAGTCTTTTTAACAAAATGGTTATTGGGCTTTGATCCCAAATAAAAGTCTCTAATAGCCCATAGGTCCTTACGGAGTCAACTTGATTCCCAACACACTATTAATTATAATTACTTTCTGCCAGTTTCTCAAGATAGATATGCATATATACACATAATTATTTTCGAAGTTGACTGGTGCACGTGCTCCCCCACAAATACATGTGGTCCGCCTCTGAACTAAGAGGCATGTTGTGCTATAACTAACCTGATATTTCAGAAGAGAGTTTTCATGGTCATTTAGAGTTTGCCTTAGCATCTCTTCTTTAATACACCTATAGCATCTCTTCTTTAATACACCTACTTATTCTTGTGATTTTCCTTGGTGAAACTTTCTAAATTATATGCGCTTTTTCTTATCAACTTTATGATCCTTGTTATAAGCTCTCAAAGCAATTTATTTATTCTTAGAGACAATGATATGGTGATTATTAATTAGTATTAATGTGTTTTTTTATGCCTACTGACCACCATGTTGATCTAACTTTTTATGCTTTCCTGTTATATTAGCATGTATTAAACAAAAAAAAAACTGGGATCTCCTCCGGGAGAATACAATATATTGATTGATGCCGGAAGTGATATATCATGGATTTCGTGTAGTTCCTGCAGCAACTGTCCTTCATACTCTAGATATTTTTTTATATTTATTTTTTTAATAAATTATTATTGTTCTAGCCCATTAATTTAGGTGAGTGCAATATATTGGTGATTTATAATACTATTTAATTTAAGAAGTCACCATCTAAATTTTTTTAATGATGAATTAAGATGCCTAATTATTAATTAAAGTAATGCTAAACTTAACTTCAAATAATAGTCTACTCCACTTATATGATTCTAGGTAATTTAGAATTTAGATTATCCTAAAGAAAAGGAGCTAAGCATCCCATGAGATCTGTTAAAACGGTTAACTAGTCATAGTGAGATCAATTAAACTTGTTATTATTTATAAAAAAAAAAAGTAACATTTAACATTTGAGAAAATTATTCATATCTTGATGTCGTGGGTCCAAATTTTAGACTAAAAGGCCAAGATTTATTTAGAACGAATCTAATTGTAGTACTCAATTTTACAAGGAAGTTACTCAAAAATTCTTTCAAGTTTTTAGTATTATAAAGAAAATAAACTAGAACAAGTAAACAATCACATATGAAAATAAAATGATCAATCAACCACATGTATTATTGGGGGGGGGGGAGAGGGGAGAGAGCGAGTGATGCATGTTTGAGGTTATATCGAATTACAAGGCGAAACTTCTTGTGCAAACGAGAGTCTTTCGTGGTGACTCTATTTCGTTGTCCAAATGTACATACAAGGAAATAAAAATATGAAGAAAATATTTAAACTACGATTCCTGTTCCTAATTATAAGCATGCTCAGATATTTTAGAAAAGACTTAATGCAGCACCTTACACTACTGATTCATTCTAAACTTTCCCAATCATTTAGTCAAGATCTTTTAGTAAAGAACAAAAATCTACACACAATATTATTAATACAGGCACAAAAGTAATAGATTCAAGTGATTTGTGAATTGGGACATTAGTACTGGAAAACTAAGTGAAGGAAAAATGAAAGTCATTTTCCCTTCATTGGTAGAAAATAATGAAAAGTTTAGTTCTTATATTACAAGACAATTCATTTAGCTCTTAAAGGGTTATGTAGAGGGTGCCCCCTCATACTATCGTTGTTGTCACCGGTTAGTTCGGGTTCGGGTTCGACTTAGGCAAGTTTATATATCAATCTCATTTGGACTCGGATATTTTCTTTCTTTTCATCTCAAGAGTATTTCTGATACTATATTTAGTATATGAGATAATAACAAGTTGACTAAGATATATATATATATATATATATATATACTATTCTTTTAAAGCTCCTAATCAAACTCAAAGTCATGAAGACTCAAAATTTGTTTTTTTAAAAAGTATGCTGAAGAAGTTCAGAAAATTCACTAGAGAAAATGAGTGCAAACATCACTATTTAAGCTAAAATTTGGTCTGAAAGCACGTTTTAAGAACATGTTTGATGTCTATTGGATGGAAGTGTTTGTTCGTAAGGGAAGGAACAATGTCTTTCATAAATTTTGTTCATAACAATTTTGCGAATTCAAAATAATTTTGCATGGATAAAAATTAATTAGTAAAATGAAAAATGAAGTTCGTCTAGAAAATTTATTAATCAATCATTTGTCGAAGTTGAAGTAGAGCAACGACGACACATAGATGACATCACAAGGGTACATTCTCTTCTCAACTCTTCAAGAGGTAGAAGCATTATTTCTTAATGTAAACACAATAGTTCTTCTCTTCATTACCAACAAGGGAGAAATGAACTTTATTCAAATTTCATTTTTCCTCATTCTCCATTCACATTACACCCTATCTTTATAGTATAACCTCTAAGAAATCAAAACTCAGCAATCCCCCAAAAGAATGGGAAATATCTACATTATAAAGATGTATGCATGAAAAAGTTGCATGTCACAAGTAAGGATTAATTTCATCTGAATAAAAAAGTGTTTTTTTTAGTTTCCCTAGTAAAAATATTTCAGATATACTTAGTGAATTAGTAAATTAGATGTCTTTTAACTTTCGTGATTTAGTTTATACCTAGATATCATAGTTCACACAACTAATCTCTTAACCATCTTTGGCTATCAGTATTTTATTCGTTTAACCATAAAATATGTCTGATTCACAAGTGTCACGATCAGATTTATTGAGTCATGACGATACCTACTATAATCCACGTGTCGGTAAGCTAACTAGTAACCCAGAATAACAAGTAGTGGATATAAGGATAGAAATAAGATAGAACAATAATTTAATAACAGAGCTAGAACAAAACACTGAAAGCAAGTAGTGGATATAAGGATAGAAATAAGATAGAACAATATATATATATATATATATATATAAGAGATCTCTCCAAGAACTAGAAGTCACAAGTAAAGAGTTGTCGAAATAAAATAGTATAAATTCGAAAGTTTATCCAAAATACAAAGCTTGTCTCAAAATGCAAAAGACATGTTGTCCAGAATATTGAAAGAGATAAGTAAGTCCCAGACGCCGAGTGCTCACCGTCGCCTCTAATCCAAGATACAACAGGCTCGAGTAATCAATGATGATAGCTGGTGCTCTGACCTACATCATGAAAGAGATGCAAAATGTAGTATGAGTACCAAAACAACAGTAATTAGTAGGCATCACATACTTACTAAGCAGGAAAAGTAAAAGCAATATGAAATGATAAAATCTAGAGACAAACAGAGCAAAATATTAAAACTACACATGAGTGTACTAAAATAGAAATAACTAAGTAAAGATAAAATAAACCGAATTGGACCCTATAAGCCTAGAAGATACACTCGTGTATATGTTATGTAAAACCTGAACGCACCCCATAAGTCCGACAGGTACACAAAAAAGCTAAACCTGCTAAGAATAATATATGATGAGTTCTGGTCCAGAGAAGGTGTAGACCGGACCTATAATTGTGATAAACTCCAAGTAACCAATAAGACCTAGTCAAAGCTAAAGAGTGCGAATTCAAGACCTTGAACAACAAATGGTCTGCAAAAAGGAAATAGGTCGTAGCTAGTCTGCATCGCTGTGCAAAAGGATATAGATTATCATGAGCAGACCTTGAATATGCAATTAGTAGGAATCAACTTCGTACAGGATAGTGAGCAAAGTTACCAGACCTTGAATCTGGAACTAGAAACGGTTGTCGATGGATATAATGTCAAACCATATTAATAGAGCTACTTTGGAATGATGTCCACTCCCAGGTAATCTGTAAAACACACCAAGATCGAACCAACAAAGTCCCAAGTAGCCAAGCAAAGCCCAAAATCTCAAACATAACTCACGATGCCATAGAAATAGAAAGGCAGGATAAAAGGTCATCAAAACTGAGTCAATGACTAATCAAAGGCTCATTCTATTAGACTCCAGCACCCGTGTACAAATAGCTAAACCGTATGAAACGGCATCAGAGAAGAAATGAGGCGTAAAAGGCTTCAAATTTCGCAAGTTTATGGAAAATACTAGTTAAGACTATACTAAGGTCAAACATGCTCAAACATTTAATACTAACAATAATTTAGGCCAACCACGAGGTAAGGATGACAACATAACCTAACTACCATGCTTTTGATGCTTAATAATCTTGATATAGGCCTATAACATGATTTCTCATTAAAGTTAACAGGATCATCTAGGGACCCACCCCAAATTCACTCAAATCAACATAATTTAACATATTCAAACTCAATCATGTTTCGAGAGTTTTTCCTTTTTGTACGACCTCCAAATGCTTTCATGCTATCAAAATAGAATCAAAATGTTAATATTGTCACTGAGATACTAAATTCACTAAAAACAAACACTAACCAATTTAGGGATTAAAATGGGAATTGTGGATCACACACCGAAATTACCAAAAATGACTCTGTCAAAAGGTCCGAAATAGTTAGCCAAACTTTTGTTACAAAATGGAACACATTTCGGGGCTAGGAACAATGTAAGTGAAGTGATTGTGGGTGTTTCTTTTCACCAAAAGGTTAAACTAATCCAGGAATGACAAGGGGAAATTGAGAGAAAAATGATACTTCCTCCGTCCAAATTAATGTAGCATCTTTGGAATTTTGATATTTAAGAATATCAAAAGTTTTTTATTTATTTTTTGAGATATATGAATTGTCAATTATTGTGATTTATATTGATTTTTACACCGTTTCAAAATATGTATATTAAAACTTCAAATTTTCATGCAAAATTTCATAGTGAAAACTTAAATAGTTTGATTCCCGTGAAGAAAAAAGTGTCATGTGAATTAGGAGAGAGAGAGTATTGTTTTGAAATTTTATCAGAATCATGTGAGAGAGATATGTTGAATTAAAAGTTTATTACTAACTAATCATAGATATACCCTCGATATACAACATCTCACGCCAGGAGCCTACACCTTGGGCGTGACCAACACTCAGAACCATTTTTGTTCCCAAGCAAACCCTTAGCCTGACTGATTACTAAGCAAAAAACTATACATACATGTTGAATCCTTATAAGATGGACATTCGAAATCATTTTAAAACATTTCATGTAAAACCATAAATAAAATGTATATAAATAATATTAAAATATTTAAATCATCTGAATACTCAAGACGGAACTGACTCACTAATTTTTTCTATCTTTGAAGTCTCTACTAACTGAGATAGGCGTCAGGACAAAACTCAAAACTACCTAACTATTCAACAAAAAATGATTAAAAAATCAAATAAACTACTAACTAAATGGGAGCCCTCTGAAAGTGAGGAGGTCTCACCCACTGTTGATGAAAAGAAATCTTACCGAACATATGCTACCGAGAGTAAATACAAACTACATCATAAAATTATGCAGCACCAAATGGCGTCATGTTATTGAATGTACAATATGTAATACAGTATTATTAAAGGCGCAAATCGTGTTGAGCGCTTTGCCTTGCTTTATGTGCACTTCGATGTCGTCATCAAGGTTCTAATACAAACATTTCCTTCCCAATGAGCCTCTTGGAAGAAGTGACACTTAATAATTGATATTTCGGTTCATCATAAAAAAAAATTCAATTTCTTTTGTCATATATTTGTCATTCATGTTTATAATAATCAGTGTTGGACTAAACTAATATATTTGTTTTCTTTTGATTAAACTAATATATTTGTTTTCTTTTTTCCCTTTGCTCCTTTTTATTAAAGCCCACATTTTATTTGTGCTTTGCACTTAAAGCCCCAATGAACCTTAGATTTTTTTGCGCGATGAATGAAGCAAATAACTGAACTAAATAAACAAACTAGAACAAAGTTGAAAGTAACCTGACAGATTGTGGAGCGTGGGGCCAGATCATGAAGTAAAATCATTTAACTTTTATAATCTAAGATGCAACAATAGATAATACTGAACTAAAATATATAAATAGATATACTTTACTTTATTAGGGAGTTTCTCTAGACGACAAACTGAAAATAACCTAACATGAGCCTCGTAATGATACGTCTTACCTACATTTCTAGGCCATTCTAAACCTTGTGGGAGTATAGAGCAAAACATTAACTTATGGATCCATCTAATAAGACTTCTTAGAAGCAGTATCGAAATACCTGAATGACGGTACGATCCTGTCCTTTGTTAGCTATTTTATGAAGTTTGAGTTATGTTAACTGTTACCCCAAATCGAGTCCCAATACTACACTCAAAATTTAACTTTATATGCTCATTTCAAAAAATATCCTCTAGGGTGAGCTAATACTTAAAAAAAACGTTTTCGGGGGGAAATTGGACTTCACTTTATTAGACTTACATGCTTCTTAAAAACTTTTATGCTTTTCTTGATGAAAAAATTATACTTTCAAAACTCTTCTAACTTAATGCACTTGAAGTTACAAAAATATCTTATTGAAACTATTCTAAAATAAATAACTTTAAATTAAAGATAATAATACTTTCTTAAAATTCTTCTTGAAAATAAAGAACTTGAAGTAAAATATACTTTCTCTAAACTCTCTTAAATCATGAACTTTAAATTAAAGATAATAACACTTTCTTGAAATACTTCTTTAAAATTTTGGACATACTTTATTCTTGAAGATAATGAATATGAAATACCATGAATAGATTTTTCAATAACTTTGATTAGAAAGGGTCCATGTGGTAGTATAAGAATGAACCAACAATAAATAATCATCAACAAATATGAAGTACAATAATTGTGATAAAAAACCAGAATCAAAGATGAAAAAAATAGACATGATTCAAAAATTATGATCCTTTGGTGGGGGGAGGGGGTTAGAAACCTTAACTTTGATCCTACTAACTAAAATTGTAGATGTAGGGTAAGAGCAAGATTTATGTTATGGGCCATCTAAATCTTAGTATTCTAAGAAATATGGTAACTTGAAGTTAACTTTAGTAAAATCTTATATCGAAACTCAATTGGTATGGAAACTTACAACTCCACTTTGTCTTAGTGGATTCTTATGACCTTAAAACATCTCCAAATCAATTAAACTACTAAAGAATCGGCCGTAACACCTCTGCACAATTAATAATCACTCGGAATAACCTTATACACATATGAAAAACAATTCGATCTTAGTTAACATATTTCAGGGTATTACAATATATCCCACTTGAAATCATTCATCCTCGAATGATGGTCAAGTTGCACTAAAAGAGAAATGAGCTACTTCTACTATCTTTGTGACCATTGAACTTCCCCATTAACAAAGATAGAAGTGGTTTGTATTAAGAGGTGGAAAATCAACTAGAGTATGCTTCTCACGAACGTTCAAGAAAGATTTTCAAATTACGGGTCATGACATGAAGTTTCTCGAAATCACAATAGAAATAAGGCTATCACATCAAACGTTCTCATCAAAATTTCTCATAACCTTCTTGAGAAAGAAATACGGGCACGATTTGTCACATATTCGAACATAAAGAACTCACAAATCTTAAGAATCTGAGCCATCTGTCGGGGTCCATTAAACATGAATGATATAGATTAAAACATTGTTCATACTCTACCTTAAATTATTTGACATGATATAGGGATATCTTGGGCATGGAAAAATAATAGAATTACTAAGACTCAAGTGATATGACTAATAGCTCTTAAGCTTAGCAAAACATATCACTGCGCTCCTCCTTGTGAACGCTACACTTCATAAGCTACTACCTATAGCTCCTCCAATGGTACATATGTCTGCTGCTGCGAAGGTCTGAAGGTCTGAGTCTAACAACATGCTCTTAATGTGTTTAAGCCTAACTTGGAGTCACAAGGTGCACCACATAAGGTGATCATATTAATCTAAACCACTGAATTCACGATTTATAGCTCTGTAGGGATTTTCATCTCGAGAATACGACTTCTTCTTACAAATTCACTAAACAAACCTCTGATTTCTAATCAAGTCATTTACATGTATATCAGCACCCTATTCATGCCTAGTATTATAAACACTCCATGAACTTCTAAGTAACCAATTCTTCTAAGAACTATCCATCTTCCTATCATCTCAACCAACTGGAAATTCATGTATTACTAATAAGGAAAAATACAAAATATTTTAATCTAGCTACTACATATAGCCAATACTCATTTCAATCTTTTACACACGTGGAATAAACATACTGTGATATTCACCATCAAGAGTGTCTACCCTCTCATCTAAACCAACATTCAACTTCTATCAACAACTCTATCAAAACTGAAGTAGGACTACTGGAAGGTCTTTCAGAGAAAAGATCATAAGCACAAATCATTCAAGAAGTTTGATCTAAGAATATGCATTACGTAGCATTAATTCACTAGAAATTGAAGGTATATCATTAGTTCATGGGACTAAGCATAATCAGAAACATGAGTGTATAGGTTATGAGTTATGTACCGTAAGACTAACATTCACCACTTCATAGAGTAAGATTGAGGACGTTCATGAGTTGAATCCGGGCCTCTTATTCGAATAAATGAGCATAGTGTTATTAACCTGTACTTGTAAGGTTATTCAAAATAGAAACAGAAATAAGAAGAAGTAGACTAAAAATAAAATATAATCCGAGCCACAAAATATTGTGTCTCCTTAAGAAATTTAATCCCCTCACTATACCCGCGGTTATGGATTAATTTCTCCCAAGATAAAACGGATTAATCCTATTAATGAAATAGCAGTACCTCAAACTTCTTTAACTTCAGTGAACATAAGAATAGTAACAAGTCACACAGACTTAGTCGATCGACACTTTGATTTTGAGAGAAAAATATATGCTGAGAAGGAAAAATTTCAGTGTTCTAAAAAACGGAAATGACTTTCTTTTATAGCCATTTTCTGCAAGAAACGTGTCTTTTCTGAAAAATCTGTTCAGACCCGTTTTATCCAGAGAGCTGTGTTTTTTGGAAAAAAATAACAACTTTTAGGAAAATGTGTGTTGGGAGAGTAATGAATTTTCTGAAAGAGTAACAACTTTTCGAAATGTTACCGTTACACGCGAATAAATTTTGTTAATTAACTGACATTCTGAATTAGTTTATAAGAGATAATATTAACAGGATTTATTTGATTAACAAAAATTGATTAAATAAATTTTGTCCAAAAAATTTATCAATTAATCACATCATTTGCCAAATCCAAAGCCGAAGCTGAGGCAGAGCAAGCGGCGACGGCGCGAGGGGGCACTTTCTTCTTAGCTCTTTAAGAAGTGAAGGAAGTATTTCCTTATATAAGGACAACAAATTCCCTTTCTTTGCCGATATGGGAGAAATGACTTTTCATTTGAACTTTGCAAATGACTTTTCATTTTCCCTCTAAATTAGTTCTCTCACTTTTCATATTCTCTCTTTTCTTTTCCCATTCACATTTTGCTAAACCCAACAATCCCCCACATGAATGGGGAATGACTATTGTTAAAACATATGCATGAAAAAACTTGTGTGTCTTGTAAGTAAAGGATAATCGCATCTGGATAAGTAGGTTTCCCTTTAAACTTTCCGTAGTGAGCATATATGGGATATACTCAGTCAATCGGTAGATTTGATATCTTTGAACCTTCGAGATTTGGTCTATACCTAGACAATATAAGTTGCACAATATATCCTTGAACTATTCTTAGTTCTCATTGTTTTGTTCATTTCAGCCATGAACGCATCTCGGATAGTAAGTGCTTAGAGAACTGCCTTATCGGATTCTCCTTGAAGCGGCTTACACTTCACACTCACATAGGTGATTTCTAAATGTGTTATCCCGTAGATATACCATTTGATACACCCTGTATCAGACTTAGAAACCATTAAAAAGTCCTTATGCCTTTATCCTAGTTACTGAATATTGTCTCATCATGAGAATGGACAATAAAATAATTTTTGACAATGTTGAACTGTCATCAATGACTTTGTTTTATCTCCTTGAACCTAGATCTTGGGATCTCCAATCTTCCAAGTAGAGTTACCGCCACGATGACTTGTTCTCGGCCATAGTCCCATTCCCGTCGATGATTTCTCAACTCCCTCTCTAGTTAGGCCTTTTGTAAGTAGATTTGACACATTATTCTTTGACTTCACATAGTCAATTGTGATAATTCCACTAGAGAGTAGTTGTATCACAGTGTTATGTCTTCATCTTATGTGACGAGATTTGCCGTTATACATAACCCTTCCAGCTCTTCCTATTGCAGCTTCACTATCACAATGTATGCGTATAGGGGCCATTAGTTTGGGCCAAAACGGAATATCTTCTACGAAATTCTGGAGCCATTCAGCTTCCTCACCTGCCTTGTTAAGGCGATGAATTCAGGCTCCATTGTAGATCGAGCTATACATGTTTGTTTGGATGATTTCCAAGTTATTGCTCCTGCAACAATAGTAAAAACGTATCCACTTGTGAATTTTGTTTCAGTTGACCCAGTAATCCAATTTGCATCATTATATCCTTCAAGAACTGCTGGATATTTGTTGTAAAGCAAAGCATAGTTTTGAGTGTCATCTAAGTATCCCAAAATTGTCTTCATTGCCAACCAATGATTTTGATTGGATTACTTGTGTATCGACTCAGTTTACTGATAGCGCAAGCTATGTCTGGTCGTGTAGAATTTATGACATACATCAAGCTTCCCAACACTCTAGCATAGTCCAATTGATACTAACTTTCATCTTTATTCTTTGCAAGATGAAGGTTCACATCAATTGAAGTCTTTGACCTTTTGAATTTCAAATATTTGAATTTTTCAAGTACCTTTTGAATATAATGAGTTTGAGACAATGATAGACCATTAGGAATTTAGAGAATTTTAATTCCAGTATCACATCAGCAACTCCTAAATCTTTCATATCAAGCTTACTAGCGAAATACGCTTAGTAGCTTTTATATTAGCAATGTCCTTCCTCATTATCAACATGTCATCCACATATAGGCATGCAATGACTTCCTGATTTGGATTATCTTTAATGTAAACATATTGATCGCATTCATTGATCTTAAATCCATTTGACAACATGGTTTGATTAAACTTTGCATGCCATTATTTTGGTCCTTGTTGTAGTCCATAAAGTGACTTAATAAGTTTGCGAACTTTCTTTTCTTTTACTAGGAACAACAAAACCCTCAGGCTGTTCTATGTAAATTTCATCTTCCAGCTCTCAATCAGAAGGCGATTTTCACATCCATTTGATGGATTTCAAGACCGTAACTGTATCTACGGAAATTAACATCTGAATTGATGTAATCCTAGTAACTGGCGAGTATGTGTCAAAATTATCAAGACCTTCTTTTTGTCTAAAGCCTTCGACAATAAATCTCTCTTTATATTTGTCAATAGTTCTATCATCTTCTATCTTCCTTTTATAGATCCATTTTGATCCCAAAGGTTTTTTCCCTGGAGGAAGATCAACCAATTCCCTAGTATGATTGCTTTGGATTGATTCAATTTCACTATTGACAGCCTCCCTCCAAGAGGTTGAATCGCTAGACAACATTGCTTCCTTGAATGTTTGAGGCTCACTTTCAAGAAGAAATGTTACAAAATCATATCAAAATGAAGTAGATATCCTTTGACATTTACTGCGTCTTAAAATATCTTCATTGGGTTCATTCTCTGTTGGTTCTTCTCTGGGTTTTTTAGACCCCCCACTAGATGAGTCAAGTCTAGCTTTATACGGATAGATATGTTCAAAAATTTCAGCACTATCTGATTCCATTACCGTATTATCATGAATATCCGAATGTTCAGACTTATGAACCAAAAATCTACATGACTTACTCTTTGTGGCATATCCAATGAATAAACAATCCACAATCTTAGCCATATTTTACCCTATTAGGTATAGGAACTTGGACTTTGGCTAGACACCGCCACACTTTGAAATATTTCAAGTTGGGTTTTCTACCTTTCTATTTCTCATATGGAATTACATGAGTCTTTGAGTGAGGCACTCTATTGATTATTTGATTTGCTCTAAAAATAGCTTCCCCCCACAAGTTCTGTGTTAAACCTGAACTTATAAGTAATGCATTCATCATTTCTTTTAAAGTTTGGTTTTTCCTTTCTGCATTTGATTGAGGAGTGCACGGAGCAGTAGTTTGATAGATTATTTCATTTCCTAAACATATTTCTGCAAATGGAGATTCATATTCTCCGCCTCTATCATTTATGATCATTTTTTATCTTTTTATCTAACTCATTTTCAACTTCAATTTTATATTGCCTAAATGCATCTGTTGTTTCATCCTAACCATTTATCAAATAGACATGACATATCTAGTGCAATCGTCAATAAAAGTTATGAATTACTTTTTTTCCCACCACGTGATGGTGTTGACTTCATGTCACAAATATTAGTGTGAATCAATTCTAATGGATTTGCATTCATCTCAACAGATTTGTAAGGATGCTTAGCATACTTAGATTCAACGCAAATTTGACATTTTGATTTATTGCACTCAAATTTTGGAAAAACATTTAAGTTAATTAATTTTAGCAAGGTTTTGTTATTAACATGTCCCAAACGTTCATGCCGTAAACATTTAGACTCAAGCAAGTAGTAAGAAGCAAAATCTTTATTCATATCAACTGCAATTACATTAAGTTTGAAAAGGTCATCACTGAGGTAGACTTTTCCTACATACATATCATTCTTACCTACTACTACTTTATCATGAACAAATACATATTTGAATCCATTCTTAGTCAGAACTGGAATTGAAACTAAATTCTTTCTCAATTCTGGAACATACGAGACCCTATTCAAAGTCACCACCTTGCCTGATGTCATTTTTAATAGGACCTTGTCAGTTCCATCCACCTTTGCAACAACGGAGTTTGCCATACACAACTTCTCATTTGTAGATGCTAGAGTATATGATGAAAATAATTCTTTGTTGGCACAAACATGGCATGAGGCACCAAAATCTATCCATCATTCTCTTGGATTTCCAACCAAGTTACATTCTGAAAGCATTGCATAAAGATCGTCCATTTGTCCTTTAGATTCTACCAAGTTTGCTTGATCCTTCTTTTTCTTGTCCTTCTTATGACCCCGACATTCAGTAGCCCTATGACTAAGTTTACCACAATTGAAGCAGTTTCCATTGAACTTCTTCTTAGGATGATTGCTTTTTGGACCAGATGTTTTCTTTCTTTTCTTTACTTTAGTGGGATCTTCTTCAACAATATTTACTCCAGATATTGCTAAGTTACCACGTGACCTCTTTTATGCAGCCTTATTATCTTCTTCAATTCTCAACCTTACTATGAGATATTCAACAGTCATCTCCTTGAGTTTATGTTTCAAGTAGTTTTTGAAGTCCTTCCACAATGGAGGTAACTTTTCAATAATTGCAGTCACTTGAAAGACATCATTCACAATCAATCCTACACTAAAGATTATGTGAGTATTAATGAAAAACTTAATATTTCTAACATAGGCATTGAATAAGTTTATACCTTTAGCAAGGAGATCATGGATTATGACCTGCAGTTCTTGAACTTGGATGACGACGGTCTTACTGTCTATCATCTAATAGTGCAGAAACTTTGCCACAATTAACTTCTTCATTCCGGTATCTGTTGTTTTGTACTTCTTTTCTAAAGCATCCCAGAGTTCTTTTGAGGTTTTGATATTCTTGTACACATTGTACAGATCATCTTGTAGGCCATTCAGAATATAATTTTTACAAAAAGATCTGAGTGTGTCCATGCTTTTGTTACGAAGAATCGTTCTTTTGGAGGAGTAACATCCGACATAACAGAAACATTCTCATTAATGAACCTCTACAAACTCAACGTAGTGAGATAGAAGAACATCTTTTGTTACTATCTCTTGAAGTCGACTCCAGAAAACTTTGCAGGTTTCTTAGCCGGTGCTAAGGCAGCATTTGAACGAATCTGTGCAACCAATGTTGTTGCAGCACTCACTGTTTCAGCATTCACTTGACTTGAATTAGTAATTTTTTCTGTCACAAATGGCAGATAATTTAAGTATTTGAAATACTAACGGTAAAGAACAAATATTTTTACACAGACTGTTTCTGATTTAATTATTAATTTTTTTTATGTTCTTTTAATCGTTAATCGAATGAATTTTAAAAATTCAAGAAGAGTAGAAAATCATAAAGATTGTAATCTCCAGAAACCTCAAATACAAAAACTTATTTAAATTTCTTAAGATTGTTATTAACCTGTACTTATAAGGTTATCCAAAACAGAAACAGAAATAAGAAGAAGTTGACAGAAAACAAAAAAAAATTTGAGTCCACAAAAATTATTGTGTCTCCTTAAGAAATATAATCCCCTCACTGTACCCGAGGTTATGGATTAATTTCACCAGAGATAAAACAGATTAATCCTATTAAAGAAAAAGCGGTACCTCAAACTTCTTTAACTTCAGCGAACTTAAGAATAGTAACAAGTAACATAGACTCAATCGAGCGACACATTGATTTTGTGAGAAAAATATATGCAGAGAAGGAAAAATTTCAATGTTTGAAAAAACGAATAATGACTTCCTTTTTATAGCCATTTTCAGCAAGAAACGTGTCTGTTCAGAAAATCTGTTGAGACCTGTTTTATCTGGAGAGTTGTGTCTTTTTTGGAAAAAAGAATAATTTTTCGGAAAATGTGTTAGTTGGAAAAGTAACGACTTTTCGGAAAGTAACAACTTTTAAGAAAGAGTAACAACTTTTCGGAATGTTACCGTTATATGCGAATGAATTCTGTTAATTAACTAATTAACTAACATTCTGAATTAATTTATAAGTGATAATATTAACAGGATTTATTTGATTAACAAAAATTGATTAAATAAATTTTGTCCAAAAAATTTATCAATCAATCATATCATTTGTCAAATTCGAAGCCGAGGTCGAGCGAGCGACGACGACGGCGCGAGGGGGCACCTTCTTCTAACCTCTTTAAGAAGTAAAGGAAGTGTTTCCTTATATAAGGACAATAAATTCTCTTTCTTTTGCCGATATGGGAGAAAGGACTTTTCATTCAGATCTTTTGGAGCATTATAATTCCAGAAGAAAGTATGCAATCAACCTCTAATGGGAATACAAGAATACAATTGTTATCCTTTGAAAAGAGGGAAGACGAGCCTATAAACATTCAATCTCTCCAAAAAATATCAGAAAAATTATACAATTACGAATATCATTATAAGAGTCTTATAACTTAAATATATCCTTATGTGATTTAATAGTGTAAAATAAAACAGGTGCAGTAACTCTCAATTAGGAGCCCTGAACTTGACAGATGGAGCAGTTGATGGAATTCTCGGATTCGGTCAACAGAGACTATCAATAATATCTCAACTTCTTCACATGGAATTTCTCCAAAATCATTTTCACATTGTTTGAAAGGAGAGGGCAGCAGTGGAGGGATGTTAGTGCTCAGTGAGATTTTGCATCCAAGTATGGTCTATACTCCCCTTGTTCCATCAAAGTACATACTACAATTTTCCAAGATCATTATTTTGTTCAACGTTTTATAAATTATTGTTGTTGTTTTTTGAATAATTCTTCTTTCATGACATTTAGTTTGTTTGTTTTTCAATTCTTGCAGGGGTCATTATAATGTGTATTTGCAGAGCATTTCTGTACATGAAAGAATCTTACCTATTGATCCAGAGGCTTTTGCAAACTTGGTGACGGAGAAACTATAGTTGATTTCGATGCAAGTTTAGTTTATCTTGTCGCGGAAGCTTCTGAATTAGTTGTCAATGCTGTAAGTATTCTTCTAACCAATAGTTCTCAACCACAAATATATTTTCTTGATGTATCTAGTTCAGGTTTTAAATATAATTATTTGACATTTTACATGAAAATCAAGTAATTACAATTATTATATATATAATAGACAAGAAAATATAATAAATAAGATTTAGATCCATAAAATAATTTATCTTGTCATGCCCAGAGTCTAGATCCTAGGTAGGGCTGACACTCAATGTCTGACTCGAGTGTATCAATTGCATGATACTAGATATGAGTGTAAGCATATTTTAAAAATATTTGAAGAGTCTTTACATATATTAAGTCATAATATTGAGAGAAAAAACGCAGAGGTCTTAATTAAGCCTAAACTAAACCATAACTAACTGTCTATTTAAGAAACCTATAAACATGACTAAGTAATATCTACCGCGAGAAGACCCCCGTTATACGTTAAACATGTATTCATAAAATACTAGGAAATTGAATTCTAAGCCCCATGAAAATAAAGGGACCAATAGCAGAAGACATAAAACCTAAGGAGTGGCTTGATCACGTGCATGCACACCTAAGTCTGCATCAATAAAAGAATGTTGAGCCCCCAACAGAAGGAATGTTAGTACATCTGAAATAGTAATGCATGTAAAATGACATTATAAAGCATAGCATGCATATCAAGATCAATAGAAGCAACAACCATATTTATGATCGTAACATAGGAAGGTTAAGAGATGAGGTCATTTAGACTGCCATAGGGATATGTATTTGTAATATTTAGTTCATTATAGGAGAATAATAGTAACCAACAAAAACCACCATGTAAGCGGTATAACCAACAAAAACCACCATGTGAGTTCATGTAGTGTAATCTCGGCCGGATCAGCTAAGTCATGTCATACCTTACCGAATATGCGACATAGCCCTTACCGGAGCCATAAAAGAATGAGTCATCTGAACCAACTGTATGATCCTTAAACTACGTCAGCAAACATAATTTTAGGCAATCATCATTTAGATTTATGCCTTCTCAATTAACCATTTATCTCCCTTATGCTCATGTGTTCATGGATTAGTTCGAAGAGTAATGTTCATACCTTTTGAGGATTATAGTTCATAAATTTTGTTCATGTCATGAGGTTACGTCTCATATATCATATCTTTGCATTCATGAGAAAATATATCACATCATAATATTATAGTCAAGAAAACATAAGATAACATCATAAGATTTATATTTGAAGAACTTCTTTGTTTTTCATTAAGGGTTCATAAGGTAGAACTTTCAAGAATTCATCAAGAAACTATTTAGAAATAGAAAAAAAATTATTAAGAAATTATTGGACTTAGTTTTCTAGATAAAAACCGTTACTTTTATGATTTCATACCTGAAATCTTGTAAAACTCAAGGGAATATAATTCTTTTATGGAGGATTCATGGGGTTTTATTAAAAATAAAGAATGATTAAAGTATAGCCCTAACTCATTCATGGAAGATATTCTATATTAAAAAAAATCCTACATAGAGGGGGTTTATTTTACATACTATAGGGGTTAGGAACCCCGCAATTTGTTGTAACAGATGTTTCAGCAACCCCCAAAATTAGGTCTTCCATAATTAAGTTGTGACGGTTTTTCACTAACCCTTTAACAAGCAGCGGAGGTTATTTTGTGGCGGTTTTGTTCCCCCACAAGTTGATTCTTAGAACAATGCTCTAAAGCTAAATAAGCCAATAATAGTTCAAACAACCATAATTTACAAGTAATGATATTGCTGCCAGCAATTAAAAAAGTTACGTTATAAAAAACGCCATCCAACTTTTTACATTATAAAAAGTAATATCCAACGAGTTATGTTATTAAAAGTAATATCCTAATACAGTGGGGTTGTTTCCAAGTGCCCTTGTTTCACCCTTGTTTTTATTTGTGATAAAGTAACCATAACTATGGTTGTTATCATTTCCTACTCCTCCAAAGGATACTCCATGACAGTAAATCTCCCCTGGCTCTTCTTCACCATAGACATCTAAGTTTGTTGTGATAAGTTCTTTTACTTTATCTCTTTTTTTCGCCACAAATTGTAGCAAATACGTAAATCCCTTCTGAAGCAGCTAGGTAGAAACAGTATCATTCGCTTATCGTTCATCACGAAAGTGGTCAAGTACTCTGGCTAAAATTTTGTCCAGCTGGTAACCATTTCAGCATTCATTTTCCTCCACTAATAACCATCCTTGATAATCTGCAAATATGTTTACATTGCTTTATCTCATTAGTAATGGTGTGCTTCTCCAAGCTGTTACTAGTGATAGACTAGAAATAACTATCGTCATGCAGGTAATCACAGCTACTTCCCCGACCTGGAAGATCATACTAAAAATACGTTGAGCACTAACATTAACTCGATTTACAACCACCACAGGTTAAAGATCATATCATCCTCAATGCAACATCCCAAGCCTTAATTTGAGAACAAGTTCCTATAAAAAAATTGTATCATCTTCACGGGTAGTATCTAATATAATTATTATCTAAAATAAACAATATTTTATGGCCAAATCATACCTTAGATGACGGATAATCCTTGTAGAGATCAATTAGTTTCTTGAGAGCTAGCTAGGGTAAATTTTGTAACTTGGGAGGTTAACCACGACTTCTGGTTGCTATTAAATGTTTTTGACATGTGCTATCGCATAGAAGACGTCTCAGGCACGCATCAAGGCAGTAACCACTACCTTCAGTGCTCTATCAGGCAACAAGGCAATGTTCAGTAATTTGATAGACTATTTTCCTCATAACTTTTCAAATTCTAGGAGTATGCTTGTTTCTCGTATAGATCAAACAAAGTTGATTTCAACGATTTTTCTTATTATGTATTAACATGTACATGTAGAAAGAAGGCAAACTAATTTACCATTTTTCTTAACTTGAATATTTTATTTGCAGATAAATGTAGTTGTTTCACCTTCACCTAAGCCAATCACATCAGCAATGTACCCATGCTATCTCATTTCCTCAAGGTGAATTACTTTGTTTTCTATCAGTAAATATTTAATAAAAGTTATTAATTGAATACCTAATTGGTCTCTTTAATGACTTGAGCAGTTTCGTAGAGAACATAGCCGAGGTGTTCCTACAATTTCTCTGAACTCGCTGGTGATGCATCCATGAATTTAACACCAGCAAACTATCTCAAGGATATGGGTTTTGTTGTAAGTATTTGATTCGATATTCACTTGTAATTTAAAATATTCAACAATAAAATTCATATGTTATATTATATGTATTTAACAGGATGGTGCTGCTAAGTGGTGCATTCACTTTATAAGTAGGAATTTAAGCCTAACAACTCTAGGAGGTTAGTTTTTGAATAATAGTTACTTTTCATATATTTTTACTGTTAATATTACATTTTAATAATGTGATGGTAAAGTACTGAAAATAAGGCCTTATGTAATATATGATATGTAACTTTCTTTGTTCCCTAGTTGCATCATAATTTAATTGTTATGAAATTCTCTCTCTTGTTACGCAGATGTTGTGCTTAAATATAGGACCATTGTATATGATTTGGCTCGACAAAGAATTAGTTGGGCAAATTATAATTGTAAGTAGCATTTAAATGATTTGATTTGTGATATTGTTAAATAGATTTAATGTTATTGATGACTTACAAAAAGTTTTTATTTCATGCAGGTTCATAACCTCCGAACGTATTTATAACCTCTAACACATATAATGTTACTCAGGCTAGCACCATCTATCATATGCTAGGGCTAATTTTGTTCATCCTTAACCTTTTTTGGAGCCAATGATTAATTTCATGTTTGTGTAGCTTTGCTTTAGATTTCTCTTATATTGTTGATTCCATCATATAATCAAAAAATACTATTATTAGATAATAGGAGGAACATTAAAGAGGAAATAATGTAAAAATAAAAATTCACCTTGATATGGGCTTATTTATTTTGAACTCAAGTAAAAAAATTCATATAGTTTAGCAAATATTTATTCGAAAACAGATTAACTTTTTAGTTTTAGGAAAATTAAGAAATTAATTTTTGAAAGATATTAAAAAATCTTTTACTTGAAAATCAAAATATGGATAAGAGATAAAGTTAAATTCTTAATAAGGTTGACACACTTGTTAAAATACACAAAACACGGTTTCGATGGATTTTAAAACATTTTTGGTCAATTCCATAAATTCTTATTTTTATTTTATTATCTTATGAACAAAACTTTTGTCTCTTATATGCGAATTTCATGTCAAAATAAATTGATTTGAATACTTAAGTTAACAAGATATTTGAATCACCACAATAATTTCAAGTTACTTAACATCTAATTGTTACTCTTCCGAGAAGGTGGCTGAGATAATAATAAGAAATCTTATGGTGTAATGCTTTTTGCTGGTTAATGATAATTTAAAATTCTTAACAATGAAATAATCTCACGTTATGACGAATGAAGAAAAATATTAATATTCAGTAAACTAAATTCATATATACCCCTTTTATTGTACATTCAGAGGCATATGAAAAGCTCAAAATCAAATTATTCATTCATAAATTCGAGTTAAATTATTTCTAGAAGAAATAACGGGTTGAGGAAGCTTCATAGAGACACATTTTCCGGCTTTTTTGATCGTAAAGATCTAAGCTTTTTATAATTGTTCTATTGACATTATTTGACTTTTAGCCTTGTCCTACTTTGTTGTCTACCTCCAAATGCAAAGTAGTCCGTCTCTATAGGTTAGGTAGGTTGTACCTACGAGCTAGCACATGTGTATTGTAACATAGAACCTCATATTTTTTACATTAACTACAACAAAAATAACTTTTTGAGGCAATAAATAGACACATTAATAAAGGGTGCTAAAGTCTTTACCGGTATTAGTTAAGTGTCATTAGATCAAATGTCGCTAAATCCTTTAGGAACACATACAAAGAGTGCTAATTGCCGCTAAATATACATATTTAGCAGCAATTGTTAATTAACTGCCACTAAAATTTATTTTTTATACAATGATTGGTTCTTGGAAGATGTACATTAAGATGGTTTAGAACATGTTGTCATTGGGATCCAGGTAAGGGAGCTAATATGGGTATTTAGCGATTGTTACTCTCGTTAGGACCTAAAGGGATTGTGTGTTTTTTGTACCTACCAGGCTATAGGGGCCCAGTTAGGTAATTTTTTTCATGTACTTAGAATTTATTGTTATAATGAGATTGCATATTTTGCTTGTATTTCATCCCTTCCCTTTTCGTTTAATACTTTTAGTTTAATCTCAACTTCCAACATATCTTACATGCTATGTACATTATTTTGTACTGACACCCCTTGTCGGGGGCAATGCATTTAAACCTACAGGTCTTTAGCAGCAAGCAGCCAGACAAACATATCGATTAGCACAACCGACCATTAAGCTTAATGGTTGGACATGTTTTTTGTTAAATTTGTTAAAAATAATTTTTATTTTCAAAATAAAAAAAAATAAAATTAAAGTAGTGTTTGACAATGAATTCAAATTGGAGTTGTTTTATAATTTGGGTGAGTAATTTTTTTTTTTTTTTTGGGGGGGGGGTGAAAATTCTTAAAATTGTTGAATTCAACTTAAAATTGAATTTCAAAGTTTTGTGGAAAAAATTATTTTTTAGAGTTCAACTCTAAAAAAAGTGAACACTTTTTATAGAGAAATGCTCCTAAAAAGGATTAAGAATATAAGATTATTTATCAAAATAAGAATATAAGATTATGTATTAAAATAAAGGTATATGACATAAAGAAGGAAACAAAAAGCTTTCTGTATTGGCTAACGCAGTGTTGCAAGTTACATAGAAACAATACGATAGAAAATAAAAAGCTTTCTTATTTTGGTAAGTCCATGTTGTAGGTTACATTGAAACAAAAATTAAATTCCAAATATATTATTCCTTTCTATTTTACGCTATGAAATTTTAATTCTTCAATTTATATTTTCACTAGTTTTTGTAATTCGACCTTTGGGAGGTCGATGGTCCACATTCACACCATTCACCATCACAATAATAGGGAGGTATATCGCCACAAAGACGTTTACAGTCTGAGTCTGTCTTGCAACAACACCTCGGAAAGTCTTTCGCTTCAACCTTTGGTGAGACACCTATCAAATTAAATGTTAGAATCTATAATTAATAGAAAAACACATTTCATATTTCAACACAATAAGCTTTTCAAAATTAACTTAGAAAATGTTAGAGAGCAGTGTATGATGTTGCATTACTAGTCGATAAAATCAAGTAAAAGACTTACATATCCTTATTATCATAAACATGAGGAAAAAAGCCCACACTTTGAATGTAATATCTTAATTTTTTTTGTATCCTCAGTAAGTCACTTGATGATGATATTTTGTTTTCTTTGTGTCCTATTTATAGTATATTTTGTTCACTATTTAAGTATATATATATATACACACACTTATGTTCCTTCTACGAAATAAATTTAACAAAGTTAAACTAGCATTACATGAAAAAGGAAAAATATATAATTATATAATTTTTCCATTGACAAATATGATGGAATCACAAAATATATATTTAAACATAAATATTAATAGTTTCAGTGTAATAATTTACTCATCTAGAGAATAAAGTATCGCACAATCAAATAGAGGCTAAGGAATTTGAAGTCTACCGGTTGTGAATATTTTTCTTAAAATAATATGTTATTCGGTCTCGAACTAATAATTTTCATGTTTGTTCAACTTCAAAAAAATGAAACATTTTAATCATCAAACACCCCTCTTAATAAAGTCTATGTTTTAGTACAAATAATTAATGTAGAATACAAATATCATTCTAGACTATTATTCAAAAGAAAGGTATGGGACATGAAAAAGGACACAAAAAAAAATTCCTATTTAGTTAATGCCCAGTCGTAAGTCACTTAAAAATAGGAATTTAATTCCAATAATATATTTTTAAAGGAAGAAACAAAGTGTCCTAACTTTTCTTTTAATTTCATCCCATGAAAATTTATTTTTTCAATTTATGCTTTAACTAATTTATAAAATTTGACCTTGAGGAGGTTGTTGCCCACATTCACACCATGCGTCATCACAATAATAGGGTGGTATATCACCACAAAGATATTTAGAAATGGGTGTCAATATGCAAATGGAAGTATAGAAAGCACGTTCACAATTAATTGTCCAAGTATTTAAACATAATAACCCTCTATGTCATTTATATGAAAATGACTTCATTTCATTGTTACGGCTTACGAGCATTCCTATAGAGACCCAATTTGCTTAAGATCGTCTTAACCCCTGGGCCACTAAAGCCATTGCTTGGGGCCTCATATATTTTGAAGTCTCCATATATAAAAAAATATTACTGGGGGATCTAATGTGTGTTATCATTTGTGCTAAGAAATTGCATATGAGATGAAAATAAACCTGAATTTTGTAAGAAACAATTTGATGAAAATATGGATAGTGAAGTCACAATGTCCCTTGAAGAATCTTTTAGTGTTTATTTCTTTATATATGTAGGGTAGATCAAACTATTTTTTCACTTCAAAATATATTCGAACCAATTAAATCATATGAAATATTTTTGATTCCTTATTTTGTGGTAAATTATTGAGATCAAGAGATGATGAGAATTTAAATATATTGTCTTAACCTAAAACTTTCTTTAACATGTAATAGTTCTAATGATATTGATGGTTTAGATTTATTTTTTGTATTAAAAGTGTTGAGCGAAACAATATAAGTAGAAGATAATGATCTACCAAAATACTCAATTGAATAAAAAGACATAACTAGAAAGGTGGTTTTGTAGGCGAATGAAATACGTTTTTGTAGGCGAGCGGAGTGCTATTTTTAAAATACACATATTTCTTGTAGAATAATGTTAACAGTTTCTGTAACCGTTACTGCAGCCGAAAGAAGTTTTTCGAAATTTAAATTGATAAAATCTTCTATAAGATCAACAAAGTCTCAAGAGAGGTTGAATGAATTAGCTATATTACCATTTGAAAAAGAATTATTAAAACAAATTGATTATAAAATAGTATCTAATGAATTCGTATCTAAAATAGGTAGAAAGTAGATTTTAAATAAAAGTATTTAAAAAGTATTAGGGTCCCTCTCTTTAATTTTGCTTTAGGCCCCCAATATTATTGAGTCGGCCTTGCATCTCAATCACATGGTCGTTAATTTGATTTTTCAACAAATTTATGTGTTTTAGAGCTTGTGAAACATGAACAATTGATTTCAATCAAAATTTCACAAAAATGACCTCAAAAATGAAATTATAGGACGAGTATATGGAAGGAGATCTATACCAAAGTCTATCTGTCTCTCAAGAGGGACTTCGGGAAGATAATCAGGAGAGACTTCCGGGAACTCTTTTACTGCTGGAACTGACTGAATAGAAAATATCTCAACACTAGAGTCATTATCTCAAACTAAGTGATAGACACAGCCCTTAGAAACCAATTTAGAGGTACAAAATGAATCGATCCTATTTTTCCACTCTAAGACTGACTCATTTGGAAATTGAAACTTGACTACTCAAGTTCTACAATCAACTGAGGCATAACACACATGAATCGAATCTATACCCAGAATGATATCGAAGTCTAACATGTCTAACTCAACTAAATCAGCCATGGTTGTAATGACCTGTTTAGTCGTTTTGAGCAGTAGAGTCTATTTCTGGTAATAACTGTCTGGGTCAATGGATCCCACGACGGACCGTCATGGTCACGATGGACCGTCGAGGGTGTCTCATTCCAAAACACTTAGATTCTGAAAATTTGGGTACTTAGATCGACTCTCTGAACTTCACGACGGAATGGCAGGATGGACCGTCGTTGGCACGACGGACCGTCACAAATCTTTCCACAGAATTAACTCTCTGAACTTTGTGACGGACCTGCAGGACGGACCGTCACAGTCATGACGGACCGTCATAGGCTCCGTAAGTCCACTCGGGTCGGAATTCTGCTAAAGTTTTTAAAGGGGCATTTTGGACTATTCATGCTTATAACTATAAAGTTAGTGGGTTAATGTTAATAATTCAATTACATGGGGGTTAAAGGAGATAACCTTGAAATAAATAGTGGGTTATTTTTATCATCTTTTATACTTAATTATATGACAATTAGGGTAAAAGAAAAAGGGTTAGAATAAGAAAAATAAAAAGACCAGAGAGAAAGAAGAGAGAAACGAGCGAGAGAAAGAGAAGAACGCAAGGAAAGCAAAGGTTTTGGGAAGATAGCTTGCTTGATCATGATTCTTCAGTGGAGGTAGGTTATGGTTTATGCTATTTCATAGTAAACTCTTAATAGCGAATGATATGTATTGGGCAGTATTGTAAAGTCTTCTATATGCTTAATTGTATGCTTGCATGATGTGATTATGTAATTGTAGTGGGTTGGAAAGACGAGGCTGTGAAGCTTAAACCTAAAATCCACTCTGTTAATGATAATGCCTTAGTATAAAAGAAGGCTTGATGAACTAAAAGAATGAGGGTAATGGATCGGGTGTCACGTTCCGACACCAGGAATAGTAGAGGATCGGGTGTCACGTTCCGACACCAGGATAGTAGAGGATCGGAGTGTCACGTTGCGAAACCAGGATAGTAATGGATCGGATTGTCCCGTTCCGACACTAGGATAGTAGTGGATCGGAGTGTCACGTTACGACACCAGGATAGTAGTGGATATGAGTGTCACGTTCCGACACCAGGATAGAAGGGGATCGGAGTGTCACGTTCCGACACCAGGATAGTAAAGAGAATGAATCTTGAATTATGTTAATATACTCAATTTAAAGAACCTGTTTCCCAAATGAGTATGGTGTGGAGGCTTGAGTCCTCATAGATGTGCTTGGTGTTGTGGTCAATGGTTATAGTACTTGTTGTTGTCACCTCTTGAGAATATTAGTTGATTTTATGTTATTATCTGACATATATTGCTTTCTATTTTGACTTGGCCGATGATACCTATTCATTACTTGTGCCTTGTACTGACCCCTACTTGTATTTGTTTTTCTTTGTTAATTGTGGAGTGCAGCAAACGTGCCATCGTCTTCGACTCGTTCGCAACTCTAGCCAGTCTTCATCACACCAGATTTCAGGGTGAGCTATTGCTTCTAGCTTGGACTGTATCTTCTTCTTCACGTCTTGATGCCTTGAAGTTCTGGCATGGACTAGCTGTTCATTTATTTTAGCTTCTTAGATATTCTTAGATTTTAGTAAATTGAGGATAGATGTTCTTGTGGTGATGACTTCCAGATTTTGGGAATAATAAGTATTGAGTTTTTAGAAGTTATTTAATCGATTTTCATTAATGAGTTTTAAGTCTTCCGCATTATATTCTGTTTATTATGGTTGAAATGTTGGGGTTTAGATTGGTTGGTTCGCTCACATAGTAGGATAAGTGTGGGTGCGACTCGCGGCTCGTTTTGGGTCGTGACAAACTTGGTATCAGAGCATTAGGTTCGTTGGTCTCATCACATAAGAACGAGTCTAGTAGAGTCTTGAGGAACGGTAGGGGGACGCCTTTACTTTTCTTTGAGAGGCTATAGGACTTCAGGAAAATTCCATTCTTTCTTTCTTTCGTGCTATTACTTGGATCCAATTGGTATCTAGGTGATACAAATTGGTATCTGACCATTTTCACTCTATTTCGCAGATGGTTAGAACTAGAGCAACAACTGCGCTAACACCAACACCGGCAAGACAAGATGCGTCTGAGCCAGCCACTGGGGCTGTAGCTCGAAGAGGAGTAGTGGCAAGAGGCCGTGGTAGAGGTCACGGGAGGACGTCCTCTAGAGGAAGAGGACAAGCACCTGGCCCATCTAGTACTAGGGCGGTGACTCCTCCACCGACTGAGGAAGTAGTAAGAGAGGGTGAGGAAGGGGAAAATGAGCAAGTGCAGAATGAGGAATTACCACCCCAACCTACCCCAGAGATGATTAACCGGGTTCTTGCTTATCTTAGCGGGTTATCTGATCAAGGCCTGACACCTCTAGTGTTTTCTGCACCAGCACCTCAGGTTCCGGGAGTACAACATGCAGCTGTTGTGGCTCCCGCATGGATGCCTCATTGGAAATAGGCACATTTCCTCGGTTGACTACAGGGCCTATAATGACAAGTGATCAGCATGAACTTTTCACTAAGTTCTTAAAGTTGAAACCTCCAGTTTTCAAGGGTTCTGAATCTGAGGATGCCTATGATTTTCTGGTTGATTGTCATGAGCTGCTACATAAGATGTGCATAGTGGAACGATTTGGCGTTGAGTTTGTAACCTATCAGTTTCAGGGAAATGCCAAAATATGGTGGCGATCGTATGTTGAGTGTCAACCAGCACAGGCACCACCTATGACTTGGGCATCATTCTCTAGCTTGTTTATGGAGAATTATATTCCCCGGACCTTGAGGGATAGGAGGAGAGATGAGTTCCTAACCCTAGAGCAAGGCAGGATGTCGGTTACTGCTTATGAGGCTAAGTTTCGTGCGCTATCCAGGTATGCCACCCAGCTTTGCTTCAGTCCACAAGAGCGGATTCGCCGTTTTGTGAAGGGGTTGAGGTCAGATTTGTGGATTTCAGCCTTACAGGTAGCTGCTACAGCAAAATCCTTTCAGGAAGTGGTAGACTTTGTGATAGAGGTGGAGGGAGTGAAGCCAGATGACTTCACCATGGAATCAACAACTAAGAAGTTTTGTAAGGGAGGCGAGTTTAGTGGTTCTTACTCCAGAGGGCAGAGTTCAGGAGGTTATCCAGCCCGACCTATTTAGTCTTCACTCCAGGCTGTAGCTGGGGTCCATCGTAGACCGATCAACATTTCTCTGAGTTTGGAGGTTATCCCCAGACTTCGTCATTCTCACAGAGACCAATGCTTGAATCCAGAGAGTGTTATGGATATGGAGAGACCGGACATATTAGGAGGTTTTGTCCAAAACAAAGTTACAGACCCCCAATAGTCAGAGGTAGAGGTGGTCATGGGAGAGGCCGCTATTCTGGAGGACGTGGTGGTCAAGGTAATGGTGGTCACCAAACCAACCGGGGTGGCGGGCAAGCCGGAGCGACTGCAGCACAACATGGTAGGGGCAACGGGCAGACGGGTGATAGGGCCCATTTTTATGCTTTCCCTAGGAGGTCTGAAGCGGAGACATCTGATGCTGTTATCACAATTAATCTTTTGGTTTGTGATCGCATGGCTTCTGTATTATTTGACCCTGGCTCCACATTTTCATACGTATCTTCCTCATTTTCTACTGGTCTTAATTTACATTATGAATTGCTTGACATGCCTATTCGTGTTTCTACCCCGGTGGGTGAGTCTGTGATAGTCGAAAAGGTGTATAGGTCTAGTCTTGTGACTTTCGTGGGGAATAATACTCATTTAGACTTGGTTATCCTAGAAATGGTTGACTTCGATGTAATTCTGGGTATGACTTAGCTTTCTCCAAATTTTGCAATCTTAGATTGTAATGCTAAGATCGTAACGTTGGCCATGCCTGGGACAGATCCGTTAGTGTGGGAGGGTGACTACACTTCCACTCCAGTTCGTATCATCTCCTTTGTTCGTGCTAACAGAATGGTTAGCAAAGGGTGTTTAGCGTTCTTGGCACACCTCAGGGATGATATAACCCAAGTACCTTCAATTGAGTCGGTTTCGATAGTCCGTGAGTTTCTGGATGTGTTTTCTGCAGACCTTCGTGGTATGCCACCGGATAGAGATATTGATTCCTGCATTGATCTGGAGCCGGGTACTCGCCCCATTTCCATACCCCCTTATAGAATGGCTCCCGCTGAGTTAAGGGAGTTAAAGGCCCAACTTGAAGAATTGTTAGCAAAAAGCTTCATTAGACCAAGTGCAACCCCTTGGGGTGCTCCTGTTTTGTTTGTGAAGAAGAAGGATGGATGTATTCGGATGTGCATATACTAAAAGCAACTGAATAAGTTAACTGTTAAGAACAAGTATCCTCTTCCTCACATCGATGATTTGTTCGACCAGTTACAAGGTGCTTGTACCTTCTCAAAAATCGATTCGAGATCTGGTTATCATCAATTTAAAATACGGGCAACGGATGTGCCCAAGACTGCTTTTCGGACAAGGTAAGGACATTATGAGTTCTTAGTGATATCTTTTGGACTAACGAATGCCCCTGCTGCGTTCATGATCCTGATGAACGGGATTTTTAAGCCATATCTGGATTTCTTTGTCATTGTGTTCATTGATGATATACTGGTATACTCCAAGAGCAGGGAAGAACATGAGGAGCATTTGAGAATTGTATTGGAAATGTTGAGGGAGAAAAAGCTTTATGCCAAATTCTCCAAGTGTGAGTTTTGGCTAGATTCAGTGTCCTTCTTAGGGAACGTAGTTTCCAAGGATGGAGTGATGGTGGATCCATATAATATTGAAGCAGTGAAGAGTTGGGTAAGACCTACTAATGTTACAGAGGTAAGGAGCTTTGTCGGTTTAGCTAGCTACTACCGTCGATTTGTCAAGGGATTTTCCTCTGTTGCTTCCCAATTGACAAATTTGACTAAGCAGAGTGTTCCATTTGTATGGTCGAACGAGTGCGAAGAAAGCTTTCAGAAACTCAAGACCTTGTTGACTACTGCACCAATTCTTACCCTGCCAGTGGAAGGTAAGAATTTCATTGTTTATTGTGATGCATCCTATTCGGGTTTGGTTGCAGTGCTAATGCAAGAGAAGAATGTAATTGCTTATTCTTCGAGGCAATTAAAGGTGCACGAACGTAATTATCCAACGCATGATTTGGAGTTGGTTGCGGTAGTGTTTGCATTAAAGCAGTGGAGACACTATCTATATGGGGTTAAGTGTGAAGTCTATACGGATTATCGTAGCCTACAGTATGTCTTTGCTCAGAGAGATTTGAATTTGAGACAGAGAAGATGGATGAAACTAGTGAAGGACTACGATATCACTATTTTGTATCACCCAGGAAAAGCTAACGTTGTGGCAGATGCGTTAAGTAGAAACGCAGGGAGCATGGGAAGCCTAGCTCACTTACAGGTTTCCAGACGCCCATTGGCTAGAGAGGTTCAGACTCTGGCTAATGACTTTATGAGGCTAGAAGTAAATGAGAAGGGGGGATTTTTGGCCTGCGTGGAGGCAAGATCTTCCTTTCTTGACAAGATTAAGGGAAAGCAGTTTACTGATGAGAAACTGATTCGAATTCGAGATAAGGTGTTGCGAGGAGAGGCTAAAGAAGCACAAATTGATGAAGAAGGTGTTTTGAGAATTAAGGGAAGGGTATGTGTACCCCGCGTTGATGATTTGATTCACACTATTCTTACAGAGGCTCATAGTTCAAGGTACTCTATACATCCTGGTGCAACCAAGATGTACCGTGACCTAAAGCAACATTTTTGGTGGAGTAGAATGAAGCGTGACATTGTTGAGTTTACTGCTCAATGCCCGAATTGTCAGCAGGTAAAGTATGAACACCAGAGGCCTGGAGGGACACTTCAGAGAATGTCCATTCCTGAATGGAAGTGGGAGAGAATTTCAATGGACTTCGTGGTTGGTCTTCCTAAGACAATGGGTAAGTATGACTCCATTTGGGTAATTGTTGATAGGTTAACTAAGTCTGCTCACTTCATTCCGGTCAAGGTGACTTACAATGCAGAGAAGTTAGCCAAAATTTACATCTCGAAAGTTGTTCGATTGCATGGGGTTCCACTCTCCATCATATCAGATAGAGGTACGCAATTTACTTCTATGTTTTGGAGGACATTGCATGCTGAATTAGGTACTAGGTTGGACCTTAGTACTTCGTTCCATCCTCAGACCGATGACCAGTCTGAGCGAACGATTCAAGTTTTGGAGGATATGCTTCGTGCATGTGTGATAGAATTTGGTGGTCATTCGGATAACTTCCTACCCTTAGCAGAATTCTGATACAATAATAGCTATCACTCAAGTATTGGTATGGCCCCATTTGAGGCACTGTATGGGAGGAGATGTAGGTCTCCCATTGGTTGGCTTGATGCATTTGAGGTTAGACCATGGGGTAGTGACCTCCTGAGGGAATCACTAGAGAAAGTGAAATTCATTCAAGAAAAGTTTTTAGCTGTGCAAAGTAGGCAGAAGGAATATGCAGATCGAAAGGTTAGAGACTTGGATTTCATGGAGGGTGAGCAAGTCTTTTTTAAGGTTTTACCCATGAAAGGGGTGATGCGGTTTGGTAAAAGAGGTAAGCTAAGCCCAAGGTATATTGGACCATTTGAAGTACTTAAGCGAGTAGGGGATGTGGCTTATTGAATTAGCCTTGCCTCCAGGACTCTCAGGAGTGCGCCCGGTATTTCATGTGTCTATGCTGAAAATATACCATGGGGATGGAAACTACATTATTCATTGGGATTCAGTTCTTCTTGATGATAATTTGTCTTATGAGGAAGAGCCTGTTGCTATTCTAGATAGAGAAATCCGCAAGTTGAGATCAAGGGAGATTGCATCCATCAAAGTTCAATGGAAGAATGGGCCAATTGAAGAGTCCACTTGGGAGAAGGAGGCCGATATGCAAGAAAGATACCCACACCTGTTTGCAGATTCAGGTACTCCTTTTCGCCCTTATTTTTCTTCCTTAATCGTTCGAGGACGAACGATGGGTAAATTGGTATCTATTGTAACGACCTGTTTAGTCGTTTTGAGCAGTAGAGTTTATTTCTGGTAATAACTGTCTGGGTCGACGAATCCCACGACGGACCGTCATGGGAACGATGGACCGTCAAGGGTGTCTCGTTCCAAAACACTTAGATTCTGAAAATTTGGGTACTGAGATCGACTCTCTGAACTTCACGACGGAATGGCAGTATGGACCGTCGTTGGCACGACGGACCGTCACAAATCTTTCCACAGAATTAACTCTCTGAACTTTGTGACGGACCTGCAGGACGGACCGTCACAGTCATGACGGACCGTCACAGGCTCCGTAAGTCCACTCGGGTCGGAATTCTGCTAAAGTTTTTAAAGGGGCGTTTTGTACTATTCATGCTTATAATTATAAAGTTAGTGGGTTAATGTTAATAATTCAATTACTTGGGGGTTAAAGGAGATAACCTTGAAATAAATAGTGGGTTATTTTTATCATCTTTTATACTTAATTATATGACAATTAGGGTAAAAGAAAAAGGGTTTGAATAAGAAAAATAGAAAGACCAGAGAGAAAGAAGAGAGAAACGAGCGAGAGAAAGAGAAGAACGCAAGGAAATCAAAGGTTTTGGGAAGATAGCTTGCTTAATCACGATTCTTCGGTGGAGGTAGGTTATGGTTTATGCTATTTCATAGTAAGCTCTTAATAGCGAATGATATGTATTGGGTAGTATTGTAAAGTCTTCTATATGCTTAATTGTATGCTTGCATGATGTGATTATGTAATTGTAGTGGGTTGGAAAGACGAGGTTGTGAAGCTAAATCCACTCTGTTAATGATAATGCCTTAGTATAAAAGAAGGCTTGATGAACTAAAAGAATGAGGTTAATGGATCGGGTGTCACGTTCCGACACCAGAAATAGTAGAGGATCGGGTGTCACGTTCTGACACCAGGATAGTAGAGGATCGGAGTGTCACGTTCCGACACCAGGATAGTAATGGATCGGAGTGTCACGTTTCGACACCAGGATAGTAATGGATCGGAGTCTCACGTTCTGACACCAGGATAGTAGTGGATCGGAGTGTCACGTTCCGACACCAGGATAGAAGGGGATCAGAGTGTCACGTTCCGCACCAGGATTGTAAAGAGAATGAATCTTGAATTATGTTAATATACTCAATTTAAAGAACCTGTTTCCCAAATGAGTATGGTGTTGAGGCTTGAGTCCTCATAGATGTGCTTGGTGTTGTGGCCAATGGTTATGGTACTTGTTGTTGTCACCTGTTGAGAATATTAGTTGATTTTATGTTATTATCTGACATATATTGCTTTCTATTTTGAGTTGGCTGATGATACCTACTCAGTACTTGTGCCTTGTACTGACCCCTACTTGTATTTGTTTTTCTTTGTTAATTGTGGAGTGAAGCAAACGTGCCATCGTCTTCGACTCGTCTGCAACTCTATCCAGTCTTCATCACACCAGATTTCAGGGTGAACTATTGCCTTTAGCTTGGACTGGATCTTCTTCTTCACGTCTTGATGCCTTGAAGGTCTGGCATGGACTAGCTGTTCATTTATTTTAGCTTCTTAGATATTCTTAGATTTTACTAAATTGAGGATAGATGTTCTTGTGGTGATGACTTCCAGATTTTTGGAATAATAAGTATTGAGTTTTTAGAAGTTATTTAATTGATTTTCATTAATGAGTTTTAAGTCTTCCGCATTATATTCTGTTTATTATGGTTGAAATTTTGGGGTTTAGATTGGTTGGTTTGCTCACATAGTAGGATAAGTGTGGGTGCCACTCGCGGCTCGTTTTGGGTCGTGACAATGGTACTCTTGTGATTGACAGAAATGGGACAATCACGATGGACTCTTCATGCTAAAATGTATTCACCAACAGGTGTGGAGACACTGAATATTTAACCAAGTTTATTAGGAATAATATCAAAGTTCATGGAAATATATGGAGTTACAAAAGATAAATTCGCTCCTGGGTCTAGCAATGCATAAACAGTAGTGTCAAAGAGTTGAATCATACTAGTGACAACATCTGGAGAGTTCTCATGCTCTCGGCAATTATTGAGAGCATACAAACGGTTTGTTCCTCAATCAGTACAGAAAGTAGTTCCCTTAGGTGCAACCCTCTCTGGTTAAGAAACTGAAAAAGATTGGGTTCTATTTCCCCCATTACCACTTCCTTGATTGTTTTTTGAACACTCTCTCATGACATGCCTATTCTGATTGGACTTGAAATAACCAATGGATCCCTCATAACAAACATCAGAGTGGTTTCTACCACACTTGGCACAGGCAGGACGCTTACTACACCCTTGTGCCACACTACCATGTGAATATGTAGGTTTAGCTCTAGAATTCTGACAATAGTACTCACCTTTGTTCTTGGGTACAGGTGCACTAGAAAATTATGGGGCAAGAACCTTCTGTTTCTGTTGGAAGGATGACCGGTTGGCATTACTCTTCTGCTTCCCGCACTCATTCCCCGCACTCATTCCCTGTCTTAGCTCTCTTATTTCTATACTCTTTTTTGTCCCTCATCTTCTCCTATTCAACCTGCTACACATAAATCATTAACTTTGATATGTTTATGTCTCCTATGAACATAGCAACTCTGCCCTCTTTGCTTGATGCACGACCCAAGCCAGCGATAGGCAAGCTCATCTTGCTCCTCAAGTCCTCAACAATCTTACGAGCATAGCGGAGCAGTTAGGTGAACTTCAACCCAAACTCATTCACACTCAAGAAGCCTTGTTTCAGTGTAAGAGACTCCCATACCTTAGCCTCATTCAATTCTCGGGGAAAGAAACGCCATAAGAAAGCCTCTTCAAAATAGGACCAACTCAGATGTGGTGCATCTTCATCTCTGCCCTCCTTGCACTGATATAACCAAGTCCTACCCATATTCTTCAGTTGATATGCAACTATCTCAACCCATTCAACGTTAGCAACATGCATCACATCAAAAACCTTCTTCAGTTCCTCAATAATATTCTCCAGATTCTCAGTAGTGATCGAACCAGTGAAACTTGGAGGATTCATCCTCAAAAACTCACAAATCCTTGAAGTGTCAGCCTCTTCTTGTAGGGCTCCTATTTGCTGCCAAGTTGATTGGCTACCACTTGACTGAGCATCCTTATTGGCCCTCTAAAATCAACATTAGAATCTTCTCCTTGCGGTTGTACTTTAGGTGCATTGAGCAACTCTGGTTCCTCTACATTCCTCCTAACTAGGTGAGCTCTTGCTGGTCTTTGTGGAGTTATGATTATCTGAAACAAGCGCTAACATGAATTAGAGAGAAACTTTTAAAGGTAAACTATAACGCATGAAAAGGAATATTAAAGAAGTGAGGAATTCTTAAATATCCCATCTTTCTAATCATAGACTCCCTAGGACTCTTGAACTCTGGGATCTGATACCAAATTTGTCATCCCCTGAGCCTATACCCTGGACGTGGCCGGCATCAAATGTATATTGATGGCCTTGAGTGGACCCTTTACTTGGCTTACTTACTCAGGAAAGACTTAATTCATTGGAAAAAAACATTCAATAACTTAAGTAAATAAGTTGTCCAAAATGGTAATTAAGTCTCAATAACAAAACGTCAGTAATACAAAGAATGAGAGACGCAATGCTAATTGTATGACTGTCTCTCTATGAAGCCTTCTAAACAGAGATAGATATTAAGATAGAACCCTCAACATCCTAATAAGGAAATATTTTGTACAAGCAATAAAAAGAGTCTTCCAGAATGCAAGGAGGCTCACTACTGACTCTGGAGTGCTCAACTGGATCAACGGTGTGTCGGATGTTGATCCTCGTTACCTACGTCTGCATCGTGAGACAGTGAAGGCCAACTGGCATTAGTACATTAAATGTACGAGTATCCGAGTTGGAATGCTAAAACAACTTAAGCTTGAAAAGAGTAAGAATAAATACTTACCTTGACTCTGCTCAACTTATGGTGACATAACTCATTTTAATATAAAGCGATTTAAAAGCAAGTGCAATTTAAAGAAAAGTTGTATTAATACATGTTGTAATTTAAGAATTCATAC
Source organism: Solanum neorickii (assembly GCA_027704865.1). Lineage (NCBI taxonomy): Eukaryota > Viridiplantae > Streptophyta > Magnoliopsida > Solanales > Solanaceae > Solanum > Solanum neorickii. The sequence continues at coordinate 6,672,784 of JAKWJC010000363.1, read as the reverse complement.
AAGGATACAAATAACTTTGAGATGTATGTAAAAATAAAAATAAACTGATGTATATATAATACATTTAATTTCTGTAGGAGTTTCTCTAACCAACAACCATCACTTAAGAGCTATAGTGAATATACAAAGATCTACCTCACGCTGCCAGCGCATGCTATACCTGGCCAAGGATATCAGACCTCAACTGCCTAATGAATCCACTACTCTACTGTGAAAAAGGTTGATCTAAAAAGTATAACCCTTTTCTACCCATGGTGGCTACATGGTTTATGGAGACTGTGAGTTGTCTGATCTCTCCCCCATAATGGTTCTCAATACTACTCCAATATATACTGCTTCTTATGTTTTAAAACATACTAATTCTATGGTTTTAGATTAGTTCTCAAAATACTTAGCTCAAAGGTTATCTTAGAAATCTTAGTTTCCTTGCTTGCTTCTTTTAGAAAGTTATTTTTTCTTTAACTAAAAACTAGCCCGAAGTCTCTTTGGAAATCTCAGTTTCCCTTTTTTTAAAATGTGAAAACACTTTATGTTCTTTTGGGATTACTTACTTCCCATATACTTCTTGGAAGGAATGCTTCACTTTATTCTGAACTAATCTTGATCTTAAGTCTTAAAATGACGCTTAAATATTTTTGAAAGACTTATGAAACTTGAAATGAACTTCTTCTGCTTATCTGTAGTCCTTATTCAAACTGATCTTTAAGTCATAATACATCTTTGAAGGATTTTCAAAAGACTTCATGAAAGAACTTTAGGAATTCTTTAGAGTCGGCTCTAACCGTTCCTTGAATATGAAGTTATAGACTCAAGGTTGTAAATTCGTGTTTCTGGATGATTTCGTTGTTAGAATCATTAGGAAGTGTTAAAACACCTTAGAAGGGCTTAATCATACTTAATTACAAAAATTGGGCAAAATGCGAGCTTTGGTGCATTAAGGGCACACCGCGCCAGACCCATTAGTGTGAGGAACCATTTGGCGCACTTCAGGTACACTGCCCCAGTCCCTCTGGCGCAAAGAGGGTGTGCCGCCCCTGGTGCTGTCAAGGTGCGCTTGAATGATTTGTTGCTCTTGTTTCTGATCCTAAATCGCTCAAACCTCCATAGTTATTTTCCCAAACAGTTCGGTTTATAAGTACCTTCAATACCAAGTAGATCTAACTTCAAAAACCACCCGAAATTATGAATTAAAGCAATAACAGGCATTTCAACAAATCAATCAACAAGAATTCAACCATGTCTTTCAAGAACTTCACTATTTTCATAAACCATTTTATAAAACTCAAAGTATTGAAGCAAGATTAGTGTGTGGGTGAGATGACCCAACAGCAAAAGATATCACATACCTTTATAGGGATCACCCTCAACGAATTCCACTCGCAAAACTTGGTGTTGTTGGCGATCCTCGACTTTTTCTCCCTTTTCTTCTTATTTTCTCTCTTCTCCAAGACTTAAGAGTGATTTTGATTTTCTAATATGAACTAAAACTTGTTTTTACCCCAAATAAATCCCTACAATGAAATACGAAATTAATTTGTGAAAAGACTAAATTGTCCTTCCTTAAATCCGGAATTGGACTTTCCATACTTAAATAACCCAAAATTCGATAGGCATATCTTTCTCATACGATATCGAAAGTGCGCAAACCGGAGGCGTTGGAAAAATATCTCCAAGGTCTTTCCAACCACATCAAGAACTACCCCTAACTCATCCTGAGGTAGAAGTTATGATAGTTTGAAGATGACTAAAACTTACTTTCTTAAATTAGTCAATTTTTCTAGATTTTTCCCTTTCTTTCCAAAAATGAATATATTTAGTTTCTTAGCTTATTCCTAGCTATTTCAAATTATGAGATGTTCACACATTTTCGGCTTTGTTGAAATGTAAGTTAAAGCTATTATCTCTCTTCTAGCATGATCATAAAGATCTAAGCCATTTATAGATATTCTATTGACATTATTTGACTTGTAGTCTTGTGCAACTTTGTTGGCTACCTCCAAATGATATAACGTCTACCGGTGACACTCAACTCTATTTAAATGGACTAGAAAAATATGTGATGATTAACTTTTTATCAATTATGATTACTTGTACCATACAGTAGCATACATATTTATTTTTATATTGTTCCTACCCTTTTAGATTATGGGTCGGCCGTCCCCTACAATTTACAGGAGTATAAAGAATCTATACTCGAGCATTCCACTAGGCCTTGACAAGATAGGTGAGACATCACTGAAGGCAGGGAAGACTGCCTATGATCATAGTAGACCAAGTCTATGGGCAGAGTCGTCTATGTCTATAGGTTACGGGGTAGCATATGTGTATTGTACCATAGAGCCTTAGATTTGTATTCACTACAACAAAATAACTTTTAGAATTTTTTTTGTTTATCATTCAAGGGTTCGTAATATTGAATTTTCAAGAAAATATCAAGAAACTATTAAGAAGTTAAAAAAAATTATTAATAAATCATTAGACTTAGTTTTCTAGATAAAAACTCTTACTTTCAAGATTTCATACCTGAAACCTTTTAAAACTCAATTGGGTAAGAATATTCATTGGAATAGGATTCTTTTTAGGAGGATTCTTGGGTTTTTATTAAACTCATTCATGGAATATATTCTATATAAAGAAGAGCATAAATAGCGGGGATTTATTTTACATACTATGGGGGTTAGGAACCCCGCAATTTGCTGTAACAGAGGTTTTAGCAACCTCCAAAATTAGATCTGTCATAACTAAGTTATGGCGGTTTTTTACTAACCGCCATAACAAGCATAAAAGGTTATCTGCGGCGGTTTGAACCCCCACAAATTGATTCTTAGAACAATGCTCTAATGTTAATTAAGCCAATAATAGTTCAAACAACCATAAATTATGGCCACAAATCTTAGCAAAAACGTAATCCCTTCTGAGAAGGTGGCTCGGATAATAATAAATAATATGATAGTGTAATGTTTTGGCTAGTTCATGATAATTCAAAATTCTTAACAATAAAATAATTTCACATTGTGACGAATAAAGAAAAATATTATTATCCAATAAAATTAATTATACCCCTTTTGTTGTACTTTCAGTTCAAATATACGCCTTCCATAATATTTTGGCCAAAATATTCGCTTATTTTTAACAAGAGGCACGTGAAAAGCCCAAAATCAAATTATTCATTCATAAATTCGACTTTCATTATTTTAGAAGAAATAGAGGGTTCATGAAGCTTCACAGAGACACATTTTTCAGCTATGATGAAAAGCATTTAAAGCTATTATTCGTCTTCTAGCATGAACGTAAAGATCTAAGCCTTTTATTGTTGTTCTATTGACATTATTTGACTTTTAGCCTTGTCCTACTTTTTTGGATACCTCCAAATGATATAAAATCTACTGGTGACACTCAACTCAATTATTAGTGGACTAGAAAAACATGTTATGATTACATTTTGATCAATTATGATTTCTTGTTATTTTCTTGATATTTTCTCGTCTAATTTCTAGAAGCATGTTTTGGCCTCAACAAACACATACACTAGCATACATACTTATTATTATATTTTGACTACCCTTTTAGATCTATGGGTCGACCGGCCCCAACCATTTACAGGAGTATAGAGAATCTATACTCGAGCATTCCACTAGGCCTTGACAAGATAGGTGAGAAATCACCCAAGGCAGGGTAGATTGTGCCTATGATCATGGTAGACAAAGTCTACGTGCAGAGTAGTCCTGTCTATAGGTTATGTAGGTTGTACTTACGGGGTACCACGTGTGTATTGTACCACACATTCTCATATTTGCATTAACTACAACAAAAATAACTTTTTGAGGCAATAAATAGACTCATTAATAAAGGGTGCTAAAGTCTTTACCGGCATTAGTTAAGTGTCATTAGATCCTATGTGTCTAAATCCTATAGGGACACATACAAAGAGTGCTTATTGCTGCTAAAAATACATATTTAAGGGCCATTTCTAATTAATTGCCGCTAAAATTTTTTTTTATATAGTGATTGATTCTTGGAAAATGTACATTCAGATGGTTTAGAAAACATTGTCATGGTGATCCAGGTAAGGGGGCTAATATAGGTATTTGGAGATTGTTACTCTCGTTAGGACCTAAAGGGATTGTATGTTTTTTGTACCTACCAGGCTTATAGGGGCCCTTTTAGGTAATTACTTTCATGTGCTTATAATTTATTGTTTTAAGGAGATTGCATATTTTACTTATATTTCATCCCTTCCCTTTTCGTTCAATACTTTTACTTTAGTGTCAACTTTCAACATATCTTACATGCTATGTACATTATTTTGTACTGACACCCCTTGTCGGGGGCAATGCATTCAAACTTACAAGTGTTGAGTAACAGCCAGGTAAACATGTCGAGTAGCACAACCGACCATCAAGCTTAATGGTTGGCAAAGTTTTTTGTTAAATTTTATAAAAATCGTTTTTATTTCAAAATAAAAAAAATTGTTTTAGAATTAAAGTTGTGTTTCGCAATGACTACAAATTGGTGTTACTTTATAATTTGGGTGAGTCATTTTTTGGGGGGAAAATGAATATTCCTAAAATTGTTGAATTCAACTTAAAGTTGAATTTCAATGTTTTGTGGCAAACTGTATTTTTTGGTGTTCAACTTATATAACAAAAAAATGAACTTTTTATAGAGAAATTCTTCTAAAAAGAAATAAAAATATGATATTATTCATCAAAATAAAGTCATATGACATAAATAATGAAACAATAAACTTTATGAATTGGCTAATTCCTTGTTGCAAGTTACATAGAAACAAAACGAAAGAAAGCAGTAAGCTTTCTTTTTTGGGTAATGCCATGTTGCAAGTTACATTGAAACATAAATTTAATTTGAAATATATTATTCTTTTCTATTTCACGCTATGGAATTTTAATTCTTCAATTTATGTTTTCACTAGTTTCTGTAATTCGACCTTTGGGAGGCCGATGCCACATTCACACCATTCACCATCACAATAATAGGGAGGTTTATCACCACAAAGACGTTTATAGTCTGCATCTGTCTTGCAGTAACACCTGAGAATGTCTTTTGCTTCAACCTTTGGCGAGACACCTATTAAATTAAATGTTAGAATCTATAATTAATAGAAAAACACATTTCATATTTCAACACAAGAAGCTTTTAAAATTAACTTGGGAAATATTAGAGAGAAGTATATGATACTCCATTACAAATAGATAAAATCAAGTAAAAAAAAAATACATATCCCTATCATCATAAACATGAGGAAAAAATCCCACACTTTGAAAGCCATTTCTTAATTTCTTTTGTATGCTCAGTAATTCAATTGATGATGATGTTTCGTTTTCTTTGTGTCCTATTTATATTATATTTAGTTGACTAAGTCAAACTAGCATTACATGAAAGAGGAAAAATATATAATTATGTAATCTTTCCTTTGACTAGTATGATGGAATCACAAAATATATTTAAACAAAAAAATTAATATTTTCAATGTAATAAGTTATTCATCTAGATAATAAATTATTGCACAATCAAATAGAGGCTAAAAAATATGAAGTTTATCAGTTGTGAATATTTTTCTTAAAATAATACGTTATTCGGTCTCGAACTAATAATTTTCATGTTAGTTCAACTTCAAAAAAATGAAATGTTTTAATCATCAAACACCCCACTGAAAAAAGGATATGTTTTGGTACATATAATTAATATAGAATAAAAATATCATTCTAATGACAGAGTATTAATCAAAAGAAAGGTATGGTACATGAAGACGGAAGCATAAGAATTCCTATTTCATTAATGCCTTGTTGTAAGTCACTAAAAAATCGGAGTTTATTTCCAATAATATATTTTTTAAGGTTTAACTAGTTTATAAAATTTGACCTTGAGGAGGTTGTTTCTCACATTCACATCATGCGTTATCACAATAATAGGGTGGGATATCCCCACAAAAGTATTTAGAAATAAGTATCAATTATGCAATAACATGTCGAAGTATACAAAAGACGTTCACAATTAATTGGTGCCAGTTTCTTATTATTCATATGATAAAATTCACACAATTAATTGGCCAACTATTTACACGTAACAACCCTCCATGTCATTTATATGAAAATGACTTCATTTCATCATTACAACTTTGTAACGTCCCTAAAACGAACTAGGTTGAACTAGAAATTCACATGTGAATCATGTGTTAATTTTGTGCTAAAATGGTTAACAATACTGTTTTAAATCAGTGTCTAAAGTTTGGTGATGTTTGGAGGTCAAACGTCTAAGAAGTCGGCCTAACCAAAGCCTCACGACAACATAAAATTAGCCTTATGAATTGAATCTTAAGTAGGGGGCTTAGTCATCCATTATGTTCGGAAGATTTGCATTAGAAAGTGCTTGTGTGTCTTAGCATGTTCTAGCGAGTTTCACATGTTCATTTTAATTGAAATTGATGTGGGATGATCCAAATACCTAGATGACCATGATTAGGGGTTTAAATTATGGTTATGAATCCACCTACGACCCATAAAGGGCCCTAGTGAAGGACCCAAGACTTGGCAACCAAGCTACCAAAACTGGGCAATCAACGCCCATCTACCTACTGGTCGTAGTCAAGACGATGCCCCGTCATCTAGGGGATTAGGTTGGGACTTGAACTTGGATATCCAACCTCCACTCTTCCAGATGCAGACCCAAACGACACCCAGAAGCACGGGACATCGTTCAGTCGATGCCGTTGCTTGGGTCCGTCGTTGGTGGTCCTGCAAAAGCTGTTGGACGCACTGCCTTGGCTTGGGGTGTTTTGTAAGTTAACTTCAAGTATTTTATGAACCATGGATGATTACTTTAGGGTATTTTTGGTATTTTAAGAGGGTTCAATTACTAAGATCTAATTATAGACTTCATTTTCAAAAACCCAAAACCCCTCCCTCAAGAAAGACTCTCTCAGACTCCATAGAAGCTAGAACTAAAGGAAGGGCTAGAAGGGGCTGGTTGTGGACGTTTCTTCAAAAAATATTAGTGGGTTTCTTCTCATTAAGGTATGTTAGTCATCCTTGAACTTTCTTTCATTCAAGGAGCCACTTCAAAGAGATTTCTTAAAGGGTTTCAAACATCAATTTTCTTTACTCCTTGACTCTAAGTATGGGTCTTTGTATGAAAATATTTTAATGATTAAAATGACTTGTTAGTATTAAAATATAATTTTAATGTCAAAACCCCAATGAAACCATGTTTATGCTTTTATCAACTTTTAGCTTATGAAACGGGTTTAATGAACATGATTAGAGAATGTTAGAAATATGTTTAGTTTATGGTTATATTGTGTTTTAGCTAATGCCCTAAGGGAAATTTTATGATTAATTATTGAAGAACTTGTGAATAGGTGGTGAAAGATTGGATTAATGGTAAAATGGTTACATTGTTAATCGCTTATTATGAAATGTTATTTAGTGGTATGGTCAACCTTTGGTGGAGGTGTTTACTTGAAGTATATGAATATGAATTTACATATGTATTGTGAATGAAGCCGTGAAGGAATATTATGTGAAGTAAGATGATAATGTTGTTGTTCTTGTTGATGTGCTTTATGAAGATTACTATATGAAGTATGCTAGAGATTATGTCTAAGTGAATTATATATTTATGTGAAGCATGTTAAAGTGTGTAATATGATGTATGAAGATATAAGCATGTTTAGAAGTCAACGTTATGAATAAGGTTATTATGTGAAAGGTGTGCTCACATGAACATACTCACACTTTGAATGAATGAATGAAGCTAACGAATGTTAAGGGGATTTTTGGGGTGAACACTCTTCGTGAATTCAGATGTAGTGTTTAGTAGCAACCTCACTACCTCACAAGAGCTTTCTAAGATACATTGGACGTTGGATACCCTTTGTGAGTTGAGATGTGGTATTCCAATGTAACCTCTAGGGATAAGTACCCTTCTGAGTTGAGATGTGGTGCTAATTAGCTATCCCTTAACCTATCGTAATGAATGTTTAAGAATTTGTGTGGATTTATTCTTATCACCGAGAGGATTTGAAGAAGGGGTGGGTAAACATTGTGATTAGAGATGTTGTACCCAATGTACCTCTTGAGATGAGTACTCCTCGTTAGTACATAATGAGTTACTTAGAAACAATCTCATTATCCCTTAATTATGCGCCCGCTTAGGTGTAGCTATTGGACAATCCATGTAAAGTCTAAGAGAATGACGCTACTCTAGGCAAGTGGGGATCCCTCATCCGATAGGGGTAGTATCGATATTCCATTCTAGATCTCATAGTCTATGTCGGTTAAAGATAACTCTCCATGAAAGAATGGAATGAACGAGTGTACTACTCAGTATAGGTGGTGGTATGGGACGCTATTTATTCATTGCACAAGTAGACACTCAAAAGGGAAGTCTTGGTGTGTCTTTACCTTTATTGTATGAATGTGTTGTTTTGTAATCAAATGAAGTTATGTGACTAAATGTCTAATGTTAAGAAAGCATGTTAAATTTATGTATTGTAAAATGAAGTTTATGAAGGATAAATATGGTGTACCTAACCTCATGGAATCCTCAAGGAGCACAAAGTGGGAGTAGTAGTATGGGATGATATTCTAACATTGCTCTTTGTGTAACTTGGAAGTCCGCTTGAGGAAGGGCACTTATCTGAAGTACTTAATGCATGAATGTTCTTCTAATGTCTAGTTATAGAGTGTGGACTTATTTTTCTGTACGAGGTAAGCCTATGGTTGGTAGTCTTAAGGATCACTTAGATGTGTATTGAAGGGGGTGTATCGGCGGTCCTTCATGTCATACCTTAGTGAGTCTTAGGATAACTTGGTTAGAGAAACCTAAAAAGTAAATGAGTTCACTGTGTTTTGGTATGTATGTATTCAGAGCAAAGTTGATTTCGCTGTAATTATTTTAGAGTTCACTGTAAAGTGGTTTTTTATGCTAAAATTATGGAAGTCCTTTCTGATGTGCTAAATCATGATCTATATGCTATTTCACCTCTATATTCATGAATGTTTTACTTAATTGACATGAAAGCTTATTTCTACCAAAATGTCCCTTTTCGCATGTTTTTGAATATGGCATATTTAGTACATTGTTTGTACTAACCCCATACTTTTTTTATACTTTATAAGTATAGATTGGAGGCAAGTTGAAGACTAGAAGGGAAGCTTGGGAATCGACTCTCTCAAGAATAAATATGTCCTCATATATTCGAGGGCATAGTTCTATTTCTTAGTTTCTACTATTAAGACTCATTATGTATTTTCCTTTAAATTAAAGGGACGTGTCCCTAAGATATTAAGTTGTCTTTAATTTTGTTTGTCACGACGATACTACTCTTTAGTATTTACAAAAGATATTTCCTTATTATTATAAATGTCGTGAAAAGCTTTAATTCTGCACTACTTTTCATGTCTTCTGTAATGAATGATAGAAAATGGCTAGTACAACACCTCCGAAAGGTCAAGTATGCAATTGTCCTAACTAAGGGTTATCATAACTTTTAGGGGGTACTTTCGGGCTATGACAGGCTTACGGGCATTCCTATAGCGACCCAATTCGTTTTTTACCGTCTTAACCCCTAGGCCACTAAAGTCATTGATTGAGGCCTCATATATTTTGGGCCCCCATTTATTTAATGAGTATTATTATTCGTGCTAAGGAAATTAAATATGAGATAAAAATAAACCTAAATTTCGTAAGAAACAATTTGATGAAAATATGGATAGCGACGTCACAAAGTCCCTTGAAGAATCTTTTTGTGTTTATTGCTTTATATATGTACGGTAGATCAAACTATTTTTTTCATTTCAAAATAGATTTGAACCAATTAAAGCATAGGAAAATATTTTTGATTCCTTATTTAGTGGTAAATAATTGAGATCAAGAGATGAAGAGAATTTAAAAATATTTTCTTAACCTAGAACTTTATTAAACATGTAATAGTTCTTCTGATATTGATCGTTTAGATTTATTTTTTGTACTTAAAGTGTTATGGGAAACAACACAGGTAGAAGATAATACTATAACAAAAATACCCAATTAAATAAAAAGACTTAACTAGAAAGGCAGTTTTGCAGGCGAACGAAATACGTTTTTATAGGCGAGCTGATTGGTCTTTTTCAAATACACATATTGCTTATAGAATAATGTTAACAATTTCTATAACCGCTACTTCAGCTGAAAGAAGTTTTCCAAAATTTAATTTGATTAAATATTCTATAAGATCAACAAAGTCTCAAGAAAGGTTGAATGCATTAACTATATTATCATTTGAAAAATAATTATTAAAACAAATTGTTCATAAAATAGTACCTAATGATTTCGCATCTAAAATAGATAGAAAAGTAATATTTTAAATAAAAATATATAAAAGAAATATTAGGGTCCCTCTCTTTAAGTTTGCTTTAGGCCCCCAATATTATTGAGTCGGCCTTGCATCTCAGTCACAGGGTCGTTAATTTGATTTTTCAACAAATTTATGTGTTTTAGAGTTTTTTAAACATGAATAATTGACTTCAATCAAAAGTTCACGAAAATGACCTCAAAAATGAAATTATAGGACAAGTATTTGGAAGGCGATACATAACAAAGTCTATGTCTCTCTCAGGACGGACTCTAGTAAGATCATCTGGAAAGACTTCTAGGAACTCTTTTACCACAGAAATTGATTGAATAGGAAATATCTCAAGACTAGAGTCATTAACTGTCACGACCCAAAATGAGCCGCGAGTGGCACCCACACTTATCCTACTATGTGAGTGAACCAACCAATCTAAACCCCAACATTTCAACCATAATAAACAGAATATAATGCGGAAGACTTAAAACTCATTAATATAACCAATAAATAACTTCTAAAATTCAATACTTATTATTCCCAAAATCTAGAAGTCATCACCACAAGAACATATATCCTCAAATTACTAAATCTAGGAGTATCTAGGAAGCTAAAATAAGTAAACAGATGGTCCATGTCCGAACATCAAGGACATCAAAACATGAATTAGAGAGAATCCAGTCCGAGCTAGGAACAATAGCTCACCCTGAAATCTGACGTGATGAAGACTGGCTAGAGTTGAGGACGAGTTGATGTCGATGGCACGTTTGCTGCACTCCACAAATAACAAAGAAAAACAAATACAAGTAGGGGTCAGTACAAGGAACACGTACTGAGTAGGTATCATCGGCCAACTCAAAATAGAAAGCAATATATATCAGATAATAACATAAAATCGACTACCATACTCAATAGGTGACAAAAACAAGTACCATAACCATTGGCCACAACCCAAGCACATCTATGAGGACTCAAGCCTCCACACCATACTCGTTTGGGAAATAGGTTCTTTAAATTTGAGTATAATAACATAATTCAAGATTCATTCTCTTTATCATCCTCGTGTCGGAACGTGACACTCTCATCCCCTATATCATCCTGGTGTCGGAACGTGACACTCTGTCCCCTACAACTACGTGTCGGTTCGTGACGCCCGATCCCCTAATTCTACGTGTCAGTTCGTGACACCCGATCCCCTAATCCTATGTGTCGGTTCGTGACACCCGATCCATTAACCTCATTCTTTTAGTTTATCAAGCCTTCTTTTATACCAAGGCATCATCATTAACTGAGTGGATTTAAGGTTTTTGAGATTCCACAGTATCATCATTATAAATCCATCATAAGTACATAATCACAACATGCAACCACACAATTAAGCATATAGAAGACTTTACAATACCACCCAATACATATCAATCGCTATTTAGAGTTTACTATGTAATAGCATAAACCATAACCTACCTCCACCGAAGATCGTGATCAAGAAAGCTACTTCTCAAATTCTTTGCTTTCCTCTTCGTTCTCTCTTATCTCGCTTGTTCATTCTCCCCTCTTCTCTCTGTTCTTTCTATTTTTCCTTATTCAAACTCTTTTTCTTTTACCCTAATTATCATTTAATTAAGCATAAAAGATGATAAAAGTAACCCACTATTTATTTTAAGTTACCTCCTTTAACCCTCAAGTAAATAAGTTATTAAACTTACCCACTAATTTCATAATTATAAGCATGAATAGTCCAAAACACCCCTTTAAAACTTTAGAAGAAATCCGACCCAGTCAAGGTTACGCAGCTCGTGACGGTCCGTCGTGCCTGCGACGGTCCATCCTGCAGGGTCGTCACAGAGTTCAGAGAGTAAAATTCATTAAAGAGGTCTGTGACGGTCCGTCGTGCCTACGACGGTCCGTGCTGCAAGTCCATTGTGAAGTTAAGAGACTTGGTTCCCCGTACCCAAATTTCAGAGTTTATGTGTTTTGGCACAAAGACACTCGACGGTCCATCGTGCCTATGATGGTTCGTCCCACTTGTCGTCGAGGGAAATGAGAAGAGCAACAGGAAAATTACACAAGTGTGGGACGACGGAGTCCATGACGGTTCGTCATGACCATGACAGTCCGTCGCGTGATCCGTTGACCCAGTCAATTTATATCAGTAATGATTCTACTACTCGAAACGACTAAACAGGTCGTTACAATAGATACCAATTTACCCATCGTTCGTCCTCGAACGATCACAAGAAGAAAACAAGGGCGAGAAAGAGTACCTAAATCTGTAAAAAGTTATGGGTATCTTTCTTGCATATCAGTCTCCTTCTCCCATGTGGACTCTTCAACTGGCCGATTCTTCCATTGAACCTTGATGGATGCAAACTACCTTGACCTCAACTTGCGAACTTCTCTATCTAAAATAGCAACAGGCTCCTCCTCATAAGACAAATTCTCATCAAGAAGAACTGAATCCCAACGAATGTTGTAGTTTCCATCCCCATGGTATCTTTTCACCATAGACACATGAAATACCGGGTGCACTCCAGACAGTCCTGGGGGCAAGGCTAATTCATAAGCTACCTCCCCCACGCGCTTCAGAACTTTAAATGGACCAATATACCTCGGACTAAGCTTACCTCGCTTACCAAACCGCATCACCCCTTTCATGGGCGAAACCTTCAGCAAGACTTTCTCACCCTCCATAAACTCCAAGTCTATAACCTTTCGATCTGCATATTCTTTCTGCCTACTTTGAACCGCTAGAAGCTTTTCCTTAATGCATTTCACTTTATCTAACGATTCCCTCTGAAGTTCAGTACCCCAAGGTCTAACCTCAAATGCATCAAACCACCCAATGGAAGACCTACATCTTCTCCCATACAGTGCCTCAAATGGGGCCATATCAATACTTGAGTGATAGCTATTGTTGTATGAGAACTCTGCTAAGGGTAAGAAGTTATCACAATGACCACCAAATTCTATCACACATGCACGAAGAATATCCTCCAAAACCTGAATCGTTCGCTCAGACTGACCATCGGTCTGAGGGTCAAATGCAGTACTAAGATCCAACCTAGTACCTAATTCAGCATGCAATGTTTTCCAAAACTTAGAAGTAAAATGCCTACCTCTATCTGATATGATGGAAAGTGGAAATCCATGCAATCGAACAATTTCTGAGATGTAAAGTTTGGCTAACTTCTCTGAATTGTAAGTCACCTTGACCGGAATGAAATGAGCAGACTTAGTTAATCTGTCAATAATTACCCAAATGGAGTCATACTTACCCATTGTCTTTGGAAGACCAACCACGAAGTCCATTGCAATTCTCTCCCACTTCCATTCAGGAATGGGCATTCTCTGAAGCGTCCCTCCAGGCCTCTGGTGTTCATACTTTACCTGCTGACAATTCGGGCATTGAGCAACAAAATCAACAATGTCACGCTTCATCCTACTCCACCAAAAATGTTGCTTTAAGTCACGATACATCTTGGTTGCACCAGCATGTATAGAATACCTTGAACTATGAGCCTCTGTAAGAATAGTGTGAATCAAATCATCGACGCGGGGTACACATACCCTTCCATTAATTCTCAAAACGCCTTCCTCATCGATTTTTGCTTCTTTAGCCTCTCCTCGCAATACTTTATTTCGAATCCGAATCAGTTTCTCATCAGAAAACTGCTTTCCCTTAATATTGTCAAGAAAGGAAGATCTTGCCTCCACACAGGCCAAAAATCCTCCCTTCTCTAGTACTTCCAGCCTCATAAAGTCATTAGCCAGAGCCTGAACCTCTCTAGCCAATGGGCGTCTAGAAACCTGCAAGTGAGCTAGACTTCCCATGCTTCCTGCCTTTCTACTTAAAGCATCTACCACAACATTAGCTTTTCCCGGATGATACAAGATAGTGATATCGTAGTCCTTCAGTAGTTCCATACACCTCCTATGTCTCAAATTTAAATTTTTCTGAGTAAAGACTTATTGTAGGCTATGATGGTCTGTATAGACTTCACACTTAACCCCATATAGATAGTGTCTCCATTGCTTTAATGCAAACACTATCGCAGCCAACTCCAAATCATGGGTCGGATAATTACGTTCGTGCACCTTTAATTGCCTCGAAGCATAAGCAATTACATTCTTCTCTTGCATTAGCACTGCACTCAAACTAGAATAGGATGCATCACAATAAACAATGAAATTCTTACCTTCCACTGGCAGGGTAAGAATTGGTGCAGTAGTCAACAAGGTCTTGAGTTGCTGAAAGCTTTCTTCACATTCGTCCGACCATACAAATGGAACATTCTTCTTAGTTAAATTTGTCAGTTGGAGGCAACAGAAGAAAATCCTTTGACAAATCGGCGGTAGTAGCTAGCTAAACCAACAAAACTCCTTACTTCTGTAACATTAGTAGGTCTTACCCAACTCTTCACTGCTTCGACCTTAGAAGGATCCACCATCACTCCATCCTTAGAAACCACATTCCCCAAGAAGGACACTGAATCTAGCCAACACTCACACTTGGAGAATTTGGTATAAAGGTTTTTTCTCCCTCAACAATTCCAATACCATTCTCAAGTGCTCCTTATGTTCTTTCTTGCTCTTTGAGTATACCAGTATATCATCAATGAATACAATGACAAAGAGATCCAGATATGGCTTAAAAATCCCGTTCATCAAGCTCATGAAAGCAGCAGGGGAATTCGTAAGCCCAAAAGACATTACTAAGAACTCATAATGCTCACACCTGGTCCGAAAAGCAGTCTTGGGCACATCCTTTGCCCGTATTTTCAATTGATGATAACCAGATCTCAAATCGATTTTTTA
Source organism: Solanum neorickii (assembly GCA_027704865.1). NCBI lineage: Eukaryota > Viridiplantae > Streptophyta > Magnoliopsida > Solanales > Solanaceae > Solanum > Solanum neorickii. The sequence continues at coordinate 6,657,621 of JAKWJC010000363.1, read as the reverse complement.
CAAGCACCTTGTAACTGATCGAACAAATCATCGATGCTAGGAAGAGGATACTTGTTCTTAACAGTTACCTTATTCAGTTGCCTGTAGTCTATGCACATCCGAAAACTTCCATCCTTGTTCTTCACAAACAAAACAGGAGCACCCCAAGGGGATGCACTTGGTCTAATAAAGCCTTTACCTAACAACTCTTGAAGTTGAGCCTTTAACTCCCTTAACTCAGCGGGAGCCATTCTATAAGGGGGTATGGAAATGGGGCGAGTACCCGGCTCCAGATCAATACAGAAATCAATATCTCTATCCGATGGAAGACCAGGAAGGTCTGCAGGAAACACATCCAGAAACTCACGGACTATCGAAACATACTCAATTGAAGGTACTTGGGTAGTATCATCCCTGAGGTGTGCCAAGAAATCTAAGCACCCTTTTCTAACCATTCTCTTAGCATGAAGAAAGGAGATGATACAAACTGGAGTGGAAGTGTAGTCACCCTCCCACACTAACGGATCTGTCCCAGGCTTGGCCAACGTTATAGTTTTAGCAATACAATCTAAGATTGCAAAATTTGGAGAAAGTCAAGTCATACCCAGAATTACATCAAAATCAACCATTTCTAGGATAACCAAGTCTATATGAGTATTACTCCCCACAAAAGTCACAAGACAAGACCTATACACCTTCTCAACTATCACAGACTCACCCACCGGAGTAGAAACACAAATAGGCATGTCAAGCAAATCACAATGTAAATCAAGACCAATAGCAAATGAGGAAGATACATATGAAAATGTGGATCCAGGATCAAATAATACAGAAGCCATGCAATCACAAACCAAAAGATTACTTGTGATAACAGCATCAGATATCTCCGCTTCAGACCTCCCAGGGAAAGCATAACAATGGGCCCTATCACCTGTCTGTCCGTTGCCTTTACCATGTTGTGTTGCAGTAGCTCCGGCTTGCCCGCCACCCCGGTTGGTTTGGTGACCACCATTACCTTGACCACCACGTCCTCCAGAATGACGGACTCTCCCATGACCACCTCTACCTCTAACTATTGGGGGTCTGTAACTCTGTTTTGGACAAAACCTCCTAATATGTCCAGTATCCCCACATCCATAACACTCTATAGGTTCAAGCATAGGTCTCTGAGAGAACGACGAAGTCTGGGGATAACCTCCAAACTCAGAGAAATGTTGACTGGTCTGCGGTGGACCCCCAGCTATAGCTTGCAGTGACGACTGAATGGGTCGGGCTGGGTAACCTCCTGAATCCTGCCCTCTGGAGTAAGACCCACAAAACTCACCTCCCTTACGAAACTTCTTAGGTGTTGATGTCATGGTGAAGTCGTCTGGCTTCACTCCCTCCACTTCTATCACAAAATCTACCACCTCTTGAAAGGATTTTGCTGCAGCAGCTACCTGTAAGGCTGAAATCTGCAAATCTAACATCAATCCCTTCACAAAACGGCGAATCCGCTCTTGTGGACTGAAGCAAAGCTGGGTGGCATACCTGGATAATGCACGAAACTTAGCCTCATAAGCAGTAACCGACATCCTGCCTTGCTCAAGGCTCAGGAACTCATCTCTCCTCCTATCCCTCAGAGTCCGGGGTATATACTTCTCCATAAACAAGCTAGAGAATGATGCCCAAGTCATAGGTAGTTCCTGTGCTGGTTGACACTCAACATACGATCGCCACCACATTTTGGCATTTCCCTGAAACTGATAAGTTACAAACTCAACACCGAATCGTTCCACTATGCCCATCTTATGTAGCAGCTCATGAAAATCAACCAGAAAATCATAGGCATCCTCAGATTCAGCACCCTTGAAAACTGGAGGTTTCAACTTCAAGAACTTAGTGAAAAGTTCATGATGATCACTTGTCATTATAGGCCCTGTAGTCAACCGAGGAAACGTGCCTATTTCCAATGAGGCATCCATGCGGGAAGCCACAGCAGCTGCATGTTGTACTCCCGAAACCTGAGGTGCTGGTGCAGAAAACACTGGAGGTGTCTCACCTTGATCAGATAACCCGCTAAGATAAGAAAGAACCCGGTTAATCATCTCTGGGGTAGGTTGGGGTGGTAATTCCTCATCTTGCACTTGCTCATTTTCCCCTTCCTCACCCTCTCTTGCTACCTCATCAGTCGGTGGAGGAGTCACTGCCCTAGTACTAGTTGGACCAGGTGCTTGTCCTCTTCCTCTAGAGGACGTCCTCCCGCGACCTCTACCATGGCCTCTTGCCACTGCTCCTCTTCGAGCTACAGCCCCAGTGGCTAGCTCAGACGCATCTTGTCTTGCCGGTGTTGGTGTTGGCGCAGTTGTTGCTCTAGTTCTAACCATCTGCGAAATAGAGTGAAGATGGTCAGATACCAATTTGTATCACCTAGATACCAATTAGATCCAAGTAATAGCACGAAAGAAAGAAAGAATGGAATTTTCCTAAAGTCTTATAGCCTCTCAAAGAAAAGTAAAGGCGTCCCCCTACCGTTCTTCAAGACTCTACTAGACTCGTTCTTGTGTGATGAGACCAACGAACCTAATGCTCTGATACCAAGTTTGTCACGACCCAAAATGAGCCGCGAGTGGCACCCACACTTATCCTACTATGTGAGCGAACCAACCAATCTAAACCCCAACATTTCAACCATAATAAACAGAATATAATGCGAAAGACTTAAAGCTCATTAATATAACCAATAAATAACTTCTAAAATTCAATACTTATTATTCCCAAAATCTGGAAGTCATCACCACAAGAACATCTATCCTCAAATTACTAAATCTAAGAGTATCTAGGAAGCTAAAATAAGTAAACAGATGGTCCATGTCCGAACTTCAAGGACATCAAGACATGAATGAGAGAGAATCCAGTCCGAGCTAGGAACAATAGCTCACCCTGAAATCTAACGTGATGAAGACTGGCTAGAGTTGAGGACGAGTTGAAGTCGATGGCACGTTTGCTGCACTCCACAAATAACAAAGAAAAACAAATACAAGTAGGGATCAGTACAAGGAACACGTACTGAGTAGGTATCATCGGCCAACTCAAAATAGAAAGCAATATATATCAGATAATAACATAAAATCGACTACCATACTCAACAGGTGACAAAAACAAGTACCATAACCATTGGCCACAACCCAAGCACATCTATGAGGACTCAAGCCTCCACACCATACTCATTTGGGAAATAGGTTCTTTAAATTTGAGTATAATAACATAATTCAAGATTCATTCTCTTTATCATCCTGGTGTCGGAACGTGACACTCTGATCCCCTATATCATCCTGGTGTCGGAACATGACACTCCGATCCCCTACTACTACGTGTCGGTTCGTGACACCCGATCCCCTAATTCTACGTGTCGGTTTGTGACACCCGATCCCCTAATCCTACGTGTCGGTTCGTGACACCCGATCCATTAACCTCATTATTTTAGTTCATCAAGCCTTCTTTTATACCAAGGCATCATCATTAACAGAGTGGATTTAAGGTTTTTGAGATTCCACAGTATCATCATTATAAATCCATCATAAGTACATAATCACAGCATGCAACCACACAATTAAGCATATAGAAGACTTTACCATACCACACAATACATATCAATCGCTATTTAGAGTTTACTATGTAATAGCATAAACCATAACCTACCTCCACCGAAGAATCGTGATCAAGCAAGCTACTTCGCAAAGTCTTTGCTTTCCTCTTCGTTCTCTCTTCTCTCGCTCGTTCGTTCTCCCCTCTTCTCTCTGTTCTTTCTATTTTTCCTTATTCAAACTCTTTTTCTTTTAGCCTAATTATCATATAATTAAGTATAAAAGTTGATAAAAGTAACTCACTATTTATTTTAAGTTACTTCCTTTGACCCTCAAGTAAATAAGTTATTAAACTTACCCACTAATTTCATAATTATAAGCATGAATAGTCCAAAACACCCCTTTAAAACTTTAGCAGAAATCCGACCCAGTCAAGGTTACGCAGCTCGTGACGGTCCGTCGTGCCTGCGACGGTCCGTCCTGCAGGGTCGTCACAGAGTTCAGAGAGTCAAATTCATTAAAGAGGTCTGTGACGGTCCGTCGTGCCTACGACGGTCCGTGCTGCAAGTCCGTTGTGAAGTTCAGAGAGTTGGTTCCCCGTACCCAAATTTCAGAGTTTAAGTGTTTTGGCACGAAGACACTCGACGGTCCGTCGTGCCTATGACGGTTCGTTTCACTTGTCGTCGAGGGAAATGAGAAGAGCAATAGGAAAATTACACAAGTGTGGGACAACGGAGTCCATGACGGTCCGTCATGACCATGACGGTCCATCGCGTGATCCGTTGACCCAGTTAATTATTATCACAAATGATTCTACTACTCGAAACGACTAAACAGGTCATTACATTAACTTGGACTAAGTGATAGACACACCCCTTAGAAGCCAACTTAGAGGTACGAAATGAATCTATCCTTAGGTACTGAACTACTTTTCCACTCTAAGACTGGCTCATTTGGAAATTGAAACTTTACTACTCAAGTTCTACAATCAACTGAGGCATAACAGACATGAATCGCGTCCATACCAAGAATAACATCAAAGTCTACCATGTCTAACTCAACTAAATCATCCATGGTACTCTTGTGATTAAAGGAAACATGACAATCACGATAGACTCTTTCTCCTAAAATGGATTCACCAAAAGGTGTGGACACAATGAATATTTGACTAAGTTGCTCAAGAATAATATCAAAGTTTATGGAAACATATGCAGTTACAAAAGATAAACTCTCTCCTGGGTCTAGCAATGCATAAACAGTAGTGTCAAAGACTTGAATCATACTAGTGACAACATCTGGCGAGTTCTCATGCTCTCGGCAATTATTGAGAGCATATAAACGGTTTGTTCCCCAACCAGTACAGAAAGTAGTTCCCTAGGTGCAACCCTCTCTGGTTTAGCAACTGAAAAAAAAGATTGGGTTTTATTGCCCCCATTACCACTTCCTTGCTTGTTCTTTGAACACTCTCTCATGACATGCATATTCTGATTGGACTTGAAATAACCATATAATCCCTCACAACAAACATCAGAGTGGTTTCTACCACACTTGGCGCAGGCAGGACGCTTACTACACCCTTGTGCCACACTACCATGTGAATATGTAGGTTTAGATCTAGAATTCTGACAATAGTACTCACCTTTGTTCTTAGGTACAGGTGCACTAGAAAATTATGGGGCAAGAACCTTCTGTTTCTTTTAGAAGGATGACCGGTTTGCATTACTCTTCTGCATCCCGAACTTATTCCCTGTCTTAGCTCTCTTATTTCTATACTCTTCTTTGTCCCTCATCTTCTCCTATTCAACCTGCTACACATAAATCATCAACTTTGATATGCTTATGTCGCCTATGAACATAGCAACTCTGCCCTCTTTGCTTGATGCACGACCCAAGCCAGCGATAAGCAAGCTTATCTTGGTCCTCATGTCCTCAACAATCTTAGGAGCATTGCGGAATAGTTAGGTGCACTTCAACCCATACTCATGCAAACTCAAGGAGTCTTGTTTCAGTGTTAGAAACTCCCATACCTTAGCCTCTTTCAATTCTCGGGGAATGAAACGCCACAAGAAAACCTCTACAAAATAGGACCAACTCGAATGTGGTGCATCTTCATCTCTGCCCTCTTTGCACTGATATAACCAAGTCCTACCCATATTCTCCAGTTGATATGCAGCTATCTCAACCCATTAAACATCAGCACCATGCATCACATCAAAAACCTTCTTCATTTCCTCAACAAAATTCTCCAGATCCTTAGTAGTGATTGAACCCGTAAAACTTGGAGGAATCATCCTCAAAAACTCAAAAATCTTTCAAGTGTCAGCCTCTTCTTGTCGGGCTCCTATCTGCTTCACAAATTGATTGGCTACCACTTGACTGAGCATCCTTATTGGCCCTCTAAACTCAACATTAGAATCTTCTCCTTGCAGTTGAACTTTAGGTGCATTGGGAAACTCTGGTTCCTCTACATTCCTCCTAACTAGGCGAGCTCTTGTTGGTCTTCATGGAGTTATGATTATCTGAAACAGCGCAAACATGAATTAGAGAGAAACTTATAAAGATAAACTATAACGCATGGAAAGGAATATGAAAGAAGTGAGGAATTCCTAAATGTCCCATCTTTCTAATTGTAGATGTGACACACTTTACACCGATAACTAGGATTCTATAGACAAGGCTTCATAGACTCCCTAGGACTCTTGAACTCTGGGATCTGATACCAAGTTTGTCATGCCCTGGGCCTACACCCTGGATGTGGCCTACATCCAATGACTATTGCTGGAGTTGAGCGGACCCTAGACCTGGCTAACTTAACTCAGTGGAAGACTCTATTCAATGGAAAAAATTATTCAATAACTTAAGTAAATAAGTTAGACAAAATGGCACTTAAGTCACAATAACAAAATGTCAGAGATACAAAGAATGAGAGACAATGCTAAATGTATTATTGTCTCTCAATGAAGCCTTCTAAAATTGAGATGGACATTAGGACAAACCTTACATTATCCTAATAAGGAAAATTTGTACAAGCAATAAAAAGATTCCTCCAGAATGCAAGGAGGCTCACCACTGACTCTGGAATGCTCAACTTGATCAACGGTATCGATTTAAGCTTGAAAAGAGTAATAATAAATACTTACCTTGACTCTGCTCAACTTATGGTGACATAACTCATTTTAATATAAAGCGATATAAAAGCAAGTCCAATATAAAGAAAAGTTGTTTGAATACATGTTGTAATTTATGAATACATACAAAGATACAAATAACTCTAAGATGTATGTAAAAATACAAATAAACTGATGTATATATAATACATTTAATTTCTGTAGTAGTTTGTCTAACCAACAACCATCACTTAAGAGTTATAGATTAGTGCTAAAAATACTTAGCTCAAATGTTATCTTGGAAATCTTAGTTTCCCTTGTTGCTTCATTCAGAAAGTTATTGATCTTTAACTGAAAACTAGCCTGAAGGCTCCTTATTTATAATTGTAAAAACATTTTAGGTTCTTTTGGAAATATTTAGTTCCCATATAGTGCTTGTAATGAAAACTTCACTTCACTCTGAACTGAACTTGAGCTTAAGTCTTAAACGACGCTTAAAATGTTTTTGAAATACTTATGAAACTTGAAATCAACTATTTTTGCTTATCTTTAGTCCTTACTCAGTTAATCTTTAAGTATTAAAACAAGTTTGAAGTATTTTCAAAAGACTTTATGAAAGAACTTTAGGAATTCTTTAGACTCAGCTCTAACTTTTCCTTGAATTTCAAGTTATGGATTCAAGGTTGTAAATTCATGTTTATGGATGATTTCTATATGATAAGAATTTATTTAGAGTGATTAGAATCATTAGGAAGTGTTAAAACACCTTAGAAGGGCTTAATCATACTGAGGCACCATTTGGCGCACTGCAGGCACGCCGCCCAAGGACCTCTGATGCAGACGGTGTGTGTCGTGCCTGGTGCTGTCCAGGTGCGCCTGAACGATTTTCTGCTCTCATTTCTTATCCTAATTCGCTCAAACCTCCATAGTTCTTTTTCCAAACCCTTAGGATTATAAGTACCTTCAATACCCAATAGATCCAACTCAAATAAATAACCCAAAATTACAAATTAAATCAATAATAGGCATATCAACAAGTCAATCAACAAGAATTCAATCATGTCTTTCAAGAACTTCACTATTCTCATTCAACCAATTTAAAAAAATCAAAGGATTGAAGCAAGATTGGTCTGTGGGTGATCTGATCCAACACTAAAAGATCTCAGATACCTTGATAGGGAATACCCCTGACGAATTCCACTTGCAAAACTTGGCGTTGTTGGCGAATCCATGATATATTTTCTCCCTTTTCTTCTTCTTTTATCTCTTCTTCAAGCCCTAAGCGTGATTTTGATTTTCTAATCTGATCTAAAACTTGTTTCTACCAAAAATAAATCCCTACAATGAAATAGGAAAATTAATTGGTGAAAAGACTAGATTGAACTTCCTTAAATCTAGAATGGACTTTCCATACTTAAATAGCCCAACTTTTGATAGTCATATCTTCCTTATATGATATCCAGAATGCACAAACCGACGGCGTTTGGAAAGATCTCTCCAAGTGCTTTCCAACCATATCAAGAACTACCCTTAACTCATTCTAAGATAGAAGTTATGATCATTTGAAAATGACCAAAACTCAATTTCTTAACCTGGTCAATTTATCTAGATTTTTCCCTTTCTTCCCAAAAATGAATATTTTTAGTTTCTTAGATTATTCCTTCTATTTCAAATTGTGAGATGTTGCGTACATTTTTCGGCTTTTTTAAAAGGTACGTTAAAGCTATTATTTCTCTTCTAGCATGATCGTAAGGATGTAAGCTTTATATATATATTCTATCAACATTATTTGACTTGTAGCCTAGTCCAACTTTGTTGGCTTCCTCCAAAGGATATAACGTCTACCAGTGACACTCAACTCTATTATTAGTGGAGTAGAAAACATGTGATGATTAAATTTTTATCAATTGTGATTACTTGTTATTTTCTTGATATTTTGTCATCTAACTGCTAGAAGCTTGTTTTGGTCTCAACAAACACATACACTAGCATACATAATTATTTTTTTATTGTGCCTACCCTTTTAGATTTATGGGTCGGCTGTCCCCGACCATTTACAAGTTTATAGAGAATCTATACTCGAGCATTCCACTCGGCCTGGACAAGATAGGTGAGAAATTACTCGAGGCATGGTAGACCATGCCTATGATCATGGTAGAACAAGTCTACGGGCAGAGCAGTCCATGTCTATAGGTTAGGTAGGTTGTACCTGGGGGTAGCATATGTGTGTTGTACCACAGAGCCTCAAATTTGCATTCAGTACAACAAAAATAACTTTTTGAGGCAATAAATACACACATTAATAAGGGGTTTTAAAGTCTTTACCAACATTAGTTATGTGTCATTAGATCCAATGTCTCTAAATCCTTTAGGAACACATACAAAGAGTGCTAATTGCCTCTAAGAATACATATATAGTGACATCTTCTAATTAATACTAAAGATCATTTTTTAGATAGTGATTGATTCTACGAAGATGTACATTCAGATGGTTTAGAATATAATGTGATTGGGATCCAAGGTAAGGGGATAATATGGGTATTTAGCGATTGTTACTCTCGTTAGGACCTAAAGGGACTGTGTGTGTTTTGTACCTACCAGGCTTATGGGGGCAATGTTACGTAATTGCTTTTCATATGCTTATAATTTATTGTTATAGGGAGATGGCATATTTTACTTGTATTTCATCCCTTCTACTTTAGAGTCAACTTCCAGCATATCTTACATGCTCTATTATTTTGTACTGGCACCCCTTGTCGGGGGACAATGCATTCAACCTACAGGTCTTGAGCGGCACCTATACAAACATATCGAGTAGCACAACCGACCATCAAGCTTAACAGTTGGCCATATTTTTTTGTTAAATTTTATAAAACATAATTTTTTATTTTCAAAAAAAATATTTGTTTTAAAATTAAAGTTTTGTTTGGCAATGAATAGAAATTAAAAAATTTGGTGAGTAATTTTGGGGGAATAAAGTGAAAACAACTTTTGTTGTTCTTAAAATTCTTGAATTCAACTAAAAGTTGAATTTCAAAGTTTTGTGGCAAAATGTTTTTGTTGGAGTTCAACTCTTAAAAAACAAGTGAAAACTTTTTATAGAGAAATGCTCCTAAAAAAATAAGAATATGAGATTATTTATCAAAATAAAGGTATATGACATAAAGAAGAAAACAATAAGCTTTCTGAACTGGCTAATGCCTTGTTGCAAGTTACATTGAAACATAAATTAAATTCCAAATATATTATTGCTTTTATTTCACGCTACGCAATTTTAATTCTTTAATTTATGTTTTCACTAGTTTGTGTAATTCGACCTTTGGGAGGCTGATGCCCACATTCACACCACTCACCATCACAATAATAGGGAGGTATATCGCCACAAAGACGTTTACAGTCTGCGTCTGTCTTGCAACAACATATGGGAATGTCTTTTGCTTCAACCTTTGGCAAGACACCTATCAAATTAAATGTTAGGATCTATATTTAATAGGAAAATGCATTTCATATTTCAGCATAAGAATCTTTTCAAAAGTAATTTAGTAAATATTCGAGAGAAATGTATGATACTCCATTACTCATAGATCAAATCAAGTGAAAGACTTACATAATGCTATCATCATAAACATGAGGGAAAAAACCCACACTTTGAAAGCCATATCTTAATTTTTTTTATGCTCAGTAAGTCACTTGATGATGATGTTTTGTTTTCATTGTGTCCTATTTATAGTATATTTAGTTGACTACTTAATAAATATATATAGTTTGTGAATCATGTAATATAACTATTTTGTTTTTATCTTATGTTCCTTCTACCAAACAAATTTAACAAAGTTAAACTAGAATTAAATGAAAGAGGAAAAATATAATTATGTAATTTTTCCTTTGACTAATATGATGGAATCACAAAATATATTTCAACATAAAAATTAATATTTTCAATGTAATAAATTACTCATTTAGGGATTTAAGTATCGCACAATCAAATAGAGGCTAAAGAATTTGAATTTTATAAGTTATATATATATATATATATATATATATATAAGAAAATATTAGGTCCGCCTACGTGGCGCTCCCACAAACAAGAATTTCTTTTTAAATTTATTTATTTCCAAAACTAGTCCTCCCCTTTCATGAAACATTGTGATTTTTATGAAGAGTTGCGCCTTTATTTAAAGTTGTGACTTTTACTAAAAGATATGACTTTTATGAAGAGTTGCGACATTAATGAAGAGTTGTGACTATCGTTAAAAGTTGCGACTTTAAAAAGAGTTGCAACTTTTATGAAAAGTTATGCTTTTATGAAAGGTTATGACCTTTAAGAAGGGTTGCAACTTTTCCAAATTGTTGTTACCTTTCCGATAAGGCACAATAAACATTTGTGCAGGCTACCCTTTGTTGTCTATAAATAGAGGGATTTCCTCTCATTTTAAAACAACGAAAATCCTTAACCTTTCTTCTTCTTTTTTTATTCTTCTTCACAACTAAATATTTGTGTACTTGAGTGGCTCACTGACACCATTGCTTATGTTACAGATCTTGATATGTATTTTGCAGTCATTAATTTCTACATATGTTATTAAGGTTAAATGATAAGATAAATTACCTTTATCAACTAAATATTTGTCTACTTGGTTTGTGTTGACTGACTCACTAACATCATTGCTTATGTTACAGATCTTGGTATGTATTTTTAAACTCATTAATTTATACTTATGATATTAAGGATAAATGATAAGATATGTTACCCTTATCTCAAAAAAAATATAAGATGTAATAAGTTTCATTTTCTTTTACATTATTAATGTTTCCCGTATTCTCGTATATAAGATAGTATAGTGTTTTAGTTTTAATGACTGACAAGTTTAAATTATTATTTTATAAATAAATTTTGTGATATAAAATTCTAGCGCGAAGCGCACGTAAATTTACTAGTATTCAAATTTAATAAAGTCAAAGTAGCATTAAATGAAACAAGAAAATATAATTATGTAATTTTTTCTTTGACTTATATGATGGAATCACAAAATATATTTAAACATAAAAATTAATATTTTCAATGTAATAAATTACTCATCTAGAATATAAAGTATCGCACAATCAAATAGAGGCAAAAGAGTTTGAAGTTTATAAGTTTTGAATATTTTTCTCAAAATAATATGTTATTCGGTCTCGAACTAATAATTTTCATGTTAGTTCAACTTCAAAAAAGATGAAATGTTTTAATCATCAAACACCCCTCTTAAAAAAGGCTATGTTTTAGGACGGATAATTAATGTAGAATACAAATATCATTCTAATGACATACTATTAATCAGAAGAAAGATATGGGACATGAAGAAGGAAACCATAAGAATTACTATTTAGTTAATGCCTTTTTGTAAATCACTTAAAAATAGGTTTCCCAACTTTTATTATTTATTTTTATTTCATCCCATGAAAATTTAATTTTTCAATTTATAAAACTTTACCTTGAGGAGGTTGTTTCCCACATTCACACCATGCGACATAACAATAATAGGGTGGGATATCACCACAAAAGAATTTAGAAATGGGTGCAAATTATGAAATAACATATGGAAGTATAGAAAGCACGTTCACAATTAATTGGTGGCAATTTTTTTATTATTCGTATTATAAAATGCACACAATGAATTGGCCAAATACGTAACAACCCTCTAGGTCATTTATATGAAAATTACTCCATCTCATCGTTACGGGTTACGAGCATTCCTACAGCAATCCAATTCGTTTATGACAGTCTTAACCCCTAGGCCACTAAAGCAATTGCTTGGGGCTTCATATATTTTAGGGGCCCATTAAAAAAATATCAATTACTCGGGGTACTACGGAATGTTATGATTTGTGCAAAGGAAATTGCATATGAGATGAAAATAAACCTGAATTTCATAATAAACAATTTGATGTAAATATAATAACGAAGTCACCAAGTCCCTTGAAGAATCTTTTACTATTTATTGCTTTATATATGTAGGGTAGATCAAATTATTTTTTCACTTCAAAATAGATTCGAACCAATTAAAGCATATGAAAATATTTTTAATAAACAATTTGATGTAAATGTAACAGTTCTTCTGATATTGATGGTTTATATTTATATTTTGTTTAAAAGTTGTAAGGAAAATAATATAAGTAGAATATAATAATCTAACGAAAATACTCAATCAAATACAAAGACTCGATTCTTTTCCAAATACGCATATGCTTATCAAATAATGTTAACAGTTTCTTTAACCGCTACAATAGCCGAAAGAAGTTTTTCAAAATTTAAATTGATTAAATCTTCTTTAAGATCAACAAAGTCGAAAGAGAGGTTGAATGAATTAGCTATATTACCATTGAAAAAGAACTGTTAAAACAAATTGATCATAAAACAGTACCTAATGACTTCGCATCTAATATAGCTAGAAAAGTAGATTTTAATAAAAGTATAATATGAAAAAAAAATATTACGTTCCCTCTCTTCAGTTTCACTTTATGCCCCCAATGTTGTTGAGTCGGCCTTGCATCCCACTCACATGGTCATTAAATTGATTTTTCAATAAATTTATGTGTTTTAGAGCTTTTGAAACATGAACAGTTGACATCAATCAAAAGTTTTATTAGCTCCACAACATTGAGTTTGGTCTAGAACGACCTTTTGTGTGGATCCGAGGCTTCTATGAAAATTTCAAGACCTATTGTTCATTTTGGCAAAACTGGAGCTTGGGTGGGACTCACTTTTTTCGAGATGACCTTAATATGAAGTTTTGAAAATTTCAAAATTGGTGTGATAGCATATTTCGTTTGTGCGCATAGGATTATGAATAAATCCTGAGCACTCGTTGGAGAATTCTAAAAATGGACAAACTAGCTGATGTCCCTCAGCTGGTGTAACCCAATAATGAGTTCATGTTCGGGGGGACCCTTGGCCACATTCATAAAGGCCTAATTTGTATGGTTTACGATTGTTGTGGCCTTGATACAATTATGAGGGTGTAGCTCATTTTACGTTCGCATGTGTATTCTCTCCTTGTCGCGATCTGATAAGACGCTAACCCGCGTTGATCACCTTTGGACATTGTGATCATGAAATGTTACCTCCACGGTTGCGAGGAAAATTTATTGGTGGGCCACGATCCTGAACCTTTACCCAAAGATTACAATGAATTAATCCGCCTAATTTCTTAAAATAAGACCATATGCGATTTGTTCTTATTCTCAAGATTGTTTTCGGTAATATCTCCATCAATTAAGATCTATTTTGGGTGATTAAAACTCGTGGACGTAAAAAAACATCATGGCTACGTGGTTTGGTTTTTGGATATGTCAGGGTGTTATGACCCTCTCAATTATCTCTTTTAAAAGGCCTTTTTGTTTGTCATTTAGAACTTTTCCATATTGACCCCAAGCCTTTTACGACTTATTGGGTCTGATAGTTTTGTCACCTTGTCGTTCGTGTAGTTTTTAATGAATTTTTAGTATTTTAGAGCGTTTAAACCTTAAACATTTGATTTCCAATAAAATTGTAGGTAGAAAATCTTGGACTTTTCTTACTTAAACAATCCAACTTCAGATAGGCATATCTTCCTCATACGATATCGAAAATGCGCAAACTCGATAGAGTTAGAAAGATCTATGCCATGACTTTCCAACCATATCAAGAACGAGCCCTAAATCATCAAGAGCTAGAAGTTATAGTCGTTTGAAAATTACCAAAACTCACTTTCTTAACTTCATTAAAAAAATTTCCAAATTTTAGGCTTTTGGAGAAAAAAAATAGTGAAAACATTTTTTTGTTGTTCTTAAAATTCTTGAATTCAACTTAAAGTATTTCAATTTTTTTGTGGCAAAATGTATTTTTCGGAGTTCAACTAAAAAAAGTGAACTTTTTATAGAGATGCTACTAAAAAGAAATAAGAATGTGAGATTATTTATCAAAATAAAGGTGTGTGACATAAAGAAGGAACCAATAAACTATCTAAATTGGCTAATGCCTTGTTAGAAGTTACATAGAAACAGAATGGAAGGAAATCATAAGCTTTCTTATTTGTGTAAAGCCATGTTGCAAGTTACATTGAAACACAAATTAAATTCCAAATATATTCTACCTTTCTTATTCAAGCTATGAATTTTAATTCTTCAATTTATGTTTTCACTAGTTTTTGTAATTCGATATTTGGGAGGACGATGCAGACATTCACACCATTAACCATCACAAAAATAGAGAGGTATATCGCCACAAAGACGTTTACAGTCTGCGTCTATCTTGCAACAACACCTGGGTATGTCTTTTGCTTCAAGCTTTGGCGAGACACCTATCAAATTAAATGTTAGAATCTATAATTAATAGAAAAACACATTTCAATATTTAAACACAAGAAGCTTTTAAAAATTAAATTAGAAAATATTAGAGAGAAGTGTATGATACTCCATTACTAATAGATCAAATCAAGTAAAGACTTACATATCCCTATCATCATAACCATGAGGGAAAAAGCCCACACTTTGAAAGTCATATCTTAATTTTTTTTATGCTTAGTGAGTCACTTGATGATGATGTTTTGTTTTCTTTGTGTCCTATTTGTAGTATATTTAGTTGACTATATATATATATATATATATATATATATATATATATATATGGGAATCTTGTAATATAACTATATTGTTTTTATCATATGTTCCTTCTACCAAACAAATGTAACGAAGTCAAACTAGCGTTACATGAAAGAGAAAAATATATAATTATGTAATTTTTACTTTGACTAATATGATGGAATCATAAAATTTATTTAAACATAAAAAAAATTCAATGTAGTGAATTACTCATCTAGAGAATAAAATATCGCACAATCAAATAGAGGCTAAAGAATTTGAAGTTTATCTGTTGTGAATATTTTCTTAAAATAATATGTTATTCGGCCTCGAACTAATAATTTTCATGATAGTTCAACTTCAAAAAAATTGAAATGTTTTAATCATCAAATGCCCCTCTTAAAAAAGGCTTTGTTTTGTCAAGTACAGATAATTAATAAAGAATACAAATATCATTATAATGAGAGACTATTAATCAAAAGAAAGGTATAGGACATGAAGAAGGAAACAATAAGAATTCCTATTTAGTTAATGCATTCTTGTAAGTTACTTAAAAATAGGAGTTAGAATTCCAATATTATATTTAACGGAAGAAACAAAGCTTCCCAACTTTTATTGTTTCTTTTTATTCCATCCCATGAAAAAATTTCAATTATGCTTTAACTAGTTTATAAAATTTGACCTTGAGGTGGTTGTTACCCACATTCACACCATGCGTCATAACAATAATAGGTTGGGATATTACAACAAAGGTATTTAGAAATGGGTTGGGTGTCAATTTTGCACAAACATATAAAGCACGTTCACAATTAATTGGTGTTAGTTTCTTATTATTTATATAATAAAATGCACACAATTAATTGGCCAAGTATTTACACGTAAAAACCCTCTAAGACATCTATATGAAAACAACTTCATTTCATTGTTACGGCTTACAGGCATTCCTGTAGAGACCCAATTCGTTTATGACCGTCTTAAACACTAGGCCACTAAAGCCATTGCTTCGGGCCTCATATATTTTGGGGCCCAATTTTAATAAAATCAATTACTGGGTACTAATGAATGTTATGATTTGTGCAAATGAAATTGCATCTGAGAAGAACATAAACTTGAATTTTATAACAAACAATTTGAGGTAAATATGGATAGCGAAGTCACCAAGTCCCTTAAAGAATCTTTTAGTGTTTATTGCTTTATATATGTAGGGTAGATCAAACTATTTTTTCACTTCAAAATAGATTCGAACCAATTAAAGCATATGAAAATATTTTTGATTTCTTATTTAGTTGTAAATTATTGAGATCAAGAGATGATTAGAATTTAAAAATAGTCTTAACCTAGAACTTTCTTTAACATGCAACAGTTCTTCTGATATTGATGGTTTAGATTTGTTTTTTGTATTAAAACTGTTAAGAGAAATAATATAAGTAGAATATAATGATCTAACAAAATTACTCTATCAAATAAAAAGGCTTGATTCTTTTCCAAATACGCATACTGCTTATAGAATAATGTTAACAGTTTCCTTAACGGTTACAACAACTGAAAGAGGTTTTTCGAAATTTAAATTGATTAAATCCTCTTTAAGATCAGCAAAGTTTATAGAGAGGTTGAATGAATTAGCTATATTACCATTTGAAAAGAAATATTAAAACAAATTTATCATAAAACAATACCTAATGACTTCAAACCTAATATGTCTAGTAAAGTTAGTTTTAAATAAAAGTATATGATGAAAGAAAAAATATTAGGGTCCCTCTCTTTAATTTCGCATTATGCCCCCAATGTTATTGGGTCAGCCTTGCATCCCATTTACATGGTTGTTAATTTGATTCTCAACAAATTTATGTATTCTAGAGCTTTTGAAACATAAACAGTTGATATCAATCAAAAGTTTCTATTAGCTCCACAACATTGAGTTTGGTCTAGAAGGACCTTTTGTATAGATCCTGAGGCTTCTATGCAAATTTCAAGACCTATTGTTCATTTTGGCAAAAATGGTGCTTGGGTGGGACTCACTTTTTATTTTAGATGAACTTGGTATTATGTTTTTAAAATTTAAACTTTGGTTCGATGATATATTTCGTTTGTGCGCATAAGATTCTAAATAAATCCTGAGCACCCGTTGGAGAATTCTAGAAATGGACAAACTAGCTGATGCGTCTCAGCTGATGTTTGATACGCTCAAATTTACTTCTCGAAATGAAGTAAAAGCGGTCGCAACAAGTAAAGAATCCAACTAGTGAGGTTGGGATCGTTCTCATGAGGAAAATGGTTCAGACTTAATTTTATTCTATTATTACTTCTATTTATTCAATTATTTCCCGAAAACAAATAACTAAAAGGGGGTTTTGGTTAATGAAAGCAATTAGCTAAATTAATGTAAACAAGTGACAGGTTCAAGTATTTGAGTTTAATCAAGTAATGAGAGTAACTAGGGCGTAAGTGTTCCCCACAGGCTCCTAACTCTATAATTCTAGCTATAACACTTATTTCCTAATATCTTGCATGCAAAGTGATAAGTTAGGTATCTCTAAATCATTTGTCCGACATCTAGAGAATCTCACTCCGCACCTTGGTCCGGCTATGTGTGTTATTTTACTAAACCTTATATTTACCTCATATTAAGCATCATATTCGATATTTGACTAAGTTGTTACTTCGTACCAACCGAGACTAGCCTATTAGATAGTATACACTAAATCTATGTTGATAATTCTTTTCCTATTATCTACCTCCTTGGTCCGACAAGTAGCAATAAGGAGAGTTCTAACATTGGTCATCCGTTAAAAAAAACTTCTATACGAAAGAATTATCAATACATGCAAGACAGTATTCTAGAATCGTTATTTTAGCTAGGTTTTACCATGTTATTTATCCATGGTTCCCACAACCCTCTAGTTATGGGGTTTAGTTACCCATGCTAATAATCACACAATTCATAATAATAATGTAAGAATCATTCACTTACTTTGATGAGAATGAAAAAAATCCAGAAATTTACTTGAATAAATCAAGAAACACCAATAATCAATTCCGAAAAAGTAATATCAAATCCCAAAATCGAAAGTTCAATACTATGACAATAAAACTGAAAATTATCCAAGAGTCTAACCCCAAAAATGAGGTTTTTTGGACTATTCATAAGAAAAAAAACCTAATAAATGAGGGAAATCTATTTAAGGAAAAATCTGCCCAAAATGCGTCTGAGTCGACGACCCTCGTGACAGACCGTCGTGGACACCACGGACCGCCGTGGTCTTTCGTCGCTCTATACTTAGCTCTTTTTCTACTGCTTTTCTTCATCAACTCTCTGTTACCCTCGATGGACAGGTGTGCCGGACCGTTGCAAGCACGACGGTCCGTCGAGGGGCGTTGTTCCACGACACTTAGAATCTTCTGAAGTTGGATACTGAGACTACTCTCTGTTAGTATTGACGAATGTGCAGGATGGACCGTCGTTGCTATAACCTTCCATCGTGAGCTTCCATAGTCCCACACTTGGTTAGAATCCCCCAACTTCCTTCAACAACCATTATCTTCTCATGACAGTTGACCCCTAGGACTGTCACAGTCACGACGGACCATCGTGGGGTCCGTAGGTGGTCACTTCTGCAATTACAGCTCAAAATCTCTACATTCTCCTTTGGACAGATTTCCTGGAAATAAATAGAAAACTACATCAAAAATCAATACAAAAAGGCTTTAGACACACACTAAACTTAAGGAAAAGGCATTAAAAGTACCGTGAAACCACGGTACATCAACACCCTCAACTTAAATTCGTTGTTTGTCCTCAAGCGACGCACTCTGACTCACTACAAAATCTTTGTACAAGAGTATCCTGTATTTTAGCTTTCGCAATCATTTGGCTATCAATCCTGATTATTCTCATTATGTTCATGCACTCTAGCGCTATTAGGCTTGAATTATGTGGATCAAACCATGACACGAACTCACCACAAACTGACGCCTATCCTCTTTGATCTCTCACCTAGGTGCTAATTTTTCCGGTATTGCAACTAGTGTCCTCACTTCAAAATAACATCCTCATTTTCACATAATGATTACAGTTTGAGTATAAGGATTACTTTTTAACACTCGCTCTCAGAACAACTTCACAACTCATTTACACATATTGCCATAGGCTTGCCCTTATTTTTACTGCTTTAAGTTCGCCATAACAACTCTTAGGATCACGTTAGGACTTTCTAAGCTTGTAACATAGGCTCAGGGTTAGGTAGGGTATATTTAGGTATATTTTAGTGACTTGTTTCCCTCCTTAACATATCGGCTAAGCGTCCTACCTTTTTATCGTTTTATTTCACCCTATTTCTCAATTTTCTTTCACCTTGCTATTCTCCCTTTCTTCTCCTTATGTGTAAGTGACTCTTCTCTTTTCTTGTGTTTATTTTGTTTTTAATCTTGAGTTACCAGTGTTTTGTTCTTTGTTTCTCTTTATTCTTTCAACCCCACTTTCCAGAGTATTCCTCATAACAATCACCCTCAACTTGTGGTTTTTCCATGAGTCAAGGTTCACAATACCCAAAATAAGGTCAGGGCCTCGACAAGGTTGTTTTCTTCATCAGGCACTCTCAACTTATGCTTTTGGCATAAGCTGAGATGCACATGTCCAAGGAGGGACCAGGGCCAACACATTGTTCCCAGAAAAGATCAGATGGGGTGAAGAAGAAAGATCTATTTTAAGCTAAAAGTATTTGGATCAATAAGGGATTACTTCATTTGGTTTTTTCTGTTATTTTAGGATAAAAATTTACTATTTCGAATAAGGGCCTATGATCTTTTCCTATTTTTCTATTACGACTTACTTTTAGTAGGACTAACCAGGTAAGTTTTAGCTCAGTACCAATGGTGGAATATTCAAATTTTCCTCACTCTCACTTGACATCTCATTACTCTACAAGATTATCAGACACCTAGTTCGAATTTTAGATTTAGGGTCATGCTTAGAGCAACACATTTATCAGTTATTATGCTTAGTCATGCATCATTTTCATTACATCAGGATATCATTTCTGTTTTAGCCATCATGCTTCAGAGTTATACTATGTACACATGATATAGACATGCCGGTTCAACAATTAAAATAATCAGTCTCTTGGGTAAAAAGAACACAGATAAGAAAATCCCAAAAGAGGATCGTGATTTAGGCTACTCAGACTTCACCCTAGCACTCACTTTCCATTTACCCCACACCCAACAAAAAGATATGTTATTGTACCCAATGCATAAAAGAATCTAAAATAATAGAGCAGTAGGTGAAGAAAACCTGAGGCACAAAGCGCCGGCAATCAACAAGTTGGTGGGTTCGGTGTCCCGGAACCCACTCCCTCTGTAGTCTGGATACCCTCGGTAGTGTGGGAAGTTAAAACGTTTTAAAACTTTTAATATTCGCCGGTCGGGTCGGGTTTACGGGTTTTTATGCGATGAGTCCCATCGATGATCCATCGCAAGCTCGACAGTCCATCGTGGGGGTTCGTCATGCGTGCCCTAACTTGGAAAAATTTGTAAAACATACCTCGGCACAACGGATGCTTGCGAGGGTTCATCGATGGATCCGTCAAAGGGTGCTGCAGACCAATTTTCTGCAGATTTTCTGGTGATGTGATACCTGCAAATTTAACACCCATTAACCTATTCTTTTTGTATTTTCTGGACACGGAACCTAAACTAAGATCTAGCCAATACTTCTAACAAAAAGAAAATAAATATTTAGACAAGACGTTTAAGGAAATAAAAGCAAAGAAACATGCAACTATATTTAGAAAATTACGAAAAACCTATAGTTGGCTAGATGATACATATTAGGTTGCCTCCCAACCAACGCTTGATTTAACGTCGCGGCACGACGCAGGACACTTGATAACTCAGAATTCATCAAGATGGTATGGCTCGATCACTTCATTTGCCATTTCAGCATGCCCCAGATAGATTTTGATTTGTTGTCCGGTCACCTTAAACCACACACCCACCTTGTTCTCCAACTTAACCGCTCCATGAGGGAATAGTTGGGTGATCAAGTGAGGACCATCCCATTTGGACTTGAGTTTGCCCGTACATAAACGCAACCTAGAATTGAATAAAAGGACCAAATCCCCAACCATAAATCGCGTTTCTCAATCTTTTGGTCATGGTACTTCTTCATCTTTTCTTTGTAGAAGGCTGAACTTTCATAAGCTTGTAGGCAAAATTCATCAAGCTCATTCAACGCATTTAACCTCTGTTCAGCAGCTTCATTCCAATCCATTTTCAACTTTTTCATTGACCACAAGGCTTTATGCTCTAATTCAATCGGCAAGTGACAAGCCAAGCCCTCCCATATACAACTTGGTATGGGGACACACCTATGGGAGTCTTGTATGCTGTCCGGTGGGTCCAAAGAGAATAATCAAGCCTCTTTGACCAATCCGTTATACTAGCATTCACCATTTTTGACAAAAATCTGCTTAATCTCCCTATTTGACACCTCAACTTGCCCACTAGTTTGAGGATGGTAAGGAGTGGCCACGTTATGGTGAACCCCATATTTCTCCAATAATCCCTTAAAAAATTTGTTGCAAAAGTGGGATCCCCCATCACTAATAATAGCCCTTGGGGTACCAAATAGGGAAAATATATTCTTTTTCAAGAATACAGTGACACTCTTCCCTTCATTATTTACGAGTGCGATAGCTTTCACCCATTTAGACACATAATCGACCACTGCTAGAATGTACTTCATCCCATAAGAACTCACAAAAAGGCCCATAAAATCAATACCCCACACATCAAATAGCAAAATAACAAGAATTGGATTTAAAGGGAGCTCTTGCTTTCTCGATATGCCACCATCTCTTTGGCATCTAGCAGATGCCTTAGCGAACTCATGAGCATCTTGGTGGATAGTTGGCCAATAGTAGCCACATTGCAAGATCTTGTGAGCGGTCCGGATACCACTATGATGTCCACCTACGGGTGAAGAATGGCATGCCTCCAAAACACTCAACATCTCAACTTCTGACACACAACGCCGAATAAGCTCATCGCCACAAATCCTATAGAAGTATGGCTCATCCCAAAAGAACTTTTTCACATCATACATGAACTTTTTCCTTTGATGAAAGGACAAGTCCGGTGGGACGATATCGCTAGCCATATAATTCATAAAATCTGTGAACCATGGAATTAAGTCTTGAGAGGCGGGCAATACATGCTCATCGGGGAAAGTATCATCAATTTCAGTCTTATCCCCCAACTCTCTCATTTCTTCATCTTCTAAATGGGACAAGTGATGAGCAACTTGATTTTCGGTCCCTTTTATATCAATCACCTCAAAGTCAAATTCTTGCAATAGTAATACCCAACAAATCAACCTCTGTTTCACATCCTTCTTTGCCATCAAATATCTCAAAACAGAATGATTAGTATGCACTCTAACCCTAGTGCAATGCAAATAGGAGCGAAATTTCTCAAAAACAAAGACTACTGCAAAGAGCTCTTGCTCAGTCACGGTGTATTTCTTTTGGGCTTCATTTAGGGATTTACTAGAATAGTTAATGGGATGAAGGATTTTGCCCCTTCTTTTCCCCAATACCACACCAAGAGCAACCCCACTAGCATCACACATTACCTCAAATGACTTGCTCCAATCCGGAAAAATAATGATATGTGCAGACACAAACTTTTCTTTCAACTGACCAAATGCCTTAAGATAGGATTCATCAAAATAAAATTTACACTCTTTCTCAAGCAACTTGCACAAAGGATGCGCAATTTTTGAAAAATCCTTGATGAACCTCCGGTAAAAACCTGCATGCCCAAGAAAGCTTCTCACACCTTTTACAGAGATAGGTGGGGAAAATATCTCTATACCTCGACTTTAGCTTGATCAACCTCTATACCCTTCTCTGAAATGCGATGACCCAATACAATACCCTCTTACACAATGAAGTGATACTTTTCCCAATTTAGTACTAGTTGCAGTCTTCATACCTCTTAAGAACCTCAGATAACTGACTCAAACACCGTTCAAAGGAGTCACCAAACACAGAAAAATCATCCAAAAATACCTCAATAGTGTCCTCCACCATATCGGAGAATATCGACATCATACATCTCTGAAATGTGGCGATTGCATTGCACAACCCAAACGACATTCTCTTGAACGCAAAGGTCCCATATGGACAAGTAAAGGTGGTTTTCTCTTGATCTTCCAGTGCAATAGAAATCTGATTAAACCCCGAATAACCATCAAGAAAATAGTACCACCCCTTTGTGGCAAGTCTATCCAACATCTGATCCATGAAGGATATACAAAAATGGTCTTTTTGGGTCCATGCATTTAATTTCCGGTAATCCATACACACCCTCCAACCAGTCACCTATCTCATTGGAACAAACTCATTTTTCTCATTAGGGACCACAGTCATTCCCTCTTTCTTATGTACACACTGAACAAGGCATACCCAACTACTATCAGCGATTGGATATATCACCCCGGCATTCAACCATTTAATAATTTTCTTCTTCAATTCCTCTTGCATAGGTGGATTTAGACATCTATGATGCTCAATACTTGGCTTATGATCGATCATGATTTGGATTCTATGAGAACAAATATCGAGAGGGATCCCAAAAATATCCGCAATAGTGCACCCAATAGCTCTTTTGAACCTTTTTAACACTTTCACCAAACTCTCAACTTGATGCACATTCAAATTTGATGCAGTAATAATCGGCAAAGTGTCGTCTTTTCCCAAGAAAACATACCTCATATGAGGTGGTAGAGGCTTAAGTTCTAATTTTAGAGTCTCCTCAAAAGACGGTTTCGTGGGTGGAGATTCGCGATATTGCATATCTAACTCAAATTTCTTTGGTTTAAAATGAACATAAACTCAATCAAGTGCCGCGACCAATGACCCATACTCTTCAACGACATCACTATAAAAATTTGCGATCACTGTCGCCAATGCTTCTACACCCAGACACTCTTCAATTTACGATCACTTCTTCATTGTTCAACCAGAATTTCATTTGCCCCTTTTTGATATTAACCAAGGCTCTACCCGTAGCATGAAATGGCCTCCCAAGAATAATAGACACCTCAAAATTGACCTCACAATCAAGAATAACAAAATCGGCCGAAAATAAGAACGACTCCACTTTTACTAGCACATCATGGAGTATACGAATGGGCCTTTTTACCGTTCGATCGGCCATCAGTAGCCACATCGCAATGAGCTTTGGGTCACCCAAACCCAACTTCTTGTAAATGAGAAAGGCATGAGATTTATGCTTGCCCCAAGATCACATAATGGTTTTGCAAAATATAATAACTTGATTGTACAAGGAATAGTAAAAGCACCCGGATCTTCTTTCTTTTGCACAAGAGTTCTTGTAGCAATAGCACTACAGTGCTGAGTTCGATCATCATCCTCAAAAGTGACTGATCTTTTCTTCGTAACCAAATCTTTCATGAACTTGGCATAACCGGGCATTTGTTCAGGATCTTCTACCAAAGGGACATTGATAGAAATTTGTTTCAACATCATTATAAAATATTGTATTTACCATCCTCAGTCTTTTATACTAACCTTTCTGGGAAAGGAGGTGGTGGTCTAGGCATGGGGGTCACCTTTTGGGGCACCTCAACATCTTTTACAGTTTTATCTTCTAACTCACCACTAACCTCCACCACCGTATCATCATCTCTTATCACCTTTTTACCCCATTCATCATTGGTGGGTCAACGGTTTGCTTACCACCCCGAGTAGTGATTGTCATACAATGCCCATCATATTTCAGATTTTGGACAGTGTTGCTAGGAAGAGTGCCCGGTTGCCGTGTGTTCACAGTTGCAGACAATTGGGCCATTTGCAACTCAAGATGCTTAATCCAGATTGCAAGTGTATTATCTTTCTGCCCTATACCCGCTAAGTCATTCCTTAACTCTTTAGTGTGCATATCACTAGCATTGAACCTCCTCATCAGTTTATGCATCATATCCTCAACTCGCTCCATACTACCTCCACCATCCCTAGGATCAACTTCACGATTTTGAGGTGGAACATAGGGCCCACTCCTGTCATTTCTGTTACCATAGTTACCCTGGTTGAAGTTTTTGTCGCGGTTGTAATTCCCATCTCGGACATAATGACCCTCTCGGTTATAATTACCATAGTTCTGACTTGGTTTCCTTGACCTTGGCTCAAATTCTGCTGATTGAAGCCTTGGGCATTCGGTCGGAAACCCCCCCCCCCCCCATCTGATCATTAACCGCATAGTAGTCCTCATCATAGTAATATTCATCATTTAGCGGTGGTGGTTTAGACAAGTAGTTCACCGCATTTACCTTTTCCGCACCCCCAACAACATGTTTCAACACCAACCCAAGCTCAGTTCTCATTTGAGCCATCTCCTCACGAAGATCATCTGCGACTGAGTTGTGTGCGGATTGGACTGCGAAGGTCTTTCTCCCAGTATATGACTTCCTAGTACTCCAAGCTTTATTATTTCAGGAGATTTTCTCTAACTTTTCAGCAATATCGGCATAAGGACACTCCCCATAAGAACCACCCGCTATCCTTTCCAACACCTCTTTGTTATTATCATCTTGTCCCCAATAGAAATACTCTTTCAGAAACTCATCATCTATGATGTGATTTGGGACACTTCGCAAGAATGAAGTGAACCTATCCCAAGACCTGCTAAATAACTCTCCCAGTAGTGCCACAAAGTTGTTCACTCTGTCTTTGTGGTTTAGTTTCTTAGACACCGGGTAGTAGCGTGCTAAGAAAACATCCCTCAGTTGATTCCAAGTGAAGATTGATTTATAGGCGATCTCAGTAAACTAGATAGTAGCCTCTCCCGTCAGTGAGAGAGGAAAAATCTTAGCCCGATTACATACATATTCAAATCGGGCCTCCCTACACAACTTTTGCACACTCCTCTTATCTAAGTGATGTGGGCATGTGGATCCTCAGAAGGTAGCCTTGAAAATAAACCTCTGGCAGTGAGCATTTGCATTAGACTACTAGTTACCACAAAAGTGTGGCCGTGTGGTAGAATGGGCAAGACGAGTGGGCCATCAGAGTCTGTGATATTTTCATAGCCCCTATAGTACTCTTGAGGGCGTGGAGCAGGAGGTCCGCATTTCACCTTTCCCATGAATATCAGGTAATGCAGGGTCATGAGTATCGACCAATGGTGGCATTTGCGGGTCAACCTCATCACATTAGATGGCCAAATTCTGATTCATTCTTCTTAAAGTACGCTCTAGTTTGGGGCCAGGTTCAACTACGGGTATTCCTCTACTCCGTGTGTTTGGCATATAAGGAAGTTAGACCTGCAGGAGGCAAAAACAAAAATAAAAAGTAAATTAGGAAAATATTGAGTAAACTTTGGTAATAAGCTTAAAGTAAATCTTAAAGCCACTTTCCCCGGCAGTGGCGCCAAAATTTGATACGCTCAAATTTACTTCTCGAAATGAAGTAAAAGTGATTGCATCAAGTAAAGAACCCAACTAGTGAGGTTGGGATCGTTCCCACGAGAAAAATTGTTCAGACTTAACTTTATTTTATTATTACTTCTATTTAGTCAATTATTTCCCGAAAACAAATAACCAAAAGGGGGTTTTTGATTAATGAAAGCAATTATCTAAATTAAAATAAACAAGTGACAGGTTCAAGTATTGGAGTTTAATTAAGCAATCAACGTAACTAGGGCGTAAGTGTTCCGCACAGGCTCTAACTCGATAATTCGAGCTATAACACTTCTTTCCTAGTATCTTGCATGCAAAGTGATAAGTTAGGTATCTCTAAATCCTTGGTCTGGCATCTAGAGAATTTCACTCTACACCTTGGTCCGGCTACGTGTGTTATTTTACTAAACCTTATCTTTACCTCATATTAAGCATCATATTCGATATTTGACTAAGTTATTACTTCATACCAACCGACAATAGCCTATTAGATAGTATACACTAAATTTACATTTATAATTCTTTTCCTATTATCTACCTCCTTGTTTCGGCAAGTAGCAATAAGGCGAGTTCTATTGTTGTCCATCCATTAAAAAAAACTTCTAAGCGAAAGAATTATCGATACATGCAAGACACTATTCTAGAATCGTTATTATAGCTAGGTTTTACCTTGTTATTTACTCATGGTTCCCACAACCCTAGTTATGGGGTTTAGTTACCCATGCTAATAATCACATAATTCATAACAATAATGTAAGAATTCATGCACTTACTTTGATTAGAATGAACAAAATCCAGAAATTTACTTGAATAAATCACAAAATACCAATAATCGATTCAGGAAAAGTAATATCAAATCCCAAAATTGAAAGTACAATACTAAGACAATAAAATTGAAAATTATCCAAGATTCTAACCCCAAAAATGAGATTTTTCTAACTATTTATAAGAAACAAAACCTAATAAAAGAAGGAAATCTATTTAAGGAAAAATTTGCCTAAAATGCGTCTGAGTCGACAACCCTCATGACGGACCATAGTGATCTTCTGTCGCTCTATACATAGCTCTTTTTCTGCTGCTTTTCTTCATCAACTCTCTATTACCCTCGACGGACAGGTGTGACGGACCTTTGCAAGCACGATGTTCTGTCGAGGGGCTTCTTTCCACGACATTTAGAATCTTCTGAAGTTGGGTACTGGGACTACTCTCTGTTAGCATTGACGAATGTGCAGGATGGACCGTCGTGGCTATGATGGTTGGTCGTGATCTTCCGTAGTCCCACACTAGGAAGAATTCCCCAACTTCCTTCAGTAGACATTATCTTCTCACGACGATTGACCCCTACGGACTGTCACAGTCACGACGAACCGTCTTGGGGTCCGTAGGTGGTCACATCTGCAATTACAGCTCAAAATCTACGCGTTCTCCTTTGGAAAGATTTCCTAGAAATAAATAGAAAACTACATCAAAATCAATACAAAGAGGCTTTAGACACACACTAAATTTAAGAAAAAGGTATTGAAAGTACCGTGAAACAACGGTACATCAGTGTTACTTAGTAACGAGTTCATGTAAGGTCCCCTTGACCACATTCATAAAGGCCTAATTTTTATGGTTTACGTTTGCGTTGCCTTGACACAAATATGAGAGTGTAGCTCATTTTACCTTCTCATTCGTATTCTCTCCTTGTCGTGATCTGATAAGACGCTAACCCACGTTGATCACCTTTGGACATTGTGCTCATAAAATTTTACCTCCACAATTGCGGGGAAAGTTTTAATAAAGGGCCACGATCCTGAAACTTTACCTAAAGATTACAATGAATTAATCAGTCTCATTTCTTAAAATAAGACCATATGCAATTTGTTCTTATTCTCAAGATTTTTTTTGGTGTTATCTCCCTCAATTGAGCTCTTTTTTGGGTGATTGAAACTGTAGATATGAAAAAACATCGTGGCTACGTGTTTTGGTTTTTATTCTTTGTGAAGGCCTTTTTGTTTGTCATTTAGAACTTTTCCATATTGACCCCAAGCCTTTTATGACTTATTGGGTCTGATAGTTTTGTCACCTTGTCGTTCGTGTAGTTTTAATGACTTTTTAATATTTTGGAACTTTTAAACCTTAAACAATTGATTTTGATAAAAATTTCATGAAGAAAACCTTGGACTTTCCTTACTTAAACAATCCAACTTTCGAAAGGTATATCTTCCTCATACGATATTGAAAATGCGCAAACTCGATGTCATTGGAAAGATCTCTCTAGCCATATCAAGATGTAACCATAACTCATCCTCATCTAGAGGTTATGGTAGTTTGAAAATGACCAAAATTCACTTTCTTAACTCAGTCAATTTTTTCCAATTTTTTTACTTTTCCAAAAATGAATATTTTTAGTTTCTTAGCTTATTCCTTGTTATTTCAAATTGTGAGATGTTTCAATATATCCCATTGGGATCATTCTTACTTTAATAAGATTTATTTCACTAAGCTAAGGATAGTACCATCAAGTTCAACACTCAACAAACAAAAGCAAGTAACAACATGCTTACTCAAAGTTTATAAAGTACTAGGAAGAGAATTCGTACCTTGATCTGCATTCTCTTCGGATTCAAAGAAATAGGGATATCTCTTCTTCATATCCCCTTAAGATTCCTAAGTCACCTTTTCAACAAATTAGTTCCTCCAAAGGATCTTGACTAATGCAACCTCCTTTGTTCTCAACTTGAGAACTTGGTGATCTAACATATGAACCGGAATCTCTTAATAGGATAAGCTATCCTTAATCCCAACTTTCAGTTTGTACAATCAATGAAGGATAGCCCATGAACTTTTTCAACATAGAGATATGAAATACCAGATGAATTGTTGCCAACTCTTGTGGTAGCTCTAACTCGTAATCTACATTTTCAAATTTTATTGGCTATGCGATAAGGTCCAATATAGCGGGGGCTAAGTTTCCCCTTCTTACTTAATCTCATGACAGCCTTCATGGGTGAAACCTTCAAGTATACCCAATCATCCATTTCGAACTCCAACGGTCTTCTCCTAACATCTCTTTAGGATTTTTGACGACTTTGTGCCATTTTCAATATCTCTTGAATTACCTTCATCTTTTTCATATCTCGGTGAACAAGATCTGGTCCTATTAACACTTCTTCACCAACCTCGAACCATCCAATACGAGATCCACATCTTCTTCCATAAAGATCTTCGTATGGAGCCATTTGGATGCTCGAATGGTAGTTGTTGTTGTAAGCAAACTTGATGAGAGGTAGGTGATCATCCCAACTCCCCTTGAAATCAATCATACAAGCCCTCTACATATCTTCTAAGGTATGTATAGTACGCTTCGATTTCCCATCCGTCTGAGGATGAAAAGAAGTGATTAAGTTCAACTTTGAACCCAAATCTTTCTGGAAAGATTTCCAGAACTATGCAGTAAATTGTGCACCTCTATCTAAAATGATCGAAACTGGGACTCCATGAAGTCTCACCACTTGCTGAATATATAACTTTGCATAATCTTCTGCCGAATGAGTGGTCTTTACCGGCAAGAAGTGGGCTGATTTTTCATTCTATCGACAATTGCCCAACTTGAATCATGCTCTCTGCGAGACATTGGTAACCCTGTGATGAAGTACATATTAATCATATCCCACTTGGATTCCGTAAGTTCTATATTCTGAGCCAACCCTCAAGGACTTTGGTGTTTTACTTTCACTAGCTGGCAATTCGGGAAGTTGACAAAATAAATTAACAATGCCCTTTTCATACCTTGCCACCAATATATCTCTCTCAAGTCGCGGTGCATCTTTGTGGAACCCGGATGAATGGTATATTTGGAGCTATGATCTTCCTCCATGATCCTCTCTTGGATTCCATCCACCCTAGGAACACACAATCTACCTTGATACTTTAGCACACATCTCCCCCTTGTTAAAAACCTAATACCCTTACAATACAAATAGTGACGCCATATCTTCAAGGAGAATACTAGAGCAGCCAACTCTAAGTCATGGGTTGGATAATTCTTTTAATTAACTTTCAATTGTCTTGAGGCATAAACTATAACCTTGTCATTCTGCATTAACACGCAACCAAACCAACTCTAGATGAATCATAGTACACCACAAAACCTTGAATAACTTCTGGTAAGGTCAAGACTGAGCAGTAGTCAACCTCTTCTTCAACTCCTGAAATATTTTCTCATAAGCTTTAGACCATTTAAACTTAACAATTTTCTAAGTCAACTTGGTCAAAGGAGAAAAGATATATGAAAACCCTTCAACAGACCATCTATCATAGAAAGCCAAACCCAAGAAACTCCTTATGTCATTTGGAGACGTGGGTCTAGGCTAACTATGAACTGTTTCTATCTTTTGGGTATCAACTCTAATACCATCATCGGAAACTATGTGGCACAAGAATGCCACATATTTAATCAAAAATTCACATTTTGAGAGCTTAGCATATTACTCCTTATCTTTGAAAGTCTAAAGGACTATTCTAAGGTGACTAGCATGATCCTTCATTCCTTGAATAGATTAGTGTGTCATCAATAAAGATGATAACAAACATTTCTAAATAAGGTTTGAAGACTCTATTCACAAAACCCATGAATGTTGCAGGCGCATTGGTCAACCCAAAGGACATGACTAAAAACTCATAATGCCCATACCTAGCTTTAAAAGTTGTCTTTGGAATGTTGCACTCTCTAACTTTCAATTGGTGGTAGCCTAATCGAAGGTCAATATTGGAAAATAAAAAAGCACCTGAAATTGATAGAATAGATCATCAATCTTTGGAAGAGGATACTTATTCTTGATGGTAACGTTATTCAATTGACGCTAAACAATATACATCCTAAGGGAACCATCTTTCTTTCTCACAAATAAAATAGGAGCTCCCCAAGGTGAGACACTTGTCGAATGAAACCCTTATGTTAAATATCTTTCAATTGTTCTTTCAACTCTTTTAATTTTGCTGGTGTCATTCTATATGGTGGAATGGAGATAGGACAAGTATATGGAAGGAGATATATACCTAAGTCTCTCTAGACTACGGAAAGATCATCCAGAAAGACTCTTGGGAAATCTTTCACTACCGGAACTGACTGAATAAGAGGTATCTCAACACTAGAGTCATTAACTCAGACTAAGTGATAGAAACCCCTTTAGAAACTAACTTCTTCTCCTTAAGGTACAAAATGAGTCGACTCTTAGGCACTGCTGAACTGCTTTTCCACTCTATGACTGGATCATTTTGAAACTAAAACTTGAATACTCGAGTTCTACAGTCCATTGTCCATAATAAGCATGAAAGAACTCCATACCAAGAATGACATCGAAATCTACAATGTCTAACTCAACTAAATCAGCCATGGTAATCTTGTGGTTGACGGAAACAAGACAATCACGATAGAATTTTTTTGCTAGAATGGATTCACCAACAGGTGTGGAGACACTGAACGGTTCACTAAGTTGCTCATGATTAACATCAAAGTTCATGAGATCATATGGAGTTACAAAAGATAAACTCTTCCCTGGGTATAGCATTGCATAAACAGTTAAATCATAGACTTGAATCAAGTTCTAATGATCTTGGCGATTATTGAGAGCATACAAGCATTTTGTTCCTATACTAGTATCGAAAGTAGCTCCCTTAGGTGCAGCCCTGTCTGGTGGAGCAACTAATGAAGATTGGGCTCTATTGACCCTATTACCACTTTCTTGCGTGTTCTTTGGACAATCTCTCATTATATCTAGTCTGACCGCACTTGAAACAACCAGTGGAGCCATCACGACAAACACCAGAGTGGTTTCTACCATACTTGGCATAAGCAGAAGACTTATTACCCCCCCCCCCCAAAAAAAAAAACACTACCCGGTGAATATACATGTTTAGCTCTTGAATTCTGACCATAATTCTCACATTTTTTCTTAAGTGTAGGTGCACTAGCAGATGATGGGGCATGAGCCATCTGTTTCTGTTGTAAGGATGACCCGGTTGCATTACTCTTCTATTGCCTGGACTCATTCCCTGTCTTAGCTTTCTTATTTTTATACTCTTCTATGTCACTCAATTTCTCCTCTTCAACCTGCTGCACATAAACCATCAACTTGGATATGTCTATGTCTCCTGTCAGCATTGCAGCTCTACCCTCTTTTCTTGATGCACGATCCAAGCTAGAGAAAAACAAGTTTATTTTACTCCTCATGTCCTTAACCACCTCAGGACCATAGCTGGAAAACTGGGTGAACTTCAACCCATACTCATGCACACTCAATGAGTCCTATTTCAGTGCAAGAAACTCCCGTACCTTAGCCTCTTTCAATTTTTAGGGAAAGAAATGCCCAAAGAAAGCCTCTTTGAAACAATCCCAACTTGGATGTGGTGCATCTTTATTTCTGCGCTCCTTCCACTGATCGAAACCAGTCCTAGCCTTATTCTTCAGTTGATATGCATCTAGCTCAACTCGTTCAGCATTAGAAACATACATCACATCAAAAATCTTTTCTAGTCCTCAACAAAATTCTCCAAATCCTCAGTAATGATCAAAGCCATGAAACATGGAGGATTCATCCTCACGAATCCATGAAGTGTCAACCTCTTCTTGTCTTTCTCCTCTATTCCACCCAATTTGATTGGTTACAACTTGATTGAGCATCATTATTGCCTCTCTAAACTCAACATTAGAAACTTCTTCTTGCGGTTGTACTTCAATTGCATTGGGTAACTCTGGTTCCTCTACGTTTCTCCTAGTTAGGAAACCTCTTGCTTATCTTAGGGGAGGCATGGTTATCTGAAACACGCAGAAGAACAAATTAGAAAAATTTCTAGAGATAAAGTCTAACGCACGAAAAGGAATATGAAAGAAGTGAGGAATTTCTAAATGTCGCACCCTCATAATTGTAGATGTGGCGCGTTTCACATTGATAACTAGGAATCTAAAGACACACCTTCATAGACTCTGTAAGACTCTTGATCTCTGGGCTATAGTACCAAGTTTATCACTCCCCGAGCCTACACCCTGGATGTGGCCGACACCCAATGACCATTGTTGGCCTTGAGAGAACCCTTGGCCTGGCTTACATAACTCAATGTCAAACTTAACTCAATAAAATAAACTCATTCAATAACGTAAGTTAATAATTTGGCCAAAATGTCACTTAAGTCTCAATAACAAATTGTCAGCAATATAAGAAATGAGAGACGCAATGCTAACTTTCTAACTGTATATCTATGAAGCCTTCTAGAACTAAGATGGATATCAGGACAGACCCCACTAAATCCTAATAAAGGAAAATATTGTAAAAGCAATAAAAAAGAGACTTCCACAATGCAAGGAGGCTCACCACTGACTCAGGAGTGCTCAACTGGATCAAAGGTGCACTGGATGTCGATCCTCATTACCTATTCTGCATCATGATACGATGCAGGTTAATTGGCATCAGTACATTGAATGTACGAGTATGCAAGTTGGAATGCTAAAACGACTTAACCTTGAAAAGAGTAAGAATGAATTCTTACCTTGGCTCTACTAAACTTATGAATAAATAACTCAATAACACTAACTCATTTCAATATAAAGTGATTTAAAAGCAATTCCAATGTAAAGAAAAGTCGTTTGAATATGTGTTGTGATTTCTGAATGCATACAATGATAGAAATAACTCTTAGATGTATGTAAAAATACAAATAAACTGATGTATATAGATAAATACATTTAACTTCTGTCAGAGTTTCTCTAACTGACAACCATCACTAAGAGCTACAGTTATGATACAACGATTTACCTCACGCTGCCAACACATCCTATACTCGGCCAAAGGTATAAGAACTGAACTTCTTAATGAATCCACTAGTGTACTGCGAAAAGGGTTCATATAAAAAGTATGACCCTTTTCTACCCATGGTGGTTACATTATTTATGCAGGGGGTTGTGAGTTGTATAAAATCTCCCTAATATCGGTTCTCAATACTACTTCAAAATATATTGGCTGTTATGTTTTAAAAAAATATACTAATTTTGTGGTTTGAGATTAATTCTTAAAATACTTAGCTCAAAGGCTATCTTTGAAATCTTAGTTTCCCAACTTGCTTCATTTAGAATGTTATTTCTCTTTAACTGAAAACTAGCCCGGAGGATCTTTGGAAATCTCAGTTTTCCTTCTTTTTAAATGTGAAAACATTTTAAGTTCTTTTGGGAATAGTTAGTTCCCATATATTGCTTGGAATACTTCACTTTACTCTGAATGGAACACGATCGTAAGTCTTAAAACGACACTTAGACGTTTTTGAAAGAATTATGAAACATGAAATGAACTTCTTCTACTTATCTTTAGTCCTTAATAAATATGATCTTTAAGTCTTAAAATGAGTTTTAAAGTATTTGCAAAAGACTTCATGAAAGGACTTTAGGAATTCACTAGACTCGGCTCTAAATTTTTCTTGAATTTGAAGTTATGGATTAAAGGTTGTAAATTCATGTTTTTGGATGATTTCTATATGATTAGAAGCCATTTAGAGTAGTTAAAATCATAAGCAAGTGAAACACCTTAGAGGGCTTAATCGAACTAAACAATGAAAACTAGGCAAAAAACGCCAATTAGGGCGCATTCGGGGCGCCGTGCCAGACCCATTGGTTTGAGGCACCATTCTAACCCTCTACAGGCGCACCACCGCATGCCTTCTGGCGGATATGGGGCGTGCCATTCGTGGTGCTATCCAGGTGCGCCTGCATGATTTTCTCCTCTCATTTTTTGATTCTAAATCGCTCAAACCTCCATATTTCTTTTCCCAAACCCTTAGGATTATAAGTACCTTCAATAACCAACAAATTTAAATCGAAAAACAACCCTGAATTTCAAATCAAAGCAACAATAGGCACTTCAACAACTCAATCAACAAGAATTCAACCATGTCTTTCAAAAACTTCACTATTCTCATTCAGCCAATCTCAAAAATCAAAGGATTGAAGAAAGATTGGTGTGTAGGTGAACTGATCCAACACTAAAAGATCTCACATACTTTGATAGGGATTACCCCCGATGAATTTTACTCGCAAACCTTGGCGTTCTTGGCAAATCCTTGACTTTTTCTCTTTTTTCTCTTTCTTTTTCTCTTCTCCAAGCCCTAAGCGTGATTTTTATTTTCTAATCTGAATTAAAACGTGTTTTTACCTGAAATAAATCTCTAAAAATAAAATAGGAAATTAATTGGTGAAAATACTAGTTTTCCCTTCCTTAAATTCGGAATTGGCTTTCCTTACTTAAACAACCCAACTTCCGATAGTCATATCTTCCTCTTACGATATCGGAAATGCACAAACTCGACAGTGTTGGAAATATAACTCCAAGGTCTTTCCAACCATATCAAGAACTATTCTAACTCATCCTGAACTAGAAGTTATGGTCGTGTGAAAATGACCAAAAGTCACTTTCTTAACTTAGTCAATTTTCCAATTTTTTTCCTTTCTTTCCAAAAATGAATATTTTTTTGGTTTCTTAGCTTTTTCCTATCTATTTCAAATTTTTATATGTTACACACATTTTCAGGCTTTGTTGAAAGGTACGTTAAAGCTATTATTTCTATTCTAGCATGATCGTAAAGATCTAAGCTTTTTATAGTAGTTCTATTGACATTATTTGACTTGTAGCCTTGTCCTACTTTGTTGGCTACCTCCAAATGATATAACGTCTACCTGTGACACTCAACTCTATTATTTGTTGACTAGAAAAACTTGTTATGATAAAAGTTCTATCAATTATGATTACTTGTTATTTTCTTGATATTTTGTCGCCTAACTTCTAGAAGCTTGTTTTGGCCTCAACAAACACATACACTAGCATACATATTCATTGTTATATTAAGCCTGCCCTTTTAGATCTATGGGTCGGCCGACCCCAAACAATTACAGGAGTATAGAGAAGCTATACTTGTGCATTCCACTAGGCCTTAATAAGATAGGTGAGAAATCACTCAAGGTAGGGTAGATCGTGCCTATGATCATGGTAGACAAAGTCGACAAGTAGAGTAGACCGTTTCTATAGGTTAGGTAGGTTGTACCTACGAGGTAGCACATGTGTATTGTACCAAAGAACCTCAGATTTGCATTCACAACAACAAAAATAAATTTTAGAGACAATAAATAGACACATTAATATAAAGTGTGCTAAAGTCTTTACCGGCATTAATTAAGTGTTATTAGATCCAATGTCGCTAAATTCTTTAGGATCAAATACAAAGAGTGCTAATTTCCACTAACAATACATATTTAGCAGTACTTTCTAATTAATTGCCGTTAAGGTTAATATGTTAATAAGATTGATTCTTGAAAATGTACATTCAAATGGTTTAGAAAAGATTGTCATTGGGATCCAGGTTAGGGGGCTAATATGGGTATCAAGCGATTATTACTCTCGTTAGGACCTAAAGGTATTGTGTGTTTTTTGTACCTACCAGGCCTATAGGGGCCATGTTAGGTAATTGCTTTTCATGTGCTTATAATTTATTGTTACAGGGAGATTACATATTTTACTTGTATTACATCCCTTCCCTTTTCGTTCAATAATTTTACTTTAGTGTCAACTTCCAAGTACATTATTTTGTACTGACATCCCTTCTCCGGGGCAATGTGTGTCGAGTAGCACAACCGATCATCAAGCTCAATGGTTGTCCATGTTCTTTTTTGTTAAATTTGATAAAAATAATTTTATTTTCAAAATAAAAATATGTATTTCAAAATTAAAGTTTTGGTTGGGAATGAATACAAGTTGTAGTTGTTTTAAAGTTTTGGGGAGTAATTTTGGGGGAAAATTAGTGAAAACAACTTTTTGTTGTTCTTAAAAGTCTTGAATTCAACTTAAAGTTGCATTTCAAAGGTTTGTTGCAAAATGTACACATTGAAGTTCAACTCTAAAAAAAAGAGAACTCTTTATAGAGAAATGCTACTAAAAAGAAATAAAAAAAAATAGATTATTTATCAAAATAAAGGTATATGACATGAAGAAGGAAACAATAAGCTTTCGGAATTGGCTAATGCCTTGTTGCAAGTTATATTGAAAAAGAATGGAAGGAAACAATAAGCTTTCTTTTTTGGGAAATGTCATGTTGAAAGTTACATTGAAAGAGAAATTAAATTCCAAATATATTCTTCCTTTCTATTTCATGCTATGAATTTTAATTCTTCAATTTATGTTTTCACTAGTTTTTGTAATTCGACCTATAGGAGGACGATGCCCACATTCACAACATTCACCATCACAAAAATAGGGAGGTATATCGCCACAAAGACGTTTACAGTCTTCGTCTGTCTTGCAACAACACCTGGGTATGTCTTTTGCTTCAACCTTTGGCGAGACACCTATAAAATTAATCAATAGAATCTATAATTAATAGGAAAACACATTTCATATTTCAGCACAAGAAGCTTTTCAAAATCAACTGAAAAAATATTAGAGAGAAGTGTATGATACACCATTACTAATAGATCAAATCAAGTAAAAGACTTACATATCGCTA
Source organism: Solanum neorickii (assembly GCA_027704865.1). NCBI lineage: Eukaryota > Viridiplantae > Streptophyta > Magnoliopsida > Solanales > Solanaceae > Solanum > Solanum neorickii. The sequence continues at coordinate 6,619,366 of JAKWJC010000363.1, read as the reverse complement.
TCATCGTAAGCATGAGGAAAAAAACCCACACTTTGAAAAACATATCTTAATTTTTTTTGTATGCACAGTAAGTCACTTGATGATGATGTTTTGTTTTCTTTGTGTCCTATTTATAGTATATTTAGTTGACTATTTAATAAATATATATAGTTTTTGAATCTTGTAATATAACTATTTTGTTTTAATCTTATGTTCCTTCTACTAAACAAATTAAACAAAGTCAAACTAGCATTAAATGAAAGAGGAAAAATATAATTATGTAATTTTTCCTTTGACTAATATGATGGAATCACAAATTATATTTAAACATAAAAAATATTTTTTCAATGTAATAAATTACTCATCTAGGGATTTAAGTATCACACAATTAAATAGAGGCTAAAGCATTTGAAGTTTATAAGTTGTGAATATTTTTCTTAAAGTAATATGTCATTCAGTCTCGAACTAATAATTTTCATGTTATATATATATATATATATATATATATATATATATATATATATATATATATATATATATATAGTTTGTGAATCTGTAATATAACTATTTTGTTTTTATCGTATGTTCCTTCTACCAAAAAAATTAACAAAGTCAAACTAGCATTATATAAAAGAGGAAAAATATAATTATGTAATTTTTCCTTAGACTAATATGATGGAATTACAAAATATATTTAAACATAAAAGTTAATATTTTCAATGTAATATATTATTTATCTAGAGAATAAAGTATCGCTCAATCAAATAGAGGCTAAAGAATTTGAAGTTTATCAGTTGTGAATATTTTTCTCAAAATAATATGTTATTCGGTCTCGAACTAATACCTTTAATTTTATTGAACTTTAAAAAAAATGAAATGTTTTAATCATAAAACACCCCTCTTAAATAAGTCTATGTTTTGTAAAGTACAGATTATTAGCGTAGAATACACATATCATTAGAGACTATTAATCAAAAGAAAGGTATAGGATATGAAGAAGGAAGCAATAAAACTTCTTATTTAGTTAATGCCTTGTTTTAAGTCAATTAAAAATAGGAGTTGAATTCCAAAATTATGTTTTGAAAGCAAGAAACAAAGTGTCCCAACTTCTATTATTTCTTTTTATTTCATCTCATAAATTTTTTTCAATTTATCCTTAACTAGTTTATAAAATTTGACCTTGAGGAGGTTGTTGCCCACATTCACACCATTCTTCATAACAATAGTAGGGTGGGATATCACCACAAAGGTAATTAGAAATGGGTGTCAATTCTTCAATGACATATGGATGTATAGAAAGCACGTTCACAATTAATTGGTGTCAGTTTCTTATTATTCATATATTAAAATGCGCACAATTAATTGGCCAAGTATTTACATGTAACAACCCTCTAGGTCATTCATATGAAAATGACTTCATTTCATCGTTACGACTTACGAGCATTTCTATAGCGACCCAATTCGTTTATGACCGTCTTAACCCCTAGGCAACTAAAGCCATTGCTTGGGGCCTCATATATTTTGGGGTCCATTTTGAAACAATCAATTACTGGGGGTACTAATGAGTGTTATGATTTGTGAAAAGGAAATTGCATATGAGATGAAAATAAACTTGAATTTCATGAGAAACAAATTTGATGTAAATATGGATAGCAAAGTCACCAAGTCCCTTGAAGAATCTTTTAGTGTTTATTGCTTTATATATGTAGGGTAGATCTAACTATTTTTTTCACTTCAAAATAAATTCGAACCAATTAATCATATGAAAATATTTAAATTTCTTATTTAGTGGTAATTATTGAAATCAACAGATGACGAGAATTTAAAAATATTGTCTTAATCTAGAACTTTCAGTAACCTGTAGTAGTTCTTCTGTATTGATGGTTTAGATTTATTTTTTATATTAAAAGTGTTAAGGGAAATAATACAAGTTGAAGGTAATGATCTAACAAAAATATTCAATCAAATTGAAAGACTTGATTTTTTTTTTCAAATACTCATATTGCATATAGAATAATGTTAATAGTTTATGTAACTGTTACCTCAGCCAAAAGCAGTTTTTTTAAATTTAAATTGATTAAATCCTCTTTAAGAAGCTATGTTACAATTTTAAAAAGAATTATTAAAACAAATTGATCTTAAAAAAGTACCTAATTATTTCACATCTAAAATAGCTAGAAAAGTAGATTTTAAATAAATGTATATATGATGAGAATTAAATAAAATATTAGGGTCCCTCTCTTTAATTTCGCTTTAGGCCGTCAATGTTGTTGAGTGGGCCTTGCCTCAGAGTCACATGGACGTTAATTTTATTTCTCAATGAATTTATTTGTTTTAGAGCTTTTGAAACGTGAACGTCTGACTTCAATCAAAAGTTCACGAAAAGGACCTCAAAAATGCAATTATAAAGGTTCTATTAGCTCCACAACATTGAGTTTCGTCTAGAACGACCTTTTGTGTGGATCATGAGGCTTCTATGCCAATTTCAAGACCCATTGTTCATTTTGGCAAAAATGGAGCTTGGGTGGGGACGAGTAACTTTATTCGAGATGACTATGGTTTGAAGTCTTGATATTTTCAAATTTGTTTTTATAGCACATTTTGTTTGTGCGCATAGGATTCTGAATAAATCCTGAGCCCCCCTTGGAGAATTCTAGAAATTAGTTGATGTGCCTCAACTTGTGTAATCCAGTAACGAGTTCATGTCCGGGGGGTCGGGGGGTTGGCCACATTCATAAAGGCCTAATTTGCATGGTTTACGATTGTGTGGCCTTGACACATTATGAAGGTGTAGCCCATTTTACCTTTGCATTTGCATGCTCTCCTTGTCATGATCGTGATAAGACGCTAACCCAAGTTGACTATCTTTGGACATTGTGATCACGAAGGTTGATCTCCATGGTTGCGAGGAACATTTTATTAGCGGGCCACCATCCTCACCCTTTACCTAATGATTACGATGAATTAATCCGTCTCATTTCTTAAAATAAAACCATATGCAATCTGTTCATATTCTCAAGATTGTTTTTGGTGATATCTCCCTCAACTGAGCTCCATTTTGGGTGATTCAAACTCGTGGATGTCAAAAGACTTACGTGGATATGTGGTTTGGTTTTTGGAGAGTGTCACGGTGTAATGACCCTCTCAGTAATCTCTTTATGAAGGACTTTTTGTTTGTCATTTAGAAATTTTCCATATTGACCCCAATCCATTTTACGACTTATTGGGGCTAATAGTTTTGTCACCTTGTCGTTCGTGTAGTTTTAAAGAATTTTTAATATTTTGGAGCTTTTAAACCTTAAACATTTGATTTCGATTAAAATTGTAGGAACAAAACCTTTGAAAAATATTCTCGTGGTTACATCAGCTTTGGAAGGGTAATTTTAGACTAGTGGGATGATAGACACAGATCCTAACGCTTTTGGTGCAAGTTTATGCAACTAGATATTTTAGCTTTTAAGTTTAGGCCTAAGTTTAACCTTGACCAACAACCTTGGTAAACATTCATAGATTAGATTTTTTATTCTGTGCGGTTAGCTTCTAAGTGTTGAATTCGGTCTGAAATGTGCCTTTTAACGGATCCCGAGTGTCACGCCCCGAGCTACCCCCGGGACGCGGACACGGAACCTAGGACCACAAGTGATCCCATGCTAACCCTGCTGGCATGATCATGAGCATACTAAAGATAATAAACTATTGCGGAAGCTAAATCATACTCAAAATTAAAATATGGGGATTACCCATATTTTATAACTGAGATATTTGAAAACAATGAGCTTAATACAAAAGAAATATTAACTCAGTACTAAGCTGAATCTAACTATGTCTGAAAATAGCCTCTAAACTAGACTAGAAATACTGGGACAAGCCTCAGCTAAATCTAGCAAAAACTGAAACTAAATGACTAAAGAATGAAATGAAACTCATGAATGTTGTCCTCGGAGAATGAAAACTCACCACTAAATCTGCTGAACTGGAGATCGGGAAATCGATCTATGCCTAATCTGGATGCTGAGATTTTGAACCTACATCACGAGAAGATGAAGTGCACGTATGTGTCAGTTCTTGAAAATACTAAGCATGTAGGATAGAGTAAAGCTGAAATAAAACATAACTGAACAAGCACCAAAACAAGTATAATAATCTGAACGTGATGTGCTAATTTCTTAGCTAACTGGATGCAATGGCCACGCCCGACGTTGCCGACCATTTGTCACCTTGTAATTCCTGTAGTTTTTATGAATATTTTGGAGCTTTTAAACCTTAAACAGCTTATTTCGATTAAAATTGTAGGAAGAAAACCTTGGAAAAATAGTCTCATGGTTCCATCAGCTTTAGAAGAGTAATTTTAGACTAGTGGCATGATAGACAAAAATCATAAGGTTTTTGGTGCAATTTTATGCAATCAGGTATTTAAGATTTAAATTTAAGACTAAGTTTGACCTCGACCAACATTCTTGGTAAGAATTCCTAGATTGGATTTTTTTTCCGATGCGGTTAGCTTCTAAGTGTTGAACTCGGACTGAAATGTCCCTTTTAACGGATCCTGAGGTTTTCGAGCATATTGTTGTTGAATTTGTATAGGTAGTTCTAAATGCATGATATTGAAGTGCACCTATGAGTTAGGATAGTTGATATTATGAAATAGATTTTATGTTATTGATGACTTACAAAAAGTTTTTATTTTATGTAAGTTCATTACCTGCGTTCGAGAATTTTATAGAGAGACAGAGTAAAGTGACCATGTTCGAAAATTTCGTAGGTACTCTAAGATCAGAGGTTGTAAGCTAAGCTACAAAAATGTAAGCTTTGGTGGCATTACATGGCCTTGTTAAGATTTATTACATCAGATGTTAGTATTCATGTTGACTAACAAAAGATTGAGGATGAAGCTTTTGTGGCATTATAAAAGTACATAGCTTTCTGTGGATAGTTGTATATTCCATAATATATGGTTTGTGGAAGGATTTTCATCACTTTCATCATCTAAGTGTGTGTTTGGTAGGAAGAGAAAATGTTTACTGTTTTCTCATGTTTGGTTAGTTTACGTGTCTTGGAAAATATTTTCCAAATCAACTCATTTTTCTCGAATTTAAGAAAAATGACTTTGCTTCAAATCTTATGGAATACATTTTCCATCAACTCTCCTCCAACTTCAAATAATATTTTTTTGGTTGAAATAATCAATTTATTTTGTCTCTACCCTCAAATAAGCCCCCTCCCCAGCCCCATCCACCCCCCAAAAAAATATTTGAACTTCATTTTTCTCCCTGATGCTCATGTGTTCATGAATTAGCCCGAAGGCTCCTCTTCATACCTTTTGAAGATTATAGTTCGTAAATTTTGTTCATATCTTGAGGTTACAAATCATGTATGATATCTTTGCATTAATGAGATATATATATGTCGTATCATAATATTATAGTCAAGAAAATATACGATAGCATCATAAGATTTATATTTGGAGAATTTCTTTGTTCATCATTCAAGGGTTCAGAACATAGAATTTTCAAGAGTTCATCAAGAAAATATCAAGAAACTATTAAGAAGTTACAAAAAGAATTATTAAGAAATCATTAGACTTAGTTTTAAAGATTAAAACCATTTAGATTCTTTTATGAAGGATTCTGATGGAAAATTATATGCACAATGGAAGCATATCAGAATCTTTACTGCTTACATGAGTAAATAGATAACCAATACCTATTATGCTAGAACACAAAAATATACTAAAATTTAATTCGATAAATACCTTTGGAAGCATGAATAAATATCTTGAAGCGAATCCCCAAGTTAGAAAGACCTTCAAGCGAATCTACAAGATAGCTACTGTCTTCTACAGTGATCCCAAGTTTACGTTCAAACTCTCTCATTACTTGGGTCGACAAGTATGATAGAAAACTAATCATCTTTCTAGGCTTAGAAGAATCCCTGATTATAGAGATTTCTTCCCAATCCAAAGAGGAGAACAAAATCCACATTATTTTTCTTCAACCGAAAATTTACACATTAGTTTTCTTATATAAGAAAGCTCACGCTCATCTCACATTTCCCCTTTAGAAATAGGATATCTGAGTTCTAGTAAAATATGGGCACTATAGGGAACCCAGAATTAATTACCGAGGCTTCCTATTATGAAAATAATTTCAAATAATTAATTTGAATTATTCTTACCATGATAAATTACAACTCATTCCACTAGAAATTTGTAGTTGCACTCCTCTATTTATACTTCAAAATTCCCCATTAGAAACTTATGTAATTTCCTATAGATTACATATAATAATCAATTAAATTATTGACGAATTGAATTTAATGATTAATTTCCTTTAGAGCACTGCTTAACTTATTTCATGTGTTAGGATTCATAAATCCACTTGCAAGGTTTGACACGATGAAAACTTATAAGTTTCTCAAAAAAGGCATATCAATCAATCTCTATAACGAGACATAGATTCCATCAACTAACTTATTATTTCACCAATATATATTATTATCATCAAACTTACCAAGCTTATTGATCCATTTCAGAGTCTCACCTTTAAATAAATCGAAACGATAATTAATATATACAGATCATAAAAGTTATATCAAGATTAAGAATATAAGTATATTTAATAGTTTAGAGAATATATTTTTGTCTGTCAGTCTAAAACAACTATTGGTCCCGTTCAACATATACAAAATGCACTAGCACAAGAAGTTGAAACTATATCATTCTCATAATCAAGATGAATCATGTATTTATATAAAAGAGAACTCTAGGCATGCCTATGTGGCGCAACCACAAAGCAGGATTTTCTTTTAACTTATTTTTTTCAAAATTTAGCCTTCCCTTTCATGAAAAATTGTGACTTTTATAAAAAGTTGTGACTGTTAATGAAAAGTTGTGATTTTTACAAAGAGCTGCAACTTTTACGAAGAGTTGTAACTTTTACGAAGAGTGCGACTTTTATGAAGAGTTGTAACTTTAATGAAGAGTTGTAACTTAATGAAGAGTTGCGACTTTCATGAAGAGTTGCAACTCTTATAAAAAAATTGCGACTTTTATGGAAGACTGTGAATTTTCCAAAGAGTCGTGACCTTCCCGATAATACACAACAAGAATAAATTCACACTACCCGTTGCTGTCTATAATTAGAGGGATTTTCTCTCATTTTAGCACAACAAAAATTCTGAACTTCTTATTCTTATTCTTTTCCATAAATAAATATTTTTGTTGCTGCTCTTAAATGACTCACTCACACCTTTTTTTTGTATCAGCACACTAGCGAATAAAATCGTTTTGCCTTGAGAGGATCATCCTTTTATAATTTCCTTAAGGGGACAATAATCATTCAATGGGCTCGACTTTTTCCTCTATGTTTAATTTTATTATTAAAGATCTTGGTATGTCTTTTACAATTATTAATTTATTTTTATTATATTAAATTTTATTTTTGAGTACATGTTTTATACTTTATTGTTTATGTTTATGCTTTTGATTATTATGTTAAAGTAAAAAATATATTAATCAAGTGTTAAATGTAATCATTAGACTATTAGTTTCATGTAGATTAGAATCCTTAAACATGTAAAATAAGTAAATTTGATATTTATAGAGTTTTCAATGGTTAAAAGATACATGGTGTCACAACCAGAGTCTAGACCCCAGACAAGACCGGCCTTGTTGACCTTTCAGAGGTCGCAGACTAGCCTACTTACGTCATTCTTACTTCGTTTAGGTTAATTTTAGCGGGGAAAATTTGAAACTTTTTGTTTCTTAACTACATAGTAATCATTCTATTAGATTCATAATTATTCACCATCAACCATCTAACATTAAGATCATCAAATGAAAGAAATAGTTTAGTATAACATTAAATGTATACTTTCCAAAATGTCACCAATACAATGTCTGAACAAAAGCGGAATGAAACGCTAGTGGAACATACTCCACTAGCTCAATCCTATAACTAAGCTAGAACATAATGTGCAAGCATCCTCGAAAATCGTGAGGGCCTACCAAGTCTGAATGAATGCTCCACGTCCGGATAGTTTCAGTGTCAACTCTAGCTCTAGCGTCCAAATGTTCCTGCACCTAAAATTATAGAGTTGTATAAGGTTAGTACATACTTGTACTAAGTATGGATATATGCAAGAACACACCAAGGACATGCATGAGTAAGAATAGCTCTTTCCTAACAACATGATTATGGAAAGTCAAGCCAGTGGACTTGCCAAATTAGGATTAGGAAAGTTAGTGAGCTTTCCAAATTTGGAGTAGGAAAGTGATTGAGCTTTCCGAAATTGGATTAGGAAAGTCATGCCATGAGAGTAACATACATCATCATATTTATCATATTGCACACAACACATAACATCTTGCGCATAGCACATAACATATTGCATATAGCACATAGCATTTTGCATATCATTCGTTCATATGCCATGAGAGCTTGGAATCATGGACTTGACATCAAGACTTCCCAAAAATGAGGGCTTAACATATGGGACCTCAACTAGGGAGCCTTCTTTAGCAAACACAGAGTCTGCTTCATTCAGTCATACTTACTTCATTTCATTTCATTCATAGGCTAGTATAAACACCAGTTATACCTAGTATGTAGTTCCAGACTTTCATCGGGTTCGTTGCGCAATGATCAAGAATGACCTAAAGTCATTACTTAAGTCTATCTCACCTCTTGATTATCCTATTCTAACACCTTTGGTATCATTCATTTCATTATGCGAATTATTTGAGGCTGGCCTCATTCATTCATAGGGAACTTTAATTTTAACCGACATAGATCATGTGAGCATCATGAAATCCAGTGTCTCCCCCATACCAAAAAGAGATGGAATCACTGGCCAAAGTGACCAAAAACATGCTAGCGTACATGGGAATTGAACACCGCCAGATCCCTATATTGGCAGTATAGGTTCAAAAACTAGGAGATATAAGGAGACCCACACCCGGCATGTCGGACAGTCTCATCTCATGAGAGTTACGTAAATCTCTGCCCTTCCCAAAAAAAGACATCACCGCTCATATCTAGTCTATCGGTTCTCAGTATAAAGTTCCATTATATTCAACTCATACGTCATGGAAGCTAGCTTCTAGTATGAGGACATCATAGCTCAATAGATGATTTCTCATCTCATCATTAGTATTAAGTGTGTTAATCTCAATACTTTCATTAGAGTGTTCATAGAGGCTGGTCTCTTCATTATCTTTACACTCTCATAGGTGAGTACGGTTTGGTAACATTTACTTAGGCTCATTTGAGATTGCTCTCATCTTTTACATTAGCCTCATATCATGTTGTCACCACATTCATTAACATTAGCACATTTGCTCTTCATAATTACTCACCCCATTTTACGTGAATGTTTATTTCATCATATGCCAATGCACTTTGCCATTTAGTGTGTTTTACACTCTAACTTAACCCTTCTAGGGTTTCATCATTTCATTGTTCATTTCATCATTTCTTTGTTCATTTCATCATATGCCAATGCACTTGTCCATTTAGGGTGTTTCACACTCTTACTTAACCCTTCTAGGGTTTCATCATTTCATAGTTCATTTCATCATTACTTTGTTCATTTCATCATTTCATTGTTCATTTCATCATATGTCAATGCACTAGGCCATTTAGTGTGTTTCACACTCTTACTTAACCCTTCTAGGGTTTCATCATTTCATTGCATACATCTTAGGTTCACTTATTTTTAGACGTATGCTAGACTTATGGGTCTATACATACAAGCCATAAGGCTTCATTCATAGTTCGTTTAAGTGATCCATATATTCCTAAGATTATATGTTATAAGACTTATACATCTTGTATGTATGCCAAGATCTCGATTTCGATCTAAGTAGGCAGCATTATTCTTGAATATTTAATTCACATATGACTTATGTATCAATACGGAATTTGGGAAAGGAAACCCGATTTCAAATCCCTTGGACAACACTTACATTTTTTTTCATTTACTTTATTTGATCCATACAGCTTGGGCACCCAAGTTCGTGCCCCAGTGCCTTCATTTTATTTTCCCCTTAATTTCTACCTTAATTTTTTCGCTTAATAGAACTAAGAGGATGTGGGATCGAACTCCCACAACCTCATTTAAATTTTATTTTCATTAATTTTAAATTTCTCTCCTTTGACCGAGGGGTTGGGTTCAAACCCCCCACAGCCACTCTTTAATTTCTTATAATTTTCTCCTTGAATCTGCCTAGGAGGTCGTGGTTTCGATTCCCACGCCTTACATCTCTTTTCTTTCATTTTCTTAACTCTCCTTCACTAACTAGAGATCGTGGGTTCGATTCTCATGCCTCACAATTCTCTTCTTTCATTTTCTTTACTCTCCTTCACTGCCTAGAGGTCGTGGGTTCAATTCCCACGCCTCACATTTCTGGTTCTTTCATTCATTGCTTTGTTATAGTGAGGTCTTGCGTTCAATCCCAACTGACCTCACATATTTTAAACATTATTTTCAAACTCCTCTAAACTTCAACATTAGCCGAAATTAAACCACCAACATGCTGGAAATTTTAATCACATTTGCAGCCTACTTTCTTCAACATTTATACGTAATTTCATAGGGTAATTCGTAGATCATTTAATATGTTCTTAGGTGCATGTTTCATGGATTCATTTACCCAAGATATTATCACTCAAATCAGCCACATTTCAACTCATATGAACATCACAAATTACATAATCATTTGTACATGAACTACAACCACAACATCACATTTTCATAGCCTTAACCCGAGGCACAATGATACGGTTCACATTGCACACACACGTACACATAATTTTGGAAAAACATAAACATAAGTCACATAATTCTGAACATACTATAAACACATAACCATCACTAAAACACGTTTCATCCCTAGTTTTATACCAGCAAACATAACCAACCTATGATTCAATGGAAGCTAGTGACAGGGACATGCAACGGGGAACAACCCTAGTTTTCGGACTGTATAATCGGAACCTTAAGGGGTCTCTAGGGAAAGGACCAAGAGAGAAGATAACCCATACCTTTTTGACATTAAACCCTCGACTTGCAGCCTAAAAACTTCACCCAAGATCACATCCAAATCCCCTCAAAGTCAACACCAACTCGACGGACAAACTTCTCTTTGCCTACGTGATTGATTTCGTTTGTTTTCTTATATTTTCGTTGTGAGTTCTTCAAGTGTAAATCACTTTGGTTTACCTACTATTTTTTTGAAGTTATTTGGCAGAGAGAATCATGAGTGAGAGTGATAGAGACATGAGAGAGAGAGATGAGCGTGGGAGAGAAAAGTTTTATTAGGATTAGGAGTCTAGTTTAGGACTTAGTCAATTAAGGTTTTTATTTAATTATTAAAAATCTGATTTCCTTTTATTTTAACTAAGATAATAAATAATAAATATAAATTAATTACATTAATTTACCAACTTAAATTAAAAATAATTTAATTCATTGCTTCCACCTAGGTTCGAACCTGGGTGGAGTAAGACTTTACTTCAAGAGCCAATTTTCGGCTCTCTCTCTCCCCAAAATGCCCCTCCACCTTATTAATTAAATAATTAATTATATAATTAGGGCAATTACGATTCTACCCTTAATACTGGAAAAAGATCATTTTACCCCTAACCTTTCAAACCTAGTATTTCCCCTTTTTAAATCCGGTAAAGACTCCTTCAAGTAAATCTTCATATTCGAGATCCCTACATGGTTAGACCCAACCTTTTCTAGCTGCACTAACTCCCCAAGTTAGTTGGCTTGGATGTAGCAAGGGTTCAGAGGTCTGGTTCTATGCGCATCGATCCGTGTGAACCCGGTCTAATTATACCTCTTTTAAGAACTTTGTTCAGTTTTGATTCATGAGGGTATGCTGAACAATTCAGCCCCATAATCAATTCAAATTCTTGTAAGCCAAAACATGCAGGCTTATCGTTCACACAAAACCATATTGATGCAATTTTTTGCCATTTGTGACACGTCGCAGCAACATGTAATTGATAATTTGTCCATTAAACTTATAATAATTCAGAATGTGCCTCAAATGTCCAAAGCAGGTACCCTTAAATTCATTATATATTTTTTCTTGAATCAAAATTTTCTGAAACTCGCAATAAGTTGTAATCCTTGATCTTACAGAGGTCTTTGTTGGAAATGATCTTAATTCATCTAACCACGTCCTTAGGTCATAAAACTCACCTGAGATATCTCTTGAATAAATTGTCAAGGATAGAGGATCATCCTCATCTCGACTAGTGTCTCTACTACACTCCTTACTATCTCTTTCTCCTTCACTACTCTCAACATTATCATTAGCAGCATCAACACTACTGACTTGATAGTTACCAATCTCCTCCATTGTTTCAGAAATTGAATCAAGCTCAGATTCTTCGACTACAATTTTTTTTCTTTTTACAAGTTTTCAGAACTTCTTCAGACCTACGTTTCTTACTTCTTAGAGCAACAGAAGAAGCAGATGGTTTATTACTTCCACCTCTAGTTTAAGTCATTCTTTATAATCTAAAAATAAAACATATTTATCGACCACTAGTTTTTAACATAAGAAGAGTAAATATCCAATAAAACATGCAATATAAACAACAAATTCAACATAATTCAACAATAAGATTGACAGAAAATTACACTAAAGTCAATCAAAGTTTAGTGAAAAAATCAAAATCAATAGGCGAGATAAACATAAGTTTTTTTAAAAATAAAATAACCAAATTGAGATCCCAATCAAATACGGTCAGATATACATATCCAAACGAAAACCTCATGAAATACGACGAAAAATAAAGAAAAACAGTTTAGAACAAAGAGTCATTAAATCATTACACTACTATAACCAAATAAACACGGCTAAAAATTAACGAAAAATACCATTAAACAAGAATCAACTTACCAAGGATTAAAGCTTTGAACTTGGAGTGAGAAAAACAGATAACGGTTTGAGGAAGATTATAAGCGAGAAACGTGATTTGAGAAAGATGATAAGTGAGAAGCATTTGAAGGGTTTGTTTAAGTTAATTAGGGGGGGTGGGAGAGAAGTATATGTGGAAGAGTAGTGTATGATTATACTGGAAGAGGAGTGTATGGGGAAGATGAAATGAAAAGTGGGATGAGACGTTGCACTTGGAGAAGAAGAAACGTAGTGAGAGGCGCCTCGATTGTAGTGAAGTAATTATATTTTGTCAGAATATAATATTTTAAAAAATATATTGACATTATTATAGATTTTGTAGTGTTATATAATTTTCTCAAGTTTTAAAAACAACAAATAAGTCATTGACCCCACATTCACAAATATACCTCAAGTTCTTAAAATGCCAAAAACACCCATGACCCCACACTTTTTTCTTTTTAAAAAGTTGAACCCTAAAAAATAATGCAAAAAGAAAATGAGTGGGTATAGAGTAAGTTAAGTTTTAAATGTGTCCTCAATTCCAATTCTTCTCGAGAGACTTGCTCATTCAGAAGGTATATTAGAGTTAGTGGTGCTGGTTGGTCCTCATTCCAGTTTTTTCTGACATATGCTCTTCTAGAAGACATTTATTCTGTAAAGCTCATAGAGCACAAATTAAAAGGATATTATATAGAGTTTAACTCTATCACACGACTAACAATATGTAAGAAGAAGTGAAGTATTTTTTAAAACATTTCATAGCCTCTCTTTGTAGATGTGAGTCTTTGAAAAACCTCTACTAAAATCTGTTTCTAGGATAGACCCCTAGCTAACTCTAATTTTCTGAAAAACGAAAATAAAAATAACTGAAATAAACATAAGAGGGTCGTCCTCGAAGGGTGAGGACTCACCAATATTATTGTTGTGTTGACTGAAAATTATGCTAGCCACGAGCTGGATATTGAGCATATGAACATACCTTATGAAATAATATGCTCGACGTGTTGAATTTGAAATGTTGTTCTGAATAACATGAATTATGCAATGAACAAGTGGTAAATATGCAACCGATACATTCTGGAAAAAAAAGATAATTGTCAAAAACACACATAAACTATACATTTTTTTGAGTTTCATACCTAAACTATTGAGTATGTGAGTTTCATACCTAAACTATCAGTTTTAAGTTTGAAAAACACACCTTTCTTTTATATCACTCTCATCACGGTGTGTGTAATACACTCTCTCTTTTATTATTTTAAAAAAATTGTCACATCACACTTCACATGGACAAAATATTCAAACTTTACAAAAAATAAATAAATTATTAGTATTAGTTAAAATTAAAAATTAAAAAATTAGTATCCACAAAATAATATTTCTTTTATGAAATAAAGTGAACAAAATATTTCTCTTACCCCACTTCATCACTTTCTCTCACTGCTCCCACCCTCACCCCGAACATGTTTTTTTTCTTTTTTGTTTAAATTTCTTTTATAAAAGTATTTATTTATTTTTACTCATCTCTACCCACCTTACTTAACCCACCGATTCCAAAAAAAAAATTCTCATTTTGTGTACGATATATACATATCAAAAATATTTTTATTTGCCGCCACAAGATTTTATTTATTTATTTATGTTGTATTCGTACACTAGTAGAAAATAATTCTAAAATTATATGTACATACATATTTAACACTAGATGAGAAAAATATGGAGAAAAAAATTAGGAGCAGAGGGTAAAATAGGACGCCGTCAAATTTTTACATTTTTAAAAATAAAATAATATCAATTTTTTTGGGATGGAGTTGGGAGGGGGGGTACATGGAGGAGGTGGTGTGGGTAAAGATATAATTTAAATTAATTTTTTTACAAAAAATATATAATTTTTAGATTTTTTATGGATACTAATAATTTAATCTTTTAATTTTTTATTAATATTAGTAGTTTATTATTTAATTTTTGTTAAGATGGAATATTTTATTTATGTCTATTACTTTATTCATGTATCAAGGTTTTTTCAAATAAAAGAGAGTGAATTACACTCACCACTGAGGTGTGTTTCTCAAATTAAAAAATAATAGTTTAGGTACGAAACTCACACTTTCAATAGTTTAGGTATGAAACTAAAAAAAATGAATAGTTTAGGTGTGTTTTTGACACTTATCTCTCTGAAAACTACAATAGTAATAAGGTTTAAGTTATTTACAACGACTCAAAGTTGTCCCCATGATTCAGTTGAACATCTCAATTGAGGTTTGTACCTATTGAACAACTATCTTATTCAAAATATGTACCTATTAAGGTTTTTTTGATTATATGACATCAAAGGTGTATTACACCCTTGAGAGGCGCGTGAAAAGTTGAAAATGACACTTGTATGCATTAAAGGTATACCTATTAAGTACTTTCATTCTTACATGGCACTAGTACAAGACATTCACATATTGTCATGTCAACATTTTAAAAGTTGAGCAAAAATCTAAAATAAAAATCAAAAGAAAATCACTACTTAAAAATTATAACCTGAATTAAAGTCTATAAATAATATTTTTGGAATTTGTCTTTACATTTCATATGAAGAGTTGAATTTCATTTTCTATAATAAATAAATTTATGAATAATTTAACGTAAATATATTATAAACTAAAAGCATAGTGAAATATATATAATACTAGAATAACATTATAATATTATGCAAATAAAATTGTGTATTAAAACTTAACTATTTAACAAAAATATTTAATAAGTGAATAATAAATTATTTATACTTTTAAAAATAAACTTAAGAAATAAACTTAAACAAATAGAAAAAAACAGACGGAAACCAAATTAGAAAAAGGAAATCAAATAGAAAGGAAAACTACTTTGGATAAAGGTCTACAAAGATGAAGATCAATTTTACACCTGAAGCCGTTGTAGCTCGCCAGAATCACGAGTTGGGGCCTGTGAGCCTAAAACCCATCAGCTTTACTGGCTTTTTAATTTGATTCTAATAAATTCTTGGGTCTATTTTGGACCCTTTGATTAAAATAATAAAATACAATATAATATTAATTGTATGCAAATTTATTGTTACTATTCTCTTTTACTCTTTTAAGACGTTATTAAATTTATTATTATAACATTAATTCAAAGGTGTATTACACCCTTGAGAGGTGCCTGAAAAGTTGAAAATGGCACAAGATGCATCAAAGGTGCACCTATTAAGTACTTTCATTCTTACATGACACTAGTACAAGTCATTCACATATTGATAAAAAGTTCAGCAAAAATCATGAAAAAAAAATCTATAGCAAGTTTTCGAAATGTTTATAAATATACTAATTATATAAAAGATCATATAAAAATTACTTTAAAATTATTTTTAAAAAATGATAAAAATAATTAAACGTAATTTTAAGTATTTCAAACTTTATAAAAACTAAACATTTCAAATCGTTTGAAATCTAAGAAGCTCGAAAATTAATTATTATTATTAATGAGGGTTAAAATTAGATTACGATTATAGAACTATAATTGATCATACTTGAACCATAATAAATATTTAAAAATTATTTTGATTTGTTGAACAAGAAGGATAATGACATATTGATGTTCTAAGCTTTCAAAATTTACAAGTTTATTTGATTTAAACTCTTTAATTTTGCGAGAAAGATACAAACATAACAAAAAGCATAAGTCGAATAAAAGATAGATTTAAATAAATTGTATATAATTATAAAAGCATGGGATACACATATCCAATAAAATTATAGGATCAGATTATTGAATGTAAACCGGAGGGGTTTAGTTTCAAAAAAGGAAGTCTTAAGTGATTTAAATTACAATCAATACAAAAACTTAAATAGTATATAAACTAAATTAAGGCTCCAAATATGATATGTTTGGATTAAACACAACAAAGAACCTTCACAACACTTTTAGCAATACTATTTTAATTTTTTGTTTACAAATTAAATGATTTATTTATGATGCGCGAAGCGCGGCTAAGTTCACTAGTTATTGATATGGAATTGAAAAAAGTAAATTATATAACTATTTGGACTTCAGAAAAATTATGTGAAACTACAATAAATTATTGTCTTTTCACATTTTAATTAATTTAAGATAACTTTTTATATGTTAAGTATCAAAAAAGAATCTAAAAGTCAAGTTACAATATTAAAAATTTGGTTAACTTTCGTAATTTGATCTATATTTTATAATTGAGATTGAGGGACTGTCATATATTATTTAAAAATCGGAAAAGGGCCTAAAATATCCTCAAAATATTGAAAATGGTATAAAATTACCCTCCATCCACCTATTGGCTCCAAAATACCCTTTCCACCCACCTATTGGGTCCAAAATACCCTTGTCATCCACCTTTTGGTTCAAAATTGACCACTTATTTAACGATTTTATATTTAAACTATTTAAATATTTTTTAAAATACGTGGTGCTCAACTATTTGTTATAATTTAACTTATTAGTATAATTTATATATCAATCCATTACCCACCCATTACTAATTAATTCCTCTTAATAAACCTGTCACATTATTAATGCAAGCTATTGCCAATTGAGTGTTTTTAAAAATTATAGTAGTAAATTATCATACATTCAAGTGGCTAAATAAAAATCACCGATAAACTTAAAAGTCTGACTATGTTCATCTTAATTATTCTTACGTCTCAATTATGTGATGTGACTTCATAGGTAACTTTTTTTCAAAATAATATATTAAAGGTTTTAAAATAAATCATAAATATTTATAAAATTATATTTTTAAAAAGTGCATGAATTAATTCGGGATGTATTACTTGTTTACCTTTAATCATAAATTTCTAATTCAATTTTGAAATAAAAGTGTCCTCCTAAATAAGCGGCTCAATCTAAATTTAATTGGGGTTTCGATTAGGACTCGAATAATTTTGGATGTCATTTTCAGGAATCTATAATTTCATCGTGTTTTAGTAGTGTTTATGACGATTTTGATATTATAATTGGATCATTAATTGAGTGAGGTTTAGTTAGTAATGAGTGGGTAGTGGGTTGGTTTATAAATTATATTAATAAATTAAAATTATAATCAATAGCTGAACGTTAAGTATTTTAAAAAATATTTAAAGAGTTTAATTTTAAAACAATAAAAAAGTGGTTAATTTTGAACCCAAAGGGGGATGACAAGGGTATTTTGGAGTCAATTGGTGGATGAAAAGGGTATTTTGGAGCCAATTGGTGGATGGAGGGTAATTTTGTACCATTTTCAATACTTCAAGGGTATTTTAGGTCCTTTTTTCCGTTTAAAAATTACATTGAAAGTACTATAAATTACAATAATTAACAACTTAAAATGTTTTTTAAAAAATAAAAAAAATGTGGTTAACTTTCAAAATTTCGCTGGCGTCACATAGATGAGGACAAAGATAGTAACATATATAATTTATAAATTACGTTAGGAGTATTATAATCACAATTTAAATTATTTGAAAATATATTAAAAAGTTCATTAGCTTTCAAATTTTACATATACTACATATTCGGAAAAGGGTCAAAAATACCCTTAAACTATTCGAAATAGCTCAAATATACCCTTGAACTATATTTCGGCTCAAAAATATCCTTCTCCTCAAACTATAGGGTCAAAGATACCCTTCCCTTAGAACTTATGTATTTTGTGAAATCGTTCTAAGGAAATGGAGAAATGAGGAACAGGGGTTCTATGTTTTTTAGTGAAATCATTTCTAAATTCTACGGAAAACGGAGAAAATTAGAGAAAATTAGAGATAAGTTTATTAGTCTATGTGGCATGAGTGGAACTCTATTGGCTCATGTGGCATGCCATGTGACATCCACATGGCATCTAAGTGACGTTTAACCGATTCTGTTAATGAGAAGGGTATTTTTGAGTTCCAATAGTTTGATGGTAAGGGTATATTTGAGCCGAAATATACTTCAAGGTTATATTTGAGCTATTTCTGATAATTCAAGGATATTTTTGACCCTTTTCTGTAAATTGAAACAAAGAAAATAACATATATTATTTAAAAATTATGTACTTAAAATATTTAACTTTTTACACGTGTTACATAGTTACATAGATCACTATAATTTATAATAACTAAAAAATATATCAAGCATATAATACAAAAATTAATTAACTATCAAAATTTCACATGTACCACAAATATTATTTAAACAGTATGTTACAAATTATAATAATAATTAACAATAATAATATTTAAAAATTTAATCGACTCTTCTAATTCTATGGGTATCATATAAATTAAAATAAAATAAACTAATATATGTTAGGTCTGAGCTTGCCCGAGCTTTTGTAATTGTACCTAGTGTGTGTGTGTGTATATATATATATATATATATATATATATATATATATATATATATATATATATATATATATATATTTTATTATCATATGCTTTTTGTAAGTTTATAACCACATTTGACGTCTGCAATATATTCAAATAACAAATTATATCTTTATGTTAGTACTAATTTTGCACTAGTTATTGTAAATAATTTGTGAATGCAACGAATAATATGAACCACTAATGTAAAAATCTCATATAAAATAATTTTATGAAATTAAATTGTGGATAATGGCATCTTTATTTTTGCTTAAAGAATCTTTAAGACTTTAAATACTTCACTATCAATTTATTTTTGATTAGTGGTGTATACTATTTGTTGCATTCACAAACTATTTTTAGTAATGATTACAAATTTATAATAACAATACTTAATATAATCTTAAGTAGAGATTCTAGAGATTGAGGATGGTGTATATCTTACTTCGTTATTTGTATATTGAGATAGTAGAGAGATAATAGATTCAAACAAGACATATTAATAATAAAATATGTAAAGTAGTATACAATAGTAAAGAAAAACAAATCAGTACTCCCTCATTCCATATTTATTAAAGTTTTGAGGTATTTTACACTCTTTGCGAAAAGAAGATAGGACATAAAATAAAAAAATATATTAAAGATTTTATCTGAAATTTAAAAAGTGTCTCAACAATTTAATTATTTTAAAATAAAGAAAATATTAAATAATTAAGCATACTAGACAAATAAAGATGGACGTAGAATATTTTGCAACGTATCCTATATATATATATATATATATATATATATATATATATATATATATATATATTTGAACACACACACATTTGAACTGGCTATAAATTAAATTGAGCAAAAGCAACTTACTGTTCCTCATTCTTTTTTATTTATCACTTTATTAAATAATGTTTCTTATTAAAATTTGACAAATAACTATTTAATATTGAGGATAAAACATGAAAAATGTTCGTCTTTTTTTTTTATATATATCAAAAATGACAAGTAAAAATAAAAATTTATTTTTAGGAAAAATGACAAGTAAAAATAAACAGAGAAAGTATTTTAATTTTACCAAACTATAATCCAGGTCACGGGTATTATTTAATTTTTACCCAATAATTGGTGTTCATCATAATAAGAATAAAATAGACACAAAATAATAAGTTATTCACTAATTTGATAAACTGAACAAGTATTATTAAATATTTAAATAATATAAGATGTGATAAATTTAAATTTATATAATATAGAATTTATTTAATATCATATTAATGATAGGTATGGATAAAGATAATCAATAATAACCTTCATTTTAAGTGTTGAACGGGTTCTAAAAAATGAAAAAAAGTGGAAATTCACAATGGTAAATTGTCTTGTAATACTCACTCCATTATCAAGAAGAGTATTTTTTTTTTTAATTTCAAAATTATATTTATTTTAATAATTAATTTTTTTTTAATTATTAAAAAGTCAACTATTTTTTTCTTAAAATATATAATCAAGGATAAAATAATAACAAAATCTAATGTATGAAATTTAACCTTTATCTACACGTGTATGCAGTGGCTTTTCCCTAGAAAACTTTTCACTTTCTTCTTCTCTCCCCAATTTCTGCCATTCCTTGCAAGCTTTTGATTACAAGTTATTACTTCACATTTGAGATTGTGGTGGGTTTAAATTTGAAATTTTTTGCGTGTTATGCTTCTTCCTTGCGCTTTTCCTTCGTTTTGGGTGTTGTGGTGCTGAAATTGCTGCTCAATCTACATTCCATGGCTGTACAGTTACCAGGTCACAATTTTCTACTGTTTTTCTTTACTTTATACTATATTTTCGGATTATCACTGTTAAAGTTTGTCATGCTCACTATGTGTTCGACAATTTGTTCGAAAAAATAGGAAGGATTAGTTCTCGGTGATAGAGTACCATTAGTAATCAGCATCGCTTAGTTGAGCTAGATTTTTTCTTTAAAATGATTATTATGTCGTCATTGGCCCCTAGCTACTATTTGCTGATTCTAGATAGAGAACAATCAACCTATCCACCTCAACACTTCTAACACTATCGATTTTAGATAGAGTAGGGTAACTCACAATCCCTTCGAAGAGTAGAAAAGCTCTTCTTAGGCTATTGTAGTTGTACACTCATATTACCATATGGATGGGGAGAGTTTAAAAGAGCCCGTTTCCACTAAAAACAGTGTAAGACGTTGGAGGAAAGACGACTAGGCAACTATGCTACATTGGCACCCAAACTAAAAGACAATGTTTTTAGCTCATTTCATACCCTTCTAATTTAATCTAAATATAATACTACAATTTCAATGATGTCTGGCTTTCAAAGGATCCAGCTAACTTATATTAATGATGTGGTCAGTGTTGGTAAATGTCGTACTTCTAAATAGAGACATGTACAACAACATTCACTTCAATTCTAACTATCCTTTCCCATATTACACTAACCATCAAAAACAATAAAATTTCCGTACTGAATTTCCCAAGGTTCTTACAACTAATACTACTAGCAGTTCAAATGTGATAATGCACCCGAGAGTGGCACTGCCGGAGTGCCTGAAGCGAGAAATAATGCTCTGTTTTAATTTACGTATTTTACTTTTCATTTTAGTCCATTTAAAATGGATGTCATTTTCTCTATTTAATAACTCTTTTGTTCCAATATCCCATGGTAATGGGGAATTACGGAGTCTAGGAAAAAACACTTACGCTTTATTAGAAGACTTGAAACTTACAGACTTTAAAAGAAAAAAAAAGCTCGCATTAAAAGTTTTCACTTACTCTTCTTGATTTCGCAGGAATTCTGAGGTTCCAATCTTTAGAGATTTAAAAAAAGCGAAACACATACAAGTTACGTCATGTGTTTGTTTATATTAGACAGACAATTTTGGAAAGTAATATTCAAATTTGTCAAACAATTAAGAAGTCTCAATGTTTTGCCGATATAGGCTAATTTTAATAAGTAATGCTCATACTTTATTTATTGTTATGACACTGGTAGTATTTGCAAAGGTTCAATTTTATAGGGTCCAATAAGTTGTTGATCTCCGCCAAAGGAACAAAAGCGTACTTATTTGGATTAGTCGAAAATCATTCCTTCAGTTGACAGGAAACACAACACTCGAAGGAAGAAAATGTGTTGGACTTTCTGGTCCAAAGATTTCAACTTTGTTGGCTAATTAGGTATTATACTGAAAAACAGAGTGATGTCGAAGAAAATGTTAGCTTTCGACTACATTCAAAAGTTTTCATGGAACCCGGTGGTTTGTCTAATATGTAGAGACGGTTTAATATTTTCATCCAATTATTCATTCTTGGTGGGGGTTTCTAGAAGTGTTTGACACTGTAGATTAGTTCATACTTAACCAAATCTTTTCATGTGACAAGAAATAAAAACTTTTATTGGAGTATCAACTGTTCTTTACCTTTGAAGATGCATATTTTCCATTTCAATTTGTTTGAATTTTTTTCTTTTTAGTTCATTTAAAAGCAAATGTCTTCTTCCTTTTCTGGACCTTCTTAAGTTCAAATTATAAGATTAAGTGATATTTTGGTACATCCTATGTATCTTTAGTTTAAAATCACAAAATTCAAAAATTATACTATTTATTTTATTGAATTTCGTATCAAATCAAAACTAAACAAACAAATTGAATTGAAAAGAGTATCATTCTTGGGTCCCAAGTCCAGTAACCAAAGTCACAAGGTCCAGCAGTGCCTAGAGTGACTTCCCAAAAGCATTGAAGAAGTGACCATATATTACATTAGTTTCGGAAAGAACTAATTTAAAGGGCAGGGTGCACTTCCTAGAAGCAACCCATCCAACCAAAACTTGGCTCTGTGTGAAACGAACTTATATCTTTGATTTCTTCCTCTGGATGGTGGTTGGATATAGAAAAGATTAGTTCACTATCAAACCCAAATTAGGTGCCCATAGAGCTATTGCAGTGTCTATGCAAAGCTAATGTTTTGTTTACACGGACAAGTACAAGAAAGATCAGTAACTGGTCGCCTTTCATTGGGAAGTCATCTCATTACGCTCCTCCCAAAGCAAGTGCTCAACATTTAATAATTGACTGTTTCATATGCCCTAGAATTCTGTTAAGTTAATTTTATTTAGCTGGTTAGTTAATTTATGTGTGAACTTTGGTTGCTGAGTTTTCTTGTAACAACGCCAACTGCTATTTGTTGGAAATTTTGACGAACAATAGGGAAAAATATATTACTTGTTGAATTTTCTTGTAACAACGCCAGCTACTATTGTTAAAGAATGAAACAAGTCCTACATCGGTGGTTAATGAGATGGGTGGACTCCTTATAATGCTTGGACAATTCTCCTCCCTTTGAGCTAGCTTTTGGGTTGTGAGTTAGGCCTAAGACCTAATTTCACTTGGTATCAGTGTAAGGCCCGTCTCACCCGATGTTGGGACCCCCGAAATTAAAATTGCCCATGTACCATATGCTAAGCACTGGGCGTGAGGTGGGGTGCTAAAGAATGACAAAAGTTATACATCGGTGGTTAATGAGATAGGTGGACTCTTTATAAGGCTTGGGCAATCCTCCTTTCTTTGAGCTAGCTTTTGGGGTGTGAGTTAGGTCTAAGACCTAATTTCAATTTCCGGTGACGTTTGGGACTGATTTTTTATTTTGTGGGTGTTGTGCGAAAACCAACAACACCACGAGGCTCGAAAACCTCCCGCGACCAAACCCCAACCAGAACCATCGAAAAAAAACACCGCACACGCCCTTAGGCGCCGATCGAAGGTGGAAGATTCTGGCGAGATCTGGGCTTAATCGCCGGTGTGTGAGGACTTTTTCGGCCATAGTCTTTGAGAATTTTTTTCGACAGTTGGGGTCGTCCAGCCATTCCGACCCAACCCATACTGTTTTTGACCATTTTTATTTAGATTCGATCACCGGAATTAGGGTTCCGGTGATTTTTGGGCAGTTTTCGGCGCGTGAGTGTTGCTCCGATCTCCTTTTTTTCGAGTTTCTCTCTTCTGCTAGGGTCGTCTAGTGTTTTCGGTAAGAACCCATATAGTTATCTCGAGATCCGATGACCGGAATTAGGGTTTCAGTGGTTTTTTGGCAGTTCCCAGCAAAATTCTAGCAAAATCAGAATTTTTCAGGCCACTGTGGGCAGATTTTGGCAGCTTCCAATATTTTCAGACTTCTGTAGCAGCTTTCGGCAGTTCCCAGCGTACATACCAATCCATGGATAATAGACGGGGGAAAAGAACATTTTGGAAAATTTCGATCTAAGTGTAGTCATTGTCATAAATCTGGACACACTCGTGACATATGTTTTATTTTGCATGGTCGACCACCCAGTTATGATCCTGTTGTTCTAAAGGAATATATAGGGTTCCTTCGGTATCGTGCAAATAAACAAACGTCTCCACAAGTAGTTTCGGTTGCATAACCTAATGTTTCTGTTGCGGGTAATTCTTTTACTTGTATATCACAGTCTAACACTCTTGGATCATGGACCATAGACTCGGGGGCTTCTGATCATATCACTGGTAATAAATCACTTTTGTCTGATATAGTTTATTCACAATCTCTTTCAGCTATAACATTATCCAATGAGATACAAACAAAACCAAAAGGGGTTGGAAAAGTCAACCCATATATTCTGTCACTCTTGCCTCTGTTCTTTATGTCCCTGGTTCTCCTTTTAATCTAGCATCGGTTAGACGTTTGACGAAAGCCCTACACTGTAGCATAACTTTTTTACTATCTTACCTCTTCTAATTCTTTAACATCATGCTCCGTTACAGATTTCCCAGATCTAATTCGCAAACGTTTGGGATACCCAAGCCTATCCAAACTGCAAAAGATGGTGCCTAGTTTGTCTGGTTTATCCACATTAGATTGTGAGTCGTGTCAACTTGGAAAACACACTCGTGCTACATTCTCTCGTAGTACTGAGGGTTGTTCAGAGTCTATTTTTTCATTAGTTCATTATGATATTTGGGGTCCTAGTAGAGTCAGTTTCCCCTTAGGATTTCGTTATTTTGTTTGTTTCATTGATGATTATTCGAGATGCACTTGGGTTTTCTTAATGAAAGATCGTTCTGAGTTATTTTCTATTTTCAAAGGTTTCTTTACTGAAATACGAAATCAGTTTGGTGTTTCTATTCGTACTTTTCGTAGTGATAATGCCTTAGAATACTTATCATCCCAATTTCAGGAATTTATGTCTCACCATGGAATCATTCACCAAACATCTTGTTTATACACTCCTCAACAAAATGGTGTCGCAGAAAGAAAGAATAGGCATCTCATATAGACTGCTCGCACTCTCCTCATTGAATCCCATGTTCCGCTGTGTTTTTGGGGTGATGCAGTCCTTTCCGCTTGTTATTTAATTAACAGAATGCCCTCTTCTTCTATTCAAAATCAGGTTCCACATTCCATACTGTTTCCTCAGTCACATCTCTATCCTATCCCCCCTCGTGTCTTTGGGAGCACATGCTTTGTTCATAATTTAGCCCCAAGAAAAGATAAATTAGCTCCTCGGTGCTCTCAAATGTGTCTTTCTTGGTTACTCTAGAGTTCAAAAAGGGTATCGTTGTTATTCACATGATCTTCATCGATGCCTTATGTCCGCTGATGTTTCATTTTTTGAGTCTCAGCATTACTCTACATTTTCTGATCATAGTGATGTCTCTATGGTCTTACCCATACCTTAAGTTTTACCTGTGCCAACCTTTGAGGGATCTACAGTTACGTCTACATCTCCAGTTGCAGTGCCACCACTACTAACTTATGTCCAACCCTAGTCCCAGATGATTCATGTCATGCGACAGATCCTGCTCCTACTGCGGACTTGCCTCTACCTAGCCCACCACTTGCACTTCAAAAAGGTATACAATCTACTCGAAATACTAACCCACATTATACCTTCTTAAGTTATCATCGTCTATCATCACCCCGTTATGCCTTTGTGTCGTCTTTGTCCTCTGTTTCCATTCCTAAGACTATAGGTGAAGCACTTTCTCATTCCGGATGGAGGCAGGCTATGGTTGATGAGATGTCTACTTTACATAAGAGTGGTACTTGGGAGCTTGTCTCCTTTCCAGCAGGTAAATCTACTGTTGGTGGTCGTTGGGTTTATGCAGTCAAAATTGATCCAGATGATCAGGTTGATTGACTTAAGGCTCGCCTTGTCGCCAAAGGGTATACTCTGATATTTGGGCTAGATTATAGTGACACTTTCGCTCCTGTGGCTAAAATAGCATCTGTTCGTCTTTTTCTATCTATGGCTGCCGTTTGTCATTGGCCTCTTTATCAGTTGGACATAAAGAATGCTTTTCTGCATGGTGATCTTTAGGAAGAAGTCTATATGGAGCAACCACCTGGTTTTGTTGCTCAGGGGGAGTCTAGTAGCCTTATATGTGGATTGTGTAGGTCACTCTATTGTCTGAAACAGTCTCCTCGAGCTTGGTTTGGGAAGTTCAACACAGTAATTCAAGAGTTTGGCATGACTCATAGTGGAGCTGATCACTCTGTGTTTTGTCGACATTCTACACCAGGTCGATGTATCTATTTGATTGTTTATGTTGAAGATATTGTTATCACCGGTAATGATCAAGATGATATCACCGATTTAAAGCAACATCTTTTTAAGCACTTTCAGACTAAAGACATTGGCAGATTGAAGTATTTTCTAGGTGTTGAGGTTGCTCAGTCTAGATCAGGCATTGTTATCGCTCAACACAAGTATGCCTTAGACATTCTTGAGGAGACAGGAAAGATGGGATGTAAACCTATTGACACTCCGATGGATCCGAATGTTAAACTTCTTCCGGGACAGGGGGAGCCACTTAGTAATCCTGAAAGGTTTAGACGACTTGTTGGAAAGTTAAATTATCTCACAATAACTAGACCAAACATCTCTTTTCCCGTGAGTGTTGTAAGTCAGTTTATGACTTCCCCTTGTGATAGTCATTGGGAAACAATTCTTCGTATTCTTCGATATATAAAGTCAGCCCCCGACAAAGGACTACTCTTTGAGGATCAAGGTCATGAGCGTATCATTGGATATGCAGACGCTAATTGGGCAGGATCACCCTCTGACAGACGTTCAACATCCGGATTTTGTGTTTTAGTTGGAGGTAATTTGGTGCGTGGAAGAGTAAGAAACAAAATGTGGTTGCTCGATCTAGTGCAGAATCAGAATATCGAGCAATGACGACAACAACTTGTGAGTTAGTTTGGCTCAAATAGTTACTGGGAGAACTAAAATTTGGCAAAATTGATCAGATGGAACTTGTGTGTGATAATCAAGCGGCTCTTCATATCGCATCAAATCCAGTGTTTCATGAAAGGACTAAGCACATTGAGATTGACTGTCACTTTGTCAGAGAAGATACTCTCAAGAGATATTGTTACAAAATTTGTGAAGTCAAATGATCAGCTTGCATATATGTTCACTAAGTCTCTCACATGTCCTCATATTAATTACATCTATAACAAGCTAGGTGCATATAATTTGCATGCACCAGCTTGAGGGGGAGTGTTAGAATAGGAATAAGTATTTCTTACTTAGAATAGGAATAGGAATAGGAATTCTAGTTGGAAAAAGTTTCCAATGTAGTGTCTATAAATAGGGTCTTCATGTGACAATTTAGATGCGCAATTCAATAATATTTTTTGCATTATTTCTCACAGCTATGAACTGCTATTTGTTGTCTGGATTCATTTGATACATAATTGTGTTAAATCAAGGTTCACATTAGTCACGTGGTATAACCTTTGAAAGGGTTTGAATTATCAATTAGCACTAACATGAAACTTTTGTTTAATAACTCCTTGTACTGCCATATACATCTCAGATAAAGAATAACATTACATTCATATTATGCAGATACTGACTGTAGAGCTTTTTCTTCATCAACTTTGGTTGACCATGAGCAAAACCTGACCTATGCTTTTTATGCGTTTGAAAAAGGTAAGTTCGAAAGTTGTAGTGTTCTTAACTTTGTGTCACATAGGAGATTGACAAGCGAGATTTGTTTGTACCCAACATACACGCAAATCCACTTTAGAATATGATGTATCTAGAATATATTACACCCAATTTTGACCCTTGTCAGTATTTTTGTTGATGATGCTCAGGTTTTCGGGGCATTGGATTCTCACCAATGTTTGCGTTACTCAAGCCGACATTCTCGCTTCCGCTTCATCCACCACAAAAGGGGATAAGGTGAGATACATGAATAATCTGTTCGACAAAATTTGGAGGTTTACATGCAACTATTTATATGGTCAGGTAGATCTCTATCTATGAGCTTGATACCCGATGTTTAGTCTAAAATTTGGTCCATATCTTTTTATTCTTGAAGAATACCTATTGAAGACTGATTCAAAGTATGACCTGGTCAATTAAGTTTGTTAGTAGTGTCCTATATTCTAGGGCTAGTTGTTAGCAAATATGCTGATCATGGTGCAGTACTTTCTAGTTGTGTTTTGGTTAGTAATTACTTGTTTAATTAATGGAAGTAGTGGTCACTTAATGACTTAGTAGTTTGTTATTCAAGTCTATAAAAGCTGTACTTTCCTGCGATTTGTGATTTAAAATACAAAAAAATAGTTTCTTGTTAAAGGTTTTCCTGCCTATTCACTCCAACATCTTTGGCATCAGAGCCATGGCAAGCAATGGCGATGCATTGAGTGTGGCACAACTACTCATTCCCGTCTTCAAGGGAGAAAGCTACGAATTATGGAGTATTCGTATGAAAACAATACTCAAATCTCAAGTTCTTTGGGACTTGGTAGAACGAGGATTTGCAGATCCCTGACGAAGAAAATAGACTGCGAGACAATAAGAAAAAAGACGCTAAAGCACTGGTTTTTATTCAGCAAGCAGTTCATGATAGCCATTTTTCACGGATCGCAGCAACAACCACATCAAAGCAAGCTTGGTCCATTCTGCAGAAAGAGTTTCAAGGTGATTCAAAGGTCATTGTGGTGAGATTGCAATCACTTCGTCGTGACTTTGAAACCTTGATGATGGAAAATGGAGAATCAATTGCTGATTTCTTGTCCAGAGCAGTGGCAATTGTCAACAAAATTCGATCATGTGGCGAGAAGGTTACTGATCAAACGATTGTGGAAAAGATACTGCGAAGCTTGACTCCAAAATTCGATCATGTAGTCGCTGCTATAGAAGAGCCTAAGGATCTATCAGTTTTTTCCTTTGATGAACTGATGGGATCTCTTCAAGCCCATGAGGTGAGACTCAATCGATCTATTGAAAAAAATGAAGATAAGGCATTCCAGTTAAGGAAGCAACAACCAAATATGGTGAGAACAATGGTCCAGCAAGCAGAGGTCGAGGAAGAGGAGGATTTCGTAGTGGTCGAGGTCGTGGGTATGGAAGAGGCAGAGGAAGTTATGGTGGGCATAGGCAGTCCAATGAGCAAAGTAACACAAAGAATGACATCCAATGTCATCATTGTATGCGCTACGGGCATATAAAGGCTAATTGCTGGTATAAAGACCAGAAAATAAACTTTTCAGCAACAGAAAATGAGGAAGAGAATTATATTTTTATAGCTTGCATTGATACGGTCACAAACCAAGTGATTTATCGTTTGTAGATAGTGGCTGTTCAAATCATATGACAGGCACCAAATCTTTGTTCCCGGAGCTAGATGAGAAGCAAAAGAAAAAGGTGCAGCTGGGCAACGCAAAAGAGATGCAGGTTGAAGGAAAAGGCACAGTTGGTATTAACACTAGCCACAACAAAGTAAAAATGTTCGACAACGTTCAGTTTGTACCTGATTTAGGATACAATTTGTTGAGTGTTGGACAACTAATGTCTGATGAGCATTCTCTTTGGTTTGATGACGATTCTTGTGTCATTACAAACAAGAAATTAGGCAAAAAGGTTTGCATCACTATGACACCAAACAAGATGTTTCCGCTGGATGTTTCTAACATGGAAAGTTTTGCACTTGCTGCAAGTGCAAAGGATGAGTCGAAGTTGTGGCATTTGAGGTATGGTCACCTCAATATAAAGGGCCTGAAATTGCTAGTTTACAAAGGTATGGTTCTTGGACTACCAAAAATTGATTCTATTGCATTGTGTGAAGGGTGAGTTTATGGAAAACAAACTAGGAAGTCTTTTCTTGTTGGAAAAGCTTGGAGGGCTTCAAAGTGTCTTAAATTAATACATGCTGACTTATGTGGACCTATGCATACTTCATCTTTTGGTGGGAGTCGTTATTTTCTACTATTTACTGGTGATTGCAGTCGCATGAGTTGGGTCTATTTTTTAGAAAGCAAATCAGAAACATTTCAAAAATTCAAGTACTTTAAAGCCCAGGGTGTGAAGCAAAGTGGTCTGTGCATAAAAACTTTTCGCACAGATAGAGGTGGCGGATTCTTGTCCAAGGTTTTTAATCTCTTCTGTGAGAAAAATGGCATTAACAGGGAACTGACAACACCTTATACTCCGGAGCAAAATGGTGTTGCTGAGCGAAAAAATCGCACTGTTGCGGAGATGGTAAGAAGCATGTTACAAGCAAAGGGAGTTCCGATCAATTTTGGGCTGAAGCAGTAGCGACATGAGTCCATTCATTGAATCCGTCTCCAACAAAGGTTGTTATGTATCAAACTCCATTTGAAGCTTACAAGGGTAGAAAACCAACTGTAATTTATTTAATATTTTTTGGTTGTATTGCTTATGCTTTTGTAAATTCCCAATTTCGTCACAAGTTGGATGAAAAATCAGAAAAATGTGTTTTTATTGGTTACTGCACACAATCTAAAGCATATAGATTGTATAACCCTCTTAGTAGAAAGATTTTAATTAGAAGGGATGTAGTATTTGATGAAATGGCTAGCTGGAATTGGAGTGGAAGCAACGATAAGATGCAAGAGCAGATTCCTAGGCCCACTGGGAACACTTTTGATGCAATTCAGCAGCCAACTCCTACAGCTACAACAGCCTGTTCTAGTACCACTTCTCCAGATTCATTTTCTTCAACTTCAGGGAACATAAACTCTTCATCTACTACTCTTGAAGAGTCTTCAGATGAGCCAATTCCATTAAGAAGATCAACAAGGCTTAAAAGTCGAACCCGAAGTACGTCAATGACATGTATACAACTTGTCAATTTTCTTTTGCTATTTCAGATCCTACACATTATGGAGAAACAGCTGAAAAGGAAGAGTGGCGGAGAGCGATGTTAGAAGAAATGAAATCCATCGAAAAGAATGGCACATGAGAGATGGTCGAATTACCATAAGACAAAAATGCAATTGGTTTGAAATGGGTGTTCAAGACAAAGTTTGCAGCAGATGGGACCATGCAAAAGCATAAAGCTCGTTTTGTGGCAAAAGGATATGCGCAACAATATGGTATTGATTTTGAAGAAACATTTTCTCCAGTTGCTCGATTTGAAACTGTTAGATTTGTTCTAGCATTGACTGCACAGTCACAATGGCTAGTTTATCAATTTGATGTCAAGTCGGCATTTCTTAATTGAGACCTACAAGAAGAGGTCTATGTAGCACAACCAGAAGGTTTCATAAAGAAGGGCGATGAAACAAAGGTCTACAAACTAAAAAAGGCATTGTATGGTTTGAAGCAAGCCCCTCGAGAGTGGTATAGCAAAATTGATGGTTATTTTCAGGGAAAGGGATATATGAGAAGTGAGAATGAACCAACATTGACATAAAGAAGAAAGGTAATGATTTCATCATTGTTTGCCTTTATGTTGATGATATCATTTATTCTAGCTCTTCTGTTTCTCTTGTGGATGAATTTAAGTCTCAAATGATGAATGAGTTTGAGATGTCTGATATGGGGTTATTACATTATTTTCTTGGCCTTGAAGTCCATCAAGCTGAAGATGGAATATTTCTTTCACAAAGGAAATATGCGAAGGACCTTCTTACTAAGTTTGGTTTGCTTAATTGCAAGCCTGCTGCTACACCTATGAATGTTGGTATAAAACTGCAGCTCAAAGATGGAGCAGAGATGGACGATGCTAGAAGTTTCAGAAGTATGGTGGAGGTTTTATTTACCTAACCCATACTCGCCCCGATATTACATCCCTGTTGGTGTTATATCCAGGTTTATGCAACAACCTTCAAAGGTTCATTTTGGAGCAGCAAAAAGAGTTCTGCGTTATGTAGCTGGAAGTATGGACTATGGGATTTGGTTTTTACAAGTTTCTAACTTCAGCTTATGTGGGTTCACGGATAGTGACTATGCTGGTTCATTGGATGATAGACGAAGCATTTCAGGACTTTTTTTACTCTTGGGTCAGGAGTAATAAATTGGAGCTCAAAGAAGCAAGCTACAACAACCTTATCCACGTCTGAAGCTGAGTACATTGCAGCTACTTCAGCGGCTGTCCAAGCTATCTTGCTAAGAAGGATGTTAGCAGAACTTCAACATAAGCAAGAAAGTACAACAGACATATACTGCGATGACAAAGCATCAATCTCCATGTCAAAGAATCCAAATTTTCATAGTAGAACAAAGCACATTGATGTTCGATTCCATTTCATTCGTGATTTGGTTGCAAAGGAGGAGATTGTATTGAAGCATTGCAGCACTCATAAGCAATTGGCTGATATATTGACGAAGTCGTATGCAGCAGACAAGTTTATCTATTTGAGGGCTTTGCTTGGTGTCTGGAACTTTGAATCAAGGGGAAATATGGAAGACTGATTCAAAGTATGACCTGGTCAATTAAGTTCGTTAGTGGTGTCCTATATTCTAGGGCTAGTTGTTAGCAAATATGCTGATCATGGTGCAGTACTTTGTAGTTGTGTTTTGGTTAGTAATTACTTGTTTAGTTAATGGAAGTAGTGGTCACTTAATGACTTAGTAGTTTGTTATTTCAAGTCTATAAGCTGTACTTTCCTGTGATTTGTGATTTAAAATACAGAAAAATAGAAAATTCTTCAGCTTACAATTCTCTGTTTCTTCTTAAAAGTTTTCCTGCCTATTTGCTCCAACAATGCCTTCTGTTTCAGTAGAGTATCACAGTCTGTGACCAAGCTAGATTTTTTTTTTATCAGAGACATTTTGCAGTAGTGGGTGGGGTGACAATAAACATACTAAAAGTTCACGCCCTTCCTTATCTCTAAAGATAGGGTGTCCTAACCATCCAACCGCTATTCCATCCCCGTTATCCATTGAACCTGCTCTGGATAATGGACACAATATATATTGTCGATAGACATTCTCTTATTTCAGGCTTTGGGTACTGGATTTACACAATTTACTCGA
This sequence comes from Solanum neorickii, assembly GCA_027704865.1. Lineage (NCBI taxonomy): Eukaryota > Viridiplantae > Streptophyta > Magnoliopsida > Solanales > Solanaceae > Solanum > Solanum neorickii. Next base: position 6,585,841 of record JAKWJC010000363.1, on the reverse strand, counting down.
CCAGTATTTCAAAGGTGCCCTACCAATACTTTGCACTGTTTTGACAATCTCCAAACTCACCTAGTTCAATAATATTTTGTATTTTTATTGCTCCATCTAAAATGTTTTACTTTCATTCAGGTAGCATACCTCACATTTACCTTCTTGTGTACATAGTTGCAGTATGATGACATGTCATGGCTGCTTTACACTTATATCAGTTTTGTTGGTTATTGTTTTTAATCCCAATGGGCCATTTTCAAATGTGATTCCAATTGACATTTAGAAATCCTGTGGTACCTGCATTTTATATTTCTATTTCTTCATTCTATACATTAAATATCTAATTCTATTAACTTTGGTCATATATGCTTGCATGTGAATAGAGTAGCTGTTGAGTCATTTTCTCATAAAAAGTTTCTTTTCAAAATTAGCATATATGTTAAAAGTTGAAAGTAATTTTAAAAAATTGGTATTTTCCATGAATGCTATTTAGATTATATTAATTAATTGATTCCTCCTCCTACTACTCCTTCAGGATAGAAATCTTTCAGTAATCTCTCTACTCCATCTCCTCCCCCTTCTCCTTTTATTCTTTAATGATGAAGAAAACATACATTTTATGCCTCCTCCTCCTCCTCCTCTTTATAATTTGGTGCTCACCTGCATTTGCATTTTTTTCTGCCCAAAAATCTAAACTGAGCGGTAACTTCATTAGTTTTTTCCATCTCTGTAGACTGTAAATATTTAGTTGTTGTAGTTGTACGCTTACATTGGTTGTAATTATATAGTTAGAGTCTTAATTCTTTTCGAAATTTGCTTTCAGGTGCTCCGAGTGTTCTGCATCTCGAAAAACTCTTTCCGATGAATCGCACTACTACATCGGATGAGTTGGAGACCAGAGACCGAGCAAGGCACGCTCGGATTATGCGCAGTTCCACTACTGCTGGAGCTGTCGAGTTTACCCTAACTGGTTCCTTCGACCCCGAACTCGTCGGGTACACACATATTTACGTACTGCCATCAATTTCAAATTATTTATTTAAATATGTGTTAATTGAAGTAAATATATAAATTATATAAAGATAATAAAAGTGTAGTTTAATGAACTGAATTAACAAAAATAAAAAATTAAGTGTACATATTTTCTTATATAGGTACATAGATACACTATCAGTTATTGAGCTGAACACAACCATACAAATAGAGTAGGACAACCCCTCACAAATCTATGGGTCCTCTCGGCCTCATTAAGAAGAATAGCCAAGGCATGTCTGAAAACTGATAAAAATGAGTCTCATACTCTTTAAGTGTAAGGCTATCCTCAAACCGGCTCTCTTCTCCCACACTTCAAGGGATAAAACAGTCATAAAAAGAAACTAGGGAACACATCCAGGTTACTACGGAGATCCAATCGGCAAAGATCACAAATAGACTCTCCACCACTCCCTAGTTGGCCTACATAACTGGAGTATAGCATAACAAACCCCAGAGACTCTTCCAACTCAACACTCTCTAACAACTCTCTATATGTACTCAAAAACTCATTTGCATCCCCACATGTTCCACCTTAAAATGGAGGTGGATCCATCTTTCTGAAGTTCTCGTAACAGAGTTGCTTATCCTCTGTCAACACAATTAAAGGGGCATCCTTAACCTAAACTCTTTGCGCAGGATCAACCTCAATTTTACGACCTGCTGGTGGCTTCCCCATCGGACCTTAACTAAATGGAGTATGTCCCTTATTTAGGGTCTGAGCCCCGACTCTACTCTAAGAGCCCTCTGATGTGCCCGCCCGCCCCCACCCTGACTGAAACTCTCAAGTACCTCCAATACCCTCAACAAAGTGTCCTTAACAATGGTGCAACATCGTCCTTTGGAGGAACCTGGTCCTCTCTAACATCATTCTCTAGCTTGAGAGGCTACTCTGCCATGGTCTCTCAATAGCGCCATTCCAAAGGACTCTCTTCCCCTAGCTTGGGCTCTACCCCTAACCCTGGTTGAATCTCAACAACTGGCTCGGGGGCTGCCTCCCCTCCTCTACCACCGACAGTAGATCTTATCCTTGCCATTTTCCAACAAAACATGCGACAACTCAGTGCTACAGAAAGTAATTGCGCACGATAAGGATGAATTAACAAATGGAAGTTCCCTAACAGTCTTCACAGCCTCTCGAAGATAAGAAACAAATGTTCTATACCAATCCTCGAGACTCTTCTAGACTTGTCTTGTACACACGTGAGAACTATGAACCTAGGCTCTAATACTATTTGTCACGATCCAAAATCAAACGTAATGGAACATGTCTTATCCCATTAAGACAAATACAGAAGAAGTAAATGATAAATAAATAGAATAAAGGACTACTTTATCAAGAACATTGCGGATAAATATAACATAATATAACATGACTCAATATCATATCATCATCATCCACAAATTACAAGGAGCAAGATGAAGTGCAATACAATGTAGTGCAATGTCATAAAGAGTAATGTATGTCTTTCCTAATGATATACACCCGTTGTACCTCAGTAAGGGACCCATAAGAAACATATCAGTCCATGAACCTACAACAGAACGTGTATCCCAGCCCCTCATTACAAAATTTACCGTATAACGTCTGGCCCAACCCTTTATTATAGAACATTGGCCACGGAGTGTGTGGCCCCTCCCCTATTTCTCATCATTTCAACAAGGCATTATCATAACAGTAATATTGCATCAATGCAATTATAAAAATGTGCAAATGTTCGATGAGATGAGACAATCCTCGCAGCAACAATCCAACACAAATAATCTTGGCACAATATCAAGAATGAGCCAAACAACATATTCTTCTTTTACCCCATATTGTCATCAATAGAAATTACTCATCATTTATCAAAGAACAGAATATACGAAACCCTTCGCCAATACTCATTACTCACAATCAAACAATGGTATATAAGGTTCAATACAATTAATGGAGGGTCAAGAGGTCCACTTGCCTCCAAAAAAGCGTTCAATCAACTCAAAACTTGATTCTTCTGTCTCAGATGGGTCTCCAAATCAATACAATTTATACAGATATGGCATTATAATAAGAATTCAAGACCAACAACACCCAAATCAATAATTTTTAAAATTAGGGGAAAATGAGAGATAACCGGAAGGTGATGAGAGAGAACCGAAAACCAAACATAATTTGCATAACTGTTCGTAGTCCGCCTCTGAACTAAGAGGCACGTTGTGTTATAACTGACCTGATATTTCAGAAGAGAGTTTTCATGATCATTTAGAGTTTGCCTTAGCACCTCTCTTTAATACACCTGCTTATTCTTGTGAGTTTTCTTAGTGAAACTTTCTAAAATTATATGCACTTTTTCTTATCAACTTTATGATCCTTGTTATAAGTTTTCAAAGCAATATATTTATTCTTAGAGGCAATGATATGATGATTATTAATTAGTATTAATGTGCTTTTTTATGCTTATTGACCACCATATTGCACTAACTTTTTATGCTTTCCTTTATTTTAGCATGTACTATACAAAAATAAAATTGGGATCTCCTCCGCGAGAATACAATATGCTGATTGATACAGGAAGTGATATGTCATGGATTTCGTGTAGCTCCTGCAGCAACTGTCCCCGAACAAGTGGACTCGGGGTAACACTTCTTGTCCTTCATACTCTTGATACTCTTTTTTAGTTTCTTGTATGAATATTTATTGTTATAGCCCATTTTAGTTAGGTGAGTGCAAAAAAATATAGAGGTCATTCTTTCTTATTCCATCCTTTTCTCTTTCACTCAGATGTATTATTTGTGTGGGGGGGAGGACAGCGAGTGATGCATGTTTGAGGTCTAGTAGTTATATCGAATCACAAGGCGAAATTTCTTGTGGGAACGTGAGTCTTTCGTGGAGACTCTATTTTGTTGTCAAAATGTACATATAAGGAAATAAAAATATGAAGAAAACATTTAAACTATGATTTGTATTCCTAATTATAAGTATGATCAGATATTTTAGAGAATTATTCATGCAGCCCCTTACACTACTGCTTCATTCTAAACTTTTCCAGATCATTTAGTCAAGATTTTTTAGTAAAGAATAAAAATCTACACAGAATATTATTAATACGAGCACAGAAATGTTAGTTCAAGTGATGTGTGAATTGGCACATGAGAACTGGAAAACTAAGTGAAGGACAAATGAAAGTCATTTTCCCTTCATTGGTAGGAAATAATGAAAAGTTTAGTTCTTATATTACGAGACAATTCATTTAGCTCTTAAAGGGTTATGCAGAGGGCCCCCCCTCATACCATCGTCGTTGTCACTCGGTTGGTTCGGCTTCGGCTTCCACTTAGGCAAATTCATTTATCAATCTCATTTGGACTCGGATATTTTCTTTCTTTTCATCTTAACAGTATTGATTTACTATTTTGAATACATGAGATAATAACAGCTGACTACGATATATATATATATATTATATATATATATATATATATATTATATATATATTATATATATATATATATAGTACCTTTCTTTTAAAGCTCCTAATATAACTCAAAGTCACGAAGACTCAAAATTTTGTTTTTAAAAAAAAGTGTGCTGAAGAAGTTCAGAAAATTCAATAGAGAAAATGAGTACAGACATCACTATTTAAGCTAAAATTTGGTGTGAAAGCACATTTTAAGAACAGGTTTGGTGTCTATTTGATGAAGTGTTTGTTCGTAAGGGAAGGAACAGTTGCTTTCTGAAATTTTGTTCGCAACAATTTTGCGAATTCAAAATAATTTTGCATGAATATACAATTATTAATCAATCATTTGCCAAAGTCGAAGTAGAGCGACGACGACAAGTTGATGACATCACAAGGGGACAATAGTTCTTCAAGTGGTAGAAGCAGTATTTCTAAATGTAAACACAATAGTTCTTCTTTTCATTACCAACAAGGGAGAAATGAACTTTATTAAAATTTCATTTTCCTCTATTTCTCAATTCACATTACACCTTATCTTTAAAGCTTAATCTCCAAGAATTCAAAACTCAGCAACCGCCATAAGGATGGGAAATGTCTATATTATAAAGATGTATGCATGAAAAAGTTGTATGCCATAATTAAAAGGATTTAATTATGAAAATGTATGCATGAAAAAGTCGCATGTCACAAGTAATGATTAATTGCATCTGTATAAGTAAGTTTTTCTTTGAACTTTCCCTAGTGAAAATATTTCAGATATGCTTAGTGAATTAGTAAATTAGATGTCTTTTAACTATGGTGATTTAGTTTATACGACAACATAATTCACACAACTAATCCCTTAACCATCTTTGGCTATCACTATTTTATTTGTTTAACCATAAAACATGTTTGATTCATAAGTGTCACGACCCGGTTTATTGAGTCATGATGATACCTACTATAATCCACGTGTAGGTAAGCTAACTAGTAACCCCGAATAACAATTAGTGGATATAAGGGTAGATAGATATAAGGCAGAGAATAATTTAATAATAGAAATATAACAAAAAAGCGAAAGGAAGCAATACAATATATATATATATATATATATATATATATATATATATATATTATATATTTATATATATATATATATATTATATATATATATATCCCTCCTAGAACCTAGAAGTCACAAGAATATTGAAAGAGACAGGTAAGTCCAAGACGCCGAGTGCTCACCCTCGCCTCTGATCCAGATGCAACAAGCTCGAGTAATCAATGATGATAGCTGGTTCTCGGACCTACATCATGAAAGAGATGCAAACTGTAGTATGAGTACCAAAACAACAGTAATTAGTAGGCATCACATACTTACTAAGCAGGAAAAGTAAAAGCAAGATGAAATGATAAAATCTAGACAGAAACAGAGCAAAACATAAAAAACTACACATTAGAGTACTAAGATAGAAAATAACTAAGTAAAGCTAAAATAAATCAAACTAGACCCTATAAGCCTAGAAGATACACTCGTGTATATGTTATGTAAAACCTGAACGCATCCCATAAGCCCGATAGGTACACAAAAAAGCTAAACCTACTAAGAATAATATATGATGAGTTCTAGTCTAGAGAAGGTGTAGATCGGACCTATAACTGTGAATAAACTCCCAGTAACCAATAAGACCTAGTCAAAGCTAAAGAGTGCACAGCCTAGACCTCGAACCGCAAATGGTCTGCAAAAAGGAAATAGGTCGTAGCTAGTCTGCATCGACTGTGCAAAGGATGTAGATTATCATGAGCAGACCTTGAATATGCTATTAGTAGGAATCAACTTCGTACACCTTGAATTTGCAACTAGAAACGGCTGTCGACGGATCTCATGTCAAACCATAATAATAAAGCTACTATGGAATGACGTCCACTCCCAGGTAATCTGAAAAACACTCCAAGATTGAACCAACTCAGTCCCAACTCCCAAGTCGCCAAGCAAAGCCCAAAATCTCAAACATAACTCACGATGCCATAGAATGAGGAAGGAAGGATAAAAGGTCGTCAAAACTGAGTCAATGACTGATCTAAGGCTCATTCTATTAGACTCCACCACCCGTCTACAAATAGCTAAATCGTATGAAATGGCATCACAGTAGAAATGAGGCCTAAAAGGCTTCAACTTTTGCAAGTTTATGGAAAACACTAGTCAAGACTAGACTAAGGTGAAACATGCTCAAACATTTAATTATAACAACAATTAAGGCCAACCATGAGGTAAGGACATAACCTAACAACCATGCTTTTGATGCTTAATAATCTTGATATAGGCCTATAACATGATTTCTAATTAAAGTTAACATGATCAACTAGGCACCCGCCCCCAATTCACTCAAATCAACATAATTTAACGAACTCAAACTCAATCATGTTTCGAGAGTTTTTCCTTTTTGTACGACCTCCAAATACTTTCATGCTATCAAAAATAGAATCACAATGTTAATAATGTCACTTAGATACTAAATTCACTAAAAACAAAGACTAACCAATTTTGGGGTCAAAATGGGAATTGTGGATCACACACCGAAATTTCCATAAATGACTGTCAAAAGGTCCGAAATAGTTAACCAAACTTTTATTCCAAAATGGAACATAATTCGGGGCTAGGAACAATGTAAGTGAAGTGATTGTGGATGTTGCTTTTCACCAAAAGGTGAAACTAATCCGGGAATGACACGGGGAGATTGAGAGATAATTGATACTTCCTCCGTTCAAATTAATGTAGCATCTTTCGAATTTTGAGATTTAAAAATATCATAAGTTTTTTATATTTGAATTGCCAATTATTGTGACTTATATTGATTTTTACACCATTTTAAAAAATGTTTATATTTTAGAACTTAAAAAATTCATGCCAAATTTCATAGTGAAAACTTAAATAGTTTGATTTTCATGAAGAAAAAAATGTCATGTAAATTAGGAAAGAGAGAGAGTATTATTCTGAAATTTGATCAGAATTATGTGAGAGAGATATGTTGAATTAAAACTTTATTACTATCTAATCTTAGATATACCCTCGATATACAACATGTCATGCCATGAGCCTACACCTTGGGCGTTATCGACACTCAGAACCATTGTTGGTCCCAAGCGAACCCTTAGCTTGACTGATTACTAAGCAAAAATCTATACATACATGTGGAATCCTTATAAGATGGACATTCAAAATCATTTAAAGACATTTCATGCAAAAGTCAAATAAATCTGTATATAAATTATTATTTTTTTGAAGCTGGTAACATTGTATTCCTCAGCATTAAGGGTTATGCTGGCAACCTCCAAAAGTGTTACTTACATAGAAAAACAAACAAAAAAAAGGACTACTTACAAAGATCCTATGCAATCCACTAGTTGAATTTCTTCTTCTATGTTCATTTCTTTACACCAAAAACCTGAAGTGGTAATTACTTTCCACTTAATCTTCTCTATAGTGCATTCTTTCTCTACAAAAATTCTCTGATTTCTCTCCTTCCAAATGCTCCACTGGATACAAGCAGGTACGGTTCTCCACCACCTCCTCTGGCTTTTACTACCTTCCCTTCTGACCCAACAACTTAGTAGGTCTGCTGTATGTTATGGCATAATCCAATTTAGACTCATTATATTGGTAGATAGAGCCCATACTTGTGATGCTACTTTGCAGTGGAGAAAACAGATGATTGTTGGTTTCTAGGGCCTCTTTACAAAGATAACATCTTGAGGCAATAATTCTTCCCCTCTTCTGAAGTTTAGCATGTGTAAGGCAAGCTCTCTTAGTTACCAACCAAGTGAAACGCTTCACCTTAGTAGGGGGGCTACACTCTTCCATATAGCACTTCATGGCCCTGATTTCTTTCGGGCAATTGTGGCTAGATCCCTTTTATACATTCTGTCCAATCAAAGCTAGCATATCCGTTACCCACTCTATTTCCCAATCGTTAAGAGATCTCCTAAAGAGCAAATTCCATCCTTGTTGGGACCAAACCTCTTGTATTTTGCTGTCAGGATTCAGGCAAATGGAAAAACCCAGGGAATAAATTTTTAGAGGACCCTTGACCAGTCCAGTCTTCCTTCTAGAACAGAGCCTTATTTCCTCGACCAACCTTTATCCTTACATTTTCTCTGAAAGCCAGCCATAGGTTTCTTATAGTCCTCCATACTCCCACACCATATCTTTCTGTCACTTCCTCTGAACACCATTGATCTTCCTGACCATACTTGTGTTGAATGAGTTCCTTCAGAGCTTGAGCTTCCAAATTGTATCTCCACAACCATTTTGTGAGTAAGCTGCTGTTGTGTACCTTTAGGTTTCTTACTCCCAAACTCGCATATTTTTTGCTCTGTTGAACCGCCATCCATTTAACTAAGTTGTAGCTCTTCTCAATCTTGTTACTTGCCAAAGGAAGTTTCTCCTCAATGAGTCTACAGCTTTGACTACCTTTCCCGAATCGGAAAAAGTGACATCACATATGTTGGCAAAGAGTCTAAAACAAAATTAATCAAAGTGACTCTTCCCCCAAGGATAGATATTGGGATTTCCAAAGTGCCAGTCTCCTCTCTGATTTTTCTAGTACATCATCCCATATGCTAACTACTTTATGCTTAGCACTCAATGGCATACCTAAATAAAAGGTAGGCAACCTCTCTATCTTTCACTTCAATATATTAGCCAAAGCTTGAATCTGTTGGACCTCTTTAATAGGAGAAATGCTACTTTTCCTCCAATTCACCTTAAGTCCAGAGCATGCCTCAACAATTACCAGAATAATTCTTAATTATGATGTGACAGAGTTGTTCCTGCTCTGCTTCACAAAAAATTATTGTGTCATCCGCATACAGTAAAAGAGTCATTTCCATCACCTTATTAATGCTGTTTTTGATTCTGAAACCTATAATCCAAATGTTTAGAGAAACTCTCCTCATCAAACTGTCCAACCCTTCCATGGCAATGATAAACAGGAAAGGGGACAAAGGGTCTCCTTGTCTAAGACCTCTTTCAGCGGGAAAAAACCCTACAGGTTCTCAATTAACCAAAATGGAGAACCTGGTGGTTTTAATGAAAAACTCAATGCACTTGAGCCATGTAGGGCCAAAACCCATTTGCCGAAGAGTGTTGATCAGGAAGTCCCAATTAAGATGGTCATAGGCTTTTTCAATATCCAGTTTGCACATTACCTATGGCACATCTCCTCTAATCCTAGTATCAATACATGCAGTAGCAATTAAAACAGCATCCATTATTTGTCTCCCTTAAATGAAAGCAATTTGATTTTTGTTGACTAGCTTGTCTATCACCTTCTTCAGCCTTTCTGCCAACACTTCGCCAATTATTTCATAAACTTCAGTAATGAGACTGATTGGTCTGAAGCCTCTTAGATCATTTGCGCCCACCTTCTTAGGAATTAGAGCCACAAGGGTAGCATTGAAACTCTTCTCAAAACTTTGGTGACAGTGAAAGTGTTGGAAGGTCTGCATCAGATCTTCCTTTATAGTTTCCCAGAATGCCTGAAAGAGGCCATGGTATAACCATCAGGCCTAGGTGCTTTATCACAAGCACACAATCTTATCCCCTCTAGCACCTCATCCTCACTGAATTCTCTAGATAACCAGCTCTGCTCTTTCATTGTTATTCTCTGTACGTTAAAATTATTTAGTGAGGGTCTCCAGTTTTCTACCTCCATATACAAATGGTGGAAAAAGTCCACAATAGAGTTCTTGATTTCCACCGGCTCAGAGGATAACTCTCCATTAATCTTTAATGACTCAATGGTGTTGATTCTCTTGTGAGCTGTTGCCATTCTGTGGAAATACTTCGTATTTTTATCGCCATTCTTGATCCACTGAATTCTGGACCTCTGTCTCCAAAAAATTTCTTCATTTTTTGCCACCTTCTCGTATTCCATGCCCAAGTGTACCTTTAGAAGTTGTTCATCACCAGTAAGAGATCTAGTCTCTTGAGTAACTTCCATGTCCCTTATCTGACTCAAAATTTGCTCCTTCCTTGCCTTCCAGTCCCCCCTATTCTCTCTGTTCCATTCCTTCAGTTTTGTTTTAAGCAACCTCAACTTAGTAGCTAGTTTGTAGTCCGGTCTTCCTTACACTTCAAAGGAGCTCCACCATTCATGAACTTTACTTTTGAAACCCTATACATTAAGCCACCACTTTACAAACTTGAAATAAGATCTCTTGAAGGCCTTATCCCCACAAGTTAAGACAATGGGATTATGGTCAGACCCCAAGGTAGGCAGAGTACATTGCTAATTTGAAGGACCATTTCATCCCATGGGAACTAGTATAAAAATCTGTCAATCCTGGAGGCGTTCCTATTGTTTTCCCCTCCTCTCCAAGTGTATGAGCCCCCAAATAAAGGGGGGTCAATCAGCTCCAATTCGTTGATACAACTGGAAAGATCTATCATGGCTCTAGAAAGCCTGATACAGTGGTTTTATCTGAAGGAAGCCTAGTAGTATCGAAATCCCCAAATACTACCCAAGGCCATTCGCAGAGACTCCTCATAGCTCCTAATTCTTCCCACAATTCCATCCTTTCATTTCTATCACAGGATGCATAGATTGCTGTGATAAACAAGTTAGTTCTTGATTAACTCCACATAATTTACAAGTAATTGATTGGTTCTCATATTCCACCATCTCCCCTTTCCATGATCTTTTGTCCCACATAACTAAAATTCCACCCTTGCTGCCAATCGCTTCCAGCCATATTCCCCCCATCCACCTATTCCCCCCTAATTGTTGTATATAATCCCCCACTGCCCCATTTAGCTGTCTCCATCAAAACTCTAATATCTACCCCCTCCTGTTGTATTCTTCTTTTCACCAAATTCCTTTTATTCTCCATGTTTAAACCCCTAACATTCCATGATAGAATTTTTAAAATCATTGTAACTGGGTGGCGTAATTTCTATAATTTATCCCCCTGCTTCTACATTCACACCTAGGTTCTCCATCTTTGAACTTCACATCGAAGATCAGACTTTTGAGCTCTTTAGGGATTATCTAATTATCCTTATGTTCTGCAGCACTCGTGGCTAAGCAACCTTCCTTTTCCCTTCTTTGATCAATCTTTAACAGAAGGGTCAAAGCTTCGTCAGAACAACCATCAAAAGACATTCCAAACATTAGGTTGAGTCGGAGGATATTGTCTTTGGTTTGTTCTCCCCTCTGCCTCTTTGCTGCATTCAGAGGCATCACAATTGAGAGGTGTCGGATCACTAAAAGGAATTAATTGTTGAGAACTCCCCTGTACTTCCCCTTAGTTTTAGCACTTGTCTCCCTTATTTCCGACATAATGAACTTTGAATGACGCTTCTCTGTATCGTCCAGCTGGCTTCTTGACACTTCACTCCACATACTTTGTGTATATAAATAATAATAAAATGTTTAAATCATCTGAAAACTCAAGACGGCACTGAGTCATTAATTTTGTCTATCTATGAAGTCTCTACTAACTGAAGATAGGTGTCGGGACAAAACTCAAAACTACCTGAACTATTCAACGAAAAATGATTAAAAAATCAAATAAACTAAACTAACTAAATTGGAGCCCTCTGAAAGTGAGGTCTCACCGACTGTTGATGGAAAGAGATCTTACCGAACATATGCTATCGAGAGTACACACAAACTACATCATAAAATTATGCAGCGCCAAATGGCATCAGTACATTGAATGTACAATATCTAATACAGTGTTATCAAAGGCGCAAAACGTGTTGAGCGCTTTGCCTCTCTTTATGTGCGCTTCAATGTTATCATCAAGGTTCTAAGGCAAACGTTTCCTTGCCAATGAACCTCTTAAGAAGAAGTGACACTTAATAATTGATATTTCAGTTCATCATAATTTTTTTTCAATTTATTGTCATATATTTGTCATTCACTAATTTATAATAATTAGTCTTGAACTAAACTAATATATTTGTTTTCTTTTTCCCTTTGTGCCTTTTTTTATTAAAGCCCACACTTTATTTGCGCTTTGCGCTTAAAGCCCCTAAGAACCTTCGTTTTTTTGCGCTTTTCGCCTTTCATAATACTGATGTAATAAAGCTAAATGAAGCAAATAACTGAACTAAATAAACAAAACTTGGAACAAAACTGAAAGCAGCCTGGCAGAAAGTGGAGCCTGATCATGAAGTAGAATCATTTTAAGTTTTATAATCTAAGATGCAACAATAGATAATACTGAACTAAATGTATAAATAGCTATACTTTACTTTATTAGGGAGTTTCTCTAGCCGACAAACTGAAAGTAACCTAACATGAGCCTCGTAATGATACGACGTCTTACCTACATTTCCAGAGCCATTCTAAACCTTTTCGGAGTACATTAACTTATGGATCCATCTCATAGGACTTCTTAGAGGTAGTATGGAGTTACCCGAATGACGCTACAATCTTGTCCTTTTTTAGCTATGTAATTTATGGAGTTTGAGTTATGTTAACTGTTACCTCAAATCGATGCTCAATACTACTCTCAAAATTTTAACTTTATATGCTCATTGATAAAAAAGTATTCTCTAGGATGAGTTAATACTTGAAAAACTCCTCTTCGAGGGGCAATTGGACTTCACTTTATTAGACTGACATGCTTCTTAAGAACTTTTATGCTTTCTTGATGAAAAAATATACTCGAAACTCTTCTAAATAATGCACTTGAAGCTAAAATATATCTTATTGAAACTCTTCTAAAATCAAGCACTTTAAACTAAAGATAATATTACTTTCTTGAAATTCTTCTTGAAAATAGTATGAAGTAAAATATGCTTTATCTAAGCTCTTCTTAAATCATGCACTTTAAATTAAAGATAATAACACTTTCTTGAAATACTTCTTTAAAATTTTGAACATACTTCATTCTTGAAAATAATGAATATGAAGTACCATGACAAGATTTTTCAATAACTTTGATCAGAAAGGGTCTGTATGGTAGTATAAGAATGAACCAACGATCAAGAATCATCAACAAATATGAAGTACAATAATTGTGATAAAAAGAAATCCAGAATCAAAGATAAAAAATAGAGATAATTCAAAAATCATGATCCTTTGGGAGGAGGGGGGTTAGAAACCTTGACTTTGATCGTACTAACTAAAATTGTAGATATAGGGTGAGAGCAAGAACTAAGTTATGGGCCACCTAACTCTTAGTATTCTAAGAGATATGATCACTTGAAGTTGACCTTTCTAAAATCTTATATCGAAACTCAATTGGTATGGAAACTTACAACTCAACTTTGTCTTAGTGGATCCTTATGACCTTAAAACATCTCCAAATCAATTAAAATACTAAAGAATTGACCTTAACGCCTATGCACAATTAATAATCACTCGGTATGACCTTATACACATATGAAAAACTATTCGATCTTAGTTTACAAATTTCAGGGTATTACAATCTATCCCACTTGAAATCATTCATCCTCGAATGATGGTCAACTTGCACTAAAAGAGAAATGAGCTACTTCTACTATCTTTGTGACCTTTGAACTTCCCCATTAACAAAGATAGAAGTGGTTTTGTAGTGAGAGGTGGAAACTCAACTAGAGTAAGCTTCTTACAAACGTTCACGTGAGATTTCCAGATTACGGGTTATGACATGAAGTTTCTAGAAATCACAATAGAAATAAGGCTATCACATCAAACGTTCTCATCAAAATTTCTCATAACCTTCTTGAGAAATAAATACGAGAACGATTTGTGTCACATATTCGAAAATAAAGAACTCACAAATCTTAAGAATCTGAGCCATCTGTTGGGGTCCATTAAACATGAATGATATAGATTATAACATTGTTCATACTCTACCTCAAACTATTTGACATGAAATAGGGATATGTTGGGCATGTAAAAATAATAGAACTACTATGCCTTAAGTGATATGACTAATAGCTTGTAAGCTTAGTAAAACTTCTCACTGCGCTCCTCCTTGTGAACACTACACTTCATAAGCTACTACCTATAGCTCCTCCAATGGTACATATGTCTGCTCCTGCGAAAGTTTGAAGGTCTGAGTCTAACTGCATGCTCTTAATGTGCTCAAGCCTAACTTGGAGTCACAAGGTGCACCACATAAGGTGATCATATTTATCTAAACCATTGGATTCACGATCTATAGCTCTGTAGGGATTTTCATCTCAAGAATACGACTTCTTACAAATTCACTCAACAAACCTCTGAGTTCTAATTACGTCATTTACATGTATATCAGCACCCTATTCAAGCCTAGTATTATAAACACTCCATGAACTTCTAAGTAACCAATTCTTCTAAGAACTATCCATCTTCCTATCATCTCAACCAACTAGAAATTCATGTATTACTAATAAGGAAACACAAAATATTTTTTGATCTAGCTACTACATATACCAATCGTCATTTCAATCTTTTTTACACGTGGAATAAACACACTGTGATCTTCACCATAAAGAGCGTCTACTCTCTCATCTAAATCAACATTCAACTTCTATCAACAACTCTATCAAAACTGAAGTAGGACTACTGGAAGGTCTTTGAGAGAAAAGATCATAAGCACGAACCATTCAAGAAGTTTGATCTAAGAATATGCATTGCGTAGCATTATTTCACTAGAATTTGAAGGTATATCATTAGTTCATGGGACTAAGGATATTCAGAAACATGAGTGCATACATTGTGAGTTGTATATCGTAAAACTGACATTCACAACTTCATAGAGTAAGATTGAGGTTGTTCATGAGTTGAATCCGGGCCTCTTATTCTAAGAAATGAGCATAGATGTTAATCTTTCTAAAGTAAATGAGAATGGATCAAGGGAATAACGTTGATATGCGAGATTTGAGAAGAGTTTCATAACAATTAAAATCTGAGGAATACACTAGAGTATGAATGAACTGCTATCACATCATACTCTTTCTAAATACATCACCTATCATCTCTTCCCTGAGGTCTAGCAGACATTCTATGTTTGTTGACTTATTTCATATAAAAATATGTTCATTTGTACATGTATAAAATGACATGTTATAATGATGATTGGATAAACTGTAAAAACATATACAAATTGAATAAAAGTTGATTGAAACACGTTTGAGCGTGTACCTGGAATTGAGTTAAGAGGGAGAATGAGAGAGTTCAAAATTCAATTTTGATATGGATGAGAGATTTTAGGAGAAAAATTAGTTGAGTAAAAGAGAAGAGATAAATTATGTTTTATATAAAAGGTATACAAATCACATTCCTGATATGAGTTTGTCTGGTGGATTCCCTAATTAAGAGCAAATTTCATTAAAATATAGCCGCAACTCATAATTATGTGAAACTGTAGCTTTATTGAATAATGTTGTCTTAATGTTTGCTAATTTGCATAATTATTCCTTTAATATTTGGGGTCAATTTGGCCAAGAATAGGTTTCATTTGGTTGAAACTAAGTGAGCTGTAAGTGTTGAACCTTTTTCTTTTCTCTCTTGTGATATTTGGCTTCTTATTTGACTAGAATATTGTTTAGTCAGATTATATAATAATAATAACAATAATAATAATAATAAAAAAAAGTCCATATTGACGAATAGGAAAAGGGATAACAAATCATCTGTTATCAGAAATTCAAATAGTCAAAATTGAGTGTCAACAATTATGACATAGAAACTTGTTCTTTTAGTGTTTTTGTTAACATAATTATATCGTTGTAGGTTTAGATGAACTTCTAACACAATTATATTATTACAGGTTGAGATGAACTTTTATGACGCGGACAATTCATCAACTTCGTCTGTCATCTCATGTTCAGCCTCAGTATGCACTTCAGATGAGTGCAGTGAAACAAACCAATGTGCTTACTCCTTGCATTACGCAGATGATAGTGGCACATCAGGCTATTTTGTATCAGATTTGTTTTACTTTGACAAATTTCTGAGGACCTCATTGATTGCCAAATCTTCAACGTCGATTATTTTCGGGTGTGTATTCTCTTATAAGATTATTCAGATCTTTTAGAGTATTATAATTCTGAAAGAAAGTATACAATCAACCTCCAATAAGAATACAAGAATACAATTGTTATCCTTCAAAAAGAGGGAAGACAAGTCTATAAACATTCAATCCCTCCAAAAAAAAAATTAAGACTAATTATACAATTACAAATATCATAATAAGAGGCTTATAACTTGAATATATTTTAGGTCATTTAATAGTGTAAAATCAAAACAGGTGCAGTACCTATCAATTAGGAGCCCTAATCTTGACAGATGGAGCAGTTGATGGATTCGGTCAACAGAGACTATCAATTATATCTCAACTTTCTTCACATGGAATTTCTCCGAAATCATTTTCACACTGTTTGAAAGGAGAGGGCAGCGGTGGAGGAATATTAGTGCTCGGTGAGATTTTGCATCCGAGTATGGTCTATGCTCCTCTTGTTCCATCAAAGTACGTACTGCAATTTTCCAAGAGCATTATTTTATTCAACGTTTTATAAATTATTGTTGTTTTTTTCAAAATAATTCTCCTGTCATGAAATTTAGTTTGTTTCTTTTCCCAATTCTTTCAGGGGTCATTACAATGTGTATTTGCAGAGCATTTCTGTACATGGAAGAATTTTACCTATTGATCCAGAAGCTTTTGCAAACTCTGGTGACCGAGGAACTATAGTTGATTCCGGTACAATTTTAGTTTATCTTGTAGCGGAAGCTTATGAATCAGTTGTCAATGCTGTAAGTATCCTTCTCACCAGTCGTTCTTAACCACAAATATATTTTCTTGATGTATCTAGTTCAGGTTTTAAATATAAATTATTTGACATTGTACTTGATGGTCAAGTAATTACAATCATTACATATATTATAGTCAAGAAAATATAATAATTAAGATTCTAGATCCATAAAATAATTTTTCTTGTCATGCCCCGAGTGTAGATCCTAGGTGGGGCTGACACTCGATGCCTAACTCGAGCGTATCAATTACAAGATAATAGACATGAGTGTAAACATATTTTAAAAATATTTGAAGAGTCTTTGCATATATTTAAGTCATAATATTGAAAGAAAAGAACGCAGAGGTCTAAACTAAACCTAAACTAAACCAAACTAGCTGTCTATTTATGTAACCTCTAAACATAACTAAGTAATGTCTACCGCGACAAGACCCCCATTATACCTTAAACACGTAATCATAAAATGCTAGGAAATTAAATACTAAGCCCCACGAAAATAAAGGGACCAATAGCATAAGACATGAAACCTAGGGAGCAGCTTGATCACGTGCATGCACACGCAAGTTTGCATCAATAAAAGAATATTGAGCCCCAAGCAGAAGGGATGTAAGTACATGTGAAATAGTAATGTATGTAAAATGACATAATAAAGCACAACATACATATCAAGATCAATAGAAGCAACAACCATAATTATGATTGTAACAGAGGAAGGTTAAGAGATGAGGTCATTTAGACTGCCTTAGGGATATGTATTTGTAATATTTTAGTTCATTATAGGAGTATAATAGCATAACCAACATAAACCACCATGTAAGCGGTATAACCAACAAAAACTACCATGTCAGCTCATGTAGTGTAATCTCGGCCCGATCAGCTAAGTTATCTCATACCTTACCAAATATGAGACATAGCCCTTACCAGAGGCAAAAAAGAATGAGTCATCTGAACCAACTGTATGATCCTTAAACTACGTCAGCAAACGTAATCTTAGGCATTCAGCATTTAGATTTATGCCTTCTCGATTAACCATTTATCTCCCTTATGCTCATGTGTTCATGGATTAGCTCGAAGACTCATAATTCATATCTTTTGAGGATTATATTCATAAATTTTGTTCATGTCATGAGTTACAGCTCATGTATCATATCTTTGCATTCATGAGAAATATCTATCACATCATAATATTATAGTCAAGGAAACATAAGATAGCATTATAAGATTTATATTTGAAGAATTTCTTTGTTTATCATCAATGGTTCATGACGTAGATTTTTCAAGAATTCATCAAGAAAATATCAAGAAACTATAAAGAAGTTAAAAAAAATTTGTTAAGAAATCATTAGACTTAGTTTTCTAGATAAAGACCGTTACTTTTATGATTTCATACCTGAAATCTTGTAAAACTCAAGGGAATAGGATTCTTTTATGGAGGATTCTTGGGGTTTTATTAAAAAAAAAGAATGATTAAAAAATATAGCCCCAACTCATTCGTGGAAGATATTCAATATAAAAAAAAAAGCCTAAACAAAGGGGGATTTATTTTACATACTATGGGGGTTAGGTATCACGCAATTTGCTGTAACAGAGGTTTCAGCAACCCCCAAAATTAAGTCTGCCATAGTTAAGTTGTGGCGGTTTTTCACTAATCCTGTCACAAGCAGCGGACGTTATTTTGCGGCGGTTTGAACCCCCACAAATTGGTTCTTAGAACAATGCTCTAAAGCTAATTAAGCCAATAATGCTATAAAAAATACTATCCAACTTTTTACATTATAAAAAGTAATATCCAACGAGGTACCTCATAAAAAGTAATATCCAACGAGTTACCTTATTAAAAGTAATATCCTAATACATTTGGGTTTTTATCAAGTGCCCTTGTTTCACCCTTGTTTTTCTTTGTGATTAAGTAAGAGGATACTCCACAACCGTAAATCTCCCATGGCTCTTCTTCATTATAGACATCTAAGTTTATGGTGATAAGTTCATTATCCTTTGATCTCTTTTTTTTTCGCCACAAACCTTAGCAAAAACGTAAGCCCTTCTGAAGTAGCTAGATAGAAACGGTACCTCAATCTTAGCCCCAAGTACTCCATGCCTGAAATTATACAATCTGGCTTGTCATTCACTTATCGTTGACGTAAGGTATAGTTGAAATTGTTCATCATTCACTTATCGTTCATCACAAAAGTGGTCAAGTACTTTGGCTATAATTCTGTCCAGCTGGTCACCGTTTCAGCATTCATATTCTTTCTCTGATAACCATCCTTTATAATCTGCAAATATGTTTAAATTGCTTTATCTCATTAGTATTGGCGTACTTCTCCATGCTGTTACTAGAGATAGACTAGAAATAAAATGTTTCAAGGGAATTTGGACACTGGATTAATTTGTGTGTGGGGTATTGCCAAAGACCAAAGTTATTCCTATATCGACTTTGGATGCATGTTAGAGCCTTTCTGTTGTGCATGTTGGATTTGAAGTTCCCTAGAACCAATCAAAAGTTTGCAAAGCCTGTGGGCTTTCAAAATTCTCCTGTGTTTTTTCCTTGATGGAAAATCTGTCGACTACTCCAATATGTGGAAATTACATATAAAATCATTGGAGCTTTACGTGGTCTTCAAGCCACCAGCTCCACCTCGAAAACAAGGGTTGCCCTATATATATTAAGATGTTTCAAACTCAAGAATTAGATTACCATAAAGAACACTGTCTGCCCAGCTCAAACCATTGATGTTTTTCTCCCCTTTCCTGATAAAGTACATAAGAATGTTGGGATCAGGAGGGGCACGAATTCTCCTCTTCAGTTAAAACCTCATAACTGAGACAAATCCATGATTTAAACTTAATGGCTTTAACCTTAAGTTCTTAGAACTAGGCTTCTCATACTTTAAAGTTATGAATTGGAGTTAAATATATGTTCAACATAGTGGTTTTGCATAAATATATCTATGTACGATGCATGTGAATCGCAGCGAGGGTACTATCAGAGATTTCATGACAAGAGATGCTTGCAGAATGTAAAAAAGATCTACAGAGTTAGCATACTCGGGATATCCGATGGGGAGTCGATGCTTCCATAGGCATACTCTGTCTTGCATGTAATCACAACCACTTCCCCAATCTGGAAGATCAAATTAAAAAAAAGCTGAGCACTAGCATTAATTCGATGTACAACCACCACAAGTAAAAGAGCATATCGTCCTCAATGCAACATCCCCAGCCTTAATAACAGAACAAGTGCCTATCTCAAATGAGAAAATTGTATCATCTTCACGGGTAGTATCTAATATAATTATACAAATCTCCAAAAATTCTAGAAACAATTCAAAGTTGAAAAAAAAAACTCAGGGAAAGAGACGACGACTTAGGGCGTTATATATTTAAAGTAAAACTGATGGAGTTCATGAGTAGTAGGCATTAATTTGTTAGGATGATGAAATCAACAATATTTTATGGCCAAATCATACCCTGGATAATGGATAATCCGTGTAGAGATCAATCAATTTCTTGAGAGTTAGGGTAAATTTTTTAACTTGGGAGATGAACCACGACTTAGGGTGTTATTAAATGTTTTTGACCTGTGCTATCACATAGACGACGTCTCAGGCACACATCAAGCTACTAACCACTACCTTCAGTGCTCTATCAGGCAACAACGCAATGTCCAGTAGTTTTATAGACTATTTTCCTCATAAATTTTCAAATTCGAGGAGATCAAACAAAGATGTATTAAACGCTATCTATCTACATGTACAAAGAAGGCAAACTAATATACCATTTGCTTAACTTGAACATTTAATTTGCAGATAATTGTAGTTGTTTTACCTTCAGCTAAGCCAATCACATAAGAAATGTACCCATGCTATCTCATTTCCTCAAGGTTCAATACTTTTTGATTCTATCGGTGAATATTTAATAAAAGTTATTCATTGAATACCTAATTAGTCTCTTTGATGACTTGAGCAGTTTCTTAGAGAACATAGCTAGGTGTTTCCATCAATTTCTCTAAACTTTGCTGGTGATGCATCCATGAATTTAACACCAACAGACTATCTTGAGGATATGGGTTTTGTTGTATGTATTTGATTGGATCTTCATTTGTAATTTAAAATCTTCAACAATAAAATTAATATGTTATATTATCTGTGTTTAACAGGATGGTGCTGCTAAGTGGTGAATTGACTTTATAAGAAGTGATTTAAGCCTAACAATTCTAGGAGGTTAGTTTTTGAATAATAGTTACTTTTCATACTTTTAGTGTTAATATTTCATTTTAATATCGTGATTGTAAAATACCTGAAATAAGGCCTTATGTAATTTATAATATGTATCTTTCTTTGTTCCTTAATTGCATCATAGTGTTATGAAGTTCCCTCTCTTGTTACACAGATGTTGCAATTATATATAGGATCATTGTAAATGATTTAGCTCGACAACGAATTGGATGGGAAAATTATAACTTGAAGTAGCATTTTCATGCTTTGATTTCAATATTGTTAAATAAATTTGATGTTATTCATGACTTACAAAAAGTTTTATTTCATGTAGGTTCATTACCTGTGAACGTATTAACCTCTGGCACATATGATGTTACTCGGGCTAGCACTATCTATCATATGCTAGAGATAATTTTATTCATCCTTTATCTATTGTGGAGCCAATAATTAATTTCATGTTTGTGTAGATTTACTCTATATTTCTCTTCATATTGTTAACTCCATCATATAACCAAAAATAATAATACTACTACTAAATAATTTGAGGAACATGTAAAAGGAAAAATAATGTAAAAAAAGAAGTTCACCTTGATATGGGCTTATGTATTTTGAACTTACTTGTCCTGTAGTTTATTTCCTTATTTTGTTTCCTTTTTAACTTATGATTTTTTTAATAAATAGGGATATTATTAAATTGTTTTGATTTTTTGTCTTAAGATATTAACTTTCAACTTCAATAATTGTTAATTTTCTAAGTTATATTTGAAGATTTTGATTTTGCAATTCAAGTTGATTTCTGGGTTTATCATTCTTATTACGTAAGTACAAGATTTCTTCCTCTAAAACATGAATCATTTTCTTGCTAGTATGAGTAACTAAATTCACAACTAGGGTTGGGGGAACCATGAGCAATTAAAAACATATGAATAGTAATAAAACAATCTTTTCGCAGTGTTTTGCATATATTGATAATTCTTTCGTTTAGAAGTCTTTTTAATGAGTTCACGCATTAGAACTCTCCTTGTTGCTAATTTCCGGATCAAGGAGGTAGTTAATAAGAAAAGAATTATCAACATATATTTAGTATGATACTATCTAAAAGTCTAATTCGATTGGTGCGATGGTGAAAACTAAGTCATACATTGATGCAACGTGTAATATGAGATAAAGGTAAGGGCTAGTAAATAATACACATGTAGCCGGACTAAGGTGCGGGGTTAAATTCTTTAGATGCCGGACCAAGGATTTAGACATAGATAAATTATCACTTTGCATGTAATACACTAGGAAGGGATTGATATTACTAGGATTACCGTGTTATGAGCTTGTGGGAAACACATATACCCTAGTAATTCCCTCATCTTGGTAATTACCAAAGTTAACTTTTGTTCACATGATAATCACATAATTGAAGGAATATTTTTCACAAACCCCCCTTTACTTACATGTTTCGGAAATACCTTGCATAAACAAATATAATTGTGGGTTGAAGTTATGTCTGAACCATATTCCTAATGAGATCAACCCCAACCTACAAGTTGGGTTTTACTTGATAACGATCTTTTATGATTTTTAAGGGAAGTGTAATTTGAGCGTATCAAATTTTAGCGCCGCTGCCCGGGAGTAAGACTTTTAGATTAAGTTAAACTACATTATTAAACTTTAGTAAAACATTTGCTAATTTTATATTTTCTTATGTTTTTGTCTTTCTCAGGTTGTTACTCTAGTTTATGCCAAGTACTCGTAGCAGAGGTGAACCACTCACTCTGTATGATCCAGAATTCGGTGGATACTTACGTAGTATGAATAACCAAGAATTCCGGATTGCTCCTACCGGAGGAGGATTAGGTAGTGGAGAAGGATTACAAGAACCATGGGAAGTCAATGAGAACAACCAGGGTCTACCTGACAACAGAGTGGGAGAAGCACTAAGACCCCAGAACCATCAAGGAGAACCTCTGAATGATAATGGAAGGGTCAATATTAATATCGCCGAGTCTGATGGACTTCTTGTCCTTCCACCTCTACCCCAAGGGAATACGTTTGTGGTGTCTAGTATCTTGATGCAGATGCTTACATCAAGGGGTTTATTTGCAGGGTTGCCAGCGGATGACCTACATGCTTACAGAGCCACGCTAAACTATGTTTGCAAAGTTGCATAGGTCGACCAGACTGTGATATGAATGTTATAGTGTTGAGGGTGTTCCCTCTATCATTAACCGGAAGTGCTCCTAAATGGTTCAATAAGTTCCCCTATAAATCAATCTCTACATGTGACAAGTTGACAAAATCAATCCTATCAAGATTCTTTCCAGTGTCCAAGAAGTTGAACAAGAAGAACAAGCTCAACATCCTTGTAGCTCAACTTGAAGAGTCTGTGAGTAGTTCTTGGGATAGATTCACTGCTTTCATGAGAGGTTTCCCAAATCATCATATCGATAAGTTGATGAAGGAGTATTTCTATCGGGAGAAGGATGATAATGGCAAGGAAGTGCTTGATACTAATGCAAGAGGTTTATATGGAGAATACTCGTGGGCACAAATCACTGAGAAAATTAAGAAGATATCCCGCAACAATAAAGCTTGGAGCATTATAAAGTCATATACAGGGAGAAACATCGTCTCTATTCAAGCTACAAACAATCCATCCACAAATTAGATTCCAAAAGAGATTTCGTAGATGAGAACCGAGTTAGGGTTGGTGCTAAAACATGTGGATGGAGGGGTAGAGAAGGTGAATGCGGTGAACTATTTGACTAGACCTCCACCCCGATGGAGCTCTATTTTTATGAAGAGGATGCGTATGTAGTTATTGATTAGAGGGGGGGGGGGGGTCCTGACCAAATGCCCAAGGTTCCAAAACAAATAATTAGCACCAAGGTAAAGGAAACAAGGGTAAGAACTATAGAAATTACAACCGAAAGGGCCAATATGTGTGGGATGGGAACTACAATCGCGACAAAAATTTCAATCAGAACAACTCTGGAAATAGAAATGAGCGAGTTGGAACTTATGTTCCTTCTCAAAATAGGGAATCTTCCCCTAGGAATGCGGGGGGGGGGGGGGAACCTGATGTGAATTGAGGATATGATGAAAAAGATGATGAGAAGGTTCAATGCGACTGATGAGAATGTGAAGGATATGAGGAATGATTTATCCGCTGATGGTCAAAAAGTTGACGCCCACAAAGTGTCGATCGAGCATCTTGAGATACAGATGAATCAGTTGGCCATGATAGTGAACCTAAGGCAACCGAGCACTCTACCAATCAACACCATCAAGAATCCAAAGAACGATGGGCATTGTATGACAGTTACCACTCAAGGGGGCAAGCAAGCCATTCTAACTATGCTGTTTGGGGTGGAAATTGACACTAGAAAAGATACTGAGGTGACAGAGGGAGTGAAGAGCACGAGAATGGTACTGAGAAAGAGGAGGTGGTCACAAAGAAAACGATTTCCTTTCCCATGCCTCCACCTCCCTTTCCTCAAAGATTAGAAAAGAACACTGAAGAACAAAAATACCCCATTATCATCACTGTTGCTAAAACATATATCCATCAATGTTCTGTTGATAGAAGCTCTAGAGAAATTATTACTTATGCAAAGTTTATGAAGGTTATGATTACGAAAAAAAGATCTCAGTTTTGAAGATGACAATAAATTGCAACATTGTAGTGCTATAGCGACAAATCCCCTGTGCCGAAAAAGAAAGATCCTGACGCTTTCACTTTTCCTTGTACTATTGAGTTGTTGCACTTTGACAAGACATTGTGTGATCTTGGTGCTAGCATTAATGTAATGTCATTGTCCATTTACAAGAAGTTGGGATTGGGTGATCCAAAACGAACTACGATACAGTTGCTCATGGGAGATCAATTGTGAAGAAACATATTGGAGTGCTCCATGATGTGCTAGTCAAAGTGGAGTCATTCATCTTTCACACCGATTTTGTTATTCTTGACTGTGAGGTCGACTTTGAGGTTCCCATTATTCTTGGGAGACCATTCCTTTCCACGGGGCATGTTTGGTTGACATGAAAAAAAGGCATATGAAGTTTAGACTTAACCAAGTAGAAGTGACTTTTGATATTTGTAGGTCCATGAAGCAGAGTGGTGAGCGCGAATTGATATCTGCTATACCTCTTAGAAGCGAGAGTAACTCAAAGGTGAAAATTGAGGAAATACTAGTGTCGAGGCATTAGCAGTGCTGATAATAAAATTTGAGAGTAATTTCATCAAAGGGTATGGCGAGTTGGTGGCTGCACTTGATAGGGGAGACTATCAACCAAAGTCGAAGAAGTTGGATTTGGATATGAAAAATCATGAGACTCCACCAGTGAGACCATATGTGGAAGAGGCACCTAAATTGGAACTTAAGGCCCTACCTCCACATTTGAGGTACGCATTCTTGGGCATGGATGATACACTTTCGGTCATTATTGCAACAAATCTTAGCGGGTGACAAGACAAGTCGAGTGTTTGGTGGCAGTACTGAAGAGGTTCAAGTGATATATTGGGTGAACTATTTTAGATATTATAGAATACCATCTGGTATTTTTTCTCAAAAAATATAGCTCATGCCGGATCATAAGCCAAGTATCGACAATCAGAGTAGATTAAATCCACCAATGCAAATGTGTAAGATCCATCAAAATGAATTAAGGTTCCTAGATCCTAAAATGTGCCTAAAAAGTTTTAAAATATTTTAATTAGGTGTTTTAAAGTATGCATACTTTATTTGATGTGATTTGGAGGTCAAACATCCAAGAACGTCCAATGACGGTTGAAAGTTAGCCTTGAGACGTGCTAGTATGTTCTAGTGTGCCTTGCTATGTTTTATGTGTTGTTTGATGCTAAAATTCATTGGAAAGGACACTAACATGTATACGAGTGTATTTAAGGTTGAAACATCCGGACACGACTCCCCAAGGACTGCCTTATGGGTCCTTGAGAAGGACCCCTCCTTTGGCCAACAAGCTGCCCAATGCAGCCACATTTTGCTCATGCATCAAATAGGTCCGCGTCGCGGACTAGGGTGTTCAAGGGACAATATTTTGGTCCACATCACGGACGTGTAGTGTACTCTACTGTGCCAAAATCTATTTCCAAAAATTATGTGGGAACAACGACGCAGACTTGTTCCTTGACGAAGATTTCAAAAATGAAAGTTAAGTTTGACATGTCTAAAAGTCCAAATAAGTGTGGGGTGTTTTCATAAATTTGGTATACGGTAATAAACATATTTTAAGACTTATTTAATCCCTTTACCAAGTCAAAACCCCAACACCCAATAAGAAAAATAAAAAATCTCAATGCTCTCTTCTTCTCCAAATTCTCTCAAACCTCCATTGGAGGGAAAACTCAAGTTTAAGCTAGGGGTTGGATTTTCATGGTTTCTTGTCCAATATATCATGTGTCTAAAATAAATAAGGCATCGTGATCCTTCATCCTTAGTTATTCATTCATTTAAGGAGTTCAATTAAGGATATTCAAAAGTGATTCAAAAACAAAAATTCCCAATTTTCAATCTAGCAATGGGTTCATTCTCAAATTGATTTCAAAAGAATGTTTATGATAAATTTATGATTATCTACTGTTTTAAGAAGATGAATTTCAATCCAATTTCATGATGAACCCATGATCCTCCAAAATTCTCAAAATTATGATATAATTTGGGTATTTTGATCTTGATTAGATAATGAATGAATTATGTTTAAACTGTAATGAAT
Organism: Solanum neorickii; assembly: GCA_027704865.1. NCBI lineage: Eukaryota > Viridiplantae > Streptophyta > Magnoliopsida > Solanales > Solanaceae > Solanum > Solanum neorickii. The sequence continues at coordinate 6,558,728 of JAKWJC010000363.1, read as the reverse complement.
TGCTTAGTTCTATATTCTTTTATGTCAATTGATGATGAGTTTTTGGGAATTGATCAATGATGATCAAAGCTTGGAGAATTGGTAAGGTTGCCCTATTTCCTCTACTTTGTATAGAATTGGTAGTTGAATTTGCCTTGAATGACATTGTGTGGTATGACCCACTTATGGTGGAGGTGTTTACTTTTTTGATATTCTATATGTGATGTGATCATGACCTTGAAGAAAATTGTATCTTGAAAGTGTGGTTACGATGATCACACAATGTGAAGTATTATGCCTAGTCTGTAATGCTACTTCATGATCTAGGTTATATGATGATGTTTCCTAAATGTTTGAATGACTATGTTAGGGCTAGGTATGGTCTACGCGTTGATGTTTGAATACTCTTGTGTAGTATGATATCTACCTATGAACTCCTACACGAATGTGTGATCTTAAGCATGATTAGGAGTCTAGATTCAATGATTAAGAGGTCTTGTGTCCTATGTCATAGTGTTGTTGTGTCTGGTCTATAGTTCCTATTACTCTATATGTAAATTGTCTATGTGTTAAGGAACTTGAATGTGTATTATGACCTTTGTAAGGTGGTTGCCTCAATGTTAGGATTGTTGCCATTACGTGATCATGCTGTCCAATGTACACACACACCTCATGCATGACTATAAGTAAATAGACTCAAGGTTGCTAATGAAAGGACATTTCTCATATGCACTTGATATCTACTAGTATGTATGTGAAGAGTTTATTCATGAAAGGACAATAGTGTATCTTAACTAGGATGAATATATAGGTGTACTAGTATGGACAAGGGTATGAGACCTTGTCTATGCATTGCACATGTGTGCCTTCATAGGATAGTTCCTAGGTTGTTAGCTATGTACATGAATATGAGTGCATGATTAAACTATGAACACGAAAGTATATGACATGATGAAGTATGAATAAGTGTAGTGTCAAAATGAGTTTATATGAAAGGATTGCTCATTTAGTTACACCTGTACACTTATGCATGATGAAGTGAAGTATGAACATTGGTCAAGAGTGTTTATGTGAAAGGTTTGCTCGCATACATGTACACATACACACACATGAAAGCATGTCTATGATGCTTGTATGATGATCTAGTAAATAGAGGGTCTCTTGAAAGGTGTTCTCAATTGTATCCTGAACTACATGGTGCTTGCATATGCTATGTCCATGTTAAAGGTTTTCTAAAATAAATTAGGTTGATGAAAGAATACTCTAATCTATGACCTATGAGCTAAGCATATGAGGAGTTAATCTTTTAAAGCGTACTTTTATTAAGTAATGTTAATAAAGGCTTTTCAATAAAGGGAACTTAGAGTAGCACCAAGTGAACTTGAAGATGAGGGGTGCCCCTTCCTAATATGGGAAGGCTTGTTCACCATAGTCCTCATGAGGTGGTTGATTATAATGCCTCAATAGGCATAAAGACGGTTTCCGTATATGCCTCCAAGTTCCATCAACTATGTTTCCCCATAGGATTTAGCAAGTGATATCACCTATTATGCTAGCATGATGTTAATGTTCTACTTTGCCAAGGTAGAGCACCTCTTTTTGGTGTAAAAATTTCTACAATACCGGATTCAATGCTTAGTAATTATGGTCTTAGTTTTGGTTAAGGGAATAGTTTCCCTAAAGTTTAATGTTATTAAATGCTAAATGTGCCTTATATGAATTATGTGACTTTATGTGATGTTGTGAATAGTGTCCATGCCTATGTGAAGTATATGAGCTATGTTGTGCTTATTGTATCAAGGTTTTATGAAGTTTTTCTAAAAGGCATGATGCATGATTTCAAAGTAAAATGTCCTATTTAAATGCATGTTTTTGCATGGTTGCTATTCTTAGTGCTTTGTTGTACTAACAACATTCTTCTTCACCTTTTTACACAAAGTGTAGGTTGCGGATGCTTAAAGGATGTCTCTAATGTGAAGGGCTTGATATGTGTTTCCCAAGCTCAAGGAAAGGGATCCTTAAGTCTACATTATGTTTTATTCAAATTTATGTAATAGCTTAGTAATATTTTATGTTGTAAGGGTTGTGTCCCTAATGTACTATAATAATGTTGAGTCTAAGATGACAAAGAGATTTAAAGTCTAGTTATGTATTATGACTTATATTTTATATACATATGACGTGATGATTCTAACATATGAGTTTCTATGAGAATTTTAAATTTTCCACTAAATTTACTATGACAATGTGATGAATGATGACTGTAACGACCTGTTTAGTCGTTTTGAGCAGCATATTTTATTTCTGGAAAACTGGCTGAAACGACGGACCCCATGACGGACCTTCATGGGCACGACGGACCGTCGAGGGTGTCTCGTTCCAAAACACTTAGGAATTCTGAAATCTGAGTACTGAAATCGACTTTCTGAACTCTGTGACGGACCTGCAGGACGGACCGTCACAGGTACGACGAACCGTCGTGAGCTCCCGTTGCAAAACACTTCAACTCTTGAAAAGTTTGTATAGGGAACGATTCTCTGAACGTCATGACAGAAGTGCAGGACGGACCGTCGTAGGCACGACGGGCCGTCACAGACTCCTTAAACAAATTGAGTCCCCGACGGACCTGCATGACGGACCGTCGCAGGCACGACGGACCGTCACAGGTTGCGTAATCCCAGGAGGAGTCAGATTTCTTTACACGTTTTATGGGACGTTTTGGACTATTCCTACTTTAATTATAAAGTTAGATGGTTAAGGATTATAAGTCTAATTTCTTGGGGGTTAAAAGAGGTAACCTTAAGTTAATTAGTGGGTTATTATTGCCATCTTTTAAAACTTAATTATATACTAATTAAGGTAAAAGAAAGAGGGTTTGAATAAGAAAATAGAAAGAGCAAGAGAGAGGGAGAGTCGATCGAACGAAAGAGGAGAATAAACGCTGCTTGGGAAATTGCTTGCTTGATCAATTCTTTGGTGGAGGTAGGTTATGGTTATTTCATACTATTCGTAGTAAACTCTTAATAGCGAATGATATGTGTTAGTAGTATTGTAAACCCTTCTATATGCTTAATTGTATGCTTGCATAAATATGATTATGAAATTGTGAATAAATAAGCATGATGAAGCTATTGAATCCCAAATCTTGAAAAGAAACCCTAATCTACTTTGTTAATGATGATGCCATGGTATAAAAGAAGGCTTGATGAACGAAAGTGGTGAGATTAGGGGATCGGGTGCCACGTTCTGGTACCAGGATAGAGATAGAGGATCGAGTGCCACGTTCCGGTACCAGGATAGAATGAGGATCGGAGTGTCACGTTCCGACACCAGGATAGTATATGGATCGGGTGCCACGTTCCGGTACCAGGATAGAATGAGGATCAGAGTGTCACGTTCCGACACCAAGATTGTATATGGATCGGGTGCCACGTTCCGATACTATGATAGAATGAGGATCGGAGTGTCACGTTTCGACACCAGGATAGTATATGAGGATCGGAGTGCCACGTTCCGGCACCAGGATAGTATATGGAGCGGAGTGTCACGTACCGACACGAGGGGAATAAAGATAATGAATCTTGAAATATATTAATGAATTCAATCTAATGAACTTAATTCCCAAATGAGTATGATGAGGAGGCGTGATACCTCATTGATGTGCTTGGTGTTGTGACCAAGGGTTATGGTAATTGTAAATGCTGCATGCTAAGGATATTAGTTGATTTATGATGTTATCTGATATATACTATTTTCTATTTTGAGTTGGCCGATGATATCTACTCAGTACCCGTGTTTTGTACTGACCCCTACTTTTATGTTTTCTTCTTTGTTATTTGTGGAGTGCAGCAAACGTGCCGTCGTCTTCGACTCAACAGTAATTCAAGCCAGTCTTTACTACATCGGAAATTCAGGGTGAGCTAATGCTTCTAGCTTGGACTGGATCTTCGTCTTCAAGTCTTGATGCCTTGAACTTCCGGCATAGACTAGCTTCTTATGTATTTTTTTTAGCTTCTTAGACATTTTTAGTTAGTAATTTGATCATAGATGTTCTTGTGATGATGACTTCCAGATTTTGGGGAAATAATAGTTATTGAATTGGTTTTTATTAATGAGTTTAAGTCTTCCGCATTATTTTCTGTTGAAATATGTTGAAATGATAAGGGTTAGATTGGTTGGTTCGCTCACATAGGAGGGTAAATGTGGGTGGCAGTCGCGGCTCGGTTTTGGGTCGTGACAAACTTGGTATCAGAGCATTAGGTTCGTTGGTCTCATCACACAAGAACGAGTCTAGTAGAGTCTTAAGGAACGGTAGGGGGACGCCTTTACTTTTCTTTGAGAGGCTATAAGACTTTAGGAAAATTCCATTCTTTCTTCTTTCTTTCGTGCTATTACTTGAATCCAATTGGTATCTAGGTGATACAAATTGGTATCTGACCATCTTCACTCTCTTTCGCAGATGGTTAGAACTAGAGCAACGACTACGCCAACACCAACGCCAGCAAGGCAAGATACAACTGAGCCAGCCACTGGGGCTGTGGCTCGAGGGAGAACAGTGGCGAGAGGCCGTGGTAGAGGTCGTGGGAGGACGTTCTCTAGAGGAAGAGGACGAGCACCTAGTCAATCTGATGCTAGGGCGGTGACTCCTCCACCGAATGAGGATGTAGTAAGAGAGGGGGAGGATGGGGAGAATGAACAAGTGCAGAATGAGGAAATGCCACCCCAACCTACCCCAGAGATGATCAATCAGGTTCTGGCTTATCTTAGCGGGTTATCTGATCAGGGCCAGACACCCCCAGTGTTTTCTGCACCAGCACCTCAGGTTTCGGAGGTACAACATGCGGCTACTATGGCTCCCCGCATGGATGCCTCATTGGAGATAGGCACGTTTCCACGTCTGACTACTGGGCCTATAATGACAAATGATCAGCATGAACTTTTCAGTAAGTTCTTGAAATTGAAACCTCCAGTCTTCAAGGGTGCTGAATCTGAGGATGCTTACGATTTTCTGGTTGACTGTCATGAGCTACTACACAAGATGGGTATAGTAGAACGGTTTGGTGTTGAGTTCGTGAGTTATCAGTTTCAAGGGAACGCCAAAATGTGGTGGCGGTCACATGTTGAGTGTCAACCAACAAAGGCACCACCTATGACTTGGGCCTCATTCTCTAGCTTGTTTATGGAGAAGTATATCCCCCAAACTTTGAGGGATAGGAAAAGGGATGAATTCTTGAGCCTAGAGCAAGGTAGGATGTCGGTTAATGCATATGAGGCTAAGTTCGTGCTTTATCAAGGTATGCCACTCAACTTTGTTTCAGTCCACAAGAGCGGATTCGCCGGTTTGTGAAGGGGTTGAGATCAGAGTTGCGGATTTCGGCCTTACAGGTAGCGGCTACGGCAAAATCCTTCCAAGAAGTTGTAGACTTCGTGATAGAGGTGGAAGGAGTGAAGCCCGATGACTTCACCTCGACATCGACATCAAAAAGGTTTCGAAAGGGAGGTGAGTTTAATGGTTCTTACTCTAGAGGACAAGGTTCCGGAGGTTACTCAGTTCGACCAATTCAGTCTTCACTACAGACTGTAGTTGGGGGTCCACCTCAGACCGGTCAACACTTCTCTGAGAGACCTATGCATGAACCCAGAGAGTGCTATGGATGTGGGGAGAATGGACATATTAAGAGATATTGTCCAAAACAGAGTTATCGACCCCCAATAGCTAGAGGTAGAGGTGGTTATGGAAGAGGCCGTCATTCTGGAGGACGCGGTGGTCGAGGTAATGGTGGTCACCAAAACGGCCGGGGTGATGGGCAAACGGGAGCCACTACATCACAACATGGTAGGGGCAACAGACAGACAAACGATAGGGCCCATTGTTACGCTTTCCCTGGGCGGTCTGAAGCGGAGGCATCTGATGCTGTCATCACAGGTAATCTTTTGGTTTGTGATTGCATGGCTTCTGTATTGTTTGATCCCGGATCCACATTTTCTTATGTATCTTCCTCATTTGCTAATGATCTAAATTTGCATTGTGAATTACTTGACATGCCTATTCGTGTTTCTACTCCGGTGGGAGAGTCTGTAGTAGTTGAAAAGGTATATAGGTCTTGTTTGGTGAACTTTGTGGGGAGCAACACTTATGTAGATTTGGTTATCTTAGAAATGGTAGACTTTGATGTAATTCTGGGTATGACTTGGCTTTCACCGCAATTTGCGATCTTGGATTGTAATGCTAAAACGGTGACGTTAGCCAAGCCTGGGACAGATCCGTTAGTGTGGGAGGGTGACTACACTCCCAATCCGGTGCGTATCATCTCCTTTCTTCGTGCTAAGAAAATGGTTAGTAAAGGGTGTTTAGCTTTCTTGGCACATCTCAAGGATGACACTACCCAAGTACCTTCGAGTGAGGCGGTTTCGGTAGTCCGTGAGTTCTTGGATGTGTTCCCTGCAGATCTTCCTGGTATGCCACCAGATAGGGATATTGACTTCTGCATCGATCTCGAACCGGGCACTCGCCCCATTTCTATACCCCCTTATAGAATGGCTCCCGCTGAATTAAGAGAGTTAAAGGCTCAACTTCAAGAGTTGTTGAGCAAAGGCTTCATTAGACCAAGTGCATCTCCTTGGGGTGCTCCGGTTTTGTTTGTGAAGAAGAAGGATGGGAGTTTTCGGATGTGCATAGACTACCGGCAGTTGAACAAGGTAACTATTGAGAACAAGTATCCTCTTCCTCGCATTGATGACTTGTTAGATCAACTACAAGGTGCTTGTGTCTTCTCTAAGATTGACTTGAGATCCGGTTATCATCAATTGAAAATACGGGCAACGGATGTGCCAAAGACTGCTTTTAGAACCAGGTATGGGCATTACGAATTTGTAGTGATGTCTTTTGGTCTTACGAATGCCCCTGCTGCGTCCATGAGCTTGATGAGCGGGATTTTTAAGCCATATCTGGATCTCTTTGTGATCGTATTTATTGATGATATACTGATATACTCAAAGAATAAGAAAGAACATGAGGAGCAATTGAGAATGGTATTGGAAATGTTGAGAGAGAAAAAGCTTTATGCCAAGTTCTCTAAGTGTGAGTTTTGGCTAGATGCAGTGTCCTTCTTGGGGCACGTGGTTTCTAAGGATGGAGTGATGGTGGATCCTTCTAAGATTGAGACAGTGAAGAATTGGGTAAGACCTACTAATGTGTCAGAAATAAGGAGTTTTATTGGGTTAGCTAGCTACTACCGCCGATTTGTCAAGGGATTCTCTTCTATTGCTTCCCAACTGACGAACTTGACCAAGAAAAATGTTCCATTTGTATGGTCGGAGGAGTGTGAGGAAAGCTTTCAGAAGCTAAAGACTCTGTTGACTACTGCACCAATTCTCACCTTGCCAGTGGAAGGTAAGAATTTCATTGTCTATTGTGATGCATCCTATTCGGGTTTGGGTGCAGTGCTAATGCAAGAGAAGAACGTGATTGCTTATGCTTCAAGACAATTAAAAGTGCATGAACGTAACTATCCAACTCATGACTTGGAATTGGCCGCGGTAGTGTTTGCATTAAAGCAATGGAGACACTATTTATATGGGGTTAAGTGTGAGGTCTATACGGATCATCGTAGCCTACAGTATGTCTTTACTCAGAAAGATTTGAACTTGAGACAGAGGAGATGGATGGAACTACTGAAGGACTACGACATCACTATTTTTTATCATCCGGGGAAGGCAAATGTTGTAGCGCATGCTTTAAGTAGAAAGGCAGGAAGCATGGGAAGTCTAGCTCACTTGCAAGCTTCTAGACGCCCATTGGCTAGAGAAGTTCAGATTCTGGCTAACGACCTTATGAGATTAGAAGTAAATGAGAAGGGAGGATTTTTAGCTTGTGTGGAGGCAAGATCTTCCTTCCTTGACAAGATTAAGGGGAAGCAGTTTAATGATGAAAAATTGATCCGGATCCGAGATAAAGTGTTGCAAGGAGAGGCTAAAGAAGCGACAATCGATGAGGAAGGTGTTTTGCGGATTAAGGGAAGGGTATGTGTACCCCGCGTCGATGATTTGATCAACACTATTCTGACAGAGGCTCATAGTTCAAGGTATTCGATACATCCGGGTGCAACCAAGATGTACCGTGACCTAAAACAACACTTTTGGTGGAGTAGAATGAAGCGTGATATTGTTTGATTTTATTGCCAAGTGTCCAAACTGTCAACAAGTAAAGTATGAACACCAAAGGCCCGGAGGAACACTTCAGAGAATGCCCATTCCTGAATGGAAGTGGGAGAGAATTGCAATGGACTTCGTGGTTGGTCTTCCAAAGACAATGGGTAAGTACGACTCTATTTGGGTGATTGTTCATAGGTTAACTAAGTCTGCTCATTTCATTCCAGTTAAGGTGACTTACAATGCCGAGAAGTTAGCCAAGATCTATATCTCAGAAATCGTTCGATTGCATGGGGTTCCACTATCCATCATATCAGATAGAGGTACGCAGTTTACTTCTAAGTTTTGTAAAACATTGCATGCGGAATTGGGTACTAGGTTGGACCTTAGTACCGCGTTCCATCCTCAGACCGATGGTCAGTCTGAGCGAACGATTCAAGTGTTCGAGGATATGCTTCGAGCTTGTGTGATAGAATTTGGTGGTCATTGGGATAATTTCCTACCCTTAGCGGAGTTTTCATACAATAATAGCTATCACTCAAGCATTGATATGGCTCCATTTGAAGCATTGTATGGTAGGAGATGTAGGTCTCCCATTGGTTGGTTTGATGAATTTGAGGTTAGACCTTGGGGTACTGACCTTTTGAGGGAATCGATAGAGAAAGTGAAATCTATTCAAGAAAAGCTTCTAGCGGCGCAAAGTAGGCAAAAAGAATATGCAGATCGAAAGGTGAGAGACTTAGAGTTCATGGAAGGTGAACAAGTCTTATTGAAGGTTTTGCCAATGAAAGGGGTGATGCGGTTTGGTAAGCGAGGTAAACTAAGCCCAACATATATTGGTCCCTTTGAAGTACTTAAGCGAGTAGGGGAGGTGGCTTATGAGTTAGCCTTGCCCCCAGGGCTCTCCGGAGTACATCCGGTATTCCATGTGTCTATGTTGAAAAGATACCATGGGGATGGAAACTACATTATCCGTTGGGATTCGGTTTTGCTTGATGAGAATCTATCTTATGAGGAGGAACCTTTGGCTATTTTAGGTAGAGAAGTTCGCAAGTTGAGGTCAAGGGAGATTGCATCCATCAAGGTGCAATGGAAGAATCGGCCGGTTGAAGAAGCCACTTGGGAGAAGGAGGTCGATATGCAAGAAAGATACCCACACCTGTTTAAAGATTCAGGTACTCCTTCTCGCCCTTGTTTTTCTTATTGTGATCGTTCGAGGACGAACGATGGGTAAATTGGTATCTATTGTAATGACCTGTTTAGTCGTTTTGAGCAGCAGATTTTATTTCTGGAAAACTGGCTGAAACGACGGACCCCACGACGGACCTTCATGGGCACGACGGACCGTCGAGGGTGTCTCGTTCCAAAACACTTAGGAATTCTGAAATCTGAGTACTGAAATCGACTCTCTGAACTCTGTGACGGACCTGCAGGACAGGCCGTCACAGGTACGACGAACCGTCGTGAGCTCCCGTTGCAAAACACTTCAACTCTTGAAAAGTTGGTATAGGGAACGATTCTCTGAACGTCGTGACGGAAGTGCAGGACGGACCGTCGTAGGCACGACGGGCCGTCACAGACTCCTTAAACAAATTGAGTCCCCAACGGACCTGCATGACGGACCATCGCAGGCACGACGGACCGTCACAGGTTGCGTAATCCCAGGAGGAGTCGGATTTCTTTACACGTTTTAAGGGACGTTTTGGACTATTCCTACTTTAATTATAAAGTTAGAGGGTTAAGGATTATAAGTCTAATTTCTTGGGGGTTAAAAGAGGTAACCTTAAGTTAATTAGTGGGTTATTATTGCCATCTTTTAAAACTTAATTATATACTAATTAGGGTAAAAGAAAGAGGGTTTGAATAAGAAAATAGAAAGAGCAAGAGAGAGGGAGAGTCGATCGAACGAAAGAGGAGAATAAATGCTGCTTGGGAAATTGCTTGCTTGATCAATTCTTCGGTGGAGGTAGGTTATGGTTATTTCATACTATTCGCAGTAAACTCTTAATAGCGAATGATATGTGTTAGTAGTATTGTAAACCCTTCTATATGCTTAATTGTATGCTTGCATAAATATGATTATGAAATTGTGAATAAATAAGCATGATGAAGCTATTGAATCCCAAATCTTGAAAAGAAACCCTAATCTACTTTGTTAATGATGATGCCTTGGTATAAAAGAAGGCTTGATGAACGAAAGTGGTGAGATTAGGGGATCGGGTGCCACGTTCCGGTACTAGGATAGAGATAGAGGATCGGGTTCCACGTTCCGGTACCAGGATAGAATGAGGATCGGAGTGTCACGTTTCGACACCAGGATAGTGTATGGATCGGGTGCCACGTTCCGGTACCAGGATAGAATGAGGATCGGAGTGTCACGTTCCGACACCAGGATAGTATATGGATCGGGTGCCACGTTCCGATACTAGGATAGAATGAGGATCGGAGTGTCACGTTCCGACACCAGGATAGTATATGAGGATCGGAGTGCCACGTTCCGGTACCAGGATAGTATATGGAGCGGAGTGTCATGTACCGACACGAGGGGAATAAAGATAATGAATCTTGAAATATGTTAATGAATTCAATCTAATGAACTTAATTCCTAAATGAGTATGATGAGGAGGCGTGAGACCTCATTGATGTGCTTGGTGTTGTGACCAAGGGTTATGGTAATTGTAAATGCTGCATGCGAAGGATATTAGTTGATTCATGATGTTATCTGATATATACTATTTTCTATTTTGAGTTGGCCGATGATATATACTCAGTACCCGTGTTGTGTACTGACCCCTACTTTTATGTTTTCTTCTTTGTTATTTGTGGAGTGCAGCAAACGTGCCGTCATCTTCGACTCAACAGTAATTCAAGCCAATCTTTACTACATCGGAAATTTAGGGTGAGCTAATGCTTCTAGCTTGGACTGGATGTTCGTCTTCAAGTCTTGATGCCTTGAACTTCCGGCATAGACTAGCTTCTTATGTATTTTTTTAGCTTCTTAGACATTTTTAGTTAGTAATTTGATCATAGATGTTCTTGTGATGATGACTTCCAGATTTTGGGGAAATAATAGTTATTGAATTGGTTTTTATTAATGAGTTTAAGTCTTCCGCATTATTTTCTGTTGATATATATTGAAATGATAAGGGTTAGATTGGTTGGTTCGCTCACATAGGAGGGTAAATGTGGGTGCCAGTCGCGGCTCGGTTTTGGGTCGTGACAATGACTATGGGCTTGTGTAAGACCTCCGAGAGGTCAAGTAGCCATGTTACTTCTAGGGGTTGATCTCCTATCGTTACAAAAAGGTAGTGAAAAAGTAGATTATTAAATGGTTGGATGCTTGAGTCATCTACCCCATTGCGGTCAGTAGTTGGGTGTGCCCTATTCAGTGTGTGACCAAGAAGGGTGGATTATTGTGGTCTCAAATGAAAGAAACGAGCTTGTTCCGATGCGATCGATGACCAGATGGAGGTTTGCATGGATACCGAAAGCTAAATGCGTGGACAGAAAGGACCATTTCACTATGACCTTCATGAATCAGATTTTGGATAGGCTTGCAGAAAAGGGATTGTATTTCTTTCTTAATGGATATTCAGACTAGAACCATATCTCAATCGCTCTGGAAGACCAAGAGAACACCACGTTCAGTTGCCCCAATGGGACTTTTGTATTCAAGTGAATGCCATTTGGTTTGTCAAGGCGCACGCCACCTTCAAGTATTGTATGATGTCGATATTATCTGATACGGTGGAGGAAATTATTGAGGTATTCATGGATGATTTTTCTGTAGTGGGCGACTTATTTGATTGTTGTTTAGACCACCTAGCCGAGTTACTCAAAAGATGCAAATATTGCAATTTGGTACTGAATTGGGAGAAGTCCCATTTTATGGTGAAATAAGGTATTGTGTTAGGCTATTAGATCTCGAGTAAGGGTATTGAGGTCGATAGGTATAAAATTGAGCTGATTGAAAGGCTTCCACCACCCATCTCCATAACAGGTTTTAGAAGTTTTCTTGGGCAAACAATTTTTTATAAGAGGTTCATAAAAGATTTATCAAAAGTTGTTAATCCTTTGTGCAAGTTTCTTTAAAAGAAGAGTAAATTTTACTTTGATGATGCTTGTGTTATAGAATTTGAAGAGTTGAAGAAGAATTTGGTATGTGCCCCCATCATTATTGCTCCGAATTAGGGAAAACTGTTTGAAGTCATGTGTGATGCTAGTGGGGTGGCACTTGGTGTGGTATTGTAGAAAAGATGTAAAAAGATACTTCACCGTATTTACTATGCAAGCAAAGCCCTAAATGCATCCCAAAAGAGTTACACAGTTACTAAGCAAGAGCTTCTTCTTATGGTGTTTGCTTTCGAGATATTTTTCTGTTATTTGCTTGGGACAAAGATGATAGTGCACACAGACCATTTGCCATTGAGGTATTTGAAGGCCAAAAAAATGCTTAATCGTGACTCATTAGACGAGTGTTGTTGTTGCAAGAATTTGATTTTGTGGTAAAAGACCGCAAGGAGATAGAGAACTAAGTCACCAATCGCTTGTCCAGATTGGAGAATGCAGTGTTACTCGAGCTTGGTGACAAGGTTAAGATTAATGGTATATTCCTGATGAAAAGGTATTGCCTTCTTATCATGACCACATTCCTTGGTTTGCCGACTTTGTTAACAATTCAGAAACTGATGTGGTACCTCTGGATCTGTCGCTTCACCAAAGGAAGAAGTTCATGCATGATATCAAAATTTTCTTTTGGGATGATCCATACCTGTATCGTAGTTGTGCTGATGGGATTATTCATCGCATTGTGCCAGAAGTTGAGATGTTGAGTGTTCTTGAAGCGTGTTATTCATCGCCTTTAGTGGGTATTGCACTGGTGTTTGGACTGCACAAAAAATTTTGCAGTGTGGACACTATTTGCCAACCATTCATCAAGACTATCATGATTTTGCCAAGTCTTGTAACCGTTGCCAGAGAAAGGGTGAAATTTCAAAGAGGCTCTTATGAACCCAATCACGATAATTGAATTATTTGATGTACGGGGAATTACTTCTATGGGGCCATTTATGTGTTGTTATGGGATGAAGTATATTCTTGTTGCGGTTGACTATGTATCAAAGTGGGTGGAAGCAGTTGCGCTCCCCAACAATGAAGGCAAAAGTGTCACTCTATTCTTGAAAAATAATATCTTCTCTAGATTTCGCACCCCAAGGGCAATATCAATTATAGAGGTTATTATTTTTTCAATAAGTTGTTTAAATTCCGCTTAAAGTTGTCCACATATTTCACTTAGACACCTCAATTTAGCCTCATACCTATTATACACCTTATATGTTCAAAAATGGTTCCTATTGAACACAAAAAGCTTACCTGGCAAAAAATGTCTATCTCGTCCATAGGCGCGTGAAATCATTGAAAATAATCTTTTTTATTTTTCTTTTCAAGTAATAAACCTTATTTATAAATAATAATTAATTTAAAATTAAAAAATTGTCTTCTTCCAACGTCCCTCTATGCAACTACTTCCATCTATTTACACACCCACCCCGGCCCTCCATCTTTTCTCCCATCCCATCAAATTCTTCTACTGTTCTTTCTTTTTCTATGTTAATCTAATTAAAGTCTCAAATACTTCGACGATGTTTTATTGTTCTCGATAAAAATATTACTCCAGTGGTCATATTCTTTCCCCACCATTCTAAACATTTTCAATTCTTAAGCCTAGAAAGAGTCCGACCAAATGAAATGAATTTTCCGTTTGATCAAAATGTTTTGAGACCAAAAGATACCAATTATTTCTAACCCCCTAACTCATTTTCCCATAATCGAATGTTTTGGACTTGTTCTCTCCTTGGACATGTGCACCAAGACTTAGGCAAAAACCTAAGTTGATGGTGGGTGATGCAAAACTGACCTTATTCTTGGTCCTGACACGACATTGGGTGTTATACACCTCGACTAAAAAAACCATGAGTTGAAAGTGGCTATGAAAGAGAAAATCTAAAGAAAAGTGGGTTTTGAAAAGAAAAGAAAAGAATAAGTGAAAAAAGAGGATGTGACTTTGCGAAATATTGAAATGCATGGAAAACAAAAAGATTGAACAAAATGAAAGAGCTACAAAAGTGAAAGTCACACCTAGGGTTGAAATGAATCAAAGGAAGAAGAGGAAAAGATGTAGGACATCGAAGATAGGGAAAAAGAGGTAAAAGACCTAAATGTAATGTCAAGGAGGGTGAAAAGTCACTAAATGTTCCCAAATGTACAACACCTGACCCTGAGCCTAGTTTACAAGCTAAGAAAATCCTACAGAGATCGTAGAATCTAGTTTGGAGAGTCTAGGAAGTGAAAATAAGAGCAACCTATGATATTGAGCACTACATGTACTTCATAATTAATTTTGAGCATGAGAGTTGAATAAACTCCTTTTCTCAAAACTTCGTTTACATTATGAGAAAAAAGGGATTTCTATTGAAGAAGGGCAATGATTACATTGCCAAAAATAATACTCTAGGGATAACAAAACAGAATATGTGGTGTGTTGATTTGTCTAATGTTTAATGTTTGGATCCGCACAAATTAGCTTGTTTGAGTGTGAGAGAACAAAGTTGCACTCAAAATAAGAGTTAGGATGGAGATCCATGTGATTTATTGGGTTTAATGAGCTTGCTGCTACACAAGTTTCATTTAGAGTCATAGTATGTTGCTTGAGGACAAACAACGATCTTAGGTTGATGGTGTTGATGTACAGTGAGCTTATGGTATCATTGATACTTTTCACTCATGATTTCTGTGAGTCTGAGGGTCATTTTGTGTTAGTTCTATGTGTTTTGCTGTTATTTCAGGACAAAGTCAGGCGTGGATATTTAAAGAGATAGCTGAAGAAAATATAGAAAAAAGCAACCTGCAAATGCACTTACGGTCCGTGAATGAGTTACGACCCGTGAATGAGTAGGTGATGATTGTGGGAATATCAGGCAAAGGCAGTGTGGAAGCTCAGGGAAGTATGACTAAGTTGTAAACCAGGAGGGTGACTTACGGACCGTCAAATGACTGATGGTTCATATTGAAACTCCGTAGAACTGATCTGATTAGTGGTTCTAGTGCATGATGCTGAAATATTGACTTAGGCTCTTACGGGCCATCGTCTCAATAACGGTTGTACTATTTGACCGTAGAAGCAGACTGAGAAGTTGAGATTTTTCGAAGATATAAAATTGGTTAAGTGTGAATCCATGGAAGGGACCTACGGACCGTAACTCAACTCCTCATAGAATGAAGATGCGTCCTCCAACGTATTTCCTTATTTCGTTTCCCTTTTAATATAGGATTTTTTTTCTATAAAGAGGGGATGTAAACTTTGTTTGGGGGGTGGGGCGGTTAGATATTATTACATAGTTTTGAGTTGTTGTCTTGGGATATTAACTTGGAACATTACCAATAGATTATTTTTAAATTTTTTTGAAGATTTCCGCTTTGCAATTCAAGTTGACTTTTGGGTTTACGATTCTTATCACGTAAGTACATGATTTCTTCCTCTAAAAACATGAATTGTGTTCTTGCTAGTATGAGTGACTAAATCCCAACTAGAATAATGGGAACCATGAGAGATTAACAACGTACGAATAGTAATTAAACAATCTTTGAGCAGTGTTTTGCATGCATTCATAATTCTTTCGTTAAAAAGTCTTTTTAATGAATGCACACGTTAGAACTCTCCTTGTTGCTACTTGTCGGAAGAACTCGCCTTGTTGCTACTTGCTGGACCAAGGAGGTAGTTAATAAGAAAAGAATTATCAACATAGATTTAGTGCAATATTATCTAATAGTCTAGTTTGCATTGGTATGAGGGTGAAAACTAAGCCATACACACGCAGTCGGACCAAGGTGCGGGGTGAAATTATCTAGATGTTGGACCACGGATTTAGACATACATAACTAATCACTTTGCATGTAATACACTAGGAAGATATCGATATTACTAGGATTACTGCGTTATGAGTTTGTGGGGAACGCTTATACCTTAGTTATTCTCTCATCTTGGAAACAACTTAAGTTAACTTTTGTTCACTTGATCATCACATAATCGAAGGAATTTTTTTCACACCTCCTTTAGTTGTTTCGGAAGACCTTGACTAAACGTGTATAATTGTTGGTTAAAGTTAAGTTTGAATCATATCCCTCGTGGGATCGACCCCAACCTACAAGTTGGGTTCTTTACTTGATAACGATCCCTTATGCTTCTTTAGGGAGGTGTAATTTGAGTGTATCAGTAATCTCTCATTTTGTTTTGCACTCATCCCGCAGCTAAAGCATCCATCTATTTCGGTTAGGTATTACTATAATGTTTCTTCCCATATTTTGCACAAGTAGACCTAATTGATTAAGCTCCATTATATCCTTGAGGTTTAGGGTTAGACACCCTATCCTTGTAAAACTTAGGTAGAACATTAGAGGAAACTTTACTGGAAAACCCTTTACGAAACTTAGGACGACCATGTCAATCAGATCTAGCATCACCACTCTTAGCCATTTTTACCTCTTTAGACTTCTGTTTGAGTTTCTCTTTTTAAATTTATTGTTCAGGTATCATGAGACGAGAGATTTGCATGTCCCTAATGAGCATGGTGCTTCAACGCTCTTTAACTACACTTTTGGACACACATAATACAAAGTTACTCAATGAGATTCAACAATGTACTCACACCGAAAGGTTGTTCTACTTGCCTGAGGTAGAACTGTAAAACCATTAAAATCTAGCTTAAGTGGATCAACTAGATAATCAACCTAAAAGGGTACATAGTTTAAGGTACAAGGAGATTGATACTAGAAACATGGCCTCAACTAACGGGATAGCTTCCATCTAATGAGACTTCTTCTAGAAAGCCCGCCTTTACTAACAGGAGAGCTCCCATCTCAAGTCAATATCCTCTAGGTGCTAAGCATAATTTCTAAGAAATATTATTTTCTTACTTATTCTCATGAATCATGGAAAGGCATGCCATTTTTCAAATACAAGCTAGATCATTAAGAAAACTCTTAGTCATTTATTCAATTAGGTGAGAGTAATTTCAATTTATAAATTTCCTCTATTGGACAAAACATTTATGTAACATCTCGTAACTCGAAATAACTAGGAATAATCCAAGAAACCTAAAATAATCACTTAGGAAATTAAGGGAGAAAACTGGAAAATTTCCTAAGTTTAAAAAGTGAGTTTTTGTTATTTTCGAACGGCCATAACTTCTTGCTCAGGAAAATTTAGGGTAAATTATTAATATGGTTAGCAATCCCTTTGGAATATATTTACTACGACATAATATTTGCTCGATTTCAACATTGTACGAGGGAGATCTGCCTTTCAGAAGTTGGGATGTTGGACTGAGAAAAGTCCAATTCGTACTTTAGTAAGGGTAAAGTAGTCTTTTCACCCTAATATTTCCTAGTTTTTTAAGGATTTATTATGGGTAAAACTAAGCCTTAAGTCAGTTTTAGAAAATTGGAATACTCTAAGGGCTTGGAAGAAAAGAGAAGAGAAAAGGGAGAAAGGATAAAAGGCCAAGAATTCATCATGAACGCCAAGACATGCTGCACCATCTAGAGGACCTCAGACCAAAATCTGTCCATCAGGCTCTTGCGCTCCGTGACTCTAAGAGCGCTAAGGTCAACTGGAGACCCCATTCTTTCCCTATCTTTTCGTAATAGTTCCGAAGTGATGTACCCACTTTTATTAGTTTATTCCAATACTCTAAGGTGAATATAAAAATCATTAAATCATCCATAAACATGATATCATGATCCTTGATTCCATAATCCAATTCAAGGGAAGTTAAGATCAAAGTCAAAGAAGTTAAGAGTCAAGTCTAAAAGTTATGGAGAAAGTCAAAGTAAGTTCTTAAAGATTTCAACAGTATTAAACAAACATTTTAAATTTGTTTTTAGGCCCAAGATACAAGTTGAACAAGAGTAATGAGTTGTGTTTAAAACTAAAAAATTATAAGGGAACTAAGTACTCCCTAAGAGTTAAGTTTCAAATAAAGCAAAGAGCAAAGAGTGAGTGCATTTCTCAAAGAACTATGAGGGAACTAAGTAGTCTCTAAGAGTTAACAATGTTTTCACATTTTGCGAAGAGAAAGGAAGCTAGACTTCCATAGATCCTTTGGCTAGTTTTAGATAAGGGAACTATGATTTCCAATTCGGCTTTCAAAGCTTAGTTTGACGAATTACCTCAAACTAGAGAATAAGTTGTTTAAAAAACACATGAGCCATGTACTTTTGGGAGTAGAATTGAGAACCGATATGGGGATGCGAGTTCATAATAAATCAAATCTCCATAAACCATGCAGTCAACATAGACAGAGAAAGGATCATACTTTTTAGAGGATTCCTTAGTGCTTTTTAGCATAGACTAGTGGATCCACTTGATAGTTTAGGTTCTATACCAATGGAAAGGTATAAAGCGCTCCTCTTGCAATGTTAGACAAGACATTGTACCATCGCTTAGGATCCCCAAGAAATTATATTACTTTAATTATAAGTAAAGTTGTGTTTGTTATTGCATTATCTTTAATGAACTAGGTTGTTTACACTGCTTTTACAAGTTTTATAAACATATTTTGCATGTGTCTTTACTTCTTTATATTGAGTTAGTATTTCAAAAGTTGAGCAGAGCCAAGGTAAGTTCTTCTTAATCCTATCAAGCTTAAGTTGCTGTTTAACATTCCAGCTTACATACTCGAACATTCAATCTACTGATGCCAGTTGGCGTGCATCATATTATAATGCAGGCGCAGGTAACCTTGATCAGCACCCAACACCTCGTTGAGCATTTGGATTTAGTGGTTATCCTCCTTGCATTTTAGATGACACTTTATTTGTTTTCTAGTACTTTATGTATAGGATGTTGTGGGGTCTGCCCCAATATTTATCTTAGTAAAATAGATGCTTCGTAGATAGTAAGTTTGAGTATCTCCCTTGAATTGCAGATGTTTTGCTATGATAATTTAAGTGTCATTTTGGCCAAACTATTATATTTTAAGTATTTCTATTAGGAATGTTCTCATTTCATAATTGAGTTTAGTTAAGTCTTTCGCTGAATTAAGCAAGTTAGGCCAAGGGTTCGCTCAAGGCCAGAAATAGTTGGGTGTCGGCCACATCCACTGTGTAGGCTCGGGGCGTGACACTTTTACATCATGACTGTGAGTGTTTTATGAGAATAAACCTTTCAACTACACAAGAACAAAAACAAAAACAACATCATTGACACTACAATCTCCAAGTACTCTTACATCATTTACGTAGGCTTCATAACATCATGCATAAACTCATTCATTGCCGTTACAAGGTTCAAAGATATTTCCAATCACCACATCTATAATTCTAAACATAGCTAATTTGGGTATTCTAGTATTTCACCTGAAGGAATCTAGGGAGTCCATTGGTGGAAGGAACCCATAGATGAAAGCTACCATACCACAAATCCAATTTCTTATCTTCCATGGAGAATTTTTATCATCGACTTCAAACCCTAGTTGAATCTTTTTCTTTTTTAAGTTATAGACAAAAAATATTTGAGAGAAGTTGGTTTTCTTTTCAGATTTAGAATGAATGAAGAAAGGGGTCTAATTTGCGGGTAAAAAGACTTATATACGAGGTTATAAAGTTAGGAAAAACGACATATTATAGGATTTAAATAATTAGGAAAATACCCAACTAACATTGAAATAAGATGCCAGGTGACCCTCAACAAAACCCAGCCGCGGACTGTTGTCTGGCCCACGACCCGTCCTAGTGTACCGTCATTTGATGGTTATAGACTATGTTTTGAGAGTTCAAACCGTAGACTCCAGCCAGAGATTGTGATATTACATATAGTCCGTATCGAGCCGGTGTCCTGAACCTGTGAACTAAGGCACGTGGCCAACCCACGGACCCCACCTACGGTGCATGGGTACAGCTACAAACACCGACTATGGTCTTAATGGGTGGACCTCACGTACTAAAATTATGTTCTTTATACTTTTTTGATACGAAGTTTACAAAATTATTGTGTTTGACGTGCCTTATGTGGTGAGGTTTTACTTGAAATCATGCTTACTGAATCCTAGAGTTTTTCTTGTCAGTCCAATATCTAGCTTTGGTAAATGTAAGAACTAACCTTGCGCACATGTTTTGGGAGAAAATCCAAATTACCATACCTTTTATTACAACCTTGTGAGCGTGTGCAACCATCTCGACACTAGTTATGCTTAAACCTTTTTTTGGCAACCTTGTTGAAGGCTCTTGATCTATATTCCCATAACTTCTCACCCATTAATCCCTTTTGAAGCATTGATTTCTATGAATAGCCAACTTAGGCATGGCCTAAGTTTGGGGTGTGGAAAGCAAGTAGGAATGAAAGCAATGTTGAAAGAAAGACATACTCATGTGAGCTTGTTGACTAAGGTTCAAAAGTCTAAATCCTAAAGTAAGAGAGTGCCAAGAGAAATAGAAGATGAAGATCTGTTGAATTAGCTTGACGAGCCTAACTAACGTCGCTGAAGTGGCCCTTCACTGAATTTTGGGTCAAATTATGGAAAACTATAAATATCTCATAGGAAAAAGAAAATAAAAGACTTTTAAAAAAAAGAATTAGATATTTTTACATTAGAGTTTTTGCATTCTTATCTTTGTATGAGTTTGAGAGAAATATTCTATTTTGGGAAGTTTTCATTTCTACACATGAATTTAAAAATTTGAAGTTGAAATCAAAGTTTATGTTGATTAGAATTTCTTAACTCTATCACATCCCTAATTGCCTTCATGATAGGTTTAGTTTCTTTTGTTTTTGTGATAGGTGGATAAAACCTTAATTCTACGGGTGCAATTATGGGGTTGGGTGTTTATCTAATGTAGTGTGTATTGTGTTTGTTTTATGTTATTTCTTTTCATTCAATTATTTGCAGTAATTGACATACGGTTAACTGATAGTCTAAGGTTACAAACTTGTGTTGTTCATCTTGTATTCCAAACATACTTAGAATAAAACTTTGAACATCTTTATAAGACACCAAAGTTGAAGAACGTTTTCACAACTAGAAAATTAAAACTAGTAGCGAAACTAGAATCAGAAACAGATTTAAAAAAATATACAAAATATTTTTCTCAAAGAAGAATTGTTGTTAATATGTGTCTAGAGAATCTTACTGATTCCAACAAACTTTGCAGAAACACGAAGTTACCAAGTTTAATGAACCAGTGAAGAACAAAAGAATAGAAGAATTGAAATTAATTCACAAATCTAAATTTGTAAAACACTTACCAGAATTTGGAAAATTTTTAATAGGAAACAGATCAAGTCTACTAAACTCATAGTATCCCCTTAAGGAAATCCCTCAATTTATAGAAAACAAAGGTTAGTGCAAAAAGGTTCTTATTGTGCCTTACCGGAAAGGTCACAAACCTCTTGGAAAAGTCACAATCTTTCAGAAAGGTCGTCATCTTTCATAAAAGTCACAACTTTCCATAAAAGTCATAATTTTTCATAAAAGTCGCAACTTTTCATAAACGTCACAACTTTTCATAAAAGTCGCAACATTTCATAAAAGTCACAACTCTTCAAAAAAGTCGCAACTCTTCATTTTCCATTCACACCTTTTTAAAACCCAACAATCCCACGCATGAATGGGGAATGACTCGAAGACAGAGAAACGGACCAGTATGTGTACTTTACAAGCAAGAATTAATTGCATCTAGATAAGTAGGTTTCCCCTTAAACTTTCCGTAGTGAACATATGTTGGATATACTCGGTCAATCGGTAGATGCGATATCATTGAACCGTCTAACTTTGTGTATACCTAAACAACCGTATGTCACACAATTAACCCTTTACCATTTATGGTTCTTACGGTTGTGTTCGTTTTATCCATGAACACCTCCTGGTTTCATGAGTGTATAGAGATATGGGCTTTTGACAATCATCTTCTTTGAAGCGGCTTACACTTCACACTCACATAGGTGATTCCTAAACGTTTTATCGCGTAGATACACTATTTGGTCAACTCTACCAAACTTAGCAAATCATTAAAACCATTAAGCTTTATTAACTCAGTAACAAGCCTTAATGTTGTATCCTTGTCCCTGAACATTGTCTTCATCATGAGAATGGATTGAGTATGTCGACAATGCTGAACCGTCATTCACAACTTTGTTTTTCTCCTTGAATCTAGATCTTGGGATCTCCAGTCTGCTAGATATAGTTACCTCCATGATGACTTGTCCTAAGCCGTAAATTCATTCCCTTAGATGATCTTTTAACTTCCTCTCTAGTTAGGCCTTTTGGTAAGTGGATCCGACATATTATCCTTTGACTTTACATAGTCAATTATGATAATTCCACTAGAGAGTAATTTTCTAACTGTATCATGTCTATGTCCTATTTGACAAGATTTTCCGTTATATATCATGCTCCATGCCCTACCTATTGCATCTTGACTGTGAAAGTGTATGTATGCATACTAATGCCAATGGTTTGGGCCAAAATAGAATATCTATCAATAAATTCTGGAGTCTTTCAACTTATTCACCGACCTTATCTAAAGCACCTAGCTAAAAGATCATTGTAGAGCTAGCGATACATGACTCTTTTGAAATATTTATAAGAGACTGCTCCTCTACCAATAGTAAATACATATCCACTCGTGAATTTTACTTCATTATTCCGATGATTCAATTTGCATCAATATATCTTTCAATATTGTTGGATATTGTTATAATGCAAGACATATTTTTAAGTATTATTTTAAATATTCCAAAACTTTATTTGTTGTCATCTGATGAATTTATTTGGGATCGCTTCTAAACGGACTCAGTTTAAAAAACAAATGCTATGTATGATCTCACACACTATATGATATACATCATGCTTCCCAAAAATCTAGCACAATCCAATTGTGAGTCAATTTTTTTTTCACTCTTTTGAAATGCAAAACTCACATTTTTTGGACGCTTGACAATATTGACATCCAAATATTCGAACTAGTTAAGTACCTTTTCAATGCAATGAGACCGTGAAAATGCTAAATATCATGGAGTTCTACGAATTCTTATATCTAAGATCGCATTAGCAACTCCAATAATTTTAATTCCACTTGCTTTATAGCATACTTTTAGTAGAATTTATGTCATTAGTGTCTCTATTGATGATCAACATATCACCAATATACAAACAAACAATGACATTATGATTTTAATGTGAACACATTTATCACTTCCATCATTCTTTAATACATTTGCCGACACGGTTTGAAGTTCACACACTTTCTTTTATTTACCAGGAACCACAAAAACCTCGGGTTGTTCCATGTAAATTTCTTCCTCCAATTCTACATTTAAGAAAGTTCTTTTCACATCCATTTGATGAATATGGAGGTCATATACCACACTAATAATTTTTGCATCTGAATGGATGT
Organism: Solanum neorickii; assembly: GCA_027704865.1. Taxonomy (NCBI): domain Eukaryota; kingdom Viridiplantae; phylum Streptophyta; class Magnoliopsida; order Solanales; family Solanaceae; genus Solanum; species Solanum neorickii. Next base: position 6,535,148 of record JAKWJC010000363.1, on the reverse strand, counting down.
AATTCTAATTTCTAACGAGTATATATATATATATTGACAAGATCAAAACCTTGGTTTTTTTGTCTAAAGCCTTTGACACAAAGTCGTGCTTTATATTTTTCAACAGTTCCATCAACTGTTGTTTTCCTTCTAAAGATTCACTTTGAACCCAAAGGTTTATTTTCTTGAAGAAGATCAATTAACTTCCAATATTGTTTATTATCACCATCTTTCCAAAGATTGAGTCTACAGAAGACACAGGAAATGATACAAAATCATATTCGAAGGAAGTAAATGTCCTTTAACATTTACTAAGCCTCTTAATGTCTTTATTAAGTACATTATCCTTTTCATTTCCTAGGTCTTTTAGACCCTTCTCTAGACTACTCAAGTGTAATTTTACAGTCCACAATCATAGGTCCTATTTAAATTCTTTTAGGAATAGAAACTAGGACTTTGACTAGATACCCCCACACTTTGAAATATTTCAAGTTGAATTTCCTTCCTTTCCATTTCTCATATGGAAAAGATTGTATTCTGATCAAACAAAACAATTTTTTTATAAAAAGACAAAACTCTTTGTTGTTCTCTTTTGCAGTAAGGATAGTTCATCCACACAAGTTTTTTCAAGCCCGAACTTATAAATAATGCATCCATATTTTCATTCAACGTTCGGTTTTTCATTATATTGAGGTGAATATAGCAGTAGTTTGATGAATATTCCACTTTCCAAACATATTTCTGCACAATGAGATTTATACTCTCCATTCTTATCACTTCTTTTATTTTTTCACACTAATTTTCAACTTTGATATTACATTGTCTAGACATTTCTATTGCTTCATCCTTACCAATTCAGCAAATAGACATAGTCATTTCTAATGCAATTCTCAATAAAATTAACAAATACTTTTTTTCACCATGAGATGGTGTTAACTTCATGTCATAAATGTAAGTTTAAATCAATTCTAAAGGATTAGAATTCCTTTCAACAAATTTATAAGAATGCTCAACATACTTAGATTCCACAAAAACTTGACATTTTTATTTATTGCACTCAAAGTTAGGCAAAACATCTAAGTTGATCAGTTTTCCTTACAAGGTTCTGTAATTGACATGCCCCAAGTGTTGATGTCACAAACATTGACTCAAGCAAGTAAGAACAAATAAAAATATTGAGTTTGAAAAGCTCTTCGCGAGGTAGCTTTTTCCTCACTAATATTTTGTTCCTATTTCTTACAATTTTGTGTGATACAAACATTGTTTAGATTGTCAAATATCCTTTTCAAAAGGGCATTTTCATAACTTTCAATATGATTGTTATAGAACTACCCATTAACAAAATTTCATCGGGTTCAATAAAGACAATATAGTCCAAATGTAATTTTTACAAAAACATAACAAATGACTATTCACCAATATTCATGTCTATGGAAATACTTTTACTATAATAGACATATCTTTTCATGAAAAATCACAACATTTAAATATATTTTCCATAAAAGAACACAATTATTTTGAACAAGTATATATATAATTTGGATGTTTCATACTAGTCACACTATATACTAGTAATAGAGAAACTCAGCAAACACAATACAAAATATAGTCCAAGAATTTTATGGGTTCAAAAATAGTTTTTCCACATATTTTAATGTTGGAAATATTATTCTACGAAAGAATTATAGTGTTGCAATTCTCTTTGACAATGTTTACACAATGTCAAACTTCATTCCATAGAGACAGAAAATCACAAATTCTAAGTCACTGGTATTTTTTCTCTATCATAAATAGATATACCACTTAGTATTTTAAATACTAACAATAAGGACAAAAAAAGTGTACAATTTATTTCTATATTACATTGAAGTTAGAAAATCAAAAGTACAAAATTTGACTTATTATGTGAACACTACACCATTTTAGGCCTACGACCACACTTATTCTGGTCTACACTTGTAAAGTGTTGCCTAAAGTAGTTTTGGGAACGCTTTTAAAGCGTAGCCAAAATTTTTAACTTATAGCTACAATAATTTTGGCAACACTTCAAAAGTGTACTCTTTAATTATATAAGATACACTTTATAAGTGTTGTTAAAATATGATATAATTGGCAACACCTATTTACATATATGACCACACTTCTAAAATGTCCTATTTTTATAATTGAAAAAACAACACTTTATAAGTGTTGCCTTAAAATTTTTTACTAAAATATTATATTCCCTCCAATATTTTTAACACTCCCTCCCATTTTTATTGGCCAAAAAAATTAAACATTAACAAAACATTTTGACTTCACTTTCCTCTTTCAGACTTTCCTTTTCACGTTTCTCTTTTAAGCAGAAGAATTGGCTGACTAAAGGTTCCGATACAAGCTGAAGAACTAAAGGTTCAAAGTGAAGAGAGGTGAAGATAGCTGAAGAAGTAGTTCTCTTTTCTGATACAAGCTAAAGATTCGATGAACTGAGCTGAAGAGTTGAACGATTCATTGAAGAGTAAGAACGATTTCTTTAAGAGTAAGAACGATTCTGTTTTCCGAAACTTATTTGATTTTTAGCTGAAGTGTTTGATTTTTAGCTGAAGTGGTACTTCTAAAACAGTCTTCTTGTTAGCTGAAGTGTTTGATTTTTTGTTTTGTGTATAGAAGCAATGAATATTGTTGGGTTGTTGACATGATGATGAACTGAAGCTAATTAGTCTCTCCGTCACACTTTTCTCTCAAGTGTCTCACTGAAGAATACGATTTCAAAGAGATTTTGTTGGATTTGGGTTTATCAGGTAAGAAATTTCATTTTGAAATTCTCAATTTTAACTTTAGGGTTTTTATATTCTTGTGTTTTTATGCAATTTTTGGGAGTGTGAATCGTAAATATTTAGATTTTCCTTTACTTTTCATGTTAATTTCTGCAGATGCTTAAGATTTTCTTTGTTCTTTTTCTGATTGCTGAACTGTTGCTTGTCCATGTTTAAGATCTTTCTTGCTATAATATTTATTTTAATCTGTGGTTACTGCTTTTTTTATTGTGCTCGCATTAATCTTTGTTTGTTCATTTGTTAATCACAATGATTTTGTCTTGTCTCTGTTTGCTGGAACAATTTTTTTGTTTTCAACTGTATGTCTTGAAGAGTGAAGAAGTCATTTTGTTGTTTTTCTAGTGCATTTTCAAGTATAGATAGTAACTTTAGCTAATTCAGTTGTTTTGGCCATAAGTATAGATAGTAACTCTATTTGTAGGAAATCTGTCAAAACGCGGCTGGGTCGACGAATTTCGCGACGGGACGTCGTGGTCATGACGGACCGTCGTGAACTTCGCGACTGGACGTCATGGTCATGACGGGCCGTTATGGTGATGACGGGCCGTCGTGGACTCCGTCGTTGTCACGACCCAAGGACCGAGCCGCGACTGGCACTCACATTTACCCTCCTATGTGAGCGAACCAACCAATCTAACCCTTATCATTTCAACATATATCAACAGAAAATAATGCGGAAGACTTAAACTCATTAATAAAAACCAATTCAATAACTATTATTCCCCAAAATCTGGAAGTCATCATCACAAGAACATCTATGATCAAATTACTAACTAAAAATATCTAAGAAGCTAAAAATACATAAGAAGCTAGTCCATGCCAGAAGTTCAAGGCATCAAGACTTGAAGAAGAAGATCCAGTCTAAGCTAGAAGCATTAGCTCACCCTGAATTTTCGATGTAGTAAAGACTGGCTTGAATTACTGTTGAGTCGAAGACGACGGCACGTTTGTTGCACTCCACAAATAACAAAGAAGAAAACATAAAAGTAGGGGTCAGTACAAAACACGGGTACTGAGTAGATATCATCGGCCAACTCAAAATAGAAGACAATATATATCAAGTAATATTATAAAATCAACTATGATACTCAACATGTAGCAACAACAAGTACTATATCATTAACAATTACCGTCAAGTTCACACATGAGGACTCAAGCCTCAATACCATACTCATTTGGGAATTATGTTCATTAGATTGAGTATATTAGCATCCTTCAAGATTCATTATCTTTATTTCTCTTGTGTCGGTACATGACACTCCGCTCCCTCATATTCTTTATTCCTCTTGTGTCGGTACGTGACACTCCGATCCCCTACTACTATGTGTCGGAACGTGACACTCCGATCCCCTAAATCTACGTGTCGGTTCGTGACACCCGATCCCCTAAATCTACGTGTCGGTTCGTGACACCCGATCCCCTAAGTCTACATGTCGGTTTGTGACACCCGATCCCCTAAATCTACGTGTCGGTTCGTGACACCCGGTCCCCCTAGTACTACGTGTCGGTTCGTGACACCCGATCCCCTAATCTCCTTCTATCAATTCATCAAGCCTTCTTTCTTACCAAGGCATCGTCAATCTCATTACTTTAGTTTATCACGCCTTCTTTTATACCAAGGCCTCATCATTAACAAGAGATTAGGTTTTTATCAAGATTTGGGATTCAATAGCTTCATCATGCTCAATATAATCACAATTATATAATCACATTCATGCAAGCATACGATCAAGCACATAGCAGGGTTTACAATATTATCAATACATATCATTCGCTATTAAGTGTTTTACTACAAATATCGTAAGAGAAACCATAACCTACCTCCACCGAAGACTAGTGATCAAGCAAGAATTTCCCAAAGCCTTGTGTTTTCCTCTTCTCCCTCGTTCGATCCTCTCTCTCTCTCTTGTTCTTTCTATTTTCTTTATTCAAACCTCTTTCTTTTACCCTAATTATCATATAATTAAGAACGAAGGATGGCAATAATAACCCACTAATTAATTTAAGGTCACCTCTTTTAACCCCCAAGAATTTGAGTTATTAATATAAACCCACGAAATATATAATTATAGCAAGAATAGTCCAAAACGCCCCTTTAAAACTTAACAGAAATCCGACTCCTCCTGGGATTACGCAACCTGTGATGGCCTGTCGTGCCTGCGACGGTCCGTTATGCCGGTTCGTCAGGGACTCAATTTCCTTAAAGAGTCTGTGACGGCCCGTCGTGCCTACGACGGTCCGTCCTGCACTTCCATCACGACGTTCAGAGAATCGTTCCCAGTACCAACTTTTTAAGAGTTGAAGTGTTTTGAAACGAGAGCTCACGACGGTTCATCGTACCTGTAACGGTCCATCCTGCAGGTCCGTCATAGAGTTCAGAGAGTCGATTTCAGTACTCAGATTTCAGAATTCCTAAGTGTTTTGGAACGAGACACCCTCGACGGTCCGTCGTGCCTATGACGGTCCATCGTGGAGTCCGTCGTCTCAGCCAGTTTTCCAGAAATAAAATCTGCTGCTCAAAACGACTAAACAGGTCGTTACAGTCGTCCCATACTTGCATGTTTCTTAGCTGCTCTCTTCTTTACCCTCGACCCCAGGTATGACGGATCGTTACGAGCACAACGGTCCGTCGAGGGTCTCCGTTCCAAAACACTTGAACTCTTGGAATATGGGTAATGGGGCTAGTTCTCTGATCTTCATGACAAACCTGTAGGACGGACCGTCATGGCTACGACGGTCCGTCAAGCTTTCCGTAACCCCACACTTTGTCAGACTTCCCCATCTTCCTTCAGCAACTGCACTACGCTGCCACCTACGGACCGTCACAGGCATGACGGACCATCACAAGCTCCGTAGGTGGTCTCTTCTGCTAATCATTCGTAATACTCATTGATAAGTACATTAAGTAGGCAATTTATTTATACTACTAGGATTTATTCTTTTGATTAACTTGTTTGGATCAGTAGCTTCTGTTTAGAAATTATTTTTGTTTTGTGTTTGGAAGAAATTGATTACTTTTGGGGCTCTTACATCTGAAATTTCAATTTAATTAAGTGTTAAATTTCTTAATTTTGTGTTCTTTCTTGATGGAACAGATTTGTTTACTAGAGGAATTGATATTCAAGCAGTTAAACTTGTTATCAATTCTGATTTTCTTAAGAACTCAGAAACGTATTTGCACAGGGTATGTATAACAGATCTTTGATCTTGCTTATTGACTTATATATTGTTTTTGCTATTTCATCATTGGTAATTTATTTTGCAGGTTGGACGATCAGGGAGATTTGTGAAGCTTGGTTTAGCTGTTAGCCTGGTTACTTTTGAGGATCACTTCACTTTGTATGTATTAATAATGTTCATTTCTTTTATACTAGATCATTAAGCTCTATGTGTTGATTTCTGCTACTACTAATAGTATCTATTTGATTGTGAGATATAGAATTGAACAAGAACTAGGAATAGAAATCAAGAAAATCCCTTCACAGATAGATTATGCTATATATAAAGTCTTCTATGTTAGCTCCCCTTATTTTTCTGAATAATTTTTTGATGAAGTAAATTGAGTTGTTTTATAGTCCTGGTAGGTTCTGATTATAGGGTGACTCATGGCAGTTAACTACAGTAGATAAGAAAAATGAACACTTCAAGATTCTTGAAAGATTTCCTTTTTCTTGATTAGTTCATTAAATTTTGTCTATCCTATTAATTCAGTGTCTTTCTTAATTCTTTCTATCCTATTAATTTTACTTATTTTCCCTTAGAACCAAAATCAACATTCAAAAATATTTGTGGAGGATTCAAAGTTTGATTTGGCATAACACAAGTGTCATGACTACGTAAGAAACTATTATTTTCTCATGACACCTGATTTTTGTAACTTAATCATGAATTTATTGATTCTTATTGAAATATCAAATATTTATATCTTCTTATAGGAATTCAAATATCCCATACAAGGATTGGATGAATTTAGCAAGGTATAGCAAACCCTATATTGATGGTGTGGAATCATTCCTAGATTTTGCTTACTCTTATGGAAATCCTCATGGAGAGGAAATTCAGTGTCCTTGTGCAAAATGTTGTAATATTCGTTAGACTCGAAGGATTGTAGTGTATGATCATCTAATATGCTATGGATTTGTTAAAGGTATACTAGATGGATCAATCATGGAGAATGGGATATCAAGTTGAATGTTGAAGATGATATGGATTGCTCGCGTGATGATATTGATGGATTGTTGAATGATCAATTTAGAGATGTTGCACAGGCAAAAGGAGCTTATAATGGTCCAAATGAAGATGCCAAAAAATACTATAACTTAGTTGAAGAGGCAAGCCAAGAATTATATCCTGGTTGTACAGGATTCTCTAAATTATCATTCACACTTCCTTTATATTTGTTGAAGTGTCTACACGGATGGAGCAATGAATCATTCACTTCTCTTTTAGAGTTATGAAAAGAGGCGATGCCCGAGTTTAAAATCCTCCCTGTTACTATAAAACCAAGTCTATGGTTAAGAATCTCGGCCTTGATTATGAGAAAATTGATGCATGTCCAAATGATTGCATGTTGTTTAGTAATGATCATAAGGATGATGAATTTTTTCATACTTGCGGAGCTTCACGATATATTAAAAATCCTAAAGTTGATGGTGAGGTTGAGTCTTCCAAAAAATCACATCGAGTGTCATCAAAGACTTTGAGACACTTTCCATTAATTCCTAGACTCAAAAGGTTATTTATGTTCTCAAAGACGGCAGATTCTTTGAGGTGGCATGATGAGGAGCGTTCAAAAGATGGAAAGTTGAGGCATCCCGCTGATGGTCAAGCATGGATCGATTTTGATAGGTTGCATCCAGAGTTCGCACTAGATTCTTGCAATGTGAGACTTGGATTAGCAAGTGATGGGTTCAATCAATTTCGAACCATGAGTATATCTCATAGCACATGGCCAGTTATGTTGATGACGTATAATCTGCCGCCTTGGATGTGCATGAAATCTGAATATTCTATACTTTCTTTACTTATACCTGGGCCACGATCACCTGGAAATGACATTGATGTTTACTTACAGCCATTGATAGATGAGTTAAAATTGTTGTGGAATTCTGGGGTTGAAACATATGATTCTTCAAGAAATCAAACTTTTCAAATGCGAGCAACTCTTATGTGGACAATCAGTGATTTTCCTGCATATGCTATGTTGTCTGGATGGAGTACAAAAGGAAAGTTTGTTTGCCCTTATTGTAACTATAACACTAATTCTCACTATCTTAAGCATAGTAGGAAAATGTGTTATATGGATCATCGTGTTTTTCTACCCATGGATCATCCGTGGAGATCTAAAAAAAGATCGTTCAATGGAAAAACTAAATTCAGGACTCCTCCGCCTTTATTAAAGGGAACTGATGTGCTTCATAACTTTCAAGGTTTTGAAAATGTGTTTGGAAAGAAGATAAAGAGATCAAATGATGGCCCATGGAAAAAAGGTCAATTTTTTTTGAATTACCTTACTAGCAGCAGAACTTGTTACGCCATAACCTTGATGTAATGCACATAGAGAAGAACATAGTTGATAGCATTCTTGGAACTCTTTTGGATATTCCTGGCAAAACAAAGGATCATTCAAAAGCCCGGTATGATTTAAAAGAGATGGAAATTAGAAAGAATCTTCATCGAAAGATGCTGGAGATGATAAGAGAACAAAGTTTGCAAAAGCTTGCTTCTCAATGAAAAATGGAGAGAAATCAGTTTTTTGTGTAGTTTTAAATACAACCAAGCTACCTGATGGCAGTGCGTCTAATATATCTAGGTGTGTGCAACTGGATGAAAGGAAATTGTCTGGTTATAAGACCCATGATGCTCATTTCATGTTACATTTCTTGCTTCCAATACCCATTAAAAGCATCCTTCCAGATCATGTGGCTATTGCTTTGATTCGTTTATGCTCCTTCTTCCAGCGTTTGTGTCAAAAAGTTATCACATTGGAGGAATTAGATTGCTTAGAAGTAGAGATAAGGAAAACAATAAATCAGTTGGAACGAATTTTTCCTCTGTCATTTTTTGATATAATGATTCATCTGCCTATACATTTGGCGAATGAAGTGAGATTAGGTGGTCCAGTTCAGAACCGATGGATGTATTCCACTGAAAGAGAAATGGGTACATTTAAATCATATATCCGCAATAGACGTTATCCAGAAGGTTGCATAGCAGAGGCACGTGTGGGAATAGACTGTATGAATTTATTTTCAAGATATCTGAATGGGGCTGTACAAACAAGATTTAATAGAAGAACCCAAAATAATGAGAATGTGACCCAACTGATGCAGAAACAGTAAGTTTGTTTCGTATTAAGGGATGTCCTATAGGAGCAAAGAAAACTGATCCATTTGTTTTCGATAACATACCACTTAGTCAGACACATGCATACTTATTGGGAAATTATGATGAGATTCAAGAATATATTAGGTACTTTACTTTAATATAGTATTTTCATTTGTATAATTAAGTTTTAACATATTTAATTTATTTATTATTTTAACAACAATATACATGTTGTGTAGAGAGCATATGCAAGAGGTTCATAATAATCCGCGAAGATCTAAATGGAGCAAGGCCAAGGATTATTGTCAAAACTTCTCTCAATGGTTTGAAACTCGTGCTTTGAAAGAGAATGTGCCTGATTTGATAAAACAATTATCTAGAGGACCAAATGTTGTTGCTAAAAGATACTCTGGGTATCTCATCAACGGATATAGATTCCATATTAGGCAGCGTGATGCAAGACGCAAAACACAAAATAGTGGTGTTACACTTGTTGCCTCAACTACGAGCTTTGCAAGCTCAAAGGATAAGAACCCGATTGCTGCAGATTTGACTTATTATGGTAGAATAGTTGATATAGTTGAGTTAGACTATTATATTCATTTTAAGGTTGTTCTCTTTAAGTGTGATTGGTATGAGGTTGAGAAAGATATGTATGGACTTAGTGATGTCTATTTTAACAAGAGATGCTCTCTGGAATAGCCTTTTGTGCTTGCATCTCAAGTACATCAATGCTTCTATGTGTAAGATCCATATGATCAAGATAGACATTATGTTATGAAGACTGTGCCAAGAGACTTGTTTAACATGAGTGATGAATTTGAATCTGATCTCCCACAAAATTATGAAAATGAGTTGTCTGAACACTTGACGGGACCATGCATACCAGAAGATGATGGTGAAGTTCCCTTAGTAAGGACTGATATACCAGAAACTGTTATTGATGTGCCTTCGGAGGAATTTGATACTCAACAACTTGAGGTCGAGTATGAAAAGGAGTTTGAAGATGAGTCTGAAGAAGAGTTTGAAGATGAATCTGAAGAAGAGTGTGAAGACGAGTCTGAAAATGAGTATGAAGATGAGAAGACGAGTTTGAAGATGACACTACACCATGAGTATTCTTATTTTTATGATGAACATATAGTGCTAACTCACTTTTTTTGTTATTTAACTGTTTTCGTACAAACACCTTAAGATGTCTATGTATTATGTTGGCTTTGTTTATGTGTCTGATTGTTGTTTGGTCGATAATTTATGTTGCCTTCTTTAATTTATGTAGTTATTGTCTTGTTGAGGAAGCTGTAATTCTAGCTTACTTTTATTTTATTTGACTGTATGTTGGCACAACTTGTATAACTAAGGTTAGTAATATCTGGAGTATGCATGTTAAATGTAAATTGTTGTTGTCATCTAAATTCTTATTTTTTCCTATTACTATTAGGAATTGGACATTACAGGCAGCACAATCAAGGCAGTGAAGGCAACACAGTGAAATCAGTCCTCCTTAAGTACTACTCCATTAATTTTCTGGAAGCTAAAGATTGGTTCACTACTCGTTCTAATTAGCACAGTGAAATCAGTCCTCTTCTTTTTGTAGGTTTGCTTTTTCTAGTTAGAAATAACATTATTATTGTTTTGTGGGTTAACTTACTGTTGGGAAAGAAAATAAAGATATTAAAAGAAGGCGGAAATAATGAGTCAATCAGCAGCACTAAAGAAAAAGGGTTCGAATCCGAACAAAGCTCAAAGCCTATTCAAGAATCTGAACTTTGATATGCAATATCGATCAAGTACTGAATTGGCTAACCAATTCAAGATTAAGAGAGAACAACTTGCTAACGAACACAATGATAAAGCTAAGAAAGAGCATGTACCAATAGCGCATAAAAGAAAGAATTTTGAGGATTTAATTCTACAACAAGAAAAGATTAAGTTGCTTGACATTAAATCAACAATTCAATTGTCTTCTAGAGAAGAGGTTGTTACCTCACATATAGTTTTTGGGAAAGGACAAACTAAGAAGATATTATTTCAATCTGGAGAGTCCATTCAAGAGAAAGAATTAAACCCTATGCAAAACTTTAGGTTCCAAATGTCTTCAAAGCAAGGTGTTACTGATTCAGTGTATGTGACTGGGGAAACATTTGGTAATTCAGAGGTACAACATGGTATTCAAGATCAATCAAACTTCAAATAGGTTAATAGGAAGTCTGCCATACCGACCACAAGTCTTGATTAGTTTCTAGCAGAACAACGGCTACAGAAAGAACATGATATTAATGATCTACCAAACTGCAAGCAGGTAAAGAGGAAGTCGGTCATACCAGCTACTAGTCTTGAACAGTTTCCAAAAAAAAATCGATACACATAGGCGATGAAACAAAAATAGATAACCACACAGTAGCTGATGATCTTGTGGATCAAGAAGAAATCAACAGGGATGAGTGTGCTATAGATGAGGAAATTGGCATTGATTGTAGTACTGAAGGTATGTCTTAAGCGTTATAAGATTTATTACTTATATAAAAGACATTTCTTATTTACTTACTGTTACATAAATCAAGAAATATTGGAGGCGAAAAAACTCTGAGGAAAAACAACGTGTAAAGATATTCACGCAAGAAATTTGGAAGAAAGAAAAGAGGTGAGATTTTATAAAGGGCAAGCAGTGGGACCAACTGGTAAGATAGTGTCCGAATTCACCAACTTTATAGGAACAATTTCAAGGAATCCTAGGTTCATCAAGTTGATGTACACTAGTTGGCATGCGGTGCCAGAAGATACTAAAAAGCGCATGTGGGAATATATCATTGTAAGAAAAATTAATTATTAAATTGCATATTTATTGTTTGTTTTTATAGATTGAAGCTAACTATATTTTATTTTACATAGTCCAAATTCATGATTCCAATAGAAGGAAAAGCGTGGGTGATGACTGGATTTCGTGATGCTTGGAAGCGATACAAGCAAAAAATTAAAGAGAGATTTTTTGATAAAAATAGTACCATTGAGGACATGCTAGCAAAACGTCCTAGTGACATTGCAGAAAATGTATTCCGTCAATTGATCGAGCATTGGAAAGACCCAACTGTTCATGTAAGGCTAAAATAGTACATTTCTATTGTTCAACTTATTTTGGATTATATCGATTCTATTTTTGTTTTATTTATTAATTCAAACATCTCTTTTTATATAATTATAGGCCATGTGTGAGATGAATTCTCAAAACAGGAAAAAGCAAAAATGGAGGCATCGAATGGGACCTATTAGTTTTGCAAGAGTACGCGTGGCATTGGTAATACTTAGCATCTTCGGCCATATACATTTAATCCATTTGTATTCCTCCAATAGATTGATGCATTTTTAAATATCTTTTTATATAATTTTTAGCGTGCAACCAAAGAAAACAATGAGGAACCATCAAAGTCTGAAATGTTTATTGCAACTCGTACAACAATAGGAAAGGAACTTCAGGCCGATACTCAAATTGCAATAGTAAGTTTTTTAAAGTGTATTAATGATGAATTTAATTCAGGTTTAAAATTTTTACATTGTTTGGAGGGTGATAATTTATTTTAATATGCTTGAAGAGATGTCAATTGAAGTTAACTGAATGAACCATAAACTCATTTAAGCTAGAGAGAAATTAGAAGTACTTGCATATAATATGAATGTCAATTTTATTCAATAGGCTGAACTTCAGAATCGCCAAAATTCCGGGGAAACTGCAGATGATACTTTTATGGCAGTGTTTGGTAAGGAGCAGCCTGGTCGACTTAGGTGCTATGGTAGATCAGTGACAGGAAGTACTTTGAAGAAAGATGAGGAAGATAGCAAGCTAAAACAAAAACATGCTAATGAAATCACTTTTCTGAAAGAAGAAACGAATGAAATGAGAGAAGAAATAAGAGAAGAAATGAGAGAAGAAATGCTTTTTTTAGTAAATTGCTTCAAAACAACCATGGATTGAATGTTTGAGGTATACAAGAGGGTGTTGTATCTAACATTGCTTCACCTATTGATGCGGGTAGTGCACAAGCTGTAAAAGTCCAAAATCCTCTACAATCTTCCGGGTCAATTCATGATCCGATTCTTCAAAAGGTATTTAGTACTTTTTCAAATTAGTCCTCTCAGTTTCTCAGAAAGTCTTCTTGTTTGTAATTGGCTTATTTATTAACTTCATGTTTGAATCATTCAAAGTAGCTTGAAATATGTTCTAGTCTTACAGGGATCCTCCAATGATGTGAACTTCGCGTCAAAGTAGAAAAGGAGGTCTTTCTAGGCTGTAGAGGTATGTGATTAGTTGATTGCTATCAAGTTATATCCCAGTGAATTAGGTTCCTCTTTGGATACTTGAAATAAGTGAATTAAATTGCATATATGAAGATCTCAATTAAAATTTGGTTACTTTTTGCCTTGCTCTGATGAGTATGAAGTAACTCTGAACTTGTTATGTATTCTCGATATGGTTTTGAATATTATTGAATGGTGGAGAAACACTCTAAATACGACTGAGTTTTCTTTCTTTAGTTATTGTTAGTGGCTTTGGTTTGAATTGAGCTAAGGTTTTGTTTCTCTTGACCACTATTCATCTTGCTTGTTTGGTATGGTTGAAGTGTAGTTTTGCTATGTCAGATTTAGTTTCCTTGTTTGATCGTGTGGAACATATTAACTACAAAAAGAAACTAATCTAATTTTCTTTAATTTTTTCTACTGCTGGAATCTGCAATCTGTAATCTGCAGATTTGTTGTTAATGTTTTCTGTAACTTACAATCTGGACATGTCTCTCTTTAGTTGTTGTTATTATATTTGGTTGAAATTGAGCTAAGGTCTTGCTTCGTTTGTTTCACTGTTTTTTTGGCATTTGTATATAACATTGTAGCATGCTATAGGTCTGTACTAGCTTGCAAACTGGTCTGTCTAAACGTCTTCAAACAAACATTGGCATGGTATGGAATCTGCAATCTGCAGATTTGTTGTTAATGTTTTCTGTAACTGCTGCTTCTATATATAAATAAGTTTGTCAGTAAAGTCTATTTTTTTTCTTATTATATAGAATATGCATGTTATAACTATAACTTTTGACATCCTAGTAGAAGGCATGCTTCCATTACCACAAACAAAAAAACAAATAATTATCAGGAGAATCTAATTGTTTGTGTCTCCTAATTAATTCCTTTTTTCTTTAGTGTTCGTGTTAGTTTGCGTGCATCATGGTTATTGTATAACACAAAATATTTTATATTGTTTCTTATGAAGTTTGAACCCTAATGCAATTTTTCATTGTTGAACTCTTTTGGAATTCTAGACACCTAAGGGAAGATCATCTACTTTGAACATCAAAAGACAAGTAGGCATCTACTTTGAACATCAAAAGATGCAATCTAATTTTCTGTAACTGCTGGATTTCTTGCCTCTCTATATTGTTGCAATCTGAACTTCTTACGTCTTCTATATAACTGCCAATATCTTATTTGTGTAGGGAAATGGAGGTGATCAAATTTGAAGTGGATGATGAAGAGTTTTTGAAGTATTGTAAAAGTTTAAATACATATTTGATTTATTGTGTACACATTTAGAATATTGATGTACAAGTATGGGTATGTACACAACACATACTATCTTTTGAAGTAATTTATGGGAAATCTATAAATTTGAATTACTTATTAGCACTAGCGATTATTTATTGCATTATAATATTGGAGTATTTTAATTAAAAAATGTGGCATAGGACTGTAAATTGTGTATGCACTTGAGCAAGGACAACACTTCAAAGTGTTGTCATACATTAGATAGAAAAGGCAACACTTGATAAGTGTAGGCAATATGGTAGCAAAGGTCACGCTTCAAAGTGTAGCTGATAAGGCAAAACTTATAAACGTAGCAACAAAAGCATGGATTTTTTTTCTTCTAGGCTACGCTTGAAAGTGTAGCTGATAAGGCAAAACTTATAAACGTAGCAACAAAAGCATGGATTTTTTTTCTTCTAGGCTACGCTTGAAAGTGTAGCTGATAAGGCAACAGTTTTAAGCGTAGCTACAAAGTGTAGCCTTTTTGAATTTGAGGCTACGCTTAAAAGTGTTGCTCATATGGCAACACTTCTAAGCGTAGGTAAAAAGCGTGGCCTTTTTTCTTTTTGGCTACGCTTAAGCGTAGCTGATAAGGCTCGTTTGTAAAGTGTCGTCTAAACTCTAAGGTTTCGCTGCTTTCGGCCATACCTGGAAAAGTGTGGCTTAAACTCAAAAAGTGTGGATTTTTACCAAAGGCCAAACTTTTTCATAGTTTAGGCCACACTTCTCTAGGGTGGTTGGAGACATAAAATGTTGTAGTGGAAGTTTTCAAATTCTTCAAACCAATTGCATAGTCCAATTTATCCAGAGTATAAAACCACAAAAATTTTTAGTCAACAAAAATCAGACAAACTAACATTTCTCATGGAGTACAAAACTACAAAAGTCTTTTTTTTCTCCAAACAGAATAACACATAATCTTTATCACATAGAAATGTTTTTCTTATCAAATAGTCTTCCAACTATAACATTTTAACATACTATTTTATCAAACAAAAATATGCATCTCCCATTTTCGCAAACTAAAGAATTTAAAAAGCAACAATATTTACGAAATAAATTCATTCCACAACATATGGTTTGAAGATCTTTTTCCAAAGGGAATCATAAAAAAAAATCAAAGATGATAACTCTTAGAAACTATTTTCCTCTTTAGATAATTTAATAAGAAAGTTACCTGGTAATATTTAAACGAAATACCATAAAAATTTTCTGTTACAGTCTCACTTTGACCTTGCTAAACAAAGAAACGAATTATGGAGAAGTAATGCATTTATCTTCTACTTCTATGATCAGATTCTCTCAATCTGTTAATTACAAAAATACTAACAGTATATTAACTTCCTTAAGATTCTTGTTTATCTTTTATTCCAAATTAGCTTAGAACAAAACTTTGAACATCTTTGTAAGACAACAAAGTTTAAGAACATTATCACAACTAGAATCAGAAATAGATTTAATAAAAAATATACGAAATATTTTTCTTAAAGAAGAAGTGTTGTTAATATGTTTCTAGAGAATCTTACTGATTCTAACAAACTTTGCAGAAACACGAAGTTACCAAGTTTAATGAACCAGTGAAGAACAAAAGAATAGAAGAACTGAAATTAATTCACAAATCTAAAATTTGTAAAACACTTACCAGAATCTGGAAAATTTTAAATAGGAAAAAGATCAAGTCCACTGAACTCACAACGTCCCCTTAAGGAAATTATTCCCCTCTAGTATCCGAGGTTTGATTTGGAATATGACCTCCCAGAGTTAAATGATCTCAATCACCAGAGTATAGATACCAAAAACTCCGATGTCAACGAACCACTCAACGACAAAAAAGTACACTTAGAATACTAGATTTAGTAGTTGGAGAAGAATTCCATGAATTCTATATTAAAAATGAGAGGAAATCCCTCAATTTATAGAATACAAAGGGTAGTGCGAAAAGGTTCTTATTGAGCCTTACCGAAAAGGTCACAAACCTTTGGAAAAGTCACAATCTTTCAGAAAGGTCGTCATCTTTCATAAAAGTCACAACTTTCCATAAAAGTCATAATTTTTCATAAAAGTCGCAACTTTTCATAAACTTCACAACTTTTCATAAAAGTCGCAACATTTCAGAAAATTCACAACTCTTCATAAAAGTCGCAACTCTTCATTTTTTATTCACACCTTTTTAAAACCCAACAACTTAATCCTAGCCTAGATCTTTGATTGATAATTTAAAATGATTGATTAAAGTGGATAATTAGTCTAATGCATGCAATTTAGGTTTGATGTCTATGATTTTCTTGAAAGAGATATTATGGATGAGATGAATTCACCCAAATCTGCTTGAATAAAAGATTAACTCTTTATGGTATTCGATCCTGACTCTTAGTTGGATATTTTTATTTTCAATTATTACTTATTCGCATGATTATTTTCAAGGATTCTTTGGGTGTTATCACTATACAAAGTATGCTAACATGTCATTTCAACTTATTGAATAGTTAACTATTTTAAAATTGCTACCGGATTTGTTAGTGAAACCTCATTCTCCATATAAGTTTACAGAACAATACAATACAAATGATGTCTGAGACTATTTATAAGGCATTGAAAGGAGGTTATGCTTGGATTCATTGTATTTGAAAGATTATTTTAACTTCTACCGTCATGTTTTGAAAAAGATAGTCATAGCATGGAAGACACCCCTTAATTTGCAATGAACACTATTATCCTACAGAAAACTTGTGAAGTTCCAAAAGTTTATATACATCTCTGCCTTTCATTTTTCATTTTTTGATGGGTCCATTGAAAAAAATATCTCTATCTCCAAAGATAGGCATAAGGTAATTGTAAACTTTGTCTTTCCCATACTCCACTTCGTATATTAAAGGAGATATGTTCTTGTTTGTTGAAAGGAGAATCACACGAGAATATTATTGTAATAGGAATTACACGAGAATATCCTTGTGCTTGGTTTGAGACATTATTATGCAATGTTATAAACATGCACAAAAAGCAGAGGTGTACAGAACAAAATATGCATTTTTTTACTTAAATTTTAACACACACTATTGCTAGTAAAAATTTTGGGCATGTAGTTGTATGAGATCCTTCATCTAGAATAAGAATAAATGAACGAATATAATAATTTTTCTTTCAAGAAATGGCCTTTTGAGCTTTAGAGCTTCTAAGGTTTGATCATTTGTTTGTAGATTAATTTATTTCTTCAATGAATCTTTTTTTATTTTAGTTTCTTTTCGCAAAATAAATATAACAAAGTCAAAGTAGAATTACATGCAACAGGAGAAAATAATTAAGTAATTTTACCTTTGACTGACAATGGAATTTTATAATTAATTTGTAAAAATAATATTTTCAATAGAGAACAAAGTATATGGAAATATTCATGTAGTAAATAACATATCTCCAAAACATTCACTTGTTCAACTTGTAATTTATTTATAATTTAAAGTTGTACATAGTAAATATGATGTTAATGTACAAACCTTGTCTTGCTAAAAAAAATACGAATGAAATGCTTCCGAAATATGGAACATACACCTTAACTTATATAAGAAAAATTGTGGCTATTGAATTGCAATGAGTAAGTGATTACACTTCTGACTCAACACTGCAATTTAATCCCCTCACTGTACCCAAGGTTATGGATTAATTTCTCCCAAGATAAAACGGATTAAACTTGTTAAAGAAATAGCGGTACCTCAAACTTCTTTAACTTCAACAAACTTTTGAATAGAAACAAGTCACACAGACTCAGTCGATCGACACTTTTATTTTATTTGAGAGAAAAATAAATCGAGAGAAAGAAAAATTTTCAGTGTTTTAAAAAATTAAAAATTGACTTCCTTTTATAGCCATTACCAGCAAGGAACATGTTTGTTCAATGAAATCTGTTCAGACCCATTTTATCCAGAAAGTTGTGTCTTTTGGAAAAAATAACAACTTTTCAGAAAATTGTGTCTGTTAGGAAAATAACGACTTTTTGGAAAGTAACGACTTTTCGGAAAGTAACGACTTTTCAGAAAGTAACGACTTTTCGAAAAGAGTAACAACTTTTCGGAAAACTGATTAAATAAATTTTGTCAAAAAAATAATCCAAATCCGAAGCCGAAGCCGAGTCCGAGCAAGCGACGACGACGACGGCGCGAGGGGGCATCTTCTTCTTAGCTCTTTAAGAAGTAATGGAAGTGTTTCCTTCTATAAGGACAACAATTTCCCTTTCTTTTTCCAATATGGGAGAAATGACTTTTCATTTGCACTTGGCAAATAACTTTTCATTTTCCCTCCGAAGTAGTTCCCTCACTTTTCATATTCTCTCTTTTCTTTTCCCATTCACACTTGCTAAATCCCAAAAATACCCCACATGAATAGGGAAGACTATTGTTAAAACATATGCATGAAAAAACTTGTGTGTCTTGTATGTAAAGGTTAATCGTATCTGGATAAGTAGGTTTCCCTTTAAACTTTCCATAGTGAACATATATCGGATATACTCGGTCAATCGGTAGATTTGATATCTTTGAACCGTCGAGCTTTGGTGTATACCTAGACAACATATGTCACACAATCAACCCTTGAACTGTTCTTAGTTCTCATTGTTTTGTTCGTTTCAGCCATGAACGCATCTTGGATAGTAAGTGCTTAAAGAACTGGCCTTACCGGATTCTCCTTGAAGCGGCTTACACTTCACACTTACATAGGTGATTTCTAAATGTGTTATCCCATAGATACACCATTTGATATTCCCTGTATCAAACTTAGAAACCATTAAAAATTCCTTATGTCTTTATCCTGGTTACTAAACATTGTCTCATCATGAGAATGGACCATAAAATAATAATGTTTTTTTTCCTTTTCTTTTGACAATGTTGAACCGTCATCAATGACTTTGTTTTATCTCCTTGAACCTAGATCTTGGGATCTCCAGTCTTCTAGGTAAAGTTACCGCCAAGATGACTTGTTCTCAGCCATAGTCTCATTCCCGTCGATGATTTCTCAACTCCCTCTCTATTTAAGCCTTTTGTAAGTGGATCCGACACATTATCTTTTGACTTCACATAGTCAATTGTGATAATTTCACTAGAGAGTAGTTGTCTCACAGAGTTATGTCTTCGTCTTATGTGACGAGACTTGTCTTTATACATAATGCTTCCAGCCCTTCCTATTGCAGCTTGACTATCACAATATATGCATATAGGGGCCATTGGTTTGGGCCAAAATGGAATATCTTCTAAGAAATTTCGGAGCCATTCAGCTTCTTCACCTGCCTTGTCTAAAGCAATGAATTCAGACTCCATTTTAGAGATAGCTATACATGTTTGTTTGGATGATTTGCAAGATATTGCTCCTCCACCAATAATAAAAACGTATCAACTTGTGGATTCCCAGTAATCCAATTTGCATCACTATATCCTTCAAGAACGTCTGAATATATGTTGTAATGTAAAGCATAGTTTTGAGTGTCATCTAAGTATCCCAAAACTCTCTTCATTGCCAACCAATGATTATGATTAGGATTACTTGTGTATCGACTCAGTTTACTGATAGCGCAAGCTATGTCTGGTCGTGTACAATTCATGACATACATTAAGCTTTCTAGTACGCTAGCATAGTCCAATTGAGACTGACTTTCACCTTTATTCTTTGCAAGATGAATATTTACATCAATTGGAGTCTTTGCCCTTTTAAAATTCAAAAATTTGAATTTTTCAAGTATCTTTTGAATATAATGAGTTTGACACAATGCTAGACCGTTAGGAGTTTTAAGAATTTTAATTCCTAATATCACATCAGCAACTCCTAAATCTTTCATATCAAACTTACTAGCAAGCATACGTTTTGTAGCTTTTATATTAGCAATGTCTTTGCTCATTATAAGCATATCATCTACATATAAGCATAAAATAACTTCCTAATTTGAAGTATCTTTAATGTAAACACATTTATCACATTCATTGATCTTAAATCCATTTGACAACATGATTTGATCAAACTTTGCATGCCATTGTTTTGGTGCTTGTTTTAGCATATAAAAAGACTTAATAAGTTTGCACACTTTCTTTTCTTTACCAGGAACTACAAAACCCTCTGGTTGTTCTATGTAAATTTCCTCTTCAAGCTCTCCATTTAAGAAGGTTGTTTTCACATCCATTTGATGAATTTCAAGACCGTATACTGCAGCTAGTGCAATTTACATCCTAATTGATGTAATCCTAGTCACTGGCGAGTATGTGTCAAAATAATCAAGACCTTCTTTTTGTCTAAAACCTTTGACAGCAAGTCTTGCTTTATATTTGTCAATAGTTCCATCGTCTTTCATCTTCCTTTTAAAGATCCATTTTGAACCCAAGGGTTTGTTCCCTTGAGGAAGATCAACCAACTCCCAAGTATGATTGCTTAAGATTGATTCAATTTCAGTATTAACAGCCTCCTTCCAAGTGGTTGAGTCGCTAGACAACATTGCTTCCTTGAATGTTTGAGGCTCACTTTCAAGAAGAAATGTTACAAAATCTGATCCAAATGAAGAAGATGTCTTTTGACGTTTACTGCGTCTTGGACTTTCTTCATTTTGTTCATTCTCTTTTGGTTCTTCTCTGGGTTGTTTATATCCCCCACTAGATGACTCAAGTCTAGTTTTATACGGATAGGTATGTTCAAAAAATTCAGCACTATCTGATTCCATTGCCGTATTATCATGAATATCCGGATGTTCGGACTTATGAACCAAAAATCGACATGCCTTACTATTTGTGGCATATCCAATGAATACACAATTTACAGTCTTAGGTCCTATTTTTACCCTCTTAGGTATAGGAAATTGTACTTTGGCTAGACACCCCCACACTTTGAAATATTTCAAATTGGGTTTTCTACCTTTCCATTTCTCATATGGAATTACATTTGTCTTTGAGTGAGACACTCTGTTAAGTATCAGATTTGCTGTAAGGATAGCTTCCCCCCACAAGTTCTGTGGTAAACCTGAACATATAAGTAATACATTCATCATTTCTTTTAAAGTTCGATTTTTTTATTCTGCAATTCCATTAGATTGAGGAGTGTAGGGACCAGTAGTTTGATGGATTATTCCATTTTCTAAACATATTTCTGCAAATGGAGATTCATATTCTCCACCTCTATTACTTCTGATCATTTTGATCTTTTTATCTAACTGATTTTCAACTTCAGTTTTATATTGCCTAGATGCATCTATTTCTTCATCCTTACTATTTAGCAAATAGACATAACAATATCTAGTGCTATCGTCAATAAAAGTTATGAAATACTTTTTCCCACCACGTGATGGTGTTGACTTCATGTCACAAATATCGGTGTGAATCAATTCTAAAGGATTTGAATTCATTTCAACAGATTTATAAGAATGCTTAGCATACCTAGATTTAGCACAAATTTGACATTTTGATTTATTGCACTCAAATTTTGGCAAAATATTTAAGATAATCAGTTTCCTCAAGGTTTTGTTATTAACGTGTCCCAAACGTTCATGCCATAAACATTTAGACTCAAGCAAGTAAGAAGAAGCAAAATCTTTATTCATATCAACTGCAATTACATTGAGTTGAAAAGGTCATCACTAAGGTAGTCTTTTCCTACATACATATCATTTTTGCTTACTACTACTTTATCAAAAACAAATACACATTTAATCCATAATTGGTAAGAACTGGAATTGAAACTAAATTCTTTCTCAATTCTGGAACATATGAGACCCTATTCAAAATCACCACCTTGCCTGATGTCATTTTTAATAGGACTTTGCCAGTTCCTTCCACCTTTGCAACAACGGAGTTTGCCATAAACAATTTTTCATCTGTAAGTGCTGGAGTATATGATGAAAATAATTCTTTGTTGGCACAAAAATGGCATGAGGCACCACAATCTATCCACCATTCTCTTAGATTTCCAACCAAGTTACATTCTGAAAGCATTGCACATAGATAGTCCATTTCTCCTTTGGATTCAGCCAAGTTTGCTTGATCCTTCTTTTTCTTGTCCTTCTTAGGACCCCTTCATTCATTATCCCTATGACCATGTTTACCACAATTGAAGCAGTTTCCATTGAATTTCTTCTTAGGAGGATTAGTTTTTTGGACCAGATGCTTTCTTTATTTTCTTTAATTTTGTGGGATCTTCTTCAACAAAATTTACTCTAGATATTGCCGAATTACCATGTGACCTCTTTTCTGCAGCCTTATTATCCTCTTCGATCCTCAACCTTACTATGAGATCTTCAACATTCATCTCTTTGCGTTTGTGTTTCAAGTAGTTTTTAAAGTCCTTCCACAATGGAGGTAACTTCTCAATAATTGCAGGCACTTGAAAAGCATCATTCACAACCAATCCTACAGCAAGGAGATCATGGATTATGACCTGCAATTCTTGAACTTCGGTTACGACAGTCTTACTGTCTATCATCTTATAGTCCAGAAATTTTGCCACAATGAATTTCTTTATTCCGGCATCTTATGTTTTGTACTTCTTTTCTAAAGCATCCCATAGTTATTTTGAGGTTTTGGCATTGCTGTACACATTAAACAGATCATCTTGCAGACCACTCAAAATATAAGTTTTACACAAAAAATCTGAGTGTGTCCATGCTTCTATTACCAAGAATCGTTCATCAGCTGGAGTTTAATCTGACACAACATGAATATTCTCATTAATGAACTTCTGCAGACTGAACGTAGTGAGATAGAAGAACATCTTTTGCTGCTATCTCTTAAAGTCGACTCCAGAAAACTTTGCAGGTTTCTCAGCCGGCGCTAAGACAGCATTTAAACGATTATGTGCAACTGTTGTTGTTGCAGCACTTACTGTTCCAGCATTTGTTTGACTTGAATTAGTTTTTCTTTTCTGTCACAAATGGCAGATAAGTTAAATATTTAAAATACGAACAGTAAAGAACAAATCTTTACACAAACTGTTTCTGATTTAACGATAAAGTTTATATGTTATTTTAATCGTTAATCGAATTAATTTTTAAAAAAAATTCAAGTAGAGCAGAAAACCATAAAGGTTTTAATCTCCAGATTCCTCAAAAATACAGAAACAGTTAAATGTCTTAAGATTGTTATTCTTACAATAACCTTTATTTATAAGGTTAATAAATAGAAACAGAAATAAGATGAAGCAGAAAAAATATAAAATACAAGAACTAATCCGAGTCCACAGAAACTACTGTGTGTCCTTAAAAATTTAATCCCCTCACTGTACCCAAGGTTATGGATTAATTT
Source organism: Solanum neorickii (assembly GCA_027704865.1). Taxonomy (NCBI): domain Eukaryota; kingdom Viridiplantae; phylum Streptophyta; class Magnoliopsida; order Solanales; family Solanaceae; genus Solanum; species Solanum neorickii. The sequence goes on along the minus strand of JAKWJC010000363.1, from coordinate 6,511,198 downwards.
CTCCCAAGATAAAACGGATTAAACTTGTTAAAGAAATAGCGGTACCCCAAACTTCTTTAACTTCAACGAACTTTTGAACAGCAACAAGTCACACAGACTCTGTCGATCGACACTTTGATTTTATTTCAGAGAAAAATAAATCCAGAGAAAGAAAAATTTTCAGTGTTTTAAAAAATAGAAAATTGACTTCCTTTTATAGTCATTTTCAGCAAGGAACATGTCTGTTCAGTGAAATCTGTTCAGACCCATAATATCTAGAAAGTTGTGTCTTTTTGAAAAAATAATAACTTTTTGGAAAATTGTGTCTGTTAAGAAAATAACGACTTTTTGGAAAGTAACGACTTTTCGGAAAGAGTAACAACTTTTCGGAAAACTGATTAAATAAATTTTGTCAAAAAAATAATCCAAATCCAAATGCAAAGCCGAAGCCTAGGCCGAGCGAGCGACGACGACGACGGCGCGAGGGGGCATCTTCTTCTTATCTCTTTAAGAAGTAATGGAAGTGTTTCCTTCTATAAGGACAACAATTTCCCTTTCTTTTGCCGATATGGGAGAAATAACTTTTCATTTGCACTTGGCAAATGACTTTTCATTTTCCCTCCAAAGTAGTTCCCTCACTTTTCATATTCTCTCTTTTCTTTTCCCATTCACACTTGCTAAATCCCAACAGTTTTATTGTTAAATTTAATAAAAATAAATTTTATTTTTAAAGTAACAAGTAAATATTTTATAATTATAATTGTGTTTGGGGGAAAAAGTTAAAACAACTTTTTCTTGTTCTTAAAATTCTTGAATTCTTCTTACAATGGAATTTTAAAGTTTTGTAGCTAAATGTATTATTTGGAGTTCAACTCTAAAATAATGTAAAAACTTTTTATTGTGAAATTCCTCTAAAATATAAGAATTTGAGATTATTTATCAAAATAAAGATATATGATATAAAGATAGAAACAATAAGCTTTTTTATTTAGACAATGACTTGTTGCAAGTTACATTGAACAACAATTAAATTCCATATGTATTATTCCTTTCTCTGTCACGCTATAAAATTTTAATTCTTCAACTTATGCTTTCAGTAGTTTCTATAATTCGGCCTTCGGGAGGCCGGTGCCCACATTCACACCATTCACCATCACAATAATAGATAGGAATACCTCCACAAAGACGTATGCAGTCTGCATCTGTCTTGCAACAACACCTAGGAATGTCTATTGCGTCAACCTTTGGCGAGACACCTATCAAATTAAATGTTAGAAGCTATAATTAATAGAAAAACACATTTCATATTTAAGCACAAGAAGCTTTTCAAAATTAACTTAGAAAAATATTAGAGAGAAGTGTATGATACTCCAGTAATAATAGATCAAATCAAGTGAAAGACTTACATATCTGTATCATCATAAACATGAGGAAAAAAGTCCACACTTTGAAAGCCATATCTTAATTATTTTGTATGCTCACTATGTTACTTGATGATGATATTTTACTTTCTTTGTGTCCAATTTATAGTACAGTTAGTTGACTATTTAAAATATATTTATATTTTGTGAATATTGTAATAAATTCATCTTTCATTTTGGGTCAATTACATTTAATTTGACATGACTCTATATTTTGTTCATTGGAACATGTTATTTGCACATGTAAGGTGTTCAGATTTTATTTGACTTAATATGTATGTCATTTCGACATATGTCACAATTCTATTAGCTCTTCTATTTAACTTGTCATGTTTTATCAAATGACACGTGATACAAAACTTGGCCTCTAGGAAAAGATAACATCCTTGACTAAATAAAATGGGCTATAAATATAATTATATTTAATATGCGAATAAAGAAGCAAATATTATAAATTTTCCTACAAGGAAAAGGCCTTATTCCTTTTTTAGATCTTTTGTGGTTTGATCATTTATTTCACCATTTTTCTTTACTGATTAATATTTTGTTATAAACAGAATTTATTATTATCTTATGCTCTTTCTATGAAACATACTCAACAAAGTCAAACTAGAATAATATGAAAGAGGAAAAATAAAACTATTTTATTTTTATTTTATGTACCTTCTACCAAACAAACTTAAGAAAGAAAAATAACATTACATGAGAACAAATATAATAATGTAATTTTTTTTCTTTTAGATATGATGGAATCAATAAATATATTTAAACATATCTAGAAAAATTAATATTATCAATGTAATAAACTACTCATCCTGAGAATAAAGTATTGCACAATCAAATAGAGGCTAAATAATTTGAATTTTATCAGTTGTGAATATTCATCTTAAAATAATACGTTATTCGGTCTCGACCAATAATTTTAATGTTAGTTCAACATAAAAAAATATTTTATCATCAAACACCCCTCTTAAAAAAGGCTATATTTTGTTAAGTATAGATAATTAATGTAGCATGCAAATATCATGCTAACGAGAGATTATTTATCAAAAGAAAGGTATATGACATGAGAACCCCGTTGAAAAATTCAAGAAATTGCTAAACTATGTGATATTCCTTAGTTTGTGTAACCCAATAAATAATTACTATTCACGACCCCCTGGAATAATTCATAAAGGCCAAGTTTGTATGGTTTTACTATGTGGCCTTAACACAGTTATAAGGGTGAAGCCCATTTTTCCTTTGCATTCGTGGGTTCTCCATATCGCTATTGAGAGAAGATGCTAACCCATCATGACCACCTTTGGATATTTTGATAAGTGTAACATCTCTTAAATTGAAATAACTTGGAATGATTTAAGGATTGCAAATAGTGGTTTTTGGAAGGAATAAAATATGGTATTTTTGCTAAGTGAAAGATAGTTGATTTTCTTTTATCAATTTTAAACGATCATAATTCCTAGATCAAGATGAGTTAGGTGTTTTCCATGTATGTTTGGGAAGCTCTTGGAATAATATTTTCGACGCTGATGTGTTTGCGCAATTCTGAGTTCGTATGAGTGAGTTATTTCCTTTGGAAGTTCGGCTATTTGATTAATGAAATTCTAATTTTGTTTTTGGAAGGTAATTTACTGGGGTAAAATAAGATTTTATTTAGTTTATAAAAGGTGAAGTTTCATGCTAGGGCTTTGAGAAAAGAGAAAAGAGGAGAAACAAGGCGAAACAAGTAAGATTCGTCAAGATCATGCATTCTTGGTTGTGAATTTCGCCGCCGATTCAATCCTACGAGGTATGTGAGATTTCATAACGTTGGGTCAGTTCACACACACACGAAGCATGATTCAGTTTAGCGAATTTAAGTATTTGAAAGTATAGAAATCCCTCACTTCTTTCATATTCTTTTTTTTTTGCGTTGGAGTTTATCTATAAAATGTTTCCCTCTAATTCGTGCTTGCGTGTGTTTCAGATAATCATGCCTCCAAGAAGAGCAACACAAGGTCGTCCTGCTAGAAGCAACTTCGAAGAGCTAGAGGTACCTAATGCTCCGAATGTGAAACCTCAAGGAGAAGTCACCTCCACTGAATACCGTGAGACTTTTAGGATGTTAAGCAAACCGATGACCAACCAAGTCGGGAAACAGAGAGAATCTCGATAGGATAAGTGTCACGCCCAGAGCTACCCCCGAGACGCGAACACGGAACCTAGGACCACACGTGATCCCATCCTAACCCTGCTGGCATGATCATGAGCATACTAAAGATAATAAACTGATGCAGAAGTTAAATCTTAATTAAATTGGAAAAGATGGGGAATACCCATATTCTATAACTGAGATATTTGAAAACAATGAGTTTAATACAAAGAATTTATTAACTCAATATTAAGCTGAAACTAACTATGTCTTAAATAGGCCTCAAAATTTGACTGGAAATACTGGGACAAGCGCCCTCTAAATCTAGCAAAAACTGAAACTAAATGACTAAAGACTAAAAAGAAACTCATGAATGTTGTCCTCAGAGAATCAGGACTCACCACTGAATCTGCTGAACTGGAAATCGAAAATTGATCTATGCGTGATCTGGATGCCGAGACCCTGAACCTACATAATGAGAAGATGCAGTGCACGTATGCGTCAGTACTTGAAAAGTACTGAGCATGTAGGATATAGTAAAGCTGAAATAAAACATAACTGAACAAGCATAAAAGCAAGTATAATAATCTGACATGATAAATTAAATTCTGAGCTGACTGGATGCAATGACCAAATTATAACATGCTGAAACTGAATACTGAATATACTGATAAATGGAAAATGCAGAGAGTTTGACTGAACTGTGGGAGCTACTAATAACCGATAATAAAACCACATGAACTAAATGTGGAGTCCAATGTATACACCCCATCGAGAGGATCCAATAAACCCTGCAAAGGTATAAAGACATGCTGGCGTGATCACTAAACTTATTTCCCCCAGAGGGGACTTACAACCTATTTGGCTAGTAGTTCTGGGACTATTTGGTAGTCTAAGACGTAGTCCAACTCGGTATTATGCTACTCCCAATGAAATTTGTAAATTTAGTTATTATGTCTGAGTTTCAGTAAATGCTGGATAGCTCAAAACTGAACATGCAAACTGAGAATGTACAAATTAATCTAGTAACTCTGCATTTATAACTGAGGCATGTATATCTGAAGTGTCTGAAATATCTGACCTAGCATGTGTAGTTCAAGAACTAAAGAAATACAAAGCTAGGGTTCTGAAATTCATGCGATAATCTGAGTAATAACATGATAATCTGATTTGGAACATAAAACTAGTAAATTCATAAAATTCTGTTGAATTTCTAGAAACCCTAGATATAATTGTGATAAGAAAATCAAGAATCTGACTGAAAACTAGGGACCCAATGGGTCAATGGAACCCACTAGTGAAATCTCACATACCTGGTGGTGAAATCCATAGAAAAATATTTAGGTTTTGGGGCAGGAGCTGCTGGAGCTTGTTGCGTTCTTTAGTTTTTTCTTCTCTCTTGCTTCTAATTTTCTAACTTTTTATTTAATGATTTGACTTCGATATGTTTTAGTTATGTTTCTAGGCTTAAACTGACTAAAAAGTGATGATTTAGGGTCAAAACGACATATATTTTTGTCAGTATGTCTAAAACAACTATCTCTACTCCATCCTGTTCAATACATACAAAATGCACCAGCACAAGAAGTTGAAACCATATCCTTTCCATAATCAAGATAAATTACAGATAATCTTGTGTTACAGTCATACCAATGACATGTCCAATTTTCATCCTAGATTGTGAATAAAAAACTTTATACTTATAAGAGCCGATGATTTAATCCTCTGTGTATAAGCTAAAACTCTATACACTAAAGCATATGCTATATAAGTAATAGACACCATATAAACGAAGATATGATCTATTAAAACTGGGCATATTTATTACATAATAAATATTATAGCTTAACATATAGTTAATTGTATATTTCCCAATAGATTCTCGGGGTTTTATAAAAAAAATAAAGAGTGATTCAAAAATATAGCCCTAACTTTTTCATGGAAGATATTCTAAAAACATGAAAACATAACTCGTCCGAGAGAACAAAATGTTTCCACACATGGAGACAACCTTAGATACCTTAAATGCTCTAAATTCTAGAGAAGTATATGGTCTTTGAAGGAAAAGATACCAAAACCTTTTTCTTAAATCCATGGATAAGTTCTATATATATATATAGATAAAGTAAAACCGATGGAGTTCATGAGTAGTAGGCATTAATTTGTTAGGATGATGAAATCAACAATATTTTATGGCCCAATCATACCCTGGATGATGGATAATCCGTGTAGAGATCAATCAATTTCTTGAGAGTTAGGTTAAATTTTTTAACTTGGGAGATGAACTACGACTTAGGGCGTTATTAAATGTTTTTGACCTGTGCTATCGCATAGACGATGTCTCAGGCACACATCAAGCTACTAACCACTACCTTCAGTGCTCTATCAGGCAACAACGCAATGTCCAGTAGTTTTATAGACTATTTTCCTCATAAATTTTCAAATTCGAGGAGATCAAACAAAGATGTATTAAACGCTATCTATCTACATATACATAGAAGGCAAACTAATATACCATTTTGCTTAACTTGAACATTTAATTTGCAGATAATTGTAGTTGTTTTACCTTCAGCTAAGCCAATCACATAAGCAATGTACCCATGCTATCTCATTTCCTCAAGGTTCATTACTTTTTCATTCTACAGGTGAAAATTTAATAAAAGTTATTCATTGAATACCTAATTAGTCTCTTTGATGACTTGAGAAGTTTTTTAGAGAACATAGCGTGTTTCCATCAATTTCTCTAAACTTTGCTGGTGATGCATCCATGAATTTAACACCAACAGACTATCTTGAGGATATGGGTTTTGTTGTAAGTATTTGGTTGGATCTTCATTTGTAATTTAAAATCTTCAACAATAAAATTAATATGTTATATTATCTGTGTTTAACAGGATGGTGCTTCTAAGTGGTGAATTGACTTTATAAGAAGCGATTTAAGCCTAACAATTCTAGGAGGTTAGTTTTTGAATAATAGTTACTTTTCATACTTTTAGTGTTAATATTTCATTTTAATATCCTGATTGTAAACTACCTGAAATAAGGCCTTATGTAATTTATAATATGTATCTTTCTTTGTTCCTTAATTGCATCATAGTGTTATGATGTTTACGCAGATGTTGCTATTAAAGATAGGATCATTGTAAATGATTTAGCTCGACAACGAATTGGATGGGCAAATTATAACTTTAAGTAGCATTTTCATGCTTTGATTTCAATATTTTTAAATAAATTTGATGTTATTCATGACTTACAAAAAGTTTTATTTCATGTAGGTTCATTACCTGTGAACGTATCTATAACCTCTGGCACATATGATGTTACTCGGGCTAGCACTATCTATCATATGCTAGAGATAATTTTATTCATCCTTTATCTATTGTGGAGCCAATAATTAATTTCATGTTTGTGTAGATTTACTCTATATTTCTCTTCATATTTTTAACTCCATCATATAACCAAAAATAATAATACTACTACTAAATAATTTGAGGAACATGTAAAAGGAAAAATAATGTAAAAAAAGAAGTTCACCTTGATATGGGCTTATGTATTTTGAACTTACTTGTCCTGTAGATTATTTCCTTATTTTGTTTCCTTTTTAACTTAGGATTTTTTTAATAAATAGGGATATTATTAAATTGTTTTGATTTTTTGTCTTAAGATATTAACTTTCAACTTCAATAATTGTTAATTTTCTAAGTTATATTTGAAGATTTTGATTTTTCAATTCAAGTTGACTTCTGGGTTTATCATTCTTATTACGTAAGTACAAGATTTCTTCCTCTAAAACATGAATCATGTTCTTGCTAGTATCGGTAACTAAATTCACAACTAGGGTTGGGGGAACCATGAGCAATTAAAAATGTATGAATAGTAATGAAACAATCTTTTAGCAGTGTTTTGCATGTATTGACAATTCTTTTGTTTAGAAGTCTTTTTAATGAGTTCACGCATTAGAACTCTCCTTGTTTCTACTTTCCGGATCAAGGAGGTAGTTAATAAGAAAAGAATTATCAACATATATTTAGTATGATACTATCTAAAAGTCTAATACGATTGGTGCGATTGTGAAAACTAAGTCATACATTAATGCAACGTGTAATATGAGATAAAGGTAAGAGTTAGTAAATAATACACATGTAGCTGGACCAAGGTGCGGAGTTAAATTCTTTAGATGTCGGACCAAGCATTCAGACATAGATAAATTATCACTTTGCATGTAATACATTAGGAAGGGATTGATATTACTAGGATTATCGCGTTATGAGCTATGGGAAACACATATACCCTAGTAATTCCCTCATCTTGGTAATTACCAAAGTTAACTTTTGTTCACTTGATAATCACATAATTGAAGGAATATTTTTCACAAACCCCCCTTTACTTACATGATCGGAAATACCTTGCATAAACAAATATAATTGTGGGTTGAAGTTAAGTCTGAACCATATTCCTCATGAGATAAACCCAACCTACAAGTTAGGTTCTTTACTTGATAACGACCTTTTATGCTTTTTAAGGGAAGTGTAATTTGAGCGTATCAAATTTTACCGCCGCTGCCTGGAAGTAAGACTTTTAGATTAAGTTAAACTACATTATTAAACTTTAGTAAAACGTTTTCTAATTTTATATTTTCTTATGTTTTTGTCTTTCTCAGGTTGTTACTCTAGTTTATGCCAAGTACTCGTAGCAGAGGTGAACTAATCACTCTGTATGATCCAGAATTCGGTGGATACTTACGTAGTATGAATTACCAAGAATTCCGGATTGCCTCTACCAGAGGAGGATTAGGTAGTGGAGAAGGACTGCAAGCACCATGGGAAGTCAATGAGAACAACCAGGGTCTACCTGACAACAGAGTGGGAGAAGCTCTAAGACCACAGAACCATCAAGGAGAACGTTTGAATGATAATGGAAGGGTCCATATTAATATCGCCGAGTCTGATGGACCTCTTGTCCTTTCACTTCTATCTCTAGGGAATACGTTTGTGGTGTCTAGTATCTTGATGCAGATGCTTACATCAAGGGGTTTATTTGCAGGTTGCCAGCGGATGACCTACATGCTTACAGAGCCACGCTAAACTATGTTTGCAAAGTTGCATAGGTCGACCAGACTGTGATATGAATGTTATTGTGTAGAGGGTTTTCCCTCTATCATTAACCGGAAGTGCTCCTAAATGGTTCAATAAGTTCCCCTATAAATCAATCTATACATGTGACAAGTTGACAAAATCAATCCTATCAAGATTCTTTCCAGTATCCAAGAAGTTGAACAAGAAGAACAAGCTCAACATCCTTGTAGCTCAACTTGAAGAGTCTGTGAGTAGTTCTTGGGATAGATTCACTGCCTTCATGAGAGGTTTCCCAAATCATCATATCGATGATGAGTTGTAGGAGTATTTCTATCGGGAGAAGGATGATAATGGCAAGGAAGTGCTTGATACTATTGCAAGAGGTTCATATGGAGAATACTCGTGGGCACAAATCACTGAGAAAATTGAGAAGATATCCCGCAACAACAAAGCTTGGAGCACTAGAAAGTGATATACAAGGAGAAACATCGTCGCTATTCAAGCTACAAACAATCCATCCACAAATAAGATTCCAAAAGAGATTGCGTAGATGAGAACCGAGTTAGGGTTGGTGCTAAAACATGTGGATGGAGGGGTAGAGAAGGTGAATGCGGCGTACTATTTGACTAGACCTCCACCCCGATGGAGCTCTATTTTTATGAAGAGGATGCGTATGTAGTTATTGATTAGAGGGGGGGTTTTTGACCAAATTTTAAGATTCCAACACAAATAATTAGCACCAAGGTAAAGGAAACAAGGGTTAGAACTACATATTACAACCGAAAGGGCCAATATGTGTGGGATGGGAACTACAATCGCGATAAAAATTTCAATCAAAACAACTCTGGAAATAGAAATGAGCGAGTTGGAACTTATGTTCCTCCTCAAAATAGGGAATCTTCCCCTAGGAATGCGGGGGTGGGGTGGGGGGGAACCTGATGTGAATTGAGGATATGATGCAAAAGATGATGAGAAGGTTTAATGCGACTGATGAGAATGTGAAGGATATGAGGAATGATTTATCCGCTGTTGGTCAAAAAGTTGACACCCACAAAGTGTCGATCAAGCATCTTGAGATACAGATGAATCAGTTGGCCATCATAGTGAACCTAAGGCAACCAAGCACTCTACCAAGCAACACCATTAAGAATCCAAAGAACGATGGGCATTGTATGACAGTTACCACTCAAGGGGGCAAGCAAGCCATTCCAACTATGCCATTTGGGGTGGAAATTGACACTAGAAAAGATACTGAGGTGACAGAGGGAGTGAAGAGCACGAGAATGGTACTGAGAAAGAGGAGGCGGTCACAAAGAAAACGATTCCATTTCCCATGCCTCCACATCCCTTTCCTCAAAGATTAGAAAAGAACACCGAAGAACAAAAATACCACAATATCATCACTGTTGCTAAAACATCTATCCATCAATGTTCCGTTGATAGAAGCTCTAGAGAAATTATTACATGCAAAGTTTATGAAGGATATGATTACGAAAAAAAGATCTCAGTTTTGAAGATGACGATAAATTGCAACATTGAAGTGCTATAGCGACAAATCCCCTTTGCCGAAAAAGAAAGATCCTGACGCTTTCAGTTTTCCTTGTACCATTTAGTTGTTGCACTTTGACAAGACACTGTGTGATCTTGGTGCTAGCATTAATGTCATGCGTCCATCTACAAGAAGTTGGGATTGGGTGATCCAAAACGAACTACGATACAGTTGCTCATGGAAGATCAATTGTGAAGAAACGTATTGGAGTTCTCCATGACGTGCTAGTCAAAGTGGAGTCATTCATCTTTCCAACCGATTTTGTTATTCTTGACTGTGAGGTCGACTTTGAGGTTCCTATTATTCTTGGGAGACCATTTCTTTCCACGGGGCATGTTTGGTTGACATAAAAAAAGGGCATATGAAGTTTAGACTTAACCAAGTAGAAGTGACTTTGATATTTGTAGGTCCATGAAGCAGAGTGGTGAGCGCGAATTGATATCTGCTATACCTCTTAGAAGCGAGAGTAACTCGAAGGTTAAAATTGAGGAAATACTAGTGTCGAGGCATTAGCAGTGCTGATAATAAAATTTGAGAGTAATTTCATCAAAGGGTATGGCGAGTTGGTGGCTGCACTTGATAGGTCAAACTATCAACCAAAGCCGAAGAAGTTGGATTTGGATATGAAAAATCATGAGACTCCACCAGTGAGACCATATGTGGAAGAGGCACCTAAATTGGAACTTAAGGCCCTACCTCCACATTTGAGGTACGCATTCTTGGGCATGGATGATACACTTTCGGTCATTATTGCAACAAATCTTAGCGGGTGATAAGACAAGTCGAGTGTTTGGTTCCAGTACTGAAAAGTTTCAAGTGATATATTGGGTGAACTATTTTAGATATTCTTTCTCAGAATACCATCTGGTATTTTTTCTCAAAAAATATAGCTCATGCCGGATCATAAGCCAAGTATCGACAATCAGAGTAGATTAAATCCACCAATGCAAATGTGTAAGATCCATCAAAATGAATTAATGTTCCTAGATCCTAAAATGTGCCTAAAAAGTTTTAAAATATGTTAATTAGGTGTTTTGAAGTATGCATACTTTATTTGATGTGATTTGGAGGTCAAACATCCAAGAACGTCCAATGACGTTTGAAAGTTAGCCTTGAGACGTGCTAGAATGTTCTAGTGTGCCTTGCTATGTTTTATGTGTTGTTTGATGCTAAAATTAATTGGAAAGGACACTAACATGTATAAGAGTGTATTTAAGGTCGAAACATCCGGACACGACTCCCCAAGGAATTCCCTATGGGTCCTTGAGAAGGACCCCTCCTTTGGCCAACAAGCTGCCCAATGCAGCCACATTTTGCTCATGCATCAAATAGGTCCGTGTCGTGGACTAGGGTGTTGAAGGGACAAGATTTTGGTCCACATCGCGGACGTGTAGTGGACTCTACTTTCCCAAAATCTATTTCCAAAAATTATGTGGGAACAACAACGCAGACTTGCTCCTTGACGAAGATTTCAAAAATGAAACTTAAGTTTGACATGTCTAAAAGTCCAAATAAGTGTGGGATGTTTTGATAAATTTGGTATACGGTAATAAAAATATTTTAAGACTTATTTAATGCCTCTCCCAAGTCAAAAACCCAACACCCAATAATAAAAATAAAAAATCTCAATGCTCTCTTTTCCTCCAAATTCTCTCAAACCTCCATTGGAGGGAAAACTCAAGTTTAAGCTAGGGGTTGAATTTTCATGGTTTCCTGAATTTTCATGGTTTCTTGTCCAATATATCATGTGTCTTCAATAAATAAGGCATCGTGATCCTTCATCCTTAGTTATCCATTCATTTAAGGAGTTCAATCAAGGATTTTCAAAAGTGATTCAAAAACCAAAATTCCCAATTTTCAAACTAGCAATGGGTTCATTCTCAAATTGATTTCAAAATCATGTTTATGATAAATTTATGATTATCTACTGTTTTAAGAAGATGAATTTCAATCCAATTTCATGATGGACCCATGATCCTCCAAAATTCTCAAAATTATGATATAATGTGGGTCTTTTGATCTTGATTAGATAATGAATGAATTATGTTTAAACTGTAATGAATTTCTTAGTTCTATATTCTTTTATGTCAACTGATGATGAGTTTTTGGGAATTGATCAATGATGATCAAAGCTTGGAGAATTGGTAAGGTTGCCCTATTTCCTCTACTTTGTATAGAATTGGTAGTTGAATTTGCCTTGAATGACATTGTGTGGTATGACCCACTTATGGTGGAGGTGTTTATTTTTTTGATATTCTATATGTGATGTGATCATGACCTTGAAGAAAATTGTATCTTGAAAGTGTGGTTACGATGATCACGCAATGTGAAGTATTATGCCTAGTCTGTAATGCTATTTCATGATCTAGGTTATATGATGATGTTTCCTATATGTTTGATTGACTATGTTATGGCTAGGTATGGTCTACACGTTGATGTTTGAATACTCTTGTGTAGTATGATCTCTACCTATGAACTCCTACACGAATGTGTGATCTTAAGCATGATTAGGAGTCTAGATTCAATGATTAAGAGGCCTTGTGTCCTATGTCATAGTGTTGTTGTGTGTGGTCTATAGTTCCTATTACTCTATATGTAAATTGTTTATGTTTTAAGGGACTTGAATGTGTATTATGACCTTTGTAAGGTGGTTGCCTCAATGTTAGCATTGTTGCCATTACGTGATCATGTTGTCCAATGTACACACACACCTCATGCATGACTATAAGTAAATAGACTCAAGGTAGCTAATGAAAGGACATTTCTCATATGCACCTGATGTCTACTACTATGTATGTGAAGAATTTATTCATGAAAAGGCGATAGTGTATCTTAACTAGGATGCATTTATAGGTGTACTAGTATGGACAAGGGTATGAGACCTTGTCTATGCATTGCACATGTGTGCCTTCATAGGAGAGTTCCTAGGTTGTTAGCTATGTACATGAATATGAATGAATGATTAAACTATGAACACGAAAGTATATGACATGATGAAGTATGAATATGTGTAGTGTCTAAATGAGTTTATATGAAAGGATTGCTCATTTAGTTACACCAGTACACTTATGCATGATGAAGTGAAGTATGAACATGGTTCAAGAGTGTTTATGTGAAAGCTTTGCTCACATACATGTACACATACACACATTAAAGCATGTCTATGATGCTTGTATGATGATCTAGTAAATAGACGGTCTCTTGAAAGGTGTTCTCAATTGTATCCTAAACTACATGGTGCTTGCATATGCTATGTCCATGTTAAAGGTTTTCAAAAATAAATTAGGTTGATGAAAGAGTACTCTCATCTATGACCTATGAGCTAAGCATATGAGGAGTTAATCTTTTAAAGCGTACTTTTCTAAACTAATGTTAATAAAGGCTTTTCAATAAAGGGAACTTAGCTTAACACCAAGTGAACTTGAAGATGAGGGGTGCCCCTTCCAAATATGGGAAGGCTTGTTCACCATAGTCCTCATGAGGTGGTTGATTATAATGCCTCAATAGGCATAAAGAGGGTTTCCGTATATGCCTCCAAGTTCCATAAATTATGTTTCCCCATAGGATCTATCAAGTGATATCACCTATTATGTAGCATGATGTTAATGTTCTACTTTGCCAAGGTAGAGCACCTCTTTTTGGTGTAAAAAATTCTACAATACCGGATTCCATTCTTAGTACTTATGGTCTTAGTTTTGGTTAAGGGAATAGTTTCCCTAAAGTGTAATGTTATTAAATGCTAAATGTGCCTTATATGAATTATGTGACTTTATATGATGTTATGAATAGTGTCCATGCCTATGTGAAGTATATGAGCTATGTTGTGCTTATTGTATCAAGGTTTTATGACGTTTTTCTTAAAGGTATGATGCATGATTTCAAAGTAAAATGTCCTCTTTAAATGCATGTTTTTGCATGGTTGCTATTCTTAGTGCATTGTTGTACTAACGACATTCTTCTTCACCTTTTTACACAAAGTATAGGTTACAGATGCTTAAAGGATGTCTCTAAGGTGAAGGGCTTGATATGTGTTTCGCAAGCTCAAGGAAAGGGATCCTTAAGTCTACATTATGTTTTATTCAAAGTTATGTAATAGCTTAGTAATATTTTATGTTTTAAGGGTTGTGTCCCTAATGTACTATAATAATGTTGAGTCTAAGATGACAAAGAGATTTAGAGTCTAGTTATGTATTATGACTTATATTTTATATACATATGACGTGATGATTCTACCATATGAGTTTCTATGAGAATTTTAAATTTTCCACTAAATTTACTATGAGAATGTGATGAATGATGACTATTGGCTTGTATTAGACCTCCGAGAGGTCAAGTAGCCATGTTACTTCTAGGGGTTGATCTCCTATCGTTACAAAAAGGTAGTGAAAAAGTAGATTATTAAATGGTTGGATGCTTGAGTCATCTACCCCATTGCGGTCAGTAGTTGGATGTGCCCTATTCAGTGTGTGCCGAAGAAGGGTGGATCACTGTGGTATCAAATGAAAGTAACGAGCTTGTTCCGATGCGATCGATGACCACAGGGAGGTTTGCATGGATATCGAAAGCTGAATGCGTGGACAGAAAGGACCATTTCTCTATGACCTTCATGAATCTGATGTTGGATAGGCTTGCAGGAAAGGGATGGTATTTCTTTCTCAATGGACATTCAGACTAGAACCAGATCTCAATCGCTCTGGAAGACCAAGAGAACACCACGTTCAGTTGCCCCAATGGGACTTTTGTATTCAAGCGAATGCCATTTGGTTTTTCAATGCACACGCCACCTTCAAGTATTGTATGATGTCGATATTATCTGATATGGTGGAGGACATTATTGAGGTGTTCATGGATGATTTTTCTGTAGTGGGAGACTTCTTTAATTGTTGTTTAGACCACCTAGCCGAGTTACTCAAAAGATGCAAATATTGCAATTTGGTACTGAATTGGGAGAAGTCCCACTTTATGGTGAAATAAGGTATTGTGTTAGGCTATTAGATCTCGAGTAAGGGTATTGAGGTCGATAGGTATAAAATTAAGGTGATTGAAAGGCTTCCACCACCCATCTCCATAACAGGTTTTAAAGTTTTCTTGGGCACACAAGTTTTTATAAGAGGTTCATAAAAGATTTATCAAAAGTTGCTAATCCTTTGTGTAAGTTTCTTTAAAAGGTAAGTAAATTTTACTTTGATGATGCTTGTCTTATAGAATTTGAAGAGTTGAAGAAGAATTTGGTATGTGCCCCCATCATTATTGCTCGAAATTAGGGAAAATTGTTTGAAGTCATGTGTGATGCTAGTGGGGTGGCACTTGGCGTGGTATTGGGGCAAAGATGTAAAAAGATACTTCACCGTATTTACTATGCAAGCAAAGCCCTAAATGCATCCCAAAAGAGTTACACAGTTACTAAGCAAGAGATTCTTCTTATGGTATTTGCTTTCGAGATATTTTTCTGTTATTTGCTTGGGACAGAGGTGATAGTGCACATAGACCATTTGTCATTGAGGTATTTGAAGGCCAAAAAAAATGCTTAATCGTGGCTCATTAGACGAGTGTTGTTGTTGCAAGAATTTGATTTTTTAGTAAAAGACTGCAAGGAGATAGAGAACTAAGTCACCAATCGCTTGTCCCGATTGGAGAATGCAGTGTTACTCAAGCTTGGTGACAAGGTTAAGATTAATGGTATATTCCTGATGAAAGGGTATTGCCTTCTTCTCATGACCACATTCCTTGGTTTGCCGACATTGCTAAGAATTCAGAAAGTGATGTGGTACCTCTGGATCTGTCGCTTCACCAAAGGAAGAAGTTCATGCATGATATCAAAAGTTTCTTTTGGGATGAGCCATACCTGTATCGTAGTTGTGCTGATGGGATTATTCATCGCATTGTGCCAGAAGTTGAGATGTTAAGTGTTCTTGAAGCGTGTCATTTATCGCCTTTAGTGGGTATTGCACTGGTGTTTGGACTGCACACAAAATTTTGCAGTGTGGATACTATTTGCAAACCATTAATCAAGACTATCATGATTTTGCCAAGTCTTGTAACCGTTGCCAGAGAAAGGGTGAAATTTCAAAGAGGCTCTTATGAACCCAATCACGATAATCGAGTTATTTGATGTACGGGGAATTACATCTATGGGGCCATTTATGTGTTGTTATGGGATGAAGTATATTCTTGTTGCGGTTGACTATGTATCAAAGTGGGTGGAAGCAATTGCGCTCCCCAAGAATGAAGGCAAAAGTGTCACTCTATTCTTGAAAAATAATATCTTCTCTAGATTTTGCACCCCAAGGGCAATAATCAATTATGGAGGTTACCATTTTTTCAATAAGTTGTTTAAATTCCGCTTAAAGTTGTCCGCATATTTCACTTTGACACCTCAATTTAGCCTCATACCTATTGAACACCTTATATGTTCAAAAATGGTTCCTATTGAACACAAAAAGCTTACGTGGCAAAAAATATCTATCTCGAAATCATTGATAATGATCTTTTTTATTTTTCTTTTCAACTAATAAATCTTATTTATAAATAATAATTAATTTAAAATAAAAAAATTGTCTTCTTGCAATATCCCTCTCTGCAACTACTTCCATCTCTTTACACACCCACCCCGGCCCTCCATCTTTTCTCCCATCCCATCAAATTCTTCTACTGTTCTTTCTTTTTCTATGTAAATCTAATTAAAGTCTCAAATATTTCGACGAAGTTTTACTGTTCTCGATAAAAATATTACTCCAGTGGTCATCTTCTTTCCCCACAATTCTGAACATTTTCAATTCTTAGGCCTAGAAAGAGTCCGACCAAATGAAATGAATTTTCCGTTTGATCAAAATGCTTTGATACCAAAAGATACCAATTATTTCTAACTCCCTAACTCATTTTCCCATAATTGAATGTTTTGGCCTTGTTCTCTCCTTGGACATGTGCACCAAGATTTAGGCAAAAACCTAAGTTGATGGTGGGTAATGCAAAATTGACCTTATTCTTGGTCCTGACACGACATCGGGTGTTATACACCTCGACTAAAAAAACCATGAGTTGAAAGTGGCTATGAAAGAGAAAATCTAAAGAAAAGTGGGTGTTGAAAAGAAAAGAAAAGAATAAGTGAAAAAGAGGATGTGACTTTGCGAAATATTGAAATGCATGGAAAAGAAAAAGATTGAGCAAAATGAAAGAGCTACAAAAGTGAAACTCACACCTAGGGTTGAAAGGAATCAATGGAAGAAGAGGAAAAGAGGTAGGACATCAAAGATAGGGAAAAAGAGGTAAAAGACCTAAATGTAATGTCAAGGAGGGCGGAAAGTCACTAAATGTTCCCAAATGTACAACACTTGACCGTGAGCCTACTTTACAAGCTAAGAAAGTCCTAAAGAAATCCTGGAATCTAGTTTGGAGAGTATAGGCAGTGAAAATAAGGGCAACCTATGATATTGAGCACTACATGTACTTCATAATTAATTTTGATCTTGAGAGTTGAATGAATTCCTTTTCTCAAAACTTCGTTTACATTGTGAGAAAAAAGGGATTTCTATTGAAGAAGGGCAATGATAACATTGCCAAAAATAATAGTCTAGGGATAACAAAACTGAATATGTGGTGTGTTGATTTGTCTAATGTTTAATGTTTGGATCCGCACAAATTAGCTTGTTTGAGTATGAGAGAACAAAGTTGCACTCAAAATAAGAGTTAGGATGGAGATCCATGTGATTTATTGGGTTTAAATTGCTTGCTTCTACACAAGTTTCATTTACAGTCATTGTATGTTGCTTGAGGACAAACAACGATCTTAGGTTGATGGTGTTGATGTACAGTGAGCTTATCGTACCATTGATACTTTTCACTCATGATTTCTACGAGTCTAAGGGTCATTTTGTGTTAGTTCTATGTGTTTTGTTGTTATTTCAGGAAACAAACTCAGGCGTGGATATTTAAAGAGATAGCTAAAGAAAATATAGAAAAAAGCAACCTGCAAATGCACTTACGGTCCGTGAATGAGTTACGACCCGTCAGTGATGATTGTGGGAAGATCAGGCAAAGGCAGTGTGGAAGCTCAGGGAAATATGACTAAGTTGTTAACCACGAGGGTGACTTACGGACTGTCAAATGACTTATGGTTCATATTGAAACTCCGTAGAACTGATCTGATTAGTGGTTCTAGTGCATGATGCTGAAATATTGACTAAGGCTCTTACGGGCCATCGTCTCAATAACGGTCGTACTATTTGACCGTAGAAGCAGACTGAGAAGTTGAGATTTTTCAAAGATATAAAATTGGTTAAGCATGAATCCATGGAAGGGACCTACGGACAGTAACTCAACTCCTCATAGAATGAAAATGCATCCTCCAACGTATTTCCTTATTTCGTTTCCCTTTTAATATAGGATTTTTTTTCTATAAATAGGGGATGTAAACTTTGTTTGGGGGGTGGGGCGGTTAGATATTATTACATAGTTTTGAGTTGTTGTCTTGGGATATTAACTTGCAACATTACCAATAGATTATTTTCAATTTTTTTTGAAGATTTCCGCTTTGTAATTCAAGTTGACTTTTGTGTTTACGATTCTTATCACGTAAGTACATGATTTCTTCCTCTAAAAACATGAATTGTGTTCTTGCTAGTATGAGTGACTAAATCCCAACTAGAGTAATGGGAACCATGAGAGATTAACAACATACAAATAGTAATTAAACAATCTTTTGAGCAGTGTTTTTCATGCATTCATAATTCTTTTGTTAAAAAGTCTTTTTAAGAAATGCACGCGTTAGAACTCTCTTTGTTGCTACTTGTCGGAAGAACTCGCCTTGTTGCTACTTGCTGGACCAAGGAGGTAGCTAATAAGAAAAGAATTATCAACATAGATTTAGTGCGATATTATCTAATAGTCTAGTTTGCATTGGTATGAGGGTGAAAACTAATCCATACACACGCCGTCGGACCAAGGTGCGGGGTGAAATTATCTAGATGTTGGACAAAGGATTTAGACATACATAACTAATCATTTTGCATGTAATACACTAGGAAGATATCGATATTACTAGGATTACTGCGTTATGAGCTTGTGGGGAACACTTATACCTTTGTTATTCTCTCATCTTAGAAACAACTGAAGTTAACTTTTGTTCACTTGATAATCACATAATCGAAGGAATTTTTTTCACACCCCCTTTACTTGTTTCGGAAGACCTTGACTAAACGTGTATAATTGTTTGTTAAAGTTAAGTTTGAATCATATTCCTCGTGGGATCGACCCCAACCTACAAGTTGGGTTCTTTACTTGATAACGATCGCTTATGCTTCTTTAGGGAGGTGTAATTGAGTGTATCAGTAATCTCTCATTTTGTTTTGCACTCATTCCGCAACTAAAGCATCTATCAATTTCGGTTAGGCATTACTATCATGTTTCTTCCCATATTTGGCACAAGTAGACCTAATTGATTAAGCTCCATTATACACTTTTGGAAACACATAATACAAAGTTACTCAATGAGATTCAACAATGTGCTCACACCGAAAGGTTGTTCTACTTGCCTGGGGTAGAACTGTAGAACCATTAAAATCTAGCTTAAGTGGATCAACTAGATAATCAACCTAAAAGGGTACATAGTTTAAGGTAAAAGGAGATTGATACTAGAAACAT
This sequence comes from Solanum neorickii, assembly GCA_027704865.1. Taxonomy (NCBI): domain Eukaryota; kingdom Viridiplantae; phylum Streptophyta; class Magnoliopsida; order Solanales; family Solanaceae; genus Solanum; species Solanum neorickii. The sequence continues at coordinate 6,491,404 of JAKWJC010000363.1, read as the reverse complement.
GCCCTCAACTAACAGGATAGCTTCCACCTAATGAGACTTCTTCTAGAAAGCCCGCCTTTACTAACATGAGAGCTCCCATCTCAAGTCAATATCCTCTAGGTGCTAAGCATAATTTCTAAGAAATATTATTTTCTTACTTATTCTCACGAATCATGGAAAGGCATGTCATTTTTCAAATACAAGCTAGATCATTAAGATAACTCTTAGTCATTTATTCAATTAGGTGAGAGTAATTTCAATTTACAAATTCCCTCTATTGGACAAAACCTTTATGTAACATATCGTAACTCGAAATAACTAGGAATAAACCAAGAAACCTAAAATAATCACTTAGGAAATTAAGTGAGAAAATTGGAAAATTTCCTAAGTTTAAAAAGTGAGTTTTTGTCATTTTCGAACGGCCATAACTTCTTGCTCCGAAAAATTTAGGGTAAATTATTTATATGGTTAGCAATCCCTTTGGAATATCATTCCTACGACATAATATTTGCTCGATTTCAACGTTGTATGGGGGAGATCTGCCTTTCAGAAGTTGGGATGTTGGACTGAGAAAAGTCCAATTCGTACTTTAGTAAGGGTAAAGTAGTCTTTTCACCCTATTATTTACTAGTTTTTTTAGGGGTAAAACTAAGCCTTAATTCAGTTTTAGAAAATTGGAATACTCTAAGGGCTTGGAAGAAAAGAGAAGAGAAAAGGGAGAAAGGATAAAAGGCCAAGAATTCATCATGAACGCCAAGATCTTTGAGTGGAGTTCTTGAGCGCTGAACCCTATAAGGTATGTGATATCCTTCTGTGTTGTGTTATTTCACCACACACCAATGTGTTTAATTCAGCGCAAATAGAGCAGATTGAATGATGAACATTGAAATTCTTGATGAACAATTGTTGAATTCTTGTTGCTGAGTTGGAAAATACCTTTAGTCGTTTTGATTTGTGTTTCTAGGCTGTTTAATGAGTGTAATCTATTTGGTATTGAGAATATTAGTGATCCTAAGTGTTTGGGGAAATATCCATGAAAGTTTAGAACGTTTAGAGATGAGAACGGAGAAGAAAAGTCAAAATTCCCGTCTAACAAACCCTTGGGCGCCGCGTCTCCTAGAGCCCCTCATGGCAGACTCTGGCTGATAGGCCCTCACATGCTGCACAATCTAGAGCACCTCAGACCAAAATCTGTCCATCAGGCTCTTGCGCTCCGTGACTCTAAGAGCGCCAAGGTCAACTGGAGACCCCATTCTTTCCCTATCTTTTCGTAATAGTTCCGAGTGATGTACCCACTTTTATTAGTTTATTCCAATACTCTAACGTGAATATAAACATCATTAAATCATCCATAAACATGATATCATGATCCTTGATTCCATAATCCAATTCAAGGGAAGTTAATATCAAAGTCAAAGAAGTTAAGAGTCAAGTATAAAAGTTATGGAGAAAGTAAAAGTAAGTTCTTAAAGATTTCAAGAGTATTAAACAAACATTTTAAATTTGTTTTAAGGCCCAAGATACAATTTGAACAAGAGTAATGAGTTGTGTTTAAAACTCAAAAATTATAAGGGAACTATGTACTCCCTAAGAGTTAAGTTTCAAATAAAGCAAAGAGCAAAGAGTGAGTGCATTTCTCAAAGAGCTATAAGGGAACTAAGTAGTCTCTAAGAGTTAACAATGTTTTCACATTTTGCGAAGAGAAAGGAAGCTAGACTTCCACAGATCCTTTGGCTAGTTTTAGATAAGGGAACTATGATTTCTAATTCGGCTTTCAAAGCTCAGTTTGACGAATTACCTCAAACTAGAGAATAAGTTGTTTAAAAAACACATGAGCCATGTACTTTTGGGAGTATAATTGAGAACCGATATGGGGATGCGAGTTTATAATAACTCAAATCTCCATAAACCATGTAGTCAACATAGATAGAGAAAGGATCATACTTTTTAGAGGATTCCTTAGTGCTTTTTAGCATAGACTAGTGGATCCACTTGATAGTTTAGGTTCTATACCAATTGAAAGGTATAAAGCGCTCTTCTTGCAACGTTAGACAAGACATTGTACCATCGCTTAAGATCCCCAAGAAATTATATTACATTAGTTATAAGTAAAGTTGTGTTTGTTATTTCATTATCTTTAATGAACTAAGTTGTTTACACTGCTTTTACAAGTTTTATAAACATATATTGCATGTGTCTTTACTGCTTTATATTGAGTTAGTATTTCAAAAGTTGAGCAGAGCCAAGGTAAGTTCTTCTTAATCTTATCAAGCTTAAGTTGCTGTTTAACATTCCAGCTTGCATACTCGAACATTCAATCTACTGATGCCAGTTGGCGTGCATCATATTATGATGCAGGCGCAGGTAACCTGGATCAGCACCCAACGCCTCGTTGAGCATTTCGATTTAGTGGTGATCCTCCTTGCATTCTAGATGACACTTTATTTGTTTTCTAGTACTTTATGTATAGGATTTTGTGGGGTCTGTCCCAATATACATCTTAGTATTATAGATGCTTTGTAGATAGTAAGTTTGAGTATCTCCCTTGAATTGCAGATGTTTTGCTATGATAATTTAAGTGTCATTTTGGCCAAACTATTATATTTTAAGTATTTCTATTAGGAATGTTCTCATTTCATAATTGAGTTTAGTTAAGTCTTCCGCTGAATTAAGCAAGTTAGGCCAAGGGTTCGCTCAAGGCCATAAATAGTCATTGGGTGTCGGCCACATACACTGTGTAGGCTCGGGGCGTGACACTTTTACATCATGACTGTGAGTGTTTTATGAGAATAAACCTTTCAACTACACAAGAACAAAAACAACAACAACATCATTGACACTACAATCTCCAAGTACTCTTACATCATTTACGTAGGCTTCATAACATCATGCATAAGCTCATTGATTGCTGTTACAAGGTTCAAAGATATTTCCAATCACCACATCTATAATTCTAAACATAGCTAATTTGGGTATTCTACTATTTCACCTGAAAGAATCTAGGGAGTCCATTGGTGGAAGGAACCCATAGATGAAAGCTACCATACCTCAAATCCAATTTCTTATCTTCCATGGAGAATTTTGATCATCGACTTCAAACCCTAGTTGAATCTTCTTCTTTTTCAAGTAATAGACAAAAAATATTTGAGAGAAGTTGGTTTTCTTTTCAGAAATAGGAAGAATGAAGAAAGGGGTCTAATTTGCGGGTAAAAAGACTTATATAAGAGGTTATAAATTTAGGAAAAATGACATATTATAGGATTTAAATAATTAGGAAAATACCCAACTAACATTGAAATAAGATTCAAGGTGACCCTCAACAAACCCCAGCCGCGGACCGTTGTCTGGACCACGACCCGTCCTAGTGTACCGTCATTTGATGGTTATAGACTATGTTTTGAGAGTTCAAACCATAGACTCTGGCCAGAGATCGTGATATGACATATAGTCCGTATCGAGCCTGTGTCCTGGACCTGTAAACTAAGGCACGTGGCCAACCCACGGACCCCACCTAAGGTGCATGGGTACAGCTACAAACACTGACTATGGTCTTAATGGGTGGACCTCACGTACTAAAATTATGTTCTTTATCCTTTTTGGATACGAACTTTAAAAAAATTTTGTGTTTCACGTGCCTTATGTGGTGAGGTTGTACTTGAAATCATGCTTACTGAATCCTAGAGTTTTTCTTGTCAGTCCAATATCTAGCTTTGGTGAATGTAAGAACTAACCTTGCGCACATTTTTTGGGAGAAAATCCAAATTACCATACCTTTTATGACAACCTTGTGAGGGTGTGCAACCATCTCGACACTAGTTATGCTTAAACCTTTTTTTTGGCAACCTTGTTGAAGGCTCTTGATCTATATTCCCATAACTTCTCACCCATTAATCCCTTTTGAAGCATTGATTTCTATGAATAGCCAACTTAGGCATGGCCTAAGTTTGGGGTGTGGAAAGCAAGAAGGAATGAAAGCAATGTGGAAAGAAAGACATACTCATGTGAGCTTGTTGACTAAGGTTCAAAAGTCTAAATCCTAAAGTAAGAGAGAGCAAAGAGAAATACAAGATGAAGATCTGTTGAATTAGCTTGACGAGCCTAACTAACGTCGCTGAAGTGGCCCTTCACTGAATTTTGGGTCAAATTTTGGAAAACTATAAATATCTCATAGGAGAAAGAAAATAAAAGACTTTTAAAAAAAAGAATTAGATATTTTTACATTAGAGTTTTTGCATTCTTATCTTTGTATGAGTTTGAGAGAAATATTCTATTTTGGGAAGTTTTAATTTCTACACATGAATTTAAAAATTTGAAGTTGAAATCAAAGTTTATGTTGATTAGAATTTCTTAACTCTATCACATCCCTAACTGCCTTCATGATAGGTTTAATTTCTTTTGTTTTTGTGATAGGTGGATAAAACCTTAATTCTACGGGTGCAATTATGGGGTTGGGTGTTTATTTAATGTAGTGTGTATTGTGTTTGTTTTATGTTATTTCTTTTCGTTCATAGATTTGCAGTAATTGACATAGGGTTAACAGATAGTTTAAGGTTACAAACTTATGTTGTTCATCTTGTATTCCAAACATACTTAGAATAAAACGTTGAACATCTTTATAAGATAACAAAGTTTAAGAACAATTTCACAACTAGAAAATTAAAATTAGTAGCAAAACTAGAATAAGAAAAAGATTTAAAAAAATATACAAAATATTTTTCTCAAAGAAGAATTGTTGTTAATATGTGTCTAGAGAATCTTAATGATTCCAACAATCTTTGCAGAAACACGAAGTTATCAAGTTTAATGAACCAGTGAAGAACAAAAGAATAGAATAATTGAAATTAATTCACAAATCTGAATTTGTAAAACACTAACCAGAATCTGGAAAATTTTTAATAGGAAAAAGATCAAGTCTACTAAACTCATAGTGTCCCCTTATGGAAATTATTTCCCTCTAGTATCCAAGATTTGATTTGGAATATGACCTCCCAGGGTAAAATGATCTCAATCACCAGAGTATAGATACCAAAAAATCCGATGCAGCGAACCACTCAACGGCAGTAAAGTACACTTAGAATACTAGATTTAGAAGTTGAGGAAGAATTCCATGAATTCTATATTAAAATGAGAGGAAATCCCTCAATTTATAGAAAACAAAGGGTAGTGCGAAAATTTTCTTATTGTGCCTTACCGGAAAGGTCACAAACCTTTTTGAAAAGTCACAATCTTTTAGAAAGGTCGTCATCTTTCATAAAAGTCACAACTTTCCATAAAAGTCATATTTTTTTATAAAAGTCGCAACTTTTCATAAACGTCACAACTTTTCATAAAAGTCGCAACATTTCATAAAAGTCACAACTGTTCATAAAAGTTGCAACTCTTCATTTTCCATTCACTCCTTTTTAAAACCCAACAATCCCACGCATGAATGGGGAATGACTCAAAGACATAGAAACGGAGCAGTATGTGTACTTTACAAGCAAGAATTAATTGCATCTGGATATGTAGGTTTCCCCTTAGACTTTCCGTAGTGAACATATGTCGGATATACTCGGTCAATCGGTAGATGCGATATCTTTGAACCGTCGAACTTTGGTGTATACCTAAACAACCGTATGTCACACAATTAACCTTTTACCATTTATGGTTCTTACGGTTGTGTTCGTTTTAGCCATGAACACCTCCTGGTTTCATGAGTGTATAGAGAGATGGGCTTTTGACAATCATATTCTTTGAAGCGCCTTACACTTCATACTCACATAGGTGATTCCTAAACGTGTTATCGCGTAGATACACTATTTGGTCAACTCTACCAAACTTAGAAAATCATTAAAACCATTAATCTTTATTAACTCATTAACAAGCCTTAATGTTGTATCCTTGTCCCTGAGCATTGTCTTCATTATGAGAATTGATTGAGTTTGTTGAAAATGCTGAACCGTCATTCACAACTTTGTTTTTCTCCTTGAATCTAGATCTTGGGATCTCCTATCTACTAGATAGAGTTACCTCCATGATGACTTGTCCTAAGCCGTAAATTCATTCCCTTAGATGATCTTTTCACTTCCTCTCTAGTTAGGCCTTTTGGTAAGTGGATCCGACATATTATCCTTTGACTTTACATAGTCAATTCTGATAATTCCACTAAAGAGTAATTTTCTAACTGTATCATGTCTATGTCCTATATGAAAAGATTTTCCGTTATATATCATGATTCCTGCCCTACCTATTGCATCTTGACTGTGAAAGTGTATGCATACTAATGCCAATGGTTTGGGCCAAAATAGAATATCTATCAAGAAATTCCGGAGTCTTTCAACTTATTCACCAACCTTATCTAGATCACCTAGCTCAAAGATCATTGTAGAGCTAGCGATACATGTCTCTTTTGAAATATTTCTAAGAGACTGCTCCTCTACCAATAGTAAATACATATCCACTCGTGAATTTTACTTCATTATTCCGATGATTCAATTTGCATCACTACATTTTTCAATATTGTTGGATATTGTTATAATGCAAGACATATTTTTAAGTATTATTTTAAATATTCCAAAACTTTATTTATTGTAATCTGATGAATTTATTTGGGATTGCTTCTAAACGGACTCAGTTTAAATAACAAATGCCATGTCTGTTCGCACACACTATATGATATACATTATGCTTCCCAAAAATCTAGCACAATCCAATTGTGAGTCAGTTTTGTTTTCACTCTTTTGAAATGCAAAGCTCACATTTTTTGGACACTTGACAATATTGACATCCAAATATTTGAACTAGTTAAGTACCTTTTCAATGCGATGAGACCGTGAAAATGCTAAAGATCATGGAGTTCTACGAATTCTTATATCTAAGATTGCATTAGCAACTCCAATAATTTTAATTCCACTTGCTTTATAGCATACTTTTAGTAGAATTTATGTCATTAGTGTCTCTATTGATGATCAACATATCACCAATATACAAACAAACAATGACCTTATGATTTTAATGTGAACACATTTATCACTTCCATCATTCTTTAATCCATTTGCCGACATGGTTTGAAGTTCACACACTTTCTTTTATTTACCAGGAACCACAAAAACCTCGGGTTGTTCCATGTAAATTTCTTCCTCCAATTCTACATTTAAGAAAGTTCTTTTCACATTCATTTGATGAATTTGGAGGTCATATACCACACTAATAATTTTTGCATCTGAATGGATGTAATTCTAATTACTAACGAGTATATATATATTGACAAGATCAAAACCTTGGTTTTTTTTTTCTAAAGCCTTTGACACAAAGTCTTGCTTTATATTTTTCAAAAGTTCCATCAACTGTTGTTTTCCTTCTAAAGATTCACTTTGAACCCAAAGGTTTATTTTCTTGAAGAAGATCAATTAACTTCCAATATTGTTTATTGACACCATCTTTCCAAAGATTGAGTCTACAGAAGACACAGGAAATGTTACAAAATCATATTCGAAGGAAGTAAATATCCTTTAACATTTACTAAGCCTCTTAATCTCTTTATTAAGTACATTATCCTTTTCATTTCCTAGGTCTTTTAAACCCTCCTCTAGACTACTCAAGTCTAATTTTACAGTCCACAATCATAGGTCCTATTTAAATTCTTTTAGGAATAGAAACTTGGACTTTGACTAGATACCCCCACACTTTGAAATATTTCAAGTTGAATTTCCTTCCTTTCCAATTCTCATATGGAAAAGATTGTATTCTGATCAAACAAAACCATTTTCTTTCTAAAAAGACAAAAATCTTTGTTTTTCTCTTTTGCAGTAAGGATAGTTACTCCACACAAGTTTTTTTAAGCCCGAACTTATAAAAATGCATCCATATTTTCATTCAACCTTCGGTTTTTCATTATGTTGAGGTGAATGTAGCAGTAGTCTGATGAATATTCCACTTTCCAAACATATTTCTGCACAATGAGAGTTATACTCTCCATTCTTATCACTTCTTATATTTTTTCACACTAATTTTCAACTTCGATATTACATTGTCTAGACATTTCGATTGCTTCGTCCTTACCATTCAGCAAATAGACATAGTCATTTCTAATGCAATTGTCAATAAAATTAACAAATACTTTTTTTCACCATGAGATAGTGCTAACTTCATATCATACATGTAAGTTTAAATCAATTATAAGGGATTAGAATTCCTTTCAACAAATTTATAAGAATGCTCAACATACTTAGATTCCACAAAAATTTGACATTTTTATTTATTCCACTCAAAGTTAGGCAAAACTTCTAAGTTGATCAGTTTTCCTTACAAGGTTCTGTAATTGACATGCCCCAAGTGTTCATGTCACAAACATTGACTCAAGCAAGTAAGAACAAATAAAAATATTGAGTTTGAAAAGCTCTTCGCGAGGTAGCTTTTTCCTCACTAATATTTTGTTCCTATTTCTTACAATTTTGTGTGATACAAACATTGTTTAGATTGTCAAATATCCTTTTCAAAAAGAACATTTTCATAACTTTCAATATGATTGTTATAGAACTACCCATTAACAAAGTTTCATCGGGTTCAATAAAGACAATATAGTCCAAATGTAATTTTTTCAAAAACATAACAAATGACTATTCAACAATATTCATGTCTATGGAAATACTTTTACTATAATAGACATATCTTTTCATGAAAAATCACAACATTTAAATATTTTTTCCATAAAAGAACACAATTTTTTGAACAAGTATATATGTAATTTGGATGTTTCATACTAGTCACACTATATACTAGTAATAGAGAAACTCAGCAAACACAATACAAAATATACTCCAAGAATTTTATGGGTTCGAAAAAAGTTTTTCCACATATTCTAATGTTGGAAACATTATTCTACGAAAGAATTATAGTGCTGCAATTCTCTTTGACAATGTTTACACAATGTCAAAGTTCATTCCATAGAGACATAAAATCACAAATTCTAAGTCACAGGTATTTTTTCTCTATCATAAATAGATATACCACTTAGTATTTTGAAATACTAACAATAAGGACAAAAAAATTGTACAATTTATTTCTATATTACATTGAAGTTTATAGAAAATCAAAAGTACAACACTGACTTATTATGTGAACACTACACCATTTTAGGCCTACGACAACACTTATTCTGGACTACACTTGTAAAGTGTTGCCTAAAGTAGTTTTGGGAACGCTTTTAAAGCGTAGCCAAAATATTTAACTTTTAGCTACAATAATTTTGGCAACACTTCAAAAGTGTACTCTTTAATAATATAGGATACACTTTATAAGTGTTGTTAAAATATGATATAATTGGCAACACCTATTTACATATATGACCACACTTCTAAAATGTCCTATTTTTATAATTGAAAAAACAAAACTTTATAAGTGTTGCCTTAAAATTTTTTCACTAAAATATTATATTCCTCCAATATTTTTAACACTCCCTCCCATTTTTATTGGCCAAAAAAATTAAACATTAACAAAACATTTTGACTTCACTTTCCTCGTTCAGACTTTCCTTTTCACGTTTCTCTTTTCAGCAGAAGAATTGGCTGACTAAAGGTTCCGATACAAGCTGAAGAACTAAAGGTTCGAAGTGAAGAGAGGTGAAGATAGCTGAAGAAGTAGTTCTCTTTTCTAACACAAGCTAAAGATTTGATGAACTGAGCTGAAGAGTTGAATGATTCCTTGAAGAGTAAGAACTATTTCTTTAAGAGTAAGAACGATTCTGTTTTCCAAAACTTATTTGATTTTTAGCTGAAGTGTTTTCTTTTTTAGCTGAAGTGGTACTTCTAAAACAGTCTTCTTGTTAGCTGAAGTGTTTGATTTTTTGTTTTGTGTATAGAAGAAATGAATATTGTTGGGTTGTTGACATGATGATGAATTGAAGTTAATTAGTCTCTCCGTCACACTTTTCTCTCAAGTGTCTCACAAAAGAACACGATTTCAAAGAGATTTTGTTGGATTTGGGTTTATAAGGTTTGAAATTCTAAATTTTAACTTTAGGATTTTTATATTCTTTTGTTTTTATGCATTTTTTTTGGAGTTTGACTCGTAAACATTTAGATTTTCCTTTACTTTTCATGTTAATTTCTGCAGATGCTTAAGATTTTCCTTGTTCTTATTCTGATTGCTGAACTGTGGCTTGTCCATGTTTAAGATCTTTCTTGCTATAATGTTTGTTTTAATCTGTTGTCACTGCTTTTTTTACTGTGCTAACCTTAATCTTTGTTTGTTCATTTGTTAATCACAATGATTTTGTCTTGTCTCTGTTTGGTGGAACAATTTTTTTGTTTTCGACTGTATGTCTTGAAGAGTGAAGAAGTCATTTTGTTGTTTCTTTAGTGCATTTTCAAGTATAGATAGTAACTTTAGCTAATTCAGTTGTTTTGGCCATAAGTATAGATTGTAACTCTATTTGCTGGAAATCTGTCAAAACGCGGCTGGGTCGACGGATTTCGCGATGGGATGTCGTGGTTATGACGGACCGTCGTGGACCTCGCGACGGGACGTCTTGGTTATGACGGGCCGTTGTGGTCATGACGGGCCGTCGTGGTCATGACGGGCCGTCGTGGTCATGACGGGCCGTCGTGGACTCCGTCGTCCCATATTTGCAAGTTTCTTCTGCTGCACTCTTCATTACCCTCGACCCCAGGTATGACGGATCGTTACGAGCACAACGATCAGTCGAGGGTCTCCATTCCAAAACACTTGAACTCTTGAAATATGGGTAATGGGGATATTTCTCTGATCTTCATGACGAACCTGTAGGACGGACCATCATGGCTACGACGGTCCGTCATGCTTTTCGTAACCCCACACTTAGTCAGACTTCCCTATCTTCCTGCAGCAGCTGCACTACACTACCACCTACGGACCGTCACAGGCATGCCAGACTGTCACAAGCTCCGTAGGTGGTCTCTTCTGCTAATCATTCGTAATACTCATCGATAAGTACATTAAGTAGCCAATTTGTTTATATTACTAGGATTTATTCTTTTGATCAACGTGTTTGGATCAGTAGCTTGTGTTTAGAAATAATTTTTGTTTTGTGTTTGGAAGAAATTGATTACTTTTGGGGCTCTTACAGCTGAAATTTCAATTTGATTAAGTGTTAAATTTCTTAATTTTGTTTTCTTTCTTGATGGAACAGATTTGTTTACTAGAGGAATTTATATTCAAGCAGTTAAAGTTGTTATCAATTCTGATTTTCCTAAGAACTCAAAAACGTATTTGCACAGGGTATGTATAACAGATCTTTGATCTTGCTTATTGACTTATATATTATTTTTGCTATCTCATCATTGGTAATTTATTTTGCAGGTTGGACGATCAGGGAGATTTGTGAAGCTTGGTTTAGCTGTTAGCCTGGTTACTTTTGAGGATCACTTCACTTTGTATGTATTAATTATGTTCATTTCTTTTATACTAGATCATTAAGCTCTATGTGTTGATTTCTGCTACTACTAATAGTATCTATTTGACTGTGAGATATAGAATTGAACAAGAAATAGGAATAGAAATCAAGAAAATCCCTTCACAGATAGATTAAGCTATATATAAAGTCTTCTATGTTAGCTCCCCTTATTTTTATGAATAATTTTTTGATGAAGTAAATTGAGTTGTTTTGTAGTCCTGGTAGGTTCTGATTATAGGGTTACTCATGGAAATTAACTACAGTAGATAAGAAAAATGAACACTTCAAGATTCTTGAAAAATTTCCTTATTCTTGATTAGTTCATTAAATTTTGTCTATCCTATTAATTCAGTGTCTTTCTTAATTCTTTCTATCCTATTAAATTTTACTTATTTTCCCTTAGAACCAAAATCAACATTCAAAAACATTTGTGGAGGATTCAAAGTTTGATTTGGCATAACACAAGTGTCATGACTACGTAAGAAACTTTTATCATCTCATCACACCTAATTTTTGTAACTTAATCATGAATTTATTGATTCTTATTGAAATATCAAATATTTGTATCTTCTTATAGGAATTCAAATATACCATACAAGGATTGGATGAATTTAGCAAGGTATAGCAAACCCTATATTGATGGTGTGGAATCATTCCTAGATTTTGCTTACTCTTATGGAAATCCTCACGGAGAGGAAATTCAGTGTCCTTGTGCAAAATGTTGTAATATTCGTTGGACTCGAGGGAATGTAGTGTATGATAATCTAATATGCTATGGATTTGTTAAAGGTTATACTAGATGGCTCAATCATGGAGAATGGGATATCAAGTTTAATGTTGAAGATGATATGGATGGCTCGCGTGATGATATTGATGGATTGTTGAATGATCAATTTAGAGATGTTGCACAGGCAAAAGAAGCTTATAATGGTCCAAATGAAGATGCTTAGAAATACTATAACTTAGTTGAAGAGGCAAGCCAAGAATTATAACCTGGTTGTACAGGATTCTCTAAATTATCATTCACACTTCGTTTATATTTATTGAAGTGTCTACACGGATGGAGAAATGAATCATTCACTTCTCTGTTAGAATTATGAAAAGAGGCGATGCCGGAGTTGAAAATTCCTCCCTCTTACAATAAAACCAAGTCTATGGTTAAGAATCTCGGCCTTGATTATGAGAAAATTGATGCATGTCCAAATGATTGCATGTTGTTTAGTAATGATCATAAGGATGATGAATTTTGTCATACTTGCGGAGCTTCACGATATATTAAAAATCGTGATGTTGATGGTGAGGTTGAGTCTTCTAAAAAATCGAGTTTCAGCAAAGACTTTGAGACACTTTCCATTAATTCCTAGACTCAAAAGGTTATATATGTTCTCAAAGACGGCAAAATTCTTTGAGGTGGCATGATGAGGAGGGTTCAAAAGATGGAAAGTTAAGGCATCCTGCTGATGGACAAGCATGGATCGATTTTGATAGGTTGCATCCAGATTTCGCACTAGATTCTCGCAATGTGAGACTTGGATTAGCAAGTGATGGGTTCAATACATTTCGAACCATGAGTATATCTCATAGCACATGGACAGTTATGTTGATGGCGTATAATCGGTCGCCTTGGATGTGCATGAAATCTAAATATTCTATACTTTATTTACTTATACCTGGGCCACGATCACCTTGAAATGACATTGATGTTTACTTACAGCCATTGATAGATGAGTTAAAATAGTTGTGGAATTATGGGGTTGAAACATATGATGCTTCAAGAAATCAAACTTTTCAAATGCGAGCAGCTCTTATATGGACAATCAGTGACTTTCCTGCATATGCTATGTTGTCCTGATGGAGTACAAAAGGAAAGTTTTCTTGCCCTTGTTGTAACTATAACACTAATTCTCACTATCTTAAGCATAGTGGGAAAATGTGTTATATGGATCATCGTGTTTTTCTACCCATGGATCATCCATGGAGATCTAACAAAAGATCGTTCAATGGAAAAACTTAATTCAGGCCTCCTCCGCCTTTATTAAAGGAAACTTATGTGCTTCATAACTTACAAGATTTTGAAAATGTGTTTGGAAAGAAGATAAAGAGATCAAATGATGGCCTATGGAAAAAAAGGTCAATTTTTTTTGAATTACCTTACTGACAGCACAACCTGTTACGCCATAACCTTGATGTAATGCACATAGAGAAGAACATAGTTGATAGCATTCTTGGAACTCTTTTGGATATTCTTGGCAAAACAAAAGATCATGCAAAAGCCCGGTATAATTTAAAAGAGATGGGAATAAGAAAGAATCTTCATCCAAAAGATGCTGGAGATGATAAGAGAACAAAGTTTGCAAAAGCTTGCTTCTCAATGACAAATGGAGAGAAATCAGTTTTTTGTGGAGTTTTAAAGACAACCAAGCTACCTGATGGCAGTGCGTCTAATATATCTAGGTGTGTGCAACTGGATGACAGGAAATTATCTGGTATAAGACCCATGATGCTCATTTCATGTTACATTACTTGCTTCCAATACCCATTAAAAGCATCATTCCAGATCATGTTGCTATTGCTTTGATTCGTTTATGCTCCTTCTTCCAGCGTTTGTGTCAAAAAGTTATCACATTGGAGGAATTAGATTGCTTAGAAGTAGAGATAAGGGAAACAATAAATCAGTTGGAATAAATTTTTACTCTGTCATTTTTTGATATAAATGATTCATCTGCCTATACATTTGGCGGATGAAGTGAGATTAGGTGGTCCAGTTCAGAACCGATGGATGTATTCCACTGAAAGAGAAATGGGTACATTTAAATCATATATCCGCAACAGACGTTATCCAGTAGGTTGCATAGAAGAGGCACGTGTGGGAATAGTCTGTATGAATTTATTTTCAAGATATCTGAATGGGGTTGTACAAATAAGATTTAATAGAAGAACCAGAAATAATGATGAATGTGACCTAACTGATGCAGAAACAGTAAGTTTGTTTCGTATTAAGGGATGTCCTATAGGAGCAAAGAAAACTGATCCATTTGTTTTCGATAACAAATCACTAAGTCAGGCACATGCATACTTATTGGGAAATTGTGATGAGATTCAAGAATATATTAGGTACTTTACTTTAATATAGTATTTTCATTTGTATAATTAAGTTTTAACATATTTAATTTATTTATTATTTTAACAACGAAATACATGTTGTGTAGAGAGCATATGCAAGAGGTTAATAATAATCCGCGAAGATCTAAATGGAGCAAGGCCAAGGATCATTGTCAAAACTTCTCTCAATGGTTTGAAACTCGTGCTTTGAAAGAGGATGTGCCTGATTTGATAAAACAATTGTCTAGAGGACCAAATGTTGTTGCTAAAAGATACTATGGGTATCTCATCAACGGATATAGATTCCATATTAGGCAGTATGATGCAAGACGGAAAACACAAAATAGTGGTGTTACACTTGTTGCCTCAACTACGAGCTTTGCAAGCTCAAAGGATAAGAACCCGATTGCTGCAGATTTGACATATTATGGTAGAATAGTTGATATAGTTGAGTTAGACTATTATAGTCATTTTAAGGTTGTTCTCTTTAAGTGTGATTGGTATGAGGATGAGAAATATATGTATGGACTTACTTATGTCTATTTTAACAAGAGATGCTCTCTGGAAGAGCCTTTTGTGCTTGCATCTCAAGTACATCAATGCTTCTATGTGCAAGGTCCATATGATCAAGATAGACATTATGTTATGAAGACTGTGCCAAGAGACTTGTTTAACATGAGTGATGAATTTGAATCTGATCTCCCACAAAATTATGAAAATGAGTTGTCTGAACACTTGAAGGGACCATGCATACCAGAAGATGATGGTGAAGTTCCCTTAGTAAGGACTGATATACAAGAAACTTTTATTGATGTGCCTTCGGAGGAATTTGATACTCAACAACTTGAGGTCGAGTATGAAAAGGAGTTTGAAGATGAGTCTGAAGAAGAGTTTGAAGATGAATCTGAAGAAAAGTGTCAAGACGAGTCTGAAAATGAGTATGAAGATGATTCTGTAGATGAGTCTGATGAATCTGAAGACGAGTTTGAAGATGACAGTACACCATGAGTATTCTTATTTTTATGATGAACATATAGTTCTAACTCAATTTTTTTTGTTATTTAACTGTTTTTGTACAAACACCTTAAGATGTCTATGTATTATGCTGGCTTTGTTTATGTGTCTGATTGTTGTTTGGTCGATAATTTATGTTGCCTTCTTTAATTTATGTAATTATTGTTTTGTTGATGAAGCTGCAATTCTAGCTTACTTTTATTTTATTTGACTGTATGTTGGCACAACTTGTATAACTAAGGTTAGTAATATCTGGAGTATGCATTTTACATTTATCAAATTACTTTCTGATTAGTAAATGTGAATTGTTGTTGTCATCTAAATTCTTATTTTTTCCTATTACTATTAGGCATTGGACATTACAGGCAGCACAATCAAGGCAGTGAAGGAAACACAGTGAAATCAGTCCTCCTTATGTACTACTCCCTTAATTTTCTGGAAGCTAAAGATTGGTTCACTACTCGTTCTAATTAGCACAGTGAAATCTGTCCTCTTCTTTTTGTAGGTTTGCTTTTTCTAGTTAGCAATAACATTATTATTATTTTGTGGGTTAGCTTACTGTTGGGAAAGAAAATAAAGATATTTAAAGAAGGCGGAAATAATGAGTCAATCAGCAGAACTAAAGAAAAAGGGTTCGAATCCGAACAAAGCTCAAAGCCCATTAAAGAATCTGAACTTTGATATGCAATATCGATCAAGTACTGAATTGGCTAAAAAATTCAAGATTAAGAGAGAATAAGTTGCTAACGAACGCAATGATAAAGCTAAGAAAGAGCATGTAGCAATAGCGCATAAAAGAAAGAATTCTGAGGATTTAATTCTACAACAAGAAAATATTAAGTTGCTTGACATTAAATCAGCAATTCAATCGTGTTCTAGAGAAGAGCTTGGTACCTCACATATCATTTTTGGGAAAGGACAAACTAAGAAGAGATTATTTCAATCTGGAGAGTCCATTCAAGAGAAAATAATTAAACTTCCTATGCGAAACTTTAGGTTCCAAATGTCTTCAAAGCAAGGTGTTACTGATTCAGTGTATGTGACTGGGGAAACATTTGGTAATTCAGAGGTACAACATGGTATTCAAGATCAATTAAACTTCAAATAGGTGAAGAGGAAGTCTGTCTTACCGGCCACAAGTCTTGATCAGTTTCTAGCAGAACAACGGCTACAGAAAGAACATGATATTAATGATCTACCAAACTGCAAGCAGGTAAAGAGGATACCTATCATACCAGCTACTAGTCTTGAACAGTTTCAAAAAAAACAATCGATACACATAGGCGATGAAACAAAAACAGATAACCACACAGTAGCTGATGATCTTGTGGATCAAGAAGAAATCAACAGGGATGAGTGTGCTATACACGAGGAAATTGGCATTGATTGTAGTACTGAAGGTATGTCTTAAACTTTATAAGATTTATTTCTTATATAAAATACATTTCTTATTTACTTATTGTTACATAAATTAAGAAATAATGGAGGCAAAAAAAGTCCGAGGAAAAACAACATGTAAAGATATTCACGCAAGAAATTTGGAAGAAAGAAAGGAGGTGACGTTTGATAAAGGGCAAGCAGTCGGACCAACTGGTAAGATAGTGTCCGAATTCACCAACTTTATAGGAACAATTTCAAGGAATCCTAGGTTCATCAACTTGATGTACACTAGTTGGCATGCGGTGCCAGAAGATACTAATAAGCGTATGTGGGAAAATATTAATGTAAGAACAATTAATTTTTAAATTGCATATTTATTGTTTGTTTTTATAGATTGACGCTAACTATATTTTATTTTACATAGTCCAAATTCATAATTCCAATAGAAGGAAAAGCGTGGGTGATGAGTGGATTTCGTGATGCTTGGAAGCGATACAAGCAAAAACTTAAAGAGTGATTTATTGATAAAAATAGTACCATTGAGGACATACGAGCAAAACATCCTAGTGACATTGCAGAAGATGTATTCCGTCAATTAATCGAGTATTGGAAAGACCCAACTGTTCAAGTAAGGCTTAAATAGTACATTTCTATTGTTCAACTTATTTTGGATTATATCGATTCTATTTTTGTTTTATTTATTAATTCAAACATCTCTTTTTATATAATTATAGGCCATGTGTGAGATAAATTCTCAAAACAGGAAAAATCAAAAATGGAGGCATCGAATGGGACCTATTAGTTTTTCAAGAGTACGTGTTGCATTGGTAATACTTAGCATCTTTGGCCATATACATTTAATCCATTTGTATTCCTCCTATAGATTGATACGTTTTTAAATATATTTTTATATAATTGTAGCGTGCAACCAAAGAAAACAATGAGGAACCATCAAAGTCTGAAATGTTTATTGCAACTCGTACAAAAATGGGAAAGGAACTTCAGGCCGATACTCAAATTGCAATAGTATGTTTTTTAAAGTGTATTAATTATGAATTTAATTCAGGTTTAAAATTTGTTTGGAGGGTGATAATTTATTTTAATATGCTTGAAGGGATGTCAATTGAAGTGAACTTAATGAACCATAAACTCATTTAAGCTAGAGACAAATTAGAAGTACTTGCATATAATATGAATGTCAATTTTATTCAATAGGCTGAACTTAAGAATCGCCAAAATTCCAGGGAAACTGCAGATGATGCTTTTACGGCAGTGTTTGGTAAGGAGCAGCCTGGTCGACTTAGGTAATATGGTAGATCAGTGACAGCAAGTTCTTTGAAGAAAGATGAGGAAGATAGAAAGCTAAAACAAAAACATGCTAATGAAATCACTTTTCTGAAAAAAGAAATGAATGAAATGAGAGAAGAAATAACATAAGAAATGAGAAAAGAAATGCGACATTTTTTTAGTCAATTGCTTCAAAACAACCCTGGATTGAATGTTTGAGGTATACAAGGGGGTGTTTTATCTAACATTGCTTCACCTATTGATGCGGGTAGTGCACAAGCTGTAAAAGGCCAAAATCCTCTACAATCTTCCGGGTCAACTCATGATCCGATTCTTCAAAAGGTATTTACTACTTTTTTCAAATTAGTCCTCTCAGTTTCTTAGAAAGTCTTATTGTTTGTAATTGGCTTATTTATTAACTTCATGTTTGAATCATTCAAAGTAGCTTGAAATATGTTCTAGTCTGACAGGGATCCTCCAATGATGTGAACTTCGTGTCAAAGTAGAAAAAGAGGTCTTTCCAGGATGTAGAGGTATGTGATTAGTTGATTGCTATCAAGTTATATCCCAGTGAATTAGGTTCCTCTCTGGATACTTGGAATAAGTGAATTAACTTGCATATATGAAGATCTCAATTAAAATTTGGTTACTTTTTGCCTCGCTCTGATGAGTATGAAGTAACTCTGAACTTGTTACATATTCTCGCTATGGTTTTGAATATTATTAAATGGTGGCGAAACACTCTAAATACGACTGAGTTTTCTTTCTTTGGTTATTGTTAGTGGCTTTGGTTTGAATTGAGCTAAGGTTTTGTTTCTCTTGACCACTATTCGTCTTGCTTGTTTGGTATGGTTGAAGTGTAGTTTTTCTATGTCAGATTTAGTTTCCTTGTTTGATCGTGTGGAACATATTAACTACACAAGGAAACTAATCTAATTTTCTTTAATTTTTGAGCTAAGGTTTTGTTTCTCTTGACCACTATTCGTCTTGCTTGTTTGGTATGGTTGAAGTGTAGTTTTTCTATGTCAGATTTAGTTTCCTTGTTTGATCGTGTGGAACATATTAACTACACAAGGAAACTAATCTAATTTTCTTTAATTTTTGCTGCTGCAGGAATCTGCAAAATGCAATCTGCAAATTTGTTGTTAATGTTTTCTGTAACTTACAATATGGACATGTCTCACTTTAGTTGTTGTTATTGTATTTGGATTAAATTGAGCTAAGGTCTTGCTTCTTTTGTTTCACTGTTTTTTTTTTTGGTATTTGTATAGAACATTGTAGCATGCTATAGGTCTGTACTAGCTTGCAAACTGGTCTGTCTAAACTCTGCAAACAAACATTGGCATGGTATGGAATCTGCAATCTGCAGATTTGTTGTTAATGTTTTCTGTAACTGCTGCTTCTATATATAAATATTTTTGTCCGTAAAGTCTATTTTCTTTCTTATTATATAGAATATCTATGTTATAACCATAACTTTTGACATCCTAGTAGAAGGCATGCTTCAATAACCACAAACAAATAAACAAATAATTATTAGGAGAATCTAATTGTTTGTGTCTCCTCATTAATTCCTTTTTTTTTAGTGTTTGTGTTAGTTTGCTTGCATCATGGTTATTGTTTAACACCAAATATTTTATATTGTTTCTTATGAAGTTTGAACCCTAATGCAATATTTCATTGTTGTTGTACTCATTTGGAATTCTAGACACCTAAGGGAAGATCATATACTTTGAACATCAAAAGACAAGTAGGCATCTACTTTGAACATCAAAAGATGCAATCTAATTTTCTGTAACTGCTGGATTTCTTGCCTCTCTATATTGTTGCAATCTGAACTTCTTACCTCTTCTATATAACTGACAATATCTTATTTGTGTAGGGAAATGGAGGTGATCAAATTTTAAGTGGATGATGAAGAGTTTTTGAACTATTTTAAAAGTTTAAATACATATTTGATGTATTGTGTACACATTTAGAATATTGATGTACAAGTATGGGTATGTACACAACACATACTATCTTTTGAAGTACTTTATGGGAAATCTATAAATTTGAATTACTTATTAGCGCTAGAGATTATTTATTGCAATATATTATTGGAGTATTTTAATTAGAAATTGTGGCATAGGACTGTAAATTGTGTATGCACTTGAGCAAGGACAACACTACAAAGTGTTGTCATACATTAGATAGAAAAGGAAACACTTGATAAGTGTAGGCAATATGGTAGCAAAGGCAACGCTTCAAAGTGTAGCTGATAAGGCAACACTTATAAACGTAGCAACAAAAGCGTGGCTTTTTTTCCTTTTAGGCTACGCTTGAAAGTGTAGCTGATAAGGCAACAGTTTTAAGTGTAGATACAAAGTGTGGCCTTTTTGAATTTGAGGCTACGCTTAAAAGTGTTGCTCATATGGCAACACTTCTAAGCGTAGGTAAAAAGCGTGGCCTTTTTTCTTTTTGGCTACGCTTTTAAGGGTAGCTGATAAGGCTCGTTTGTAAAGCGTCGCCTAAATTCGAAGGTTTCGCTGCTTTCGGCCACACCTGGAAAAGTGTGGCTTAAACTCAAAAAGTGTGGTTTTTTACCAAAGGCCACAATTTTCATAGTTTAGGCCAGACTTCTCTAGGGTGGTTGGAGACATAAAATGTTGTAGTAAAAGTTTTCATATTCTTCAAACCAATTACATAGTCCAATTTATTCAGAGTATAAAACCACAAAAGATTTCTAGTCTACAAAAATAAGACACACTAACATTTCTCATAGAGTACAAAACTACAAAAGTCTTTTTTTTTTTCTCCAAATAGAATAACACATATTCTTTATCACATAGAAATGTTTTTATTATCGAATAGTCTTCCAACTATAACATTTTAACATACTATTTATCAAACAAAAATATGCATCTCCCATTTTTGCAAACTAAAGAATTTAAAAGGCAACAATATTTACGAAATAAATTAATTCCACAACATATGGTTTGAAGATCTTTTTCCAAAGGTACACATAAAAAATAAATCAAAGATGATAACTCTTAGAAACTATTTTCCTCTTTAGATAATTTAATAAGAAGGTTGCCTGGTAATCTTTAAACGACATACCATAAAACTTTTCTGTTACATTCTCACTTCGACCTTGCCAAAACAAAGCAACGAATTATGGAGAAATAATGCATTTATCTTCTACTTCTTTAATAAGATTTTCTCAATATGTTAAATACAAAAATACTAACAGTATATTAACTTCCTTACGATTGTTGTTTATCTTTTATTCCAAATTAACATAGAATAAAACTTTGAACATATTTGTAAGACAACAAAGTTTAAGAACATTTTTACAACTAGAAAATTAAAACTAGTAGCGAAACTAGAATCAGAAATAGATTTAATAAAAAAATATACGACCTATTTTTCTTAAAGAAGAATTGTTGTTAATATGTTTCTAGAGAATCTTACTGATTCTAACAAACTTTGCAGAAACACGAAGTTACCAAATTTAATGAACCAGTGAAGAACAAAAGAATAGAAGAACTGAAATTAATTCAGAAATCTAAAATTTGTAAAGCACTTACCAGAATCTGGAAAATTTTTAATAGGAAAAAGATCGAGTCCACTGAACTCACAGTGTCCCCTTAAGGAAATTATTCCCCTCTAGTATCCGAGGATTGATTTGGAATATGACCTCCCCGAGTAAAATGATCTCAATCACCAGAGTATAGATACCAAAAATTTACACTTAGAATACTAGATTTAGTAGTTGAAGAAGAATTCCATGAATTCTATATTAAAATGAGAGGAAATCCCTTAATTTATAGAAAACAAAGGGTAGTGCGAAAAGGTGTCACAAACCTTTGGAAAAGTCACAATCTTTTATAAAGGTCGTCATCTTTCATAAAAGTCACAACTTTCTATAAAAGTCATAATTTTTCATAAAAGTCGCAACTTTTCATAAACGTCACAACTTTTCATAAAAGTCGCAACATTTCATAAAATTTACAACTCTTCATAAAAGTCGCAACTCTTTATTTTTTATTTACACCTTTTTAAAACCCAAAAACTTAATCCTAGCCTAGATCTTTCATTGATAATTTAAAAAAATTGATTAAAGTGGATAATTAGTCTAATGCATGCAATTTAGGTTTGATGTCTATGATTTTCTTGAAAGAGATATTATGGATGAGATGAATTCACCCAAATCTGCTTGAATAAAAGATTAACTCTTTATGGTATTCGATCATGACTCTTAGTTGGATATTTTTATTTTCAATTATTACTTATTCTCATGATTATTTTCAAGGATTGTTTGAGTGTTATAACCATACGAAGTATGCTAACATGTAATTTCAACTTATTGAATAGTTAACTATTTTAAAATTGCTACAAGATTTGTTAGTGAAACCTCATTCTCCATATAAGTTTACAGAACAAGACAATACAAATGATGTCTGAGACTATTTATAAGGAATTGAAAGGAGGTTATGCTTGGATTTATTGTATTTGAAAGATTATTTTAACTTCTACCGTCATGTTTTGAAAAAGATAGTCATAGCATGGAAGACACCCGTTAATTTGCAATGAACACTATTATCCTACAGAAAACTTGTGAAGTTCCAAAAGTTTATATACATCTCTGCCTTTCATTTTTCATTTTTTGATGGGTCCATTGAAAATAATATCTCTATCTCCAAAGATAGGCATAAGGTAATTGTAAACTTTGTCTTTCCCATACTCCACTTCGTATATTAAAGGAGATATGTTCTTGTTAGTTGAAAGGAGAATTACATGAGAATATTGTTGTAATAGGAATTACACGAGAATATCCTTGTGCTTGGTTTGGGACATTATTATGCAATGTTATAAACATGCACAAAAAGCAGAGGTGTACAGAACAAAATATGCATTTTTTTACTTAAATTTTAACACACACTATTGCTAGTAAAATTTTTGGGCATGCAGTTGTATGAGATCCTTCATCTAGTATAAGAATAGATGAACGAATATAATAATTTTTCTTTGAAGAAATGGCCTTTTGAGCTTTAGAGCTTCGAACGTTTGATCATTTGTTTGTAGATTAATTTATTTCTTGAATGAATCTTTTTTTATTTTATGCTCTTTTCGCAAAATAAATTTAACAAAGTCAAAGTAGAATTACATGCAACAGGAGAAAATAATTAAGTAATTTTACCTTTGACTGACAATGGAATTTTATAATTAGTTTGTAAAAATAATATTTTCAATAGAGAACAAAGTATATGGAAATATTCATGTAGTAAATAACATATCTCCAAAACTTTCACTTGTTCAACTTGTAATTTATTTATAATTTAAAGTTGTACATAGTAAATATGATGTTAATGTACAAACCTTGTCTTGTTAAATAAAATACGAATGATATGCTTGCGAAATCTGGAACATACACCTCAACTTATATAAGAAAAATTGTGGCTATTGAGTTGCAATGAGTAAGTGATTACACTTCTGACTCAACACTGCAATTAATTTAAGCAGCAAATTTCAGTATAACAATTTGGTTTAATGTGCTAAGTTAAGGCTAGTTTGTTAATCAATGGACGTTTGTCCATGTTTTTGTTATTCTTACAATAACCTTTATTTATAAGGTTAATAAACAGAAACAGAAATAAGATGAAGCAGAAAAAATATAAAATACAAGAACTAATTCGAGTCCACAGAAACTACTGTGTGTCCTTAAGAAATTTAATCCTTTAACTGTACCCAAGGTTATGGATTAATTTCTCCCAAGATAAAACGGATTAAACTTGTTAAAGAAATAGCGGTACCTCAAACTTCTTTAACTTCAACGAACTTTTGAACAGCAACAAGTCACACAGACTCAGTTGATCGACACTTTGATTTTATTTCAGAGAAAAATAAATGCAGAGAAAGAAAAATTTTCAGTTTTTTAAAAAATCAAAAATTGACTTCCTTTTATAGACATATTCAGCAAGGAACATGTCTGTTCAATGAAATCTGTTCAGACCCATTTTATCCAGAAAGTTCTATCTTTTGGAAAAAATAACAACTTTTCAAAAAATTGTGTCTGTTAGGAAAATAACGACTTTTTGGAAAGTAAAGACTTTTCGGAAAGTAACGACTTTTTGGAAAGAGTAACAACTTTTCGTAAAACTGATTAAATAAATTTTGTCCAAAAAATAATCCAAATCCAAATCCGAAGCCGAAACCGAGGCCGAGCGAGCGACGGCGACGACAGCGCGAGGGGGCATCTTCTTCTTAGCTCTTTAAGAAGTAATGGAAGTGTTTCCTTCTATAAGGACAACAATTTCCCTTTCTTTTAACAATATGGGAGAAATGACTTTTCATTTGCACTTTGCAAATGACTTTTCATTTTCCCTCCAAAGTAGTTCCCTCACTTTTCATATTCTCTCTTTTCTTTTCCCATTCACACTTGCTAAATCCATACAATCCCCCACATGAATGGGGAAGGCTATTGTTAAAACATATGCATGAAAAAACTTGTGTGTCTTGTATGTAAAGGTTAATCGTATCTAGATAAGTAGGTTTCCGTTTAAACTTTCCATAGTGAACATATATCGTATATACTCGGTCAATCGGTAGATTTGATATTTTTGAACCGTCGAGCTTTGGTGTATACCTAGAAAACATATGTCACACAATCAACCCTTGAACTGTTCTTAGTTCTCATTGTTTTGTTCGTTTCAGCTATGAACACATCTTGGATAGTAAGTGCTTAAAGAACTGGCCTTACCGGATTCTCCTTGAAGCGGCTTATACTTCACACTTACATAGGTGATTTCTAAATGTGTTATCCCATAGATACACCATTTGATATTCCCTGTTTCAAACTTAGAAACCATTAAAAAGTCCTTATGTCTTTATCCTGGTTACTAAACATTGTCTCATCATGAGAATGGATTATAAAATAATAATATTTTTTTTCCTTTTCCTTTGACAATGTTGAACCGTCATCAATGACTTTGTTTTATCTCCTTGAACCTTGATCTTGGGATCTCCAGTCTTCTAGGTAGAGTTACCGCCACAATGACTTGTTCTCGGCCATAGTCTCATTCCCGTCGATGATTTCTCAACTCCCTCTCTATTTAGGCCGTTTGTAAGTGGATCCGACACATTGTGTTTTGACTTCACATAGTCAATTGTGACAATTCCACTAGAGAGTAGTTGTCTCACAGAGTTATGTCTTCGTCGTATGTGACGAGACTTGCCGTTATACATAATGCTTCCAGCCCTTCCTATTGCAGCTTGACTATCACAGTGTATGCATATAGGGGCCATTGGTTTGGGCCAAAATGGAATATCTTCTAAGAAATTCCGGAGCCATTCAGCTTCTTCACCTGCCTTGTCTAAAGCAATGAATTCAGACTCCATTGTAGAGCGAGTTATACATGTTTGTTTGGATGATTTCCAATATATTGCTCCTCCACCAATAATAAAAACGTATCCACTTGTGGATTTTGTTTCAGTTGACCCAGTAATCCAATTTGCATCACTATATCCTTCAAGAATGGCTGGATATTTGCTGTAATGTAAAGCATAGTTTTGAGTGTCATCTAAGTATCCCAAAACTCTCTTCATTGCCAACCAATGATTATGATTATGATTACTTGTGTATCAACTCAGTTTACTAATAGTGCAAGCTATGTCTGGTCGTGTACAATTCATGACATACATTAAGCTTCCCAATACGCTAGCATAGTCCAATTGAGACTGACTTTCACCTTTATTCTTTGTAAGATGAAGATTTACATCAATTGGAGTCTTTCCTTTTAAAATTAAAAAATTATAATTTTTCAAGTATCTTTTGAATATAATGAGTTTGAGACAATGTTAGACTGTTAGGAGTTTTAAGAATTTTAATTCCTAATATCACATCAGCAACTCCTAAATCTTTCATATCAAACTTACTAGCAAGCATACGCTTTGTAGCTTTTATATTAGCAATGTCTTTGCTCATTATAAGCATATCATCTACATATATACATAAAATAACTTCCTGATTTGGAGTATCTTTAATGTAAACACATTTATCACATTCATTGATCTTAAATCCATTTGACAACATGATTTTATCAAACTTTGCATGCCATTGTTTTGGTGCTTGTTTTAGCCCATAAACTGACTTAATAAGTTTGCACACTTTCTTTTCTTTACAAGGAACTACAAAACCCTCTGGCTGTTCTATGTAAATTTCCTCTTCAACCCCTCCATTTAAGAAGGCTGTTTTCACATCCATTTGATGATTCTCAAGACCGTATACTGCATCTAGTGCAATTAACATCCGAATTGATGTAATCCTAGTCACTGGCGAGTATGTGTCAAAATAATCAAGACCTTATTTTTGTCTAAAACCTTTGACAACAAGTGTTGTTTTATATTTTTCAATAGTTCCATCGTCTTTCATCTTCCTTTTAAAGATCCATTTTGAACCCAAGGGTTTGTTCCCTTGAGGAAGATCAACCAACTCCCAAGTATGATTGCTTAAGATTGATTCAATTTCACTATTAACAGCCTCCTTCCAAGAGGTTGAGTCGCTACACAACATTGCTTCCTTGAATGTTTGAGGCTCACTTTCAAGAAGAAATGTTACAAAATCTGATCCAAATGAAGTAGATGTCTTTTGACGTTTACTGCGTCTTGGACTTTCTTCATTTTGTTCATTCTCTTTTGGTTCTTATCTGGGTTGCTTAGATCCCCCACTAGATGATGCAAGTCTAGTTTTATACGGATAGATATGTTCAAAAAATTCAGCACTATCTGATTCCATTACCGTATTATCATGAATATCCGGATGTTCGGACTTATGAACGAAAAATCGACATGCCTTACTGTTTGTGGCATATCCAATGAATACACAATCCACAGTCTTAGTAACTATTTTTACCCTCTTAGGTATAGGAACTTGGACTTTGGCTAGACACCCCCCACACTTTGAAATATTTCAAATTGGGTTTTCTACCTTTACATTTCTCATATGGAATTACATTTGTCTTTGAGTGAGGCACTCTGTTAAGTATCTGATTTGCTGTAAGGATAGCTCCCCCCCACAAGTTCTGTGGTAAACCTGAACTTATAAGTAATGCATTCATCATTTCTTTTAAAGTTCGATTTTTTGTTTCTGCAATTCCATTAGACTGAGGAGTGTAGGGAGCAGTAGTTTGATGGATTATTCCATTTTCTAAACATATTTCTGCAAATGGAGATTCATATTCTCCACCTCTATCACTTCTGATCAATTTGATCTTTTTATCTAACTGATTTTCAACTTCAATTTTATATTGCCTAAATGCATCTATTTCTTCATCCTTACTATTTAGCAAATAGACATAACAATATCTAGTGCAATCGTCAATAAAAGTTATTAAATACTTTTTCCCACCACGTGATGGTGTTGACTTCATGTCACAAATATCACTGTGAATCAATTCTAATGGATTTGAATTCCTTTCAACGGATTTATAAGAATGCTTAGCATACTTAGATTCAACACAAATTTGACATTTTGATTTATTCCACTCAAATTTTGGCAAAATATTTAAGTTAATCAGTTTTCGCAAGGTTTTGTTATTAACATGTCCCAAACGTTCATGCTATAAACATTTAGACTCAAGCAAGTAAGAAGAAGCAAAATCTTTATTCATATCAACTGCAATTACATTGAGTTTGAAAAGGCCATCACTAAGGTAGACTTTTCCTACATACATATCATTTTTGCTTACTACTACTTTATCATACACAAATACACATTTAAATCCATTCTTGGTCAGAACAGGAATTGAAACTAAATTCTTTCTCAATTCTAGAACATATGATACCCTATTCAAAGCCACCACCTTGCCTGATGTCATCTTTAATAGGACTTTGCCAGTTCCTTCCACCTTTGCGACAACGGAGTTTGCCATAAAAAAATTTTCATCTGTAAGTGCTGGAGTATATGATGAAAAATAATTCTTTGTTGGCACAAACATGGCATGAGACACCAGAATCTATCCACCATTCTCTTAGATTTCTAACCAAGTTACATTCTGAAAGCATTGCACATAGATCGTTCATTTCTCCTTTGGATTCAGCCAAGTTTGCTTGATCCTTCTTTTTCTTGTCCTTTTTAGGACCCCGTCATTCATTATCCCTATTACCATGTTTATCCCAATTGAAGCAGTTTCCATTGAATTTCTTCTTAGGAGGATTGCTTTTTGGACCACATGCTTTCTTTCTTTACTTTAATTTTGTGGGATCTTCTTCAACAAAATTTACTCCTGATATTGCTGAATTACCACGTGACCTCTTTTCTGTAGCCTTATTATCCTCTTCGATCCTCAACGTTACTACGAGATCTTCAACAGTCATCTCTTTGCGTTTGTGTTACAAGTAGTTTTTAAAGTCCTTCCACAATGGAGGTAACTTCTCAATAATTGCAGTCACTTGTAAAGAATCATTCACAACCAATCCTTCAGCAAGGAGATCATGGATTATGACCTGCAATTCTTGAACTTGGGTGACGACAGTCTTACTGTCTATTATCTTATAGTCCAGAAATTTTGCCACAATGAATTTCTTCATTCCGGCATCTTCTGTTTTGTACTTCTTTCTAAAGCATCCCATAGTTCTTTTGAGGTTTTGGCATAGCTATACACATTGTAAAGATCATCTTGCAGACCACTCAAAATATAATTTTTACACAAAAAATCTTAGTGTGTACATGCTTCTGTTACCAAGAATCGTTCATCAGCCAGAGCTTCATCTGACATAACAGGAATATTCTCATTAATGAATTTCTGCAGACTGAACGTTGTGAGATAGAAGAACATCTTTTGCTGCCATCTCTTAAAGTTGACTTCAGAAAACTTTGCAAGTTTCTCAGCCGGCGCTAAGGTCAGCATTTAAACGTTTATGTGCAACCGTTGTTGTTACAGCACTTACTGTTCCAACATTGTTTGACTTGAATTAGTAATTTTTTTCAGTCACAAATGGCAGATAAGTTAAATATTTAAAATACTAACAGTAAAGAACAAATCTTTACACAAACTGATTCTGATTTAAAGATAAAGTTTTTATGTTCTTTTAATCGTTAATCGAATGAATTTTTTAAAAAAATTCAAGCAGAGTAGAAAACCATAAAGGTTTAATCTCCAGAAACCTCAAATATAGAAACTGTTAAATTTCTTAAGATTGTTAGTCTTACAATAACCTTTATTTATAAGGTTAATAAGCAGAAACAGAAATAAGATGAAGCAGAAAAAAATATAAAATACATGAACTAATCCGAGTCCACAGAAACTACTGTGTGTCCTTAAAAATTTAATCCCATCACTTTACCCAAGGTTATGGATTAATTTCTCCCAATATAAAACGGATTAAACTTGTCAAAGAAATAGCGGTACCTCAAACATCTTTAACTTCAACGAACACTTTGATTTTATTTGAGAGAAAAATAAATGCTGAGAAAGAAAAATTTTCAGTGTTTTATAAAATCAAAAATTGACTTCCTTTTATAGCCATTTTCAGCAAGGAATATGTCTGTTCAATGAAATCTGTTCAAACCCATTTTATCCAAAAAGTTGTGTCTTTTGGAAAAAATAACAACTTTTTGGAAAATTGTGTCTATTAGGAAAATAACGACTTTTTGGAAAGTAAAGACTTTTCAGAAAGTAACGACTTTTCGGAAAGAGTAACAACTTTTCGGAAAACTGATTAAATAAATTTTGTCCAAAAAATAATCCAAATCCAAATCCGAAGCCGAAGCCGAAACCGAGGCCGAGCGAGAGACGACGACGACGGCGCGAGGGGGCATCTTCTTCTTAGCTCTTTAAGAAGTAATGGAAGTGTTTCCTTCTATAAGGACAACAATTTCCCTTTCTTTTGCTGATATGGGAGAAATGACTTTTCATTTGCACTTTGCAAATGACTTTTCATTTTCCCGCCAAAGTAGTTCCCTCACTTTTCATATTCTCTCTTTTCTTTTTCCATTCACACTTGCTAAATCCCAACAGTTTTATTTTTAAATTAAATAAAAATAAAATTTATTTTAAAAGTAACAAGTAAATATTTTATAATTATAATTGTGTTTGGCAATGAATATGAATTGGAGTTGTTTGAAAATTACAGTGAGTTGGGGGAAAAAGTTAAAACAACTTTTTGTTGTTCTTAAAATTCTTGAATTCTTCTTACAATGGAATTTTAAAGTTTTGTAGCTAAATGTATTATTTGGAGTTCAACTCTAAAATAATGTAAAAACTTTTTATTTGCGAAATTCCTCTAAAATATAAGAATTTGAGATTATTTATCAAAATAAAGATATATGACATAAATATAGAAACAATAAGCTTTCTGATTTAGCTATTGCTTGTTCAAATTACATAGAAATAGAAAGGAAGAAAACAATAAGCTTTTTTATTTAGACAATGACTTGTTGCAAGTTACATTGAACAACAATTAAATTCCATATGTATTATTCCTTTCTCTGTCACGCTATAAAATTTTAATTCTTCAACTTATGCTTTCAGTAGTTTCTGTAATTCGGCCTTCGGGAGGCCGGTGCCCACATTCACACCATTCACCATCACAATAATAGATAGGAATACCTCCACAAAGACGTATGCAGTCTGCGTCTGTCTTGCAACAACACCTAGGAATGTCTATTGCGTAAACCTTTGGCGAGACACCTATCAAATTAAATGTTTCAATCTTTAATTAATAGAAAAACACATTTCATATTTAAGCACAAGAAGCTTTTCAAAATTAACTTAGAAAAATATTAGAGAGAAGTGTATGATACTCCAGTAATAATAGATCAAATCAAGTGAAAGACTTACATATCTGTATCATCATAAACATGAGGGAAAAAGTCCACACTTTGAAAGCCATATCTTAATTATTTTGTATGCTCACTAAGTTACTTGATGATGATATTTTACTTTCTTTGTGTCCTATTTATAGTACAGTTAGTTGACTATTTAAAATATATTTATATTTTGTGAATATTGTAATAAATTCATCTTTCATTTTGGGTCAATTACATTTAAGTTGACATGACTCTATGTTTTGTTCATATGAACATGTTATTTGCACATGTAAGGTGTTCAGATTTTATTTGACTTAATATGTATGTCATTTTGACATATGTCACAATTGTATTAGCTCTTCTATTTAACTTGTCATGTTTTATCAAATGACACGTGATACCAAACTAGGCCTCAAGGAAAAGATAACATCCTTGACTAAATAAAATGGGCTATAAATATAATTATATCTAATATGTGAATAAAGAAGCAAATATTATAAATTTTCCTACAAGGCAAAGGCCTTATTCCTTTTTTAGATCTTTTGTGGTTTGATAATTTATTTCACCATTTTTCTTTACTGATTAATATTTTGTTATAAACAGAATTTATTATTATCTTATGCTCTTTCTATGAAACATACTCAACAAAGTCAAACTAGAATTATATGAAAGAGGAAAATTAAAACTATTTTATTTTTATTTTATGTACCTTCTACAAAACAAACTTAAGAAAGAAAAATAACATTACAAGAAAACAAATATAATAATGTAATTTTTTTCTTTTAGATATGATGGAATCAATAAATATATTTAAACATATCTAGAAAAATTAATATTATCAATGTAATAAACTACTCATCCTGAGAATAAAGTATTGCACAATCAAATAGATGCTAAATAATTTGAATTTTATCAGTTGTGAATATTCATCTTAAAATAATATGTTATTCGGTCTCGACCAATAATTTTAATGTTAGTTCAACATAAAAAAAAATTATTTTGATCATCAAACACCCCTCTTAAAAAAGGCTATGTTTTGTTAAGTATAGATAACTAATGTAGCTTTAAAATATCATGCTAACGAGAGATTATTTATCAATAGAAAGGTATATGACATGAGAACCCGTTGAAAAATTCTAGAAATTGCTAATCTAGGTGATATTCCTTAGTTTGTGTAACCCAATAAAAAATTACTATTCACGACCCCCTGGAATAATTCATAAAGGCCAAGTTTGTATGGTTTTACAATGTGGCCTTAACACAGTTATAAGGGTGAAGCCCATTTTTCCTTTGCATTCGTGAGCTCTCCATATCGCTATTGAGAGAATACGCTAACCCGTCATGACCACCTTTAGATATTGTGATAAGTGTTACATCTCTTAAATTGAAATAACTTGGAATGATTTAAGGATTGGAAATAGTGGTTTTTGGAAGGAATAAAATATGATATTTTTGCTAAGTGAAAGATAGTTGATTTTCTTTTATCAATTTCAAACAATCATAATTCCTAGATCAAGATGAGTTAGGTGTATTTCCATATATGTTTGGGAAGCTCTTGGAATAATATTTTCGACGCTGATGTGTTTGCGCAATTCTGAGTTCGTATGAGTGAGTTATTTCCTTTGGAAGTTCAGCTATTTTATTAATGAAATTCTAATTTTGTTTTTGGAAGGTAATTTACTGGGGTAAAATAAGATTTTAGTTAGTTTATAAAAGGTGAAGTTTCATGCTAGGGCTTTGAGAAAAGAGAAAAGAGGAGAAACAAGGCGAAACAAGTAAGATTCGTCAAGATCATGCATTCTTGGTTGTGAATTTCGCCGCCGATTCAATCCTACGAGGTATGTGAGATTTCATAATGTTGGGTCAGTTCACACACACACCAACCATGATTCAGTTTAGCGAATTTAAGTATTTGAAAGTATAGAAATCCCTCACTTCTTTCATATTTTTTTATTGCATTAGAGTTTATCTCTAAAATGTTTCCCTCTAATTCGTACTTGCGTGTGTTTTAGATAATCATGCCTCCAAGAAGAGCAACACAAGGTCGTCCTGCTATAAGAAACTTCGAAGAGCTAGAGGTACCTAATGCACCGAATGTGAAACCTCAAGGAGAAGTCACCTCCACTGAATACCGTGAGACTATTAGGATGTTAAGCAAAGCGATGACCAACCAAGTCGCACAACAAAGAGAAGCTCGATAGGATAAGTGTCACGCCCAGAGCTACCCCCGAGACGCGGACACGGAACCTAGGACCACAAGTGATCCCATGCTAACCCTGCTTGCATGATCATGAGCATACTAAAGATAATAAACTGATGTAGAAGTTAAATCTTAATTAAATCGGAAAAGATGGGGAATACCCATATTCTATAACTGAGATATTTGAAAACAATGAGTTTAATACAAAGAATTTATTAACTCAATACTAAGCTGAAACTAACTATGTCTTAAATAGGCCTCGAAATTAGACTGGAAATACTGGGACAAGCCCCTGCTAAATCTAGCAAAAACTGAAAATAAATGACTAAAGAATAAAAAGAAACTCATGACTGTTGTCCTCTGAGAATAAGGACTCACCACTGAATCTGCTGAACTGGATATCGAAAATTGATCTATGCGTGATCTGGATGCTGAGAACCTGAACCTACATAACGAGAAGATGCAGCGCACGTATGCGTCAGTACTTGAAAAGTACTGAGCATGTAGGATATAGTAAAGCTGAAATAAAACATAACTGAACAAGCATAAAAACAAGTATAATAATCTGACATGATAAATTAAATTCTGAGTTGACTGGATGCAATGACCAATTTATAACATGCTGAAACTGAATATTGAATATACTGATAAATGGCCAATGTAGAGAGTCTGACTGAACTGTGGGAGATACTAATAACAGATAATAAAACCACATGAGCTAAATGTGGAGTACGATATATACACCCCATCGAGAGGATCCAATAAACCCTGCAAAGGTATAAAGACATGTTGGTGTGATCACTAAACTGATTTCCCCCAGATGGGACTTACAACCTATTTGGCTAGTAGTTCTGGGACTATTTGGTAGGTAAGCCCTAGTCCAACTCGGTATTAAGCTACTCCCAATGAAATTTGTAAATTTAGTTATTATGTCTGAGTTTCTGTAAATGCTGGATAGCTCAAAACTTAACATGCAAACTGAGGATGTAACAATTAATCTAGTAACTATGCATTTATAACTGAGGCATGTATATCTGAAGTGTCCGAAATATCTGACCTAGCATGTGTAGTTCAAGAACTAAAGAAATACAAAGCTATGGTTTTTAAATTCATGCGATAATCTGAGTAATAACATGATAATCTGATTTGGAACAAAAAACTAGTAAATTCATAAAATTCTGTTGAATTTCTAGAAACCCTAGATATAATCGTGATAAGAGAATCAAGAATCTGACTGAAAACTAGGGACCCAATTGGTGAAAGGAACCCCACTAGTGAAATCTCACTTACCTAGTGCTGAAATCCATAGAAAAATACTTAGGTTTTGGGGCAGGAGCTGCTGGAGCTTGTTGCGTTCTTGAACTAGGGTTCTTGAGTTTTTTCTTCTCTCTTGCTTCTAATTTTCTAACTTTTGATTTAATAATTTGCCTTAGATATGTTTTAGATGTTTCTAGGCTTAAACTGACTAAAAAGTGATGATTTAGGGTCAAAACGACATAACTTAGGGTTTAAACGAATTGGGGAAGGTCCAAAAGACCCCTGGGAAATTTGCTGTCGTACCAAACAACGGCCAGGATTGACGGTTTGATTTTAGCAAGGTCAGGGTATATGGAAATCTAATTCAATTATATATATGTGGGTAGGTAATAGGACACCTAATTCATTTTGTACTAAGAGTTATGAACATTTGAAGTTAACCCAACTGCATTTCCCCTTAAGTGTCTGCATATTTTCCAACTAGGTCGGAGCTACGGACCGTAGGTCCACCTACTGACCATTATTGTCATCCCTAGATCTTGTCACAGAGTCGGTGAATGGGGGTCTCGATCAACGGTCATGGACTACGGACCATCGCCGGACCTACAGACCGTCGTTCCGTCCATCGATCAAGACTTGACCAATTTTTTTTTCGGCTGAGTTTTTGGGAGTTTCTGATCCCATTGACGGTTGTGCAGGATGGACCGTCGTCTTTCCTATGGACCGTCGATGCCAGCGTTGGTTGAACCTACAAATTATTTTCTCTGTAAATCTGGTTTTTGGTCTTTTTTGTCTACGGGCTGTTACATTATCTCCCCCTTAGGAACATTCATCCTCGAATTAAGACTAAACTAGATGAAATAGAGGGGGAGAGCTGTAAACCCCACTATTAAGCACTGAGAATTGAGTTTCTGATTGAATTAAGTTTCGAGTACATGCAAATACGCTGAAAATGCAAGTACAAAAAAAGGGAACATGATTCTAAGACTGAATTTATTCATGAATGACTGGAAAACTGAAGAAGAACTATTGCCTCAAGATAGAGTGGAATCAAAAGGAAAAAGTTGAGGATAGTTGCTTTGATGGCTTCTTCTGCTTCCCAAGTAGCTCCCTCTACGGACTGACTTCTCCACAAAACCTTAACTGAAGCGACTTCTTTACTTATCAACCTTCTGACCTGACGTCAAAGAATCTCAAATGGTACATCCTCATAAGAAAGACTATCTTTCACTGCTATAATCTCCAATGGCACTATAGAGGGTGAATCAGCCACACACTTCTTCAAAAGTGAGATGTGGAAGATCGGATGCACTGTTGCTAATTCTGCAGGTGACTCTAACTCATATGCCACCTTGCCAACCCTTTTCAAAATCTTGTAAGGGCCTACATATCTAGGATTGAGCTTCCCTTTCTTTCCAAATATCATCACCCCTTTCATAGGTGAGACCTTTAGAAAAACCCAATCATCAACATAGAACTCTAGTTCCCTTCTCCATACATCTGCATAAGATTTCTGACGACTTTGAGCTGTCTTATGTCTATCTCTAACGAGTTTCACTTTCTCCATAGCATAAAAAACTGAATCTAGCCCTATCAAAGTTGCTTCACGTAGTTCAAACAAACCAACAGGAGATCTACATCTACGCTCATATAATGCCTTATAACGGACCATCTGAATGCTGGAATGGTAGCTATTATCGTTGGCAAACTCAATAATAGAAAGGCGATCATCCCAACTACCTTTGAAAATGATCACACAAGCTCTCAACTTATCCTTTAAGGTCTGAATGGTACGCTCCACTTGCCCATCGGTTTGTGGATGAAATGTTGTACTAAGGTTAACTTCAGTACCAAGATCTTTCTGAAATGACTTCCAGAAATGAGAGGTAAACTCTTGACCTCTATCTGAGATGATAGACAAAGGGACCCCATGTAACCTCACAATCTCATTAATGTAGAGCCTTGCATAGTCTTCTTCCGAATATGTAGTGTTGACCACCAAGAAGCGAGAAGAGTTATTCATCCTATTAACTATCACCCAAATGGAGTTATGTTGTCTGCGAGTACGGGGTAATCTTGTGATGAAGTCCAAATTGATCACTTCCAACTTCCAAGTAGAAATATCGATCTCTTGAGTCATACCCCCTAGTTTCTGATGTTCTACCTTGACTTACTGGCAATTGGGGCACTTACTCACAAAGTCTGCTATATCCCTCTTCAGTCATTCCACCAATAGACTTCCCGCATATCGCGGTACATCTTAGTATAACCTGGATGAATAATATACCTAGAGTTATGGGCTTCTTCAAGGATATGCTTTATCAACTCACTCACATCAGGAACACACAATCTACCCTGGTAGCGAAGTACACCATCTCCCCATTAGGAGAAAATCTCCACTCTCTGATTATGGAATGCACCCTTAAGTTCAAGAAAGATTGGATCACTGTCTTTCTTTTCCTTAACCTCCACTACCAAAGATGATACTGCCCCATTTTGAATTGTTACACCACTTTCTGATATGTTCATAAGGCGAAATCCGAAGCGAGCAAACCTGTGAAGATGTTTTACTAACTCCTTCCTTTCTTGCTCAACATGGGCTACACTACCCATGAATAATCTACTAAAAGCATCTGCTACTATATTCACCTTACTAGGATGGTAATGCACACTCATATCATAATTATTAAGGAACTCAAGCGATCTCCACTGGCGAAGATTCAACTTTTTCTAGGTGAACATATACTGGAGGCTCTTATGAGCGGTGAAAACATCTACATGAACACCATAGAAGCAGTGTCTTTATATGTTGAGTGCAAATACAACTGTTGCAAGCTCGAGGTAATGATTTGGATAGTTCTTCTCATGCGCCTTAAGTTTCCTAGAGACATAAGCTATCACCTTAACTTGCTGCATCAACACACACCTAGGCCAGCTAGCACCGAGTGAGTATGGCAAGGGGAAGTAGTTCTAGTTAAGTATGATACTGGAATACAAAGCACAGCCTTCATATTCCTTAACCATGTGCCTATATTAGGATGTGTACTAGTTCTACCCTTGTCAAGTACAACACCCTCATCGGACTAGGTTAGAACTCCGGATTCCATTAGTTTCTAACATGGTATATGTCGGTTATTGCCTGTTCTCATCATGTGGGATACCTACTAACATTTGAGAAGTTCTATGAAGATTAGGTGGTGGTATGGGACACTCTCTAGACAATGCACAATAGTCTTTGAAGATGTTATTTGGAATCTCTAGGTCTTGTATCAGACCATTACTTGAATGTTCGTAGTGTGATGAATGTCTCTTAATGAACTAATGAGTATAATGACTCAAGTTAAGGAAGTATAATAAAATGAGGTAGTACTTATCTAGAGTAATTAAGGTTGTGTAGTTAAGGTGTGAATGGTACATAGGAATGGTCACTTGTTATCTTACCTAGATAAGTCTCAAGAATGACTCTAGTTGGTGAAGTTGGTTGATTAAGTGGACATGATCTAAGCCTTAGGTAATCTTAAGGATTATATAGGTAATCTTGAAGAGGTCACTATGGACGTTATCTTCTTGATTTACTTAAGTATGTCTTTTGATAGCCTTTGGAAGGAGAATGTAGTATCACCTATATGCTAATTTGTTAAATGAGAACAACTTTTTTTAGGGAGTCTATAGGATCTCTTAAGTGGGTGTGTAAGGGATTGTATAGGCGGTCGCTTCACAACTCACTCAACTGAACCTTAGAGTGACCTTGGTAGGAGAATCTCATGTTCTTATGTTAATGCCTCTTAAGTGTGTATGTGACTCATTATAAGTAATCTTGAGGGTCTTTATGCACATGTAGAGAGGGTGTATGAGCGATCTTTCTTGGTGTGACTTAAGTGAATCTTAGGATAACTTTTAGTGAGAAGATTACATGCAAAAGGGGGTTTAAAGTGAAGTGAAGTGACTTCACTGGTTTTGCTAAAAACATGACTTCTTTCCTAAATAATTTCTTATGTGTTTCTAGGTTTTTAAATGTTGTTCTTATGATTATAGTATTGATGTTTTAATCGAAATTCATGAAAAGCATCCTTATTACTAAATATCCCTTTTTCATAATTTTTGCATGGCTTCCATACTTGGTACATCTAATGTGCTAACCCCTTCTTTTACTTGTTGACTAAAGTGTAGGGTAATGGAATCTTGATGTGCCATGAAGGATGGATCGGTTTCTAAGGATTAAAGATGAAGTATTGGTGAGTCCTCATCGATTCGAGGACATTAGCCACATGTTCCTTTATGTCTTAAGTCTTTATTTTATGTCTTGTATGGGATTAGTTCCAAGTCTTGTAAACACTAAAGTCTAGATGGTTCAATCAGATGTTGTATAATTCTAATATTTTAAATGAAAGTCTTCCGCTTGCGTTTTGCTTATGAAAGAGTTCTTCATTTGTCAAGAAAGTTCCAAATTTTTACTCATTTTAGTTATGCTTATTATTTAATGAATGATACAAGAGTCTTAGATAAGACTTCTTAAAGTCTCATTTTCCGTGTGACATCGCAAGGATACTCTACCTTCTAGGGTGTAATTGTGGGATGTGACAAACTTGATATCAAAGCATAAGGTATAGGGTTTATCTTAGTTGTGGTATGAACCACATCTAGTAGAGTCTTGTTTATAATGTGAAGCGCACCACATTATATATAGGAGGCTATTCGGTGGTAGAAAAAGTTTCACTTCTTCATTCATCTAATCGTGCCTAAGAGTTTGGTATATGGTGTTTTCCCCTTGTTTCCCTTATATGTTGGTCCCTAGAGGGTGACTTTATTAAGTTTGCGTTGAGGGAGAGAAAATATGAGATGTATTAGTTGGATGAAGTTTGCATTGAGTTTGCTTTGTTACCTTTTGAAGGGTATGTAAGTTGGAAAGATTGGCTTGGTTACCTATTGAAGGGTATGTAAGTTGGAAAGAACGGTAGGATATAGTGTGAGAATGTGAAAGAGTAGTTGTTAAGATAGTTTGATGTTGTTAAGACCCCAACCATAGGATGGGAGGTGATGGGATTTGAAGGAATAAAAGTGAGTTCTCTTAGTAAGGGGGATGTAGTGGTTATATATTGAGACCTTTGAGAGCCTTTAGTCTCCATGAGATAGAATTGGGTGATAAAGTATTAGTATGGTTTAAGGTATAGTGAGGGAGTTCCTTATATTAAATGTTATGTTGACCTTAGAGTGGTTTTCTCCTAATTGGGGGAGTATGGTGAAGGGTAATGTTTGTTGGGAATGAGGTGTCCTTAACCTTTAATAATATGTTTATTCAAGCCTAAACCAAAGAGTTCTTGGTAACTTGGTTGTAGAGGATTCTTTTGTGGAAGATGAGTTCCTAACTTTCTCCTTATGATATGCATGCTTCATTGAAGTTTTGTTGAAATTAAATTTCATTAATTTCTTGCATTGTGTATTTTATGAAGACATGATTATTTTGTAAAAGATATTTATATGATGTTACCTTGAATATTTGCATGCCTATATCATGAATTGACTAGCAATTGCATTTTTAAAAAAATTTGCTCAAATCACTGTAATGCACACTCCCAGTTTACAGTGAATTTTTTTGAAATTTGACTAATTGATTATTTGGTATAAAATTGTTATAATGTGGTTAGAAATGACGTATATAAGTATTATATTGAATATAAAATGAGATTTTACTATTTGGAATGAAGCATGATGATTTATAGAATGTTTTCTAGTTTCTTGTTGTATTGTGATTCTCTTTATTATGTGAAATTGATGTGTTATAGATGATTGTGTGTTATATGGAACTTTCATGTACTACACCTTATATTTAATTAACTATTTCAATGTATCAAATTTTTGTTTATAAGGTGGTAAAGCTACCACTGTCATGATACCAGTGGCAGCCAACACATGAACCTACCAAATAAACTAACCAAGGGAAACCTATATCACACCGAAACCAATGAAATCCATTCCAAAATATGATCATAACAATGACAATTCTATTTTGTAATTTTTTCGCCTGTAGTCCACTTATTGTTTTAATAATAATTTACATTATTTAATTATTAAATAATTCCCCTTTAACCAATCAATTTTAATATTGTCCCACGTTTCAATTGTAACAATATATGTACCCACCTGTAATTCCTATCTAATTAAATAACAATATAATGCATTCTCGCCTAAACACACAATCAACATATATACAACTAGTTGTTGTCCCACATTTCTATAGGGATTAAACACAATTGACTAATTTAATACTTAATATTAAAATAATTTTTTCATTCTAACATATTAAAAATACACAAATTCAATTATTCAAGTTTCTACCTGGGGAGCTCATCCCCCTCCCGCTAATCGTGTCGCCATCACTAAGTTCCTTTTGTGTTTATGACTCAAGCTGATTATTAATGAATTATTATAAAAGTGTGAAAGTAACCCACTATAAATTATAATGTTATTTCTTTAACCACCAACTAAATAATTATTAAAAGTACCTTATCAGTTCTATAATTGTACTCATTAATAGTCCAAAATATCCATTTAGAATATATCAGAAGTATTTTATGAACTAAATCTCTATTACACAAAATGACCAAATGAGTTCTTACACTAAGATATTTGCTATTTGGTGTATTTTCCTTGTTCCTTATGTGATTGTCCTTAGAGTGTGGCCTTTGAGAAGTTTGGGTTGAGGTATAGAAAAATATGAGGTGTGGCTTGTTAGAAGGGATATGAAAGGTTGTTTTGATAATCTTAGGTAGGTTGATTTACCTTTTTAAGGTGAGTATTGGTGATAGAACCCTGCTTGAATATGTGGTGCTTGAGTTGAGTTGGAGGAGTTGGTGTAATAAGGTGTT
This sequence comes from Solanum neorickii, assembly GCA_027704865.1. Classification (NCBI taxonomy): domain Eukaryota; kingdom Viridiplantae; phylum Streptophyta; class Magnoliopsida; order Solanales; family Solanaceae; genus Solanum; species Solanum neorickii. The sequence goes on along the minus strand of JAKWJC010000363.1, from coordinate 6,450,119 downwards.
ACATGTGTGGATGAGTGATGATTAGATAATTTGAAGTTGTTTAGATTCGACCTTAGAAAGAAGGAGGTGATGTTTTAAAGAGTAGGTTTATGTTGACCTTAGATGTGCTTCTCCTAAGTGGGGGAGTATAGGGAATAGTAAAATATGGTTGGGAGTGAGATATTTTTATATTTTCCTTATGTTCTTATTTAAGCCTTAGTTTATGTTGGAGTCTTTTGTGAAAAATAAGTTTCCAAATATTCTCCTTTTGTATGCATGTTTTAGTTGAATCCTTTTTAAATGAGAAAATGAGTTTTCATGCATGGCATTTTCCACATGTCCATGTGCAGGAAGTGTAGGTTGCCTATTTGTTTCATGAGGTTAAATAATGAGCATATCTAAATTTTATATGAGATTGATTTGTTGAGCATGCCTAATGTGTTATTGTATGATTATACTTTAATGAGAAATTTCATGATGTGTTATATGATGTTTAATTGGGAATGATGTGACTTGGAGAAAGGATTTCCTCCAATAGCATTAGAAAAAGTATAGAATGATACATAAGGAGTTGGTAGATGTAGTTCTATTTGCTTGAATTTCATGAAGTTCTTTGATCTTTTTTTATGTGGAGTTATGTTCCTCCTAGTTATGTGTGTGTTTTATGATATTTTATGGGTTGTTTGCTTTGGTCGTTATCCCTTTAAGTGTTTAAGTGTCATTCGAGGACGAGTTTTTTTAAGTGGGGGAGAATGTAATGACCCTCATAATGAACTAGGTGAAACTAGAGCCTAACATGTATGTTATGAGTGTATAAGGTATTAAAATGATGAATTATAGTGTTTGAAGTCGATGTATTAAGGTTGGAAGAGTTTGGAAGTCAAGCATCCAAGAACGTTCGAGACATTCGAAACTTAGCCTTTGGACGTGCTTGTGTGTTCTAGTTGCTTTTGCATGTTGCGTGATTTATTTGGTGTTGAAATTGATAATAGAGGTCTCTAAGACCTAGTTGAGAATGTTTAGAGGTTTAACATCCGGGTACGAATCCACCAAGGACCCACAACAGGACCTAGAGGACGAACCCAACTCAAGGGCTTCAGGTAGAAAACGACTACCATTAGTTCAAACGAAGGCTTGTCGATTTGGAGCATTGATGGAGCCTGCAATCCTGCACGTTTTGGGTTTTCATACCAAAGCCACAAATCCCCAACAACGGTATGTCTTCCAAACGACGGACCGTCCTTGGTGGCTGTGGTTTGGCACCTTCAATCTGCCTGCAGACACGGCCAAGCTTGGGGTGTTTTCGGAAATTCACCCCAAGTATTTTTAATTGTATGGACGTTTGTTTAGGTGTATTTGGATAATTTTTTTAGTTTTAAAGTGATATAACTCTCATTTAGACCCTTACACCTAAATCAAATCCCTTTCCCTCCCAAAGTCTCTCAAAAAACCTCCATGCGTGCTTAAGGTCAAGATAGAGCTTGGATGGTAGATTTCAATGGAGTGATTCTTCAATTCTCTTTGGATTACTTCAAATAAGGTATGTGAGTTCTATATCTAAGACTATATATCACCTTAGATCCAATTTCAAAGTGATTTCTCAAATCTTCAAGTTTATGCAAAAGTCAAATTTTTACTCTAAGTCATGGGTTCTTGCATGAAACATTTTAAAACAATTAAGTATGACGTTATTGATGTATAATTGATGTTTTCCAACGAAATTATCCATGAACCCTTGACCTTCTCAAATCTCTAAAATTTGTTGTAATGTGGGTGAATTGATCCTGTCTTGATAGTAGTGAATTCATGTGTAGATTACATTCGGCTATTCAATTATGTATAGATCATGATTGAGTTGTTTATAGGCTGCCTTAATTTATGATATTCATATAGTATATTGTTGGACTGTTGGTACAGTTTGATTGTTGGTTTAGAGTTGTGTATATCGCTATTGGTAAGAGCCTTGATAATGTGAATTCATTGAAAGGGCTAAGAAATGGTGATGTTGATGATGGAAATGTGTTAAGACAACATCATCTGTCTATATTGTGTAGAATTGGTATTCGATTATATTGATTGGTATGGTTGTAACACCCCGTAACCAAAACAGACCAAAAATTAGTTTTTTAGAAAAATCTGCAAGTGCTACAAACGGTGGCATCGAGAGACCGTAGCCTGAACCACGGTCCGTCCTGCACAACCGTCGATGGGATCAGAAACTCCCAAATTTCAGCCTAGAAAAATTGGTTAAGTCTTGGACGACGGACGGACTTACGGTCCGTTGGTAAAACGACGGTCCGTAGTCCATGACCATCGATCAAGACTCCCTTCAACTACTCTCTGACAAGATCTATGGATGACCAGCATAGTTCGTAGGTGGACCTACGGTCCGTAGGTCTGACCGTAGGTGGAAAATATGCAGCCAGTTAAGGGGAAATGCAGTTGGGTAAACTTATAATGATTATAACTCTTAGCACAAAATGAATTAGATCTCCCATAACCTACTCACAGATAGATAATTGAATTACCTTTCCATATCCACCGACCTTGCTAAAATCAGACCTCTAAGTAAAAATTTATGCCTATTTTAGTAAAGGCATGTCGAACAAGCCCTCACAGCGGACCTAACGACAGAGCGTCGGGCGCACAACGGACCGTCAGTCCTGGCCATCGTGAGGCCCGACAGCAACTTTCCCTGGGGTCTTTTTGACCTTTTCCACTCCGTTTGAACCCTAAGTTACGTCGTTTTGACCCTAAATCATCTGATTTTAGTCAGTTTAAGCCTAGAAACATAATTAAAACAAATCCAAGGCAAATCATTAAATCAAAACTCAGAAAATTAGAAGCAAAAGAGGAGAAAAAAAGCTCAAGAACCCTAGTTCAAGAACGCCACAAGCTCCAGAAGTCCAGCCCCGAAACTTAAGTATTTTTTCGTGGATTTCATCACCAGGTTTGTGGGATTTCACTAGTGGGTTCCTTTCACCCATCGGGTCCTTAGTTTCAGTCAGTTCTTGATTCTCTTATCATGATTAAACCTAGGGTTTCAAGAACTTTTATATAACTTCATGAATTTATAAATTATATGTTCCAAATCAGATTATCAGGTTATTACTCAGATTATCGCATGAATTTAGAACCCTAGCTTTGTATTTCTTTAGTTCTTGATTACACATGTTAGGTCATATATTTCAGACACTTCAGATATACATGCCTCAGTTATAAATGCATAATTACAGGATTAATTGTTGCATTCTCAGTTTGCATGCTCAGTTTTGAGCTATCCAGTATTTACAGAAATTCAGATATAATCAATTAATTTATAGAATTCATTGGGAGTAGCATAATATCGAGTTGGACTAGGGTTTACCGAACCAAATAGTCCAAGAACTACTAGCCAAGTAGGTTGTAAGTCCCCTCTGTGGGCAATCATTTAAGTGATCACTCCAGCATGTCTTTATACCTTTGGCATGATATATTGGGTCCTCTCAATGGGGCGTATACATCGGACTCCACATTTATCTCATATGGTTTTCGGTTATTAGTAGATCCCACAATTTAGTTAGACCCTCTGCATTGACCATTTATCAGTATATTCAGTATTCAGTTTCAGCATGTTATAAATTGGCATTGCATCCAGTAAGCTCAGAAATCAGCACATCACTTTTAGATTATTATACTTGTTTTTGTGCTTGTTCAGTTATATTTTATTTCAGCTTTACTCTATCCTACATGTTCAGTACCTTTAAAGTACTGACGCATACGTGCGCTACATCTTCTTGTGATGTAGTTTTAGGTTCTCAGCATCGAGATCACGCATAGATCCATTTCGGATTCCAGTTCAGCAGATTCAGTGGTGAGTCCTCATTCTCTGAGGACAACAGTCATGAGTTTCATTTCAGTCTTTAGTCATTTAGTTTCAGTTTTTGCTAGATTTAGCTGAGGCTTGTCCCATTATTTCTAGTCTAGTTTAAAGACTATTTTCAGACATAGTTAGATTCAGCTTAGTATTGAGTTAATGTTTATTTTGTACTAAACTCATTGTTTTCAAATATCTCAGTTATAGAATATGGGTATTCCCCATCTTTTCATTTTAAGTATGATTTAGCTTCCAAAACAGTTTATTATCTTTAGTATGCTCATGATCATATGCCAGCAGGGTTAGCTTGGGATCACTTGTGGTCCTAGGTTCCGTGTCCGCATCTCGAGGGTAGCTCGGGGCGTGACAATGGTCTACTTATGGTGACGGTGTTTATGTGTTGAATATGTGATGATCATGGCCTTGTCAGCATTATTATGAAAATTATAGTAGTATCACGTTAGGGCTAATATGAATGTATAATGTGAAGGCGTTTATGTGAATTAATGTGATTAACTATAAGGTGTTATGACTTGAATGAATATGTGAGGTGATGTTATGCTGTGATATATCTTTAATATTGTACAATGTGAAGATATGAAGTGAAGTACTCTAGTAATGCTTATGTGATCTTGTATGAATAACTATGTTATGATTCTTCTTAAAGTGATGATATATGATAAGGTTATATATGAATGTTTTAATGTGGTATCTTGTGTGGTAGACTTAGTGTCCCTACTTGGTGTTGTGTCTTGATTTGGTAGACCTGAGTCCCTCTTCTCGATACATGAAAGATATGTGAATATAAGATCCCTTGACTTGGTAGTCTAAAGCACCCTTATCATGTATATGTATGAATGATGATATGAACTTGAACATTTAAAGAAGGTCAATGAATTAGAACCTTCAATATAAAAAGAAGGTTTCATATCTTTGAAGTTGAAAGTCGTAATAGTATCATTCTTTTGTGAACGATGGACTTAGTAATAGGTTGGATGGAACGACATGAAACCATCTCTAAGAAAGTCATTGAGCTATATTTATATAGCCCATTCAGTGGAAACCTTTGTGGACTCATCCTTGGTATTGTGATTGAGCTTACTCTATGAGAACAAGGACAGCACCGAGTGAATATTCTTAGGGAGTGAATCTACTTAAGTTGAGACTTGAGTACCAAAAACCACCTTGATGTTCCTTAACCATTTTCCTACATGGGATATGTCCTAGTTCTACCCTTGACAAGTAGAACACCCTCTATTGGAGTAGGGTAGAGTTTGGATTCCATACCTAGCTAGTATTGTCTATGTCCGTTAATGCCTATTCTCAACGTGTGGGATACATTCTAGTGTTGAAGAAGTTCTACAATGTTTAGGTAGTGGAATGGGACACTATCTAGACATGGAACTATTAGGCTATGAAAATGCTAGGATGTGAGTTCCCTAGGTCTTTCCAAGACCATTTTCTGAAGTCGTCAAAATGAATGATTCTCTCAAAATAGTTTTAATGAAAGTAGTTTATCTTAATATAGTATGTTAAATAGAAAGGTTCAAATCTAGGGTAGCTTTGAGGATTAATTAGGTAGGCTTGAAGAGGGTGTATGGGTTGTCTCTTCATGTTTTACTTAGGTGAGTCTTAGAGTAACTTAGGTAGAGAGTCTAAATGACCTAAAGGTTTATCTTACTGAATATGAGTTATGTGATATGTGATGTATTGGAATAACTTTACTTTGGTAGTATTGAGGACTATGTAGGTGTGTGTAAAGGGGTTGTATGGGCGTCCATTTGATGTCTTAAATAGGTGGGTCTTTGGATAACCTTTAGTAGGGGTCTATGTGAATATGGTTATGTGATGGATGTTACTTGTATATATCTTATATTTTATTATTGACTTGTATTATGTCTCTTAAACTCTTATTATGAAGTTTTTTTATTAAAATGTTATGAAAACATATTTCTATACTAAATGTTCCTTTTTCATGGATTTTGCATGACTTCCATACTTAGTGCATTCAATGTGCTGACCCCTTCATTTCCATTTTTGACTAAAGTTTAGAGAATTGGAAGTCTTGATATGCCATGGATGATGGATAGGTTTCTATGGTTGAATATGAAGTATTAGTGATTCCTCATAGATTCGAAACAAGACCCACATGTTACTTTAATGGCTTTAGTCGTCATTTTAACTTTTGTATGGGCGTAGCCCCAATGTTGTACATTCAAAGTATTAGATGGTTTAATGAGACATTATAAAAATTGGATGTTTTTAAAGAAGTCTTCCGCGTCCGTATTAATGAAAGTTTTCTTCATGTGAAGAAAGTTTTAAATTCTTATTTATTTTGGAGATTATTATGAAATGATTGATATGAAAGGCTTGTGTGAGACTTGTCGGGGTCTCACACGCTGATAACTTCTAAGAGGTTCTTCCCGGTCGTTAAAAACCATTCAACAACACAAGAACAATTACATTGGCACTTTACGCTCAAAATACTTTTAAAACATTTACATAGGTTTCATAAGATCATGCATAAACTCATACATTGTCCTTTTAAGGTTCAAAGCTATTTTCTATCACCACATCTAAAATTCTAAACCTAGCTAATTTGGGTATTCTACTATTTAAAATAAAGGAATTTGGGGAGTCCATGGGTAGAATAAACCCATGGATGAAAGCTACCATACCGCAAGTCCAATTTCTTATCTTCCATGGAGAATTTTGATCCTTGACTTCAAACCCTAGTTGAAACTTCTTTCTTTTTCAAGTTCTAGAGAAACAATATTTGAGAGGAGTTGGTTTTCATTTCGGATTTAGGAAGAATTAATAAAGAGGTATAATTTGGGGGTAATAAGACTTATATATGGGGTTATAAATGTAGGAAAAACAACATATTATAGAATTTAATTAATTTGGAAAATATCCACGGTCTATGCTAGTGTTCCGTCATTTGATGGTTCGAGACTATGTTTTTGGAGTTCGAACCAAAGACTTCGACTAGAGACCGTGATCTGACATACGATCTGTAGGTCGAGCCGTTGTCCTGGACCTCTAAACTAATACATGTGGCCAACCCACGGACCCACCTACGGTCCATGGGTCCACCTACAACGCCAACTGTGGTACTTATGGATGGCACCTCAAGTTCAAATTTTTTTGTTCTTTAACCTTTTTGGATACGGGGCTTTACAAAATTATTTTGTTTGATGTGCCTTATGCGGTAAGGTTTTACTTGAAATCATGCTTATTGAATCCTAGAGTTTTTCTTGTCAGTCCAATAATCTAGCTTTGGTGAATGCAAGAAATTACCTTGGGCACATGCTTTGGGAGAAAATCCAAATGACCATTCCTTTTATGACAACCTTGTGAGGGTGTGCAACCATCTCAACACCATTTAAGCTTAAACCTTTTATTGAAAACCTTGTTGAAGCCTATTGAGATATATTCCCTTAATTTCTAACCCATAAATCCCTTTTGAAACATTGATTAGTATGAATAGAAAACTTAGGCATGTCAACTAACGTTCAACAATCTAAATCTTTAAGAAAGAGAAAGCTGATAGGATAAGAAGATGGGGATCTGTTGAATTAGCTTGGAAAGACTGACTAATGTCGCTGAAGTGGTCATGCAGTGAATTTTGGGTCAAATTTTAGAAAACTATAAATAGCCCAAAGAAGACAGAAAATAAAAGATTTTTTCAAAAGAGAGAATTGGAGATTTTTACATTAGAGTTTTTGAGTTCTTATCTTTGTATGAGTTTGAGAGAAATATTTTTTTTTGAATGTTAACTTCTACTCTTGGATTTTTAAATTTGAAGTTGAAATCAAAGTTGATGTTGGTTAAAATTTCTTAACTCTATCACACCCCTAATTGCCTTCATGATAGGTTTAATTTCTTTTGATTTTGTGATAGGTGGTGAAAACCTAAATTCTAAGGGTGAAATGATGGGGTTGGGTGTTTACTTAATGTAATGGGTATTGTGTTTTGTTCAATTTTATTTCTTTTCATTCATAGATTTTGAGTAATTGATGTATGGTTAACTGACAGTTTAAGGTTTCAAACTTAATCCTAGTCTACATCTTTGATTGATGATTTAACGAGATTGATTGAAGTGGATAATTAGTCTAATGAATGCAATTTAGGTTTGATGTCTATGATTTGCTTGAAAGAGACATTATGGATTGGATGAATTCTCCAAAATTTGCTTGAATAAAGATTATGCAAGGTAATGAGTTGATTTGTAATTGATATAGATTAATAACAAAAGGAAATTCTCTAATTTGGTATTATGAGATCGAAAGAAGATTAGTGTCATTGAAGATTACTCAGCCTAGCCATGATTTTCTAGTAGTATTGAGCAACACAATCATCCATATGTGATATCAATTTCAGTCCCCAAACTTCTAGATTTCTTTCTAATTATTTGAATACCTAAAGTTCTATTTTGATTGTGACTCTTGATATCAAAACCATTTAAACTAAATTTAATGAAATTGTCATGCCTTTGTTCTTAATTTCTTCAAATAAATTGATTTACAACTTCAATTTCATTATAGAATTCCTTGCACTATATAACTCTTTGTGGTATTCGATTTTGACTCTTAGTTGGATATTTTAAATTTCAATGATCGCTTATTCTCATAATTATTTTCAAGGATTGTTTGAGTGTTATCACCATACAAAGTATTCTAACATGTCATTACAACTTATCAAATAGCTAACTATTTTAAATTTGCTATAGGGTTTGTTAGTGAAAACTCCTCCATATTAGTTTGCAAAACAAGACAATACAAATGATTTCTGATACTATTTACAAGGCCTTAAAGGAGGTTTGGCTTGGATGCATTGTACTAGAAAGATTATTTGAACTTCTATCTTCATGATTGGAAAATGAAAGTCATAGCATGGAAGACACCCCTTAAGTACTTGCAATGAACTCCATTATCCTACATAAAAACTTGAAAAGTTCCAAAAGTTTATGTACGTCTCTGCATTCCATCTTTTCCGTACTCCACTTCGGATATTAAAGGAGATATGTTCTTGTTTGTTGAAAGGATAATTACACAAGAACATTATTGTAAGAAGAATTACACGAGAATATCCTTGCACTTGGTTTGAGACATTATTATGCAATCGTATAAACATGCACATAAAGCAGAGGTGTACTGAATAAAATATGCATTTATTAATTTTGGGGGAAAAAAGGTAAAACAACTCTTTGTTGTTAAAATTCTTGAATTATCCTTAAAGTTGAATTCAAAATTTTTGCGGCTAAATGAATTTTTTAGAGTTCAATTATAAAATAAATGTGAAAACTTTTTATAGCGAATCGGCCCTAAAAAATTAGAATTTGAGATTATTTCTCAAAATAAAGGTATATGACATAAATATAGAATCAATAAGCTTTTTGATTTAGCTAATGCCTTGTTTCAAATTACATAGAAATAGATAGGAAGAAAACAATAATCTTTCTTATTTGGCTAATGCCTTGTTTCAATTTACATTGAACAAAAATTAAATTTCATATGTATTATTCCTTTCTATGTCACGCTATGAAATTTTAATTCTTCAATTTATGTTTTCACTAGTTTCTGTAATTCGACCTTTGGGAGGCCGGTGCCCACATTCACACCACTCACCATCACAAAAATAGATAGGGATATCTCCACAAAGACGTTTACAGTCTGCGTCTGTCTTGCAACAACACCTAGGAATGTCTATTGCGTCAACCTTTGGCGATACACCTATCAAATTAAATATTAGAATCAATAAGCACAAGAAGCTTTTCAAAATTAACTTAGAAAAATTTAGAGAGAAGTGTATGATACTCCAGTAATAATAAATCAAATCAAATAAAAGACTTACATATCTCTATCATCACAAACATTAGGAAATAAGTCCATACTTTTGAAAGCCATATCTTAATTTATTTTTTTTTGTATTCTCACTAGTCACTTGATGATGATGTTTTGTTTTCTTTATGTCCTATTAATAGTGTATTTAGTTGACCATTTAAAATATATTTATATTTGTGAATCTTGTAATAAATTTATCTTTCATTTTGGATCAATTACATTTAAGTTGACATAATTCTATATTTTGTTGGTTGGAATATGTTATTTGCACATGTAATGTGTTTGGATTTTTATTTGACTTAATATTTGCATGTCATTTTGATATATGTCACAATTATATTAGCTATTATTTTTAACTCGACATGTTTGATCATTTGACACGTGACACTAAACTAAGCCTCTAGGAAAACATAACATCTTGGACTAAATAAAATGGGTTATAAATATAATTATAATCAATATGCGAATAAAGAAGAAACTATTACAAATTTTCCTACAAGGAAATGGTCTTATGCCCTTTAAATCATTTGTGGTTTGATGATTTACTTCACCTTTTGTCTTTCCAGATTTATTTTCTTATAAACTGAATTTATTTTTATCTTATGTTCTTTCTACGAAACATAATCAACAAAGTCAACTAGAATTATATGAAAGACAAAAATAATCCTATTTTGTTTTTATATTATGTCCCTTCTACCAAATAAACTTAACAAAGAAAACTAGCATTACATGAATTAGGAAAAATATAATTATGTAATTATTTGTTTTACTAATATGATGGAATCACAAAATATATTTAAAACTATCTAGAAAAATAAATATTATCAATGTAATAAGCTACTCATCTTGATAATAAAGTATTTCACAATCCAATAGAGGCAAAAGAATTTGAAGTTTACTAGTTGCGAATATTCATCTTACAATAATATGTTATTCGGTCCCGAACTAATAATTTAAATGGTAGTTAACTTCGAAAAAAAGAAATATTTTGATCATCAAATACCCCTCTTAAAAAAGGCTATGTTTTTTTAAGTAGAGATAATTAATATAGCATGCAAATATCTTGCTAATGAGAGACTATTAATCAAAATAAAGGTATATGACATGAGCACCCGTTGGAGAATTCTAGAAATTGTAAAACCAGGTGATGTTCCTTAGTTGGTGTAACCCATTAAAGAGTTATCGTTCACGGTCCCCCTTGAATCATTCATAAAGTCCAAGTTTGTATGGTTTACGACTGTATGGCCTTAACACAGTTATGAGGGTGTAGCCCATTTTTCCTTCTCATTTGCGGGCTACCCCGTGTTGACCACATTTAGACATTGTGATCGGTGTAAAATCTCACAAATTAAAATAACTTGGAAAGATATAAGGATTGGAAATAGTCATTTCTAAAAGGAATGAAAATCTGAAAATTTTGTTAAGTGAAAGAAAGTTGATTTTTTTGTCAACTGCAAATGGCCATAACTCCAAGATCAGGATGAGTTAGGTGTATTTCCAGGTATTTTTGAAAAGCTCTTGGAATAATATTTCCAACCATGCTGAATTTGCGCGATTCGGATTTCGTCAACTTCATGCATTCGTGAGAGTGAGTTTCGCCAAGGATTCAATCTTACGAGGTATGTGAGATTCCATAGCGTTGGTTTAGTTCACATACCTGCCAACCATGATTCATTTTAGCGAATTTAAATCTTTGAAAGTGTAGAAATAGAGTTCCTAATGAACATCTTTAAAAGTTTTGTTTGAGTTTCTTGTGGGTTATGTTCTTGGAGTTTCTTGCAATTAGAATCATGTTTTTGGGTGTAATTTCGATTTGAATCTATCATATATTGAGGGTATAAATGATTCTAAGCGTTTGGGAAAAGTACCCTTGAATTTTAGAGGGTTTAGAAATGAAAAACGGGCAAGAAAAGTCGTCAAACACCTTGGGATAAGGATGGGGAGTCGCGCAGCCAGCGCACCCCAATAGGCGCTATGAACTTTTACCCTTGGGGCGCCGTTCTAGCCAGCGCTCCCCAAATCAGTTTCTTAATATTGAGGGTTGGTCCCTCTCGGAGCACTTGGGACGCCAATCTATCCATTCACTCTGAACCTTTTTGTACATGTTCTTTAGCAATGTACCTATGTTTTCTCATTGATTCCAACACTCTAATTTACATCTAAGCATTATTAAATCATACATAATCATGAGATCATGAAACTTGAATTCATAATCTAATTCAAGGAAAGTTAGGATCAATGTCTACAGAAGTTAAGAGTCAAGTCTTAAAGCTAAGAAACAAGTCAAGAGAAGTTTATAATATTTTCTAAAGTATTTCACAAACGTTTAAAACTTCAATTTAAATAAAGAGTAAATATTAAAGATTGAATTTCAATTCTTCAAAGAAGTATTTGTGGACTATGTACTCCTAAAGAGTTTTAAAGTATTTTTTCATTTGAGCAAGAAGGGGAACATGGATTCCAAGAGAGATTTTAAGCTATGTTTTGAGTAATTATCTGAAACCAAAGAAAAAAGTTTTTTATAACATATGATCTAAGTACATTCTTGGAGTAGTGCTGAGCGCCTATATGGGGATTGTCACGACCCCAAACGAGCCGCGAGTGGCACCCACACTTATCCTCCTATGTGAGTGAACCAACAAATCTAAACCCCAACATTTACCAGTATATCAATTATGAATAGTAAAAATAATGCGGAAGTTCCAAAACTTATTAATGTAATCAATTAAATAAACTTCTAAAGTTTAATACTTATTATTCCCAAAATCTGGAAGTCATCACACCAAGAACATCTATCCTCAAATTTCTAATTCTAAGAGTATTTAAGAAGCTAAAATAAGTAAAAGAGATGGTCCATGTCCGAACTTCAAGACATCAAGACGTGAAGGAAAGAATCCAGTCCGAGCTAGGAATAATAGCTCACCCTAAAATCTGATATGCTGGAGACTGGCTAGAGTTGCGGTCGAGTCGAAGTCGATGGCACGTTTGCTGCACTCCATAAATAACAACAAGAAAAACATAAGTAGGGGTCAGTACAAGGAACACGTACTGAGTAGGTATCATTGGTCAACTCAAAATAGAAAGCAATATATACTGAATAATAACATAAAATCAACTACAATACTCAACAGGTGACAACAACAAGTACAAGAACCATTGGCAACAACACCAAGCACATCTATAAGGACTCAAGCCTCCACACCATACTCATTTGGGAAATAGATTCTTTGAATTTGAGTATATTAACATAATTCAAGGTTACTTCTCTTTATTATTATCGTGTCGGAACGTGACACTCCGATCCCCTAATACTACGGTGTCGGAACGTGACACTCCGATCCCCTACTACTACGTGTCGGAACGTGGCACTCCGATCCCCTAATACTACGTGTCGGAACGTGACACCCGATTTCTTAATACTACGTGTCGGAACGTGACACCCAATCCCCTAATACTACGTGTCGGAACGTGACACTCGATCCCCTAATACTACGTGTCGGAACATGACACCCGATCCATTTATCTCATTATTTTAGTTCATCAAGCCTTCTTTATGTCAAGGCATCATCTTAATAGAGAGGATTTAAGATTCAACAGTCTCATCATTCTAATCCATCACACTTACATAATCACAACATGCAACCACACAATTAAGCATATAGAGGACTTTACAATACCACCCAATACATATCAATCGCTATTTAGAGTTTACTATGAAATAGCATAAACCATAGCCTACCTCCACCAAAGAATCGTCATCAAGCAAGCTACTTCTCAATGCCTTTGCTTTCCTCTTCGTTCTCTCTTTTCTCGTTCGTTCTCCCTCTCTCTGCTCTTTTTATTTTTCTTCTCCGGATTCTTTTTCTTTTACCCTAATTATCATATAATTCATTATGATAAAATTAACTCATTATTTATTTTAAAGTTATCTTCTTTAACCCCCAAGTAAGTACATTATTAAACTTACCCCACTAATTTCATAATTATAGTCATGAATAGTCCAAAACACCCCTTTAAAACTTTTAGCAGAAATCCGACCCAGTTGGGGTTACGCAGCTTGTGACGGCCCGTCGTACCTGCGACGGTCCATCCTGCAGGTCCGTCACAAAGTTCAGAGAGTTAAATTCAGTAAGGAGGTTTGTGTCGGTCCGTCGTATTTGGGATGGTCCGTGCTGCAGTTCCGTCGTGAAGTTCAGAGAGTTGATCCCAACACCCAGATTTTTGAGTTTAAGTGTTTTAGAACGGAGATCCTCGACGAACCGTCGTGCCTATGACGGTTCGTCCTACCTTTCGTCGAGGGTAATGAGGAGAGCAGTAGGAGAATTACACAAGTGTGGGACGACGGAGTCCGTCACGGTCCGTCGTGACCATGACGTTCCGTCGGGTGATCGGTCGACCCAGTCAGTTTTTATCAAAAGTAATTCTACTGCTTGAAACGACTAAACATGTTGTTACAATAGATACCAATTTACCCATCGTTCGTCCCCGAACGATCACAAGAAGGAAAACAAGGGCGAGAAAGATTACCTGAATCTGTAAAAAGATGTTGGTATCTTTCTTGCATATCAGCCTCCTTCTCCCAAGTGGACTCTTCAACTGGCAGATTTTTCCATTGAACCTTGATTGATGCAATCTCCCTTGATCTCAACTTGCGGACTTATCTATCTAAAATAGCAACAGGCTCCTCTTCATAAGACAAATTCTCATCAAGAAGAACTGAATCCCAACGAATAATGTAGTTTCCATCCCCATGTTTTTTTTCAGCATAGACACATGAAATATCGGGTGCACTCTTGAGAGTCCTGGAGGCAATGCCAATTCATAAGCCACCTCCTGCACGCGCTTCAGGACTTCAAATGGACCTACATACAGCGGACGAAGGTTACCTCGCTTACCAAACCGCATCACCCCTTTCATGGGCGAAACCTTCAGCAAGACTTGCTCACTCTCCATAAAATCCAAGTCCCTAACCTTTCGATCTGCATATTCTTTCTGCCTGTTCTGAGCGGCTAGAAGCTTCTCCTGAATGAATTTTACTTTATCTAACGACTCCCTCAAAAGATCGGTACCCCATGGTCTTACATCAAATGCATCAAACCAACCAATGGGAGACCTACATCTCCTCCGATACAGTGCCTCAAATGGGGCCATATCAATACTTGAGTGATAGCTATTATTGTATGAAAACTCTGCTAAGGGTAAGAAGTTATCCCAATGACCACCAAATTCTATCACACATGCACGAAGCATACTCTCCAAAACCTGAATCGTTCGCTCAGACTGACCATCGGTCTGAGGGTGAAATGCAGTACTAAGGTCCAACCTAGTACCTAATTCAACATGCAATGTTCTCCAAAACTTAGAAGTAAATTGTGTACCTCTATCTGATATGATGGAAAGTGGAACTCCATGCAATTGAACAATTTCTCAGATATAGAGTCTGGCTAACTTCTCTGCATTGGAAGTCACCTTAACCGGAATGAAGTGAGCAGACTTAGTTAATCTGTCAACAATTACCCAAATAGAATCAAACATACCCAATGTCTTTGGAAGACCAACCACAAAATCCATTGCAATTCTTTCCCATTTCCATTCAGGAATGGGCATTCTCTGAAGTGTCCCCCCAGGCCTCTAGTGTTCATACTTTAACTGCTGACAATTCAGGCATTGGGCAAAAAAATCAACAATGTCACGCTTCATCCTACTCCACCAAAAATGTTGCTTTAGGTCACGATACATCTTGGTTGCACCAGGATGTATAGAATACCTTGAACTATGAGCCTCTATAAGAATAGTGTGAATCAAATTATCGACGCGGGGCACACATACCCTACCCTTAATTCTCAAAATGCCTTCCTCATCAATTTTTGATTCTTTAGCCTCTCCTCGCAATACCATTTCTCGAATCCGGATCAGTTTCTCATCAGTAAACTGTTTTCCCTTAATCTTGTCAAGAAAGGAAGATCTTGCCTCCACACAGGACAAAAATCCTCCCTTCTCTAGTACTTCCAGCCTCATAAAGTCATTAGCTAGAGTCTGAACCTCTCTAGCCAATGGGCGTCTAGAAACCTGTAAGTGAGCTAGACTTCCCATGCTCCCTGCTTTTCTACTTAAAGCATCTGCCACAACATTAGCTTTTCCTGGGTGATACAAAATAGTGATATCATAGTCCTTCAGTAGTTCCCTCCACCTCCTCTTTCTCAAATTCAAATCTTTCTGAGTAAAGACATACTGTAAACTACGATGATCTGTATAGACTTCACACTTAACCCCATATAGATAATGTCTCCATTGCTTTAATGCAAACACGACTGCAGCCAACTCCATATCATGGGTCGGATAGTTACGTTCATGCACTTTTAATTGCCTTGAAGCATAAGCAATTATATTCCTCTCTTGCATTAGCACTTCACCCAACCCACAATAAGATGCATCACAATAAACAATGAAATTCTTACCTTCCACTGGCAAGGTAAGAATTGGTGCAGTAGTCAACAAGGTCTTGAGTTTCTGAAAGCTTTCTTCACATTCGTCCGACCACACAAATGGAACACTCTGCTTAGTCAAATTTGTCAGTTGGGAAGCAACCGAAGAAAATCCCTTGACAAATCGACGGTAGTAGCTAGCTAAACCAACAAAGCTCCATACCTCTGTAACATTAGTAGGTCTTACCCAACTCTTCACTGCTTCAATCTTAGAAGGATCCACCATCACTCCATCCATAGAAACCGCGTGCCCCAAAAAGGACACTGAATCTAGCCAAAACTCACACTTGGAGAATATGGCATAAAGCCTTTTCTCCCTTAATACTTCCAATACAATTCTCAAATGTTCCTCATGTTTTTACCTGCTCTTTGAGTATATCAGTATATCATCAATGAACAAAATGACAAAGAGATCTAGATATGGCTTAAAAATCCCGTTCATCAGGATCATAAAAGTAGCAGGGGCATTCGTAAGCCCAAAAGACATTACTAAGAATTCATAATGCTCGTACCTGGTTCGAAAAGCAGTCTTTGGCACATCTGCTGCCCGTATTTTCAATTGATGATAACCAGATCTCAAATCGATTTTTGAGAAGGTACAAGCACCTTGTAACTGGTCGAACAAATCATCAATGCGAGGAAGAGGATACTTGTTCTTAATGGTGACCTTATTCAGTTGCCTGTAGTCTATGCACATCCGAAAACTTCCATCTTTCTTCTTCACAAATAATCTGGAGCACCCCAAGGGGATGAACTTGGTCTAGTAAAGCCTTTACCTAGCAACTCTTGAAGTTGGGCCTTTAACTCCCTTAACTAAGTTGGAGCCATTCTATAAGGGGGTATGGAAATGGGGCGAGTACCCGGCTCCAGATCAATACAAAAATCAATATCCCTATCCGGTGGCATACCAGGAAGGTCTGCGGGAAACACATCCAGAAACTCACGGACTATCGAGACAGACTCAATCAGAGGTACTTGGGAAGTATCATCCTTGAGATGTGCCAAGAAAGCTAAACAACCCTTACTAACCATTCTCTTAGCACGAAGAAAGGAGATGATACGAACTGGGGTGGAAGTATAGTCACCCTCCCACACTAGCGGATCTGTCCCAGGCTTGGCCAATATCACAGTTTTAGCATTACAATCTAAGATTGCAAAATTTGGGGAAAGCCAAGTCATACCCAGAATTACATCGAAATCAACCATCTCTAGAATAATCAAGTCTACATGAGTATTGCTCCCCACAAAAGTCACAACACTAGACCTATACACCTTCTCAACTATCACAGACTCACCCACCTGAGTAGAGACACGAATAGGTATGTCAAGCAAATAACAATGTAAATCAAGACCAGTAGCAAATGAGGAAGATACATATGAAAATGTGGATCCAAGATCAAATAATACAGAAGCCATGCAATCACTAACCAAAAGATTACCTGTGAAATTAGCATCAGATGTCTCTGCTTCAGACCTCCCGGGGAAAGCATAACAATGGGCCCTATCACCTGTCTGCCCGTTGCCCCTACCATGTTGTGCTGCAGTAGCTCCTTCTTGCCCGCCACCCCGGCTGATTTGGTGACCACCATTACCTTGGCCACCACGTCCTCCAGAATGGCGGCCTCTCCCATGACCACCTCTACCTCTGACTATTGGGGGTCTGTAACTCTGTTATGGACAATATCTCCTGATATGTCCAGTCTCTCCACATCCATAACACTCTCTGGAGTCAAGCATAGGTCTCTGTGAGAACGACGAAGTCTGGGGATAACCTCCAAACTCAGAGAAATGCTGACTGGTCTGCGATGGACCCCCAGCTACAGCCTGCAGTGAAGACTGAATAGGTCGGGCTGGGTAACCTCCTGAACTCTGCCCTCTGGAGTAAGAACCACTAAACTTACCTCCCTTACGGAACTTCTTAGATGTCGATGCCATGGTGAAGTCTTCCGGCTTCACCCCCTCCACCTCTATCAAAAAATCAACCACTTCTTGAAAGGATTTTGCTGCAGCAGCTACCTGTAAGGCTGGGATCTGCAAATCTGACCTCAACCCTTTCACAAAATGGCGAATCAGCTCTGGTGGACTGAAACAAAGCTGGGTGACATACCTGGATAGTGCACGAAACTTAGCCTCATAAGCAGTAACAGACATTCTGCCTTGCTCTAAGCTTAGGAACTCATCTCTCCTCCTATCCCTCAAAGTCCGGGGTATATACTTCTCCATAAATAAGCTAGAGAATGATGACCAAGTCATAGGTGGTGCCTGTGCTGTTTGACACTCAACATACGACCGCCACCACATTTTGGCGTTCCCCTGAAACTGATAGGTCACAAACTCAACACCGAATCGTTCTACTATGTCCATCTTATGTAGCAGCTCATGACAATGAACCAGAAAATCATAGGCATCCTCAGATTCAGCACCCTTGAAGACTGGAGGTTTCAACTTCAAGAATTTAGTGAAAAGTTCATGCTAATCACTTATCATTATAGGCCCTGTAGTCAATCGAGGAAACATGCCTACTTCCAATGAGGCATCCATGCAGGGAGCCACAACAGCTGCATATTGTACTCCCGAAAACCTGAGGTGCTGGTGCAGAAAACACTGGAGGTGTCTGGCCATGATCAGATAACCCGCTAAGATAAGTAAGAACCTGGTTAATCATCTCTGGGGTAGGTTGGGATGGTAATTCCTCATCTTGCACTTGCTCATTTTCCCCTTCCTCACCCTCTCTTACTACCTCATCAGTCTCTGGAGGAGTCACCGCCCTAGTACTAGCCGGACCAGGTGTTTGTCCTCTACCTCTAAAGGACGTCCTCCCGCGACCTCTACCACGGCCTCTTGCCACTGCTCTTCCTCGAGCTACAGCCCCAGTGGCTGGCTCAGACGCACCCTGTCTTGCCGGTGTTGGTGTTGGCACAGTTGTTGCTCTAGTTCTAACCATCTGCGAAATACAGTGAGGATGTCAGATACCAATTTGTATCACCTAGATACCAATTGGATCCAAGTAATCGCACGAAAGAAAGAAAGAATGGAATATTCCTAAAGTCCTATAGCCTCTCAAAGAAAAATAAGGGTGTCCCCCTACCGTTCCTCAAGACTCTACTAGACTCGTTCTTGTGTGATGAGACCACAAACCTAATGCTCTGATACTAAGTTTTCACAACACCAAACGAGCCGCGAGTGGCACCCACACTTATCCTCCTATGTGAGCGAACCAACAAATCTAAACCCCAACATTTACCAGTATAACAATTATGAATAGTAAAAATAATGCGAAAGATCCAAAACTTATTAACGTAATCAATTAAATAAACTTCTAAAGTTTAATGCTTATTATTCCCAAAATCTGGAAGTCATCACACCAAGAACATCTATCCTCAAATTTCTAATTCTAAGAGTATTTAAGAAGCTAAAATAAGTAAAAGAGATGGTCCATGTCCGAACTTCAAGACATCAAGACGTGAAGGAAAGAATCCAGTCCGAGCTAGGAATAATACCTCACCCTAAAATCTGATATGCTGGAGACTGGCTAGAGTTGTGGATGAGTCGAAGTCGATGGCACGTTTGCTGCACTCCACAAATAACAACAAGAAAAATACAAGTAGGGGTCAGTACAAGGAATACGTACTGAGTAGGTATCATCGGCCAACTCAAAATAGAAAGCAATATATATACTGAATAATAACATAAAATCAACTACAATACTCAACAGGTGACAACAACAAGTACAAAAACCGTTGGCAACAACACCAAGCACATCTATAAGGACTCAAGCCTCCACACCATACTCATTTGGGAAATAGATTCTTTGAATTTGAGTATATTAACATAATTCAAGATTACTTCTCCTTATTATTATCGTGTCGGAACGTGACACTACGATCCCCTAATATTATCATGTCGGAACGTGACACTCCGATCCCCTACTACTACGTGTCAGAATGTGACACTCTGATCCCCTAATATTACGTGTCGGAACGTGACACCCGATCCCTTAATACTACGTGTCGGAACGTGACACCCGATCTCCTAATACTACGTGTCGGAACGTGACACCCGATCCCCTAATACTACGTGTCGGAACGTGACACCCAATCTATTTATCTCATTATTTTAGTTCATCAAGCCTTCTTTATGTCAAGGCGTCATCTTAATAGAGAGGATTGAAGATTCAACAGTCTCATCATTCTAATCCATCACAATTACATAATCACAACATGCAACCACACAATTAAGCATATAGAGGACTTTACAATACCACCGAATACATATCAATCGATATTTAGAGTTTACTATGAAATAGCAAAAACCATAACCTACCTCCACCGAAGAATCGTGATCAAGCAAGCTACTTCTCAATGCCTTTGCTTTCCTCTTCGTTCTCTCTTTTCTCGTTTGTTCTCCCTCTCTCTGCTCTTTTTATTTTTCTTCTCCAGATTCTTTTTCTTTTACCCTAATAATCATAAAATTCATTATGATAAAAGTAACCCATTATTTATTTTAATGTTATCTCCTTTTACCCCCCAAGTAGGTACATTATTAAACTTACCCCACTAATTTCATAATTATAGTCATGAATAGTCCAAAACACCCCTTTAAAACTTTTAGCAGAAATCCGACCCAGTTGGGGTTACGCAGCTTGTGATGGCCCGTCGTACCTGCGACGGTCCGTCCTGCAGGTCCGTCACAAAGTTCAGAGAGTTAAATTAAGTAAGGAGGTTTGTGACGGTCCGTCGTATCTATGACGGTCCGTGCTGCAGTTCCATCGTGAAGTTCAGAGAGTTGATCCCAGCACCCAGATTTTTGAGTTTAAGTGTTTTGGAACGGAGATCCTCGACGGACCGTCGTGCCTATGACGGTTCGTCCTACCTGTCGTCGAGGGTAATGAGGAGAGCAGCAGGAGAATTACACAAGTGTGGGACGACGGACTCCGTCACAGTCCGTCGTGACCATGACGGTCCGTCGGGTGATCCGTCGACCCAGTCAGTTTTTATCAAAAGTAATTCTACTGCTCGAAACGACTAAACAGGTTGTTACAGGGATGCGAGTCTATATTAACTCAAGTCTCCATGAACCAAATAACCATTATGGTTTGTAAGGGATCATACTTTTTAGATGACTCCTTACGATGGTTTTAGCATAGACGTATGGATCCACTTAGTTAAGGTGTCATATATGACAATATTGTATATGATATTTCTGGCAGGGTGGGCAAGACGTTGTATCACCACATAGGCCCATAGTGGTGGTTATCGGTAGAGAAACTTTAATACTTTATTATATGAGTAAAGTTGAGTTTGTAATTGCATTTTATTTAATGAACTATGTTGCTTTTACTATTTTAATAAGATTTTCATATTTTACATGTGTTTCACTGTTTTGCTATTTGCTAATTTATTCATGAGTACTTGAGAAAAGACAAGGTAAGTGTTTCTTTTAGAATCTTTCCAGGCCTATGTTATGTTAAACATTTCAACTTTCATGCTCGTACATTCAATGTGCTAGTGTCAGCTGGGTTGTATTGATTTATGATGCCAACATAGGTAATCAGTGTTGACTCCCAGTTTTGGCTCTCGAATACATAAATTAATCATCGAGCTTCATAAATTTCAGACGATTTGAAATAATTGATGTAATAAAAATATTTAAAATTCATTTTAAGTAATTTTATCATTTTTATAATTTTAAAAATAATTTATACAGTAGATATAATTTTGTATATATTTACTATATTAGTATTTGAAAATCATCTCAAAATATTTTAGTTTAATTGTTTGTAATTTATTTTTTTTAGTTAATTTATACCTTATAGTTTTCAGTTAATTATCTTATAATAGTAAATTAATTGTTTCATTTCGTTAAGATTAAAAGCTCATTAATCAATTTACATTTACTCATTTATTTAAATTTTAGTCGAATACACCAATTAGCTTCTGTTCGGCTGTTATTGAAATTCATTTGGCCATTATTTAAGGAAAATTTTTCAAAATTTCAATATTTTAACATTTAAGAGGGCTCATTAGTAACACTTTTAATATTTACTAAAATGTCAAATTTTAGTTTGTTATGTATCTTATTTATGTTTTTATTATTTGTTTTTATTTAAAGATTATAATTATTTAATAACAAAAGGGAGAAAATCAAGAGAGAGAATATTTCAAAAAAAGATAGGAATCACTTAATTTTCTCATCAATTACATTTTCAAATAAAATTCAAACTTTGTTCTCTTTTTTCTAGAATTTTTACCTTTTTAAAATTATTTTCATTCCACAATATATTCTATTTATATTTATTATAGTTTTTTATTAGTTTGTATTCATTCCATTAGGTATGCGAATGTATCTATATAGTCATTTAAGAAATATATTTGTATTCGTACATTTTTTTCCTATATTGTTTTTTTTTTCTTCAAAAATCTTGTATGTATTCATTTCAATATGTATTTTATTTGTATTTATATTTATTCTAATTTTTTATTTAAAATTTTGTATGATAATATATAAGATACAAAAATTAGTATGATGAAAAAGTGAATGAAATATAAAATTGAAAAGAAACATTTGAATACTTGGTGTACTCATTCTTAAAAAAATACATAACAAGTTGATATACCTTTAGAATAAATACAAATTAGAAAAAAATGTCAAATTCAGAAACGATGCAACATAATTTTTGAATGAATATAACTATTAATTGTAAAAATACATACTGACTAAAACAGTATCAAAATTCAATATATACTTTGAATTTATGAATACAAAAAACAATAAAACTATGAAATACAAAAATACATACTAACTAAAAATACAACAAAATTCAAGATACGCTTTCAAATCTATGACTACAAAAAACAGTAAAATTATTAAATATACATAATCAAACTCATATAATATGTTACACTGACATAACTAACACACACACAAAAAAAACAGAAAATAAAATACAATAAATATATGAAATACAAAAATAAATACTAACTATAACATAATAAAAATTCCATATACACTTCCAAACGCATTGTAACATGAATTTTTTTTAATCTTAAAAGTTACTAAATAAATTAAACTAAACATGCAAAAAAAATACTTCTTCTCCAACGAATTGGCCTTCTTCAACTTCATGGTTATGAATTTGTGTGGGATTTTGCACATCGATGGATTCAGGCATTTTTTTCCATCGTATATCCTCCTTTAGATTAGAAAGGGGACCTACATTATTGTTTAACTCTTGATTGAAAAAATTAAATGATAGAAAATCGAAAGAATTTTGATTATTTTGTCCAATACCTCTAGTAACTCTCTTGAAACGTCCATTAAAGAGACAATTATGTAGTCTCAAACCCTAAAAAAATGTTTTAAGAACAACAACAAAACAAAATAAAATAAAAAAATTACTAAAATCAGTAAGTAAATAAATAAGGAATCTGAAAACATAATACCCAAACGAATGTTAATCTTCAAATTAAATAAGTTAGAGAGAGAAATTGAAAAGAAGCATAAGAAAAGAGAGAAAAATCGGGGGATTTGAATAGGAAGAAAGTAAGATAGAGAAATTGATAAGCTTAAGAAAAGAGAGAGAAAATAAAAATGACATTAATATCTATCCAATTACATAAATATAGGAAAATGTGTAATCTATTATGATAGATAGAAAAATGATGTAAATAATGAGAGAGAAAATATTAATAATATCAGAATAATTATTTATTTTTAAAATAATGACATTTTTGACATGTTTACTAATATTATTAAAGTATGGATATTATCACTAAATAAGTTGATTTTTTTGACTAATTAGCTAAATTTATCATTATTTAATAACAATTTTAGCCAAATCTTTCAATTGGTTTCAACCCTTTAAAGGATCAACTTTTAGGCCTATTTCTTGCAATCAGTAGCCCTTTTTTTCAAGAGAAATTTTTGAAAATGTCATTATTTTGTAATTTAAGAGGACTCATTGTTAATACTTTCATTATTTAGTAAAAATATCACAATTTTAGTTTACATCTTTTTGATCTATTTCTAATTGTTTAAATTGAAAGAATATAAATATTTAAAATAGAAAGGAGAAATTTAAGGGGAGAGAAAAAAATTAAAGATGAAAGTATTGATTAAAACTCTCATCAGTTATAAAAAATAAAAAATTAAAAAAATCAACAGACACTTCCAAAATCTGATGAATTCTCTCAACTTTTGATTTTCAAGAATTCCGTACAAATTAGACGAGATAATTGCTTCTTCCTTATTATTTTGCTAATTGTTTATATTAGATATGATTGTTAATCGTGTTCTGTGTTCGTATATCTGAAATTAATATAGTACAAAAAAATTTAAAATGTAATTGAAAATAATTGTAATGTGTTGTATTCAGATTTCGTATAATTGTAAACAAGTGGTCTATTTCCGTCCTTTTTTTATTTTCGTCCGTATTCTGCTTTGGTTGTAAATTATATGAACTATGGATAACGTATGACTATTTGAATAAGTTGTATTCCTTAACGAAATAAATATAATCAATGTAATGTATGTTGTAAGCGTTTGTTCTGAAATGCATACAGTTTCAGTATTTATTTTGTATACGTATATGTTAAGGGACATCTATGAAATATGAAGAATTACTATTGTAAATACATAATATTTATTACTATGATAAAACTTTGTACATAACATGATGATTGTTATGTATTCAGTAAGTGATATTCCTTGAATAAAGTTTTGTTCATAACATGATGCAAGTACAATTGTGAATACATATATTAGTTACTTAATCCTAACTTTGTTAACAACTCTATTCCTTACTTTATTAATGACGTGAGAAGTTTCTTTTAGTGTGAATACAATAAGAATGCACTAAATAAACACATCTGAATCCAAAATACAATAAAAATACACTGAATACAACTAATATGTATTTACTTTGAAAACATACAAATAACATTACAATGTGTATATTTACTTTAGGGATACAAACAAGGCTCACACAAAGTACAATTAGAATAAAAACATCTGAATCTAAAAGGACCCAAAATGAATTCATTAACAATAATCATATAATACAAATACATAAAAAATTCCATAGCATACAACACAAATCTAACAAAAGTTCATTAATAAAATCTGAAATGTCATAGTCATGTAAAATGTATTCATAAGTTATTGAATATCTATAAATATGAAAAAATATAAAGGAATGAATAAAAAATGATACATTACCAAAATTAACAAAAGTTGGCCCTAAAATACAACAATAAAATAACAACTGCACACAAATTAAAACTAATAAATATTGCACAATGTACATAACGAGAAATTTACATATATATTGAACTACACATTGTTGAACAAATTGTTCTTTAACTTCAACTCAATATGCAAAAATCTAAACATACAAATATATTTAAATACCTCTTCCTCAACAATTTGGTCTTCTCCGCCAACGCTCTATGAGTTACATTTTCGATCTGAATTTGATAAAGACTTTGTTCTTGTCATCTCTCTTCTCTCATTTTAGAAGCACATACAACAATACCGTTATTTCTTGAGTAATACATAGACTAAATGATGGAAAAATTATTTTACAAACATGAATAGTGTCTCCTAGATTATTAATTGAAGAGTGTTTTATAGTTCTAAACGAGAATTATCCTACTTTCACCAAATAAGAATGATTTTGAACTACAATAAAATCATAAAATGAATTTAAAAAAAACGAAGATAATGATGAGAATACCTTAATTAGAGAAATTTGTGTGAATCCACATTTTGAGACACACTCAATCAAAGGTACTTGGGAAGTATCATCCCTGAGATGTGTCAAGAAAGCTAAACAACCCTTACTAACCATTCTCTTAGCACGAAGAAAGGAGATGATACGAACTGGGGTGGAAGTATAGTCACCCTCCCACACTAGCGGATCTGTCCCAGGCTTGGCCAATGTCACAGTTTTAGCATTACAATCTAAGATTACAAAAATTTCGGAAAGCCAAGTCATACCCAGAATTACATCGAAATCAACCATCTCTAGAATAATCAAGTCTACATGAGTATTGCTCCCACAAAAGTCACAAGACAAGACCTATAAACCTTCTCAACTATCACAGACTCAACCACCGGAGTAGAGACACGAATAGGCATGTAAAGCAAATCACAATTTAAATCAAGACCAGTAGCAAATGAGGAAGATACATATGAAAATGTGGATCCAGGATCAAATAATACAGAAGCCATGCAATAACTAACCAAAAGATTACCTGTGATAACAGCATCAGATGTCTCTGCTTCAGACCTCCCGGGGAAAGCATAACAATGGGCCCTATCACCTGTCTGCCCGTTGCCCCTACCATGTTGTGCTGCAGTAGCTACAGCTTGCCCGCCACCCCGGCTGATTTGGTGACCACCATTACCTTGGCCACCATGTCCTCCAGAATGGCGGCCTCTCCCATGACCACCTCTACCTCTTACTATTGGGGGTCTGTAACTCTGTTTTGGACAATATCTCCTGATATGTCCAGTCTCTCCACATCCATAACACTATCTAGAGTCAAGCATAGGTCTCTGTGAGAACGACGATGTCTGGGGATAACCTCCAAACTCAGAGAAATGCTGACTGGTCTGCGATGGACCCCCAGCTACAGCCTGCAGTGAAGACTGAATAGGTCGGGCTGGGTAACCTCCTGAACTCTGTCCTCTGGAGTAAGAACCACTAAACTCACCTCCCTCACGGAACTTCTTAGATGTCGACGCCATGGTGAAGTCGTCCGGCTTTACCCCCTCCACCTCTATCACAAAATCAACCACTTCTTGAAAGGATTTTACTGCAGAAGCTACCTGTAAGGCTGGGATCTGCAAATCTGACCTCAACCCTTTCACAAAACGGCGAATCCGCTCTTGTGGACTGAAACAAAGCTGGGTGGCATACCTGGATAGTGCACGAAACATAGCCTCATAAGCAGTAACAGACATCCTGCCTTGCTCTAAGCTTAGGAACTCATCTCTCCTCCTATCCCTCAAAGTCCGGGGTATATACTTCTCCATAAATAAGATAGAGAATGATGACCAAGTCATAGGTTGTGCCTGTGCTGGTTGACACTCAACATACGACCGCCACCACATTTTGGCGTTCCCCTGAAACTGATAGGTCACAAACTAAACACTGAATCGTTCTACTATGTCCATCTTATGTAGCAGCTCATGACAATGAACCAGATAATCATAGGCATCCTCAGATTCAGCACCCTTGAAGACTGGAGGTTTCAACTTCAAGAATTTAGTGAAAAGTTCTTGCTGATCACTTGTCATTATAGGCCCTATAGTCAATTGAGGAAACGTGCCTACTTCCAATAAGGCATCCATGCAGGGAGCCACAGCAGCTGCATGTTGTACTCCTGGAAACCTGAGGTGCTGGTGCAGAAAAAACTGGAGGTGTCTGGCCATGATCAGATAACCCGCTAAGATAAGTAAGAACCTGGTTAATCATCTCTGGGGTAGGTTGGGGTGGTAATTCCTCATCTTGCACTTGCTCATTTTCCCCTTCCTCACCCTCTCTTACTACCTCATCAGTCGCTGGAGGAGTCACCGCCCTAGTACTAGCTGGACCAGGTGTTTGTCCTCTACCTCTAGAGGACGTCCTCCCGCGACCTCTACCGCGGCCTCTTGCCACTGCTCTTCCTCGAGCTACAGCCCCAGTGGCTGGCTCAGACGCACCCTGTCTTGCCGGTGTTGGTGTTGGTACAGTTGTTGCTCTAGTTCTAACCATCTGCGAAATAGAGTGAGGATGTCAGATACCAATTTGTATCACCTAGATACCAATTGGATCCAAGTAATATCACGAAAGAAAGAAAGAATGGAATTTTCCTAAAGTCCTGTAGCCTCTCAAAGAAAAATAAGGGCGTCCCCCTACCGTTCCTCAAGACTCTACTAGACTCGTTCTTGTGTGATGAGACCAACGAATCTAATGCTCTGATACCAAGTTTTCACGACACCAAACGAGCTGCGATTGGCACCCACACTTATCCTCCTATGTGAGCGAACCAACAAATCTAAACCTTAACATTTACCAGTATAACAATTATGAATAGTTAAAATAATGCGGAAGATCCAAAACTTATTAACGTAATCAATTAAATAAACTTCTAAAGTTTAATACTTATTATTCCCAAAATCTGGAAGTCATCACACCAAGAACATCTATCCTCAAATTTCTAATTCTAAGAGTATTTAAGAAGCTAAAATAAGAAAAAGAGATGGTCCATGTCCGAACTTCAAGACATCAAGACGTGAAGGAAAGAATCCAGTCCGAGCTAGGAATAATAGCTCACCCTAAAATCTGATATGCTGGAGACTGGCTAGAGTTGCGAACGAGTCGAAGTCGATGGCACGTTTGCTACACTCCACAAATAACAACAAGAAAAATACAAGTAGGGGTCAGTACAAGGAACACGTACTGAGTAGGTATCATTGGTCAACTCAAAATAGAAAGCAATATATACTGAATAATAACATAAAATCAACTACAATACTCAACAGGTGACAACAACAAGTACAAGAACCATTGGCAACAACACCAAGCACATCTATAAGGACTCAAGCCTCCACACCATACTCATTTGGGAAATAGATTCTTTGAATTTGAGTGTATTAACATAATTCATGATTACTTCTCTTAATTATTATCGTGTCGGAACGTGACACTCCGATCCCCTAATACTATCGTGTCGGAACGTGACACTCCGATCCCCTACTACTACGTGTCAGAAGATGACACTCCGATCCCCTAATACTACGTGTTGGAACGTGACACCCGATCCCTTAATACTACGTGTCAGAACGTGACACCCGATCCCCTAATACTACGTGTCGGAACGTGACACCCGATCCCCTAATACTACGTGTCGGAACGTGACACCCGATCTATTTATCTCATTATTTTAGTTCATCAAGCCTTCTTTATGTCAAGGCGTCATCTTAATAGAGAGGATTTAAGATTCAACAGTCTCATCATTCTAATCCATCACAATTACATAATCAAAACATGCAACCACACAATTAAGCATATAGAGGACTTTACAATACCACCCAATACATATCAATCGCTATTTAGAGTTTACTATGAAATAGCATAAACCATAACCCACCTCCACAGAAAAATCGTCATCAAGAAAGCTACTTCTCAATGCCTTTGCTTTCCTCTTCTTTCTCTCTTTTCTCGTTCGTTCTCCCTCTCTCTGCTCTTTTTATTTTTCTTCTCCAGATTCTTTTTCTTTTATCCTAATTATCATATAATTCATTATGATAAAAGTAACCCATTATTTATTTTAAAGTTATCTCCTTTAACCCCCAAGTAAGTACATTATTAAACTTACCCCACTAATTTCATAATTATAGTCATGAATAGTCCAAAACACCCCTTTAAAACTTTTAGCAGAAATCTTACCCAGTTGGGGTTACGCAGCTTGTGACGGCCCGTCGTACCTGCGACAGTCTGTCCTGCAGGTCCGTCACAAAGTTAAATTCAGTAAGGAGGTTTGTGACGGTCTGTCGTATCTGTGACGGTCCGTGCTGCAGTTCCGTCGTGAAGTTTAGAGAGTTGATCACAGCACCCAGATTTTTGAGTTTAAGTGTTTTGGAACGGAGATCCTCGATGGACCGTCGTGCCTATGACGGTTCGTCCTACCTGTCGTCGAGGGTAATGTGGAGAGCAGCAGGAGAATTACACAAGTGTGGAACGACGGAGTCCGTCATGGTTCGTCGTGACCATGACGGTCCATCGGGTGATCCGTCGACCCAGTCAGTTTTTATCAAAAGTAATTCTACTGCTCGAAACGACTAAACAGGTTGTTACAGGGATGCGAGTTCATATTAACTCAAGTCTCCATGAACCAAGTAACCATCATGGTTTGTAAGGGATCATACTTTTTAGATGACTCCTTAAGATGGTTTTAGCATAAACTTATGGATCCACTTAGTTAAGGTGTCATATATGACAATATTGTATATGATATTTCTGGCAGGGTGGGCAAGACGTTGTATCACCACATAGGCCCATAGTGATGGTTATCAGTAGAGAAACTTTAATACTTTATTATATTAGTAAAGTTGAGTTTGTAATTGCATTTTATTTATTGAACTAAGTTGCTTTTACTATTTTATAAAGATTTTCATATCTTACATGTGTTTCACTGTTTTGCTATTTGCTAATTTATTCATGAGTACTTGAGAAAAGACAAGGTAAGTGTTTCTTTTAGAATCTTTTCAGGCCTATGTTATGTTAAACATTTCAACTTTCATGCTCGTACATTTAATGTACTAGTGTCAGCTGGGTTGTATTGATTTATGATGCCAACATAGGTAATCAGTGTTGACTCCCAGTTTTGGCTCTCGAATATATAAATTAATCATCGAGCTTCATAAATTTCAGACGATTTGAAATAATTGATGTAATAAAAATATTTAAAATTCATTTTAAGTAATTTTATCATTTTTATAATTTTAAAAATAATTTATACAGTAGATATAATTTTGTATATATTTACTATATTAGTATTTGAAAATCATCTCAAAATATTTTAGTTTAATTGTTTATAATTTGTATTTTTTAGTTAATTTATACCTTACAGTTTTCAGTTAATTATCTTATAATAGTAAATTAATTGTTTCATTTCGTTAAGATTAAAAGCTCATTAATCAATTTATATTTACTCATTTATTTAAATTTTAGTCGAATACACCAATTAGCTTCTGTTCGGCTGTTATTGAAATTCATTTGGCCATTATTTAAGGAAAAATTTTCAAAATTTCAATATTTTAACATTTAAGAGGGCTCATTAGTAACACTTTTATATTTACTAAAATGTCAAATTTTAGTTTGTTATGTATCTTATTTATATTTTTATTATTTGTTTTTATTTAAAGATTATAATTATTTAATAACAAAAGGGAGAAAATCAAGGGAGAGAATATTTCAAAAAAAAGGTAGGAATCACTTAATTTTCTCATCAATTACATTTTCAAATAAAATTCAAACATTGTTCTCTTTTTTCTAGAATTTTTACCTTT
Organism: Solanum neorickii; assembly: GCA_027704865.1. Classification (NCBI taxonomy): domain Eukaryota; kingdom Viridiplantae; phylum Streptophyta; class Magnoliopsida; order Solanales; family Solanaceae; genus Solanum; species Solanum neorickii. Next base: position 6,418,896 of record JAKWJC010000363.1, on the reverse strand, counting down.
TTAAAATTATTTTCATTCCATAATATATTCTATTTATATTTATTATAGTTTTTTATTAGTTTGTATTCATTCCATTAGGTATGCGAATGTATCTATATAGTCATTTAAGAAATATATTTGTATTCATATATTTTTTTTCCTATATAGTTATTTTTTTCTTCAAAAATCATGTATGTATTCATTTCAATATGTATTTTATTTGTATTTATATTTACTCTAATTTTTTATTTAAAATTTTGTATGATAATATATAAGATACAAAAATTAGTATGATGAAAAAGTGAATGAAATATAAAATTGAAAAGAAATATTTGAATACTTGGTGTACTCATTCTTAAAAAAAATACATAACAAGTTGATATACCTTTAGAATAAATACAAATTAGAAAAAAATGTCAAATTCAGAAATGATGCAACATAATTTTTGAATGAATATAACTATTAATTGTAAAAATATATACTGACTAAAACAGTATCAAAATTCAATATATACTTTGAAATTTATGAATACAAAAAACAATAAAACTATGAAATACAAAAATACATACTGACTAAAACAACAACAAAATTCAAGATACGCTTTCAAATCTATAACTACAAAAAACATTAAAACTATTAAATATACATAATCAAACTCATATAATATGTAACACTGACATAACTAACACACACACAAAAAAAAAACAAAAAAAAAAATACAATAAATATATGAAATACAAAAATAAATACTAACTATAACATAATAAAAATTGCATATACACTTCAAAACGCATTGTAACATGAATTTTTTGGAACTTAAAAGTTATTAAATAAATTAAACTAAACATGCAAAAAAAATATTCTTCTCCAACAAATTGGCCTTCTTCAACTTCATGGTTATGAATTTGTGTGGGATTTTGCACATCGACGGATTCAGGCATTTTTTCCCATCGTATATCCTCCTTTAGATTAGAAGCGGGACCTACATTGTTGTTTAATTCTTGATTGAAAAAATTAAATGATAGAAAATCGAAAGAATTTTGATTATTTTGTCCAATACCTCTAGTAACTCTCTTGAAAACGTCCATTAAAGAGACAATTATGTAGTCTCAAACCCTAAAAAAATGTTTTAGAACAACAACAAAACAAAATAAAATAAAAAAAATACTAAAATCAGTAAGTAAATAAATATGGAATCGTAAAACATAATACCCAAACGAATGTTAATCTTCAAATTAAATATGTTAGAGAGAGAAATTGAAAAGAAGCATAAGAAAAGAGAGAAAAATCGGGGGATTTGAATAGGAAGAAAGTAAGAGAGAGAAATTGATAAGCTTAAGAAAAGAGAGGGAAAATAAAAATGACATTAATATCTATCCAATTACATAAATATAGAAAAATGTGTAATCTATTATGAGAGATAGAAAAATGATGTAAATAATGAGAGAGAAAATATTAATAATATCAGAATAATTATTTATTTTAAAAATGATGACATTTTTGACATGTTTACTAATATTATTAAAGTATGGATATTATCACTAAATAAGTTGATTTTTTTGACTAATTAGCTAAATTTCTCATTATTTAATAACAATTTTAGCCAAATCTTTCAATTGGTTTCAACCCTTTAATGGATCAACTTTTATGCCTATTTCTTGCAATCAGTAGCCCTTTTTTTTCAAGAGAAATTTTTGAAAATGTCATTATTTTGTAATTTAAGAGGACTCATTGTTAATACTTTCATTATTTAGTAAAAATATCACAATTTTAGTTTACATCTTTATAATCTATTTCTAATTGTTTAAATTGAAAGAATATAAATATTGAAAATAGAAAGGAGAAATTTAAGGGGAGAGAAAAAAATTAAAGATGAAAGTATTGCTTAAAACTCTCATCAGATACAAAAAAATAAAAAATTCAAAAAATCAACGGACACTTCCAAAATTTGGTGAATTCTCTCAACTTTTGATTTTCAAGAATTCCGTACAAATTAGACGAGATAATTGCTTCTTCCTTATTATTTTGCTAATTGTTTATATTAGATATGATTGTTAATCGTGTTCTGTGTTCGTATATCTGAAATTGATATAGTACAAAAAGATTGAAAATGTAATTGAAAATAATTGTAATGCGTAGTATTCAGATTTCGTATAATTGTAAACAAGTAGTCTATTTCCGTCCTTTTTTTGTTTTCGTCCGTATTCTGCTTTGATTGTAAATTATATGAACTATGGATAACGTATGACTATTTGAATAAGTTGTATTCCTTAACGAAATAAATATAATCAATGTAATGTATGTTGTAAGCGTTTGTTCTGAAATGCATACAGTTTCAGTATTTATTTTGTATACATATAAGCTAAGGGACTTCTATGAAATATGAAGAATTACTATTGTAAATACATAATATTTATTACTATGATAAAATTTTGTACATAACATGATGATTGTTATGTATTCAGTAGGTGATATTCCTTGAATAAAGTTTTGTTCATAACATGATGCAAGTACAATTGTGAATACATATATTAGTTACTTAATCCTAACTTTGTTAACAACTCTATTCCTGACTTTATTAATGACTTGAGAAGTTTCTTTTAGTGTGAATACAATAAGAATGCACTATAAACACATCTGAATCCAAAATACAATAAAAATACACTGAATACAACTAATATGTATTTACTTTGAAAACATACAAATAACATTACAATGTGTATATTTATTTTAGGGATACAAACAAGGCTCACACAAAGTACAATTAGTATAAAAACATCTGAATCAAAAAGGACCCAAAATGAATTCATTAACAATAATCATATAACACAAATACATAAAAAATTCCATAGCATACAACACAAATCTAACAAAAGTTCATTAATAAAATCTGAAATGTCATAGTCATGTAAAATGTATTCATAAGTTATTGAATATCTATAAATATGAAAAAAATATAAAGGAATGAATAAAAAATGATACATTATCAAAATTAACAAAAGCTGGACCAAAAATACAACAATGAAATAACAACTGCACACAAATTAAAACTAATAAATATTGCACAATGTACATAACGAGAAATTTACAGATATATTGAACTACACATTGTTGAACAAATTGTTCTTTAACTTCAACTCAATATGCAAATATATTTAAATACCTCTTCCTCAACAATTTGGTCTTCTCCGCCAAAGCTTTATGAGTTATATTTTCGATCTGAATTTGATAAAGACTTTGTTCTTGTCATCTCTCTTCTCTCATTTTAGAAGCACATCCAACAATACCGTTATTTCTTGAGTAATACATTGACTAAATGATGGAAAAAATATTTTACTAACTGAATAGTGTCTCTTAGATTATTAATTGAAGAGTGTTTTATAGTTCTAAACGAGAATTATCCTACTTTCACCAAATAAGAATGATTTTGAACTACAATAAAATCATAAAATAAATTTAAAAAAATGAAGATAACGATGAGAATACCTTAATTAGAGAAATTTGTGTGAATCCAGATTTTGAAGATAAACAAATAATATTTTGATAGAAGATAATAAGAAAATTTGGGTTGAAGAGAAAAGGGATTTGAAGGTTGAATAAGAATATGAACAAGAAATATGGAAAGAGAGAATTTTATTTATTTTTACTTATAGGATAAATATGGAATAGAGAGATATTGGGAAAATTTGCAGATTTTTATTTTTAAAAAAATAAAAATAAATTGAAAAAAGTGAACTATGGATATACATGAGAATGTAAATAGATTAATCTTTTAGGAGATAAAATAAGGATTTAATTAGGATACATATTCTTTTTCAAAATAATGACATTTTTGACATTTTAACTAATATTTTTAAAATATTGATTTTTTTAGTAATTAAGTTATTGATTTTTAACTTGTTTGCTAATTTTTTCTTTTTTCAATTTCCCAATCAATTTTCACCCACCAGCAATTACATACAGTAACATACATCAGCAAAACCAACCCAAAGCCATCGCCAAATACCCAACGCTCGACCCATCAATGAAAATATTCGACCCAGCCCTGCGTCTTCTTCTTCCTTCACGAAACCAGAAACTCCATATCGTCCAAAATCAGACGCAAGACGAAATCCTAGCAGAAATCGCGCTGCAAAGCTGAAAATCCCATCAAATCGCCCCAATACAGCAGTCCAAGACAAAATCCAAAAAATAAGTAAAAGTCAACATCGACAAAAGCTCCAAACGGCGTGAACAATGCTAGCAATATTCTCTCACGTCCCCTTTTCCCTATGTCCGATGAGTTTCAGAGCAAAATATAGCCTCTCCATCCCTCTTTACAGTCGCCTCGAGAAAAGAACGAAGGTTCAAAAATTCAAACGGGTTTGCCCCCTTAACGAACCCCATATTCCTCTATATAAACCTCCATCTTCTTTAGTGTTGGGGGGTGAAAGAGGGTCGATTTATTTTTACCGAACACCACCCTAGGCAGTCTTACAAACGTCTGTAACACTCAGCCTATTTTACACCCACGAATTTGTCTAAGTATAGAAATACTTTAACAACAAAGTTAAACAAGAAACAGACTTTATAGGAACTTGTCCCAACCTTTATTAATCTGATAATTAATACAAAGGAAGGCTTCACAAATTTGTCTAAGGCTAAAAACACTATGTCTAAGCCTTAGACGAATTTCCACCCTTAATAAAATTTCTGCACATGGCAGTTACACGCGGCAGTTACAAATGACACCTGTCCGACACTTGTCATCACAGGGTTCAAACTAAGTTTCCAACAACTATATTTCTAACAAATAGAATCTAATTCAAATTACATTCTTATCTACATGAAATATTAATATTCTAACACATAGAATATTTCAGGCTACATTCCAACACTTAGAATATTTCAGGCAGCTTCCAACACTTAAAATTTTTTAGCTATCCTTCAACACTTAGTTTTATTTCAGCAATTCACGTGAATTGCCTTTGTTCTTGCCATTGTCAAGTCTTCACAGCCTTGACTTGTCACGCCAACACGCTATCTTGCCAATGACTCTAGCCCGCCCGTAAGCCTTGCCCGTTCAAGTTGCCTTGCCAACACCCAAGCACCTTGAACTTGTGTTGTACTATTTTTCCCTCATCCATGTCAAAACCAATGCCCAAGTCCTTGACATGTCTGTACGCAGTTAGATCAAGTAGTTTGCGGGTATAACAGACAAACCGCACCACTTGAACTCGATGTCCTCATCGAGACTATTTTAAGATAGTCCTTGATTTGAGCATCAAACTGCCATAAGTGTTTTGCCTTCTCCCAAACTGCATCAGTCGCACTCTTTCCTTTCCAGTGAACCAAGAATTCTGTCTTAGTATTCTTCTTACTTGTGCCCAAAACCCGGTGATCAAGGATCTTCTCAATTTCAGCATCATACTGTGTAGGTACTAATGGAGGAGCCCTCTTTGACCTGTTTCTGTCCAGATTATCTGCATCTGCAAAGTAAGGTTTCAAGAAACTCACATGGAAAGTGGGATGAATTTTCAACCTTTCTGGCAACTTTAACCTATAAGCAACTTCGCCCACTCGTTTCAGCACTTTGAATGGACTATCATACTTAGGAATCAAACCCCGATGTCTAGTCTTACTTATAATTTGTTTCCAGATTTGTGGGGTAAGTTTCAGTAACATCTTGTCACCCACATTGAACTCAACTGAGCGACGATGTTGATCAGCATACTTCTTCATGCACCGTTGATCCTTGCGCAAGCTATCCTATGCCTCGGATAACATTTCAAGTCTGTCCCTTGCAACTCTGAATGCTGCTGGACACTTTCCCTGATTTTTAGATTTCACAACATCTAGTGGCGTCATAGGCTTTCTGCCTAAAACGATTTCAAAAGGGCTCATTTCTGTTGCAGATGACTTGTGCAGATTATAGCAGAACTGTGCAGTGTCTAACAATGTTACCAATTCCGTTGACTTGCTGTCACATAGTGCCTCAAGTATTCTTCTAACAAGTGATTAATTCTTTCCGTATGTCTATCTGTTTGTGGATGATTTGCAGTAGAAATTTTAATTCAATTACCATCATATTGAACAAAGTTGTCCAAAATCTACCAGTGAACCTTGTATCTCTATCATTCACAATGTCAGCCGGAACACCAAAATACTTAACCATTTGTAGAACAAATCAGCAGCAACTTCAGATGAATATAGTTCAGGTATAGCAATAAAAACAGAATATTTGGAAAACCTGTCAACTACCACCATGATAGATGTTTTGCCATCTACTTTAGGGAATCCGGAAATGAAATCCATGCTTACTGATAGCCATGGCCTTTCAGGAACAGGCGAAGGTTGCAGCAAACCTACTTCCTGCTTACGTTCAGTCTTGTCAACTTGACAAACATGACAAGTCATGATGTATGCCTCTATATCGTCTTCCATCTTCGGCCAAAAATAAACACGAGACAGTAAGGCTAACATCCTTTCAACACCGGGATGTCCAGCCCAAGCAGAATCATGCACCTCTTTCTTTAAGTCTTTGCGCAACCCACCCTGATTTGGTACAATGATTCTCCCCCCCCCCCATCCCCTTAAAATAGAGAAGATCGTCCTCGATCCAATACCGTCTCATTGTGCCATCTTGCACTTGACCCATCCATTTAACATATAATGAATCATTTGCAGCACACAACCTGATCATATCATAGAAATCAGTTCCGAGTTTTGAAATCGAATATACTGCAACAAACACTTCTTTTCTACTCAGCGCATCAGCAACCTGGTTGTGTTTTCCTGGTTTATGTTCCCACATGAAATCATATTCTGCCAGGAATTCTTGCCACCGTGATTGTTTAGGACTCAACTTTTTATGTGTCTTGAAAAATGTATTTGCTACATTATCAGTTCTTACTACAAATCCAGTACCCAGGAGATAAACTCTCCAAACCTGCAAATAGTGTACCACCACAACCATTTCTTTTTCATGTTTTGAGTATCGTTGTTCAGCATCATTCAATTTTTTACTTTCAAAGGTCACTGGATGACCTTCTTGCACTAATACGCCACCAATTGCGTTGTCTGACGCATCAGTGTGCACTTCAAATGGTAACTCAAAATCAGGCAATTTGAGCATTAATTCAGATGCAATAGCATTCTTCAAATTATGAAATGCTTCATCACATCGTTCAGACCAAACCCACTTTGTATCCTTCTTCAACAAATCTGTCAAAGTCGCTGCCTTTTTTGAGTAACCAGCAATGAATTTTCTGTAATTGTTAGCCAAGCCAAGAAACAACCTCAAATCCTTCACGTGACGAGGTTCCTGCCAATCAACAATGGCTTGCACTTTCTTAGGATCCATTCGAACTTTGTTTTTACTAACAAGATATACCAAGAATTTTATCTCTTGTTGAGCGAATTCACAATTTTCCATCTGAACATAAAGTGTGTACTTTCTCAACTAAGACAGAACCAAACTTAAGTGATTAACATGTTCCTCCAATGTTCGACTAAAATGACAATATCATCTAGACAGACAAAAACAAAGTCATCAAGATATTCAAACATTACATTATTTATTAAGTTGTAAAATGTTGCCGGAGCATTAGTCAGCCCAAATGGCATTACAAGAAATTCATATGAACCATATCTAGTTACACATGTTGTTTTTGGTTCATCACCCTCTCCTATCCTAACCATCCAATAACCCGCCCTGAGATCAAGTTTTGTGTACCAGCATGCCTTACTTAACCTGTCCATTAAATCCTGCACCAATGGAACCGGATACTTGTTCTTTATAGTTTCCTTGTTCAGCGCCCTGTAGTCTACACACATTCGCATTGTCCCATCTTGTTTCTTTTGAAATAAAACAGGGGAACCATATGGAGACTTAGATGGCTGAATCAATCCAGCATCTAACAACTTGTTCAATTGTTTGCGTAATTCAACCAATTCCTTAGGATCCATACGATAAGAAGCCTGTGCAGGAGCAACCGTACCAGGCAGCAACTCAATTTTATGATCAATATCCCTCCTTGGTGGTAATTTCATTGGTAATTCAGACGGCATAACATTAGCATACAGTTTAAGCAACTCAGCAACACAATCAGGCACTTCCATCGTAACATCAGGTTTCACTTCGACCAAGGCAGCAAGTGTCATCACCTTTCTTCAGCCCTTTGTCAATTGTCATAGCAGACAAGAACATTCCCTTGTCTTTCATCTTTGCAACTTTATTAACGTTCCCAAATGGATGAACTCCTTTGAGAAATACAGCATTGCTTCCATTCATGACCATCACTCCATCGAAGTGAGGAAACGGAACAAACTGGAATTTTCTTAGAAAACCAATCCCAAGTATGATTTCAAATTCACCAAGCTGCATCACCATTAAATTATGTTTTCCTACCAAACTTTCAGTCGACATAGACATACCATAAGCCATACCCACAATGGACTGTGCCTTAGCATTGACTATTTTTATGTAGGAAGGGCTTTTAGACAACTTCAAGCCCAATTTTGTAGCAATTCTCACATCTACAAACGTATGAGTGGCCCCTGTATCAACCATTGCCATCACACGTTGTTCTTTTACTGTCATTTATATATGAATTAGGGAAGCATGAGGATTCGAAGTACTATACATTTCTCCAACATTATGAATCCCTGTAATATGGTTGAAGGACAATCACAATGGGTTTGCCATTGCAGACACGATTTCCTCATCCTCCTCCCTTTGAGTCATATTTCGAGCAAGCAAAGCATTTACTTTTTCCCGGTTCGGACAAGATTTGGCAAAATGAGGACCACCACAAGTCCAACAGCCCTTAGAATTACCATCTTTGTTCTTTGGTCTGTCTTTTCCATACTTCATTTGTGTATTTCCTTTGTCATTTGTACTGTCCTTACGAATTTACTTTTTCCAATCCCCTTTCTTATCGTTCTTTTTCTTAGTTTTTGAAGTGGAGGGAACATCTGTCAGAGGACGAGTCGTCCGGAACTAAACCAACGAATCTGCAGCAGCAATCGCGCCAGGCAGATCTTTAACAATCTGCCTCCAAAGTTCGTTTTGAGCCCAGCCTTGCATACGCGAAATGAAGTTGTGTAATTTATCCTCATCAGACATATTCTGTATGTCTAACATCAAAGAGGTAAATTCTTTAATGTATTCCCTCACCAAAACTGTCTGCCTTAGCCTTTTCAATTTATCCCTTGCAAGCCAAGATGCGTTGCTAGGAAGAAATTGATCACACATTTCTTTTATTATCTTATCCCATGTATCAATTCTAGGACGACCAGCACTTACATCATCTGTATTTCGAGTCCTCCACAAAAGTTTAGCATCACCCGTCAAGTACATTGTGGTAATGTTTAACTTGTCATCGTCAGGCACCCTTGCACCAGTAAAATATTGTTCATGTCCCAAATGAAATTTTCCAGTTCTTTAGCACTTCTTGCGCCACTAAAGGCCTTAGGTTCTGGAATTTTAACCTTAGATGATTCAACACGATTTAAACTTAACGTAGCCACAACCCGACACAATACAACGAGCTCTGCATGAAGGTTCTCATTTTTCTTCTGCAGTACTTCAAGTTGTTGCGTAGTTGTGGTACAAAAATCCAAGATTCCAGTGATATGATTATCAAAATTCTGTCGATATACACCAATCTCCCCCTGAGCTTTCTCAGCGTCAAGTCTCAAATCAATGACTTGTGTAAAAAATTCAACAAACGTAGAGTCTCCCAAAATATCATCTGTAAACCTAACGAATGCTTCAATTTTTCGTGCCAGTTCCCACAGTTCTACGTTCTTCACCATCGTTCAACCGTGCTCTGATACCAATTAAAAGAGGGTCGATTTATTTTTACCCAACACCACCCTAGGCAGTCTTACAAACGTCTGTAACACTCAGCCTATTTTACACCCACGAATTTGACTAAGTATAGAAATACTCTAACAACAAAGTTAAACAAGAAATAGACTATACAGGAACTTGTCCCAACCTTATTAATCTGATAATTAATACAAAGGAAGAATTCACGAATTTGTCTAAGACTAAAAACACTCTGTCTAAGCCTTAGATGAATTTCCACCCTTAACAAAAATTTTGCACATAGCAGTTACATGCGGCAGTTACAAATGACACATGTCCGACACTTGTCATCATAGGGTTCAACTAAGTTTCCAACAGCTATATTTCTAACAGATAGAATCTAATTCAAATTACATTCTTATCTACACGAAATAATAATATTCTAACACTTAGAATATTTCAGGCTACATTCCAACACTTAGAATATTTCAGCCAACTTCCAACACTTAGAATATTTTAGCTGTCCTCCAACACTTAGTTTTATTTCAGCAATTCACGTGTACTGCCTTTGTTCTTGCCATTGTCAAGTCTTCACAGCCTTGCCTTGTCATGCCAACACGCTGTCTTGCCAATGACTCTAGCCCGCATGTAAGCTTTGCACGTTCTAGCTGCCTTGCCAAAACCCAAGCACCTTGAACTTGTGTTGCACTGTTTTGCCCTCATCCATGTCAAGACCAATTCTCAAGTCCTTTACATGTCTGCACGCAGTTAGATCAAGTAGTTTGCGGGTCTAACAGGGGGAGAGCATAGGGACTGGTTGAGTTCCTTGGTAATAGTCGTTTTAGGCTTAAAATTTTATATTTTGCTCTCTAGTTCTAAGTTCTGAGAAGTTAGCCACTCATTTATTCTTAGCTTGGTGTTTCGTATTCGAATTTTGTGGGGGAAGAATCACTGCCCACCTAAGCTCGTCGTCCTTGTATCGTTGCCCAAGAAGAGGTAAAATTCTTGTAAATTTTTTTTGCTTAATTCATATTAGAGCTAAGGATCTGATGATCGTTTTGGTCGTAATTTTAATTTTGTTAGTCGCACAGTTTTTGATTTATTTATTGTCTATTGGCTGATTTGAATCATGACTAGAGACTTTTCGCAATGTTAGCTTAATCTACACATCTATAGGCCATAGTGTTGATCTTTTCTTTTAACGTGTTTGGCTTTGAAATGGATATTAGTTTTAAAGAGGATCAATTTTTCTTCATTCCTTTCAATTGCTAATGGTTGTTGTCTGCAACTTCTCTTGTTCAAATGACCAAATTGTAGTTTCCTCGAATTCACAGGCTTATATTAGATTTAATATATAAATTTGGTCTATCCGTTTTAGGTTGAATCATACTTTTGTCTTGGTTGTGGTTTGTTCCTATCTTGGTACGCTAGATATACCTCTCGTTGGCATTTAAGTCTAAGTGAATTTATTAATTAGATTTTAGCATATCTTGTTGTTGTTTTGATAGTACATTTAGATGGGTATGTGTCGTGTAATGAAGTTAATATTTCCTCCGTTCGGTTTCATTTCAGCCCTTATCTTGCGTTGAAACTCATCTTGTTGTTTTTGATAGAATATATGCCTTCACTTGACAGATAATGGACTAGGTCCCTTACTACACTAATAAGTATAAACAGAAAGTTAAATGCAGTTTGAACCAACACAGTGATTTTACCTGGAAATCTCCTTCCTTAAGAGAGTAAAACCACGAACTTTATCACAAGATTTTCAATCGTTTTCACTAATCTTCAAAAGCAAAAGTAAAACACGATTACAACAAATGTGAGAAGAAGTTTTTAATCTCACGTTCAAGCAATAGTGTCTATTGCTTAACAAGCCTAAGTAAAAATGAATATACCCACTAAGCTATCCCACTTAGACAACTTAGAATTTCAACACTACCCACTGATTCCTTTATAGTTTCAGGAATAGTTTACAATATAAGAACAAGAGAATATATTCTTGAACAGCTACACTAAATGCTCCAGAGATTTTTGTTGTTCTTGGAATAATTCTGCCTTTTCTTGGTAATGGCCTTTGCAAGAGTTCTTGAAAAGTTTCTTATCAAGTTGCAAAAACTAACCATGATGTTTAGGAAAGTGCCTTTATATGGACAAATCACTTTCCTTAAAATTTTTGCCATTGGTTGGAGAAGTCCCACTTTCTGACGTCGTTGGGAAGAGTGCACCTACTTTTTGTATCTTATCCAGCTGGCAATCAACCGGCTCGTCATATTGAGAGCCAGGTACCTTTACAAGGTCCCTGAGTTTGTTTTCATCTTCAACACTCAAGTAAGAAACCTGGTACCTTTACAAGGTCCCTAAGTTTGTCATCAAAACTGCAAAAAAAAACATTTCCCCCCTTTTTGATGATGACAAACAATAGTCTTAGATCCTTAGATCCACTCCAGCTTTGTTCACCCTTACTATATTCCCCCTCACTTTGTTCCCCCTCACTATATTCCCCCACATGTTTAATCATTTAGCTACTTACCAGTTTACTTCCCCCTTTTGGCATCATAAAAAAGATATGCAGTAAACCAATGATGTCAACAGCAATACTGAATAAGACAAAAGCTAAATAGCAATCAATCAGGAAGAAAAAAGCATTCACAAAAGATTATAATTAGAACAACATATGAATAAGTTAACCAGCAATGCATAATAACATTTAATACATTAAAGTTAAACTGATAATCCAAAAACACAAAGATAAGCCACAAAAAGAAAGACACAGGGGAGATTTTTTAACAGGCTAGGAAGGAGGAGGTTGATGAGACAGGGACTGGATGATGAGAGTGAGTCGTGCATTGGCAGCATCATTATCTTTAATTGCCTTCTCCTGTAAGGCAGTGATCTTAGCCTTCAACTCTGCATTCTCTCGCTCCAGAGCTTGTACCACGGAAGTAACAGGTCCCTCATTCTGTGCAGTAAGTAGTTCTGCTTTGAGTATGGCAATTTCGGCCTCTTTACCACTCAAACGCACAGTGAGCTCCTCAACCTCATGCTTGAGTTGATCCTGATCTTCGAGGAGTTGAGCCATCTTGCTCTTGGGATTGCCTCTCCCTTCAATACACTCACACTCGACCAGGGTACTCTCTAAAATAGTTTGTTTCACCGTCCCAACCTTCCCAACACTGAGAGGAATTTGAAAGTGCTTGAATACTTCTGTGAGAAAGTATTTGTATCCGATTCCATGAACCCCTTTCCTCTCGATGACGGTTTTGTATATATGCTCAAGCATAAGACCAGGGAGATTCAGGGCTTCGAAACTGCACAACATCTCCATCAGAAACAAGTCAGCAGAAGTTGCTGAGGTCCTCTTTTCAGTGCGAGGAAGGAGAACTTTGTTGACGAATTCGAACACCAGCTGGTATTCGCTCTTCATGACCTTCTTATAAATCCCAACAAACCTTGGTTGTGGGTATCTTAGAAACCAAGGACAAAAACTCAGCAGAGCAAGTCTTTCCTAACACAGACCCGGTCCCCTGAGAATTTTACTCAACAGACTCTCATCTAGATCTACAACAATGTCATTGACCCTTGTGAGAATACTCCCATCTTTTTTGAATTGAATATTATAATAAAATTCGCGCACTTCTTCTTCATAGAGGATAGGAGATTTTTTGTTGAACAAATGCAGCCATGATTGAATTTCTACCATATCATGAAGAGAGTCCATGCTGGGAAGATTGATTATTCCCATATCAAAGACTCTCCCGGCCAAGACTGTTTGCTTTCTCAGGCTGTCAACTACTTCCTGCATGTTGACACTCTCATCACTCCTGTTTTGGGCACCAGGTCCCTGTGATCTCTTCCTTTTTCCTGCAGAACTCTTCCTTTTGGACTTTGCTTTTTCAACCTTCTTTGAATCCTTTGCCTTCTTGTTTCCTGACCTTTTGTTCTTACATTTCTTTTCAAAATCCTCACCAGACAACTCAACAACATCACACTCAGGCATTTTGATGTTTGATACCTTAAAGGTTCTGGCACTTCTAATTGCAGCAGTAGAACGTGCACAGGCCTTTAAGGCATCGGCCATCAATTTTGGAGCAGCAGACCTAGTAGTAGGTCTTCTCCTGGGGGCCTCTTCTACAACCTTATATTTTCCCATCCTAGACATTTTACCCTCTCTTCGCTCAACCTTCCACTTTAAGGGTTCCTCCTCACTTTCAGAGTCTGAAGAGGTGGAAGAGGGATACCTTCCAATGTCAGGAGTTTTATCAAAAATGGGTTGAGTATCTCTTACCTCTTCCCTCTGCAAAGCTTTAGTTTGCTCAGCCCTTGCCTCTTCCCGCATCATAGCCAAACTCTCAATAACTAATTCTTTACTTGCTTCCAAGATATTAGACTCAGACGCTTTATGCTTAGGTAGATCTCCTTCAAAAAGATTATCAGGCAGCATTTCTTGCAAAGGACCAGGTCCGGTAGGCAAGCATGTAATGTTTAGATCTATGGAGTAGAACAGATTGTCAGGTGTATCTTTCTGAGAACTTGAAAGGGCATTGGATCTGGACTCCACAGCAGAAGGAGAGTAGAAAGCAATGGGCTCTAATTCACTAAGAGCAGTAAGCATTTGTTTGGATGTAGAAGAAGGCGAAGACATTTTTGACTAGAAAGAGAACAAAAAAAGACTTTTCGAGCAGAAAAAGAAAGAAGAAGGTACAAAGTTTGTCTTTTAACTTTTGCTTAATCCCTTCTTGAAGCAAAAAGAATTTTAAAGGACGGATGAGAATTTAGAAAAAGAAGTAATGTGGGTTTTTAAAAGACGTGAAAAGGTGCCAGGTCCGTGATTGGACGTGTCGCTTGAGAGATAAGAGATGGGACTAATGGTCAGAATGACCAATGACTGACACGTGGCATTATCAACGGTCATAATTTTTAGTTTAAAATTAATGTGTAAATGCTAACCTGGACAGGCACCAGGTACCATAGCACAGTTTTATCCTAATTCCCCAGTTGTTCTAGTCATGTTCTTTGTTAGTCCAGTCCTTCCTGAGAGTATACCTTCAAAAGGTAAAAAAAAAGAATCTTTATTCAGATATTTAATTATTCACACAAAAGATGCCTGCACTGCAATTTTAGCCATTAAGGGAATTCAACTGTTGGAAGCTAAGAACATCACTTAGAGATCATCATGCCCAACTTCAGCCGATTTCTCTCAAATTGATCTTTACTGAGAGCCTTGGTGAAGATGTCTGCAATTTTCTCCACCGTTAGACAATATGTAAGCACAATATTTCCCTTCTCAACATTGTCTCTCAAAAACTGATGTCTAACATCAATAAGCTTTGTTCTGTTATGGTGGACTGGATTCTTTCCCATACTAACAGCACTAGTATTGTCACACATAAGAGGAATAGCTTTGATGTGTATCCCAAAATCTTCCAGGTGTTGCCTGATCCACAACAACTGTGAACAGCAGGTTGCAGCAGCTATATACTCGCTTCAGCAGTTGAAAGAGCCACAGAACTCTATTTCTTTGTTCCCCAAGATATGAGTGATGATCCAAGGAAATGAGCCATTCCAGAAGTACTCTTCCTGTAAACTTGATAACCAGCAAAATCAGCATCTGCAAAACCAACTAGATCAAAAGTATCACCTGCTGGATAGAATAGAATCAGGTCCTCTGTTTTCTTCAGGTATCTAAGAATACGTTTTGCCGCCTTCAAGTGTGAATCACGAGGACATGCTTGACACTTGGCACACATTCCAACACTATAAACAATATCAGGTCTGCTAGCAGTCAGATACAGCAAGGATCCAATGATTCCCCTGTACATTGTTTGATTCACAGGAGGATCAGATTCCTCTACTACAAGCTTGGAATTTGTTCCCATAGGATTATCAATAGGTTTAGAGTCAAACATATTGAATTTCTTAAGTAGCTCCTTGATGTACTTCTCCTGGCAGATTAAAATCTCATTTGATGATTGCTTGATTTGTAGACCAAGGAAAAATGTCAGTTCACCCATCATGCTCATTTCAAATTCCTTTCGCATTAGTGATGAGAATTCTTCACACAAATGTTCTGAGGTGGCTCCAAAAATTATATCATCCACATAAACTTGAATAATAAGCAATTCTTGTTCTTTTTTTAATAAGAACAAAGTATTGTTTATTTTTCCTCTTTTGAAACCATTTTTCAGCAGAAACTTTGACAACCTCTCATACCATGCTCTAGGAGCTTGCTTCAGACCATACAGAGCCTTGTTCAATTTGAACACATGATCTGGTAGTTCAGCATCTTCAAAACCAGGAGGTTGTTTGACAAATACTTCCTCTTTCCGGTCTCCATTCAGAAATGCACTTTTGACATCCTTTGATACAGCTTGAATCCCATGAATGCAGCAAAAGCTATTAAAATTCTAATAGCCTCCATCCTGGCAACTGGTACAAAAGTTTCATCATAATCTATTCCTTCTTCTTGATTGTATCCTCAAACCACCAACCTTGATTTGGTTCTAGTGATCACTCCATTTTCATCTAGATTGTTTCTGAACACCCATCTAGTTCTTTTTACTGTTCTTCCTGTAGGTCGAGGAACCAGGTACCATACCTTGCTTCTTTCAAACTGATAAAGTTCTTCTCGCATAGAGTTGATCCAATCTGCATCACTTAATGCTTCTTTCACATTCCTGGTCTCAATAGATGATATGAATTCCTGGGCTCAATAGATGATATGAATGCTGAAAATGCAACTAGATTTCTTGTTTTTGATCTAGTATGAATTTCAGAGTTCAAGGAAGAGATAAGATTATCAAGAGGATGTAAAATGAACTATGTTTCCATACTGGTTTTGGAGCAGACTGGTCAAGCTGATCATAATGTTCTTCTTCATCAAGAGTGTCATCATTTTCTGGGGAGATTAGAGTACTCTGACTAGAATTCAGAGTAGTACCAGGTACCTCATCACACTTTTCAACTTCATCAGCCTCTTCAGGTAGACTATGATTTTGATCATCAAAGTCATTTTTCAATTATTGTTCTGCATCAGCTTCACTTCCTTCAATTTTCTGTGAATTGAACAGTTTGATCACATCATTTTCATCATTTGATCCAGTATTTTTCAAGCTTCCATCTTCATCAAATACAACATGAATGCTTTCTTCAATGCATTGAGTCCTTTTGTTGAATATTATGTAAGCCTTACTTGATGAACAATATCCAACAATTACACTCCTTCATCACTCCTAGGATCAAATTTTCCCAGATCATCTTTTCCATTGTTCAGCACAAAACATCTGCACCCAAAAGCTCTAAGATAGCTCAGCATAGGCTTTCTGCTGTTGAGCAACTCATAGGGGGTCTTATTCAAAACAGCTCTTATCAGACACCTGTTGGTAACATGACATGCTGTGTTGACAACTTCAGCCCAGAAATTTTGAGAAAGATTTGACTCAATAATCATAATTCTGGCAATGTTCACCAAGGTTCTATTTTTTCTTTCCACCACTCCATTTTGTTGAGGAGTTCTTGGAGCAGAAAAGTTATGACTCGTACCATTCATCATGCAGAATTGATCCAGTTTTGAATTCTCAAATTCAGTTACATGATCAGATCGAATGCTACAGATCACTTGTTTCAATTTAGTTTGAATCATTTTGAAAAATACCACCAATTCTTCAGGTGTTTCGGCCTTTGATTTTAAGAATCCTGTCCACGTATATCTTGAGTAATCAACAACTATCACCAGAATGTATTTCTTGCCATTTCTGCTTTGAACCTTCAAAGGTCCACATAAATCCATGTGGAACATCTCCAGTATTCTTGATGAGATTACTTGCGTTTTGGGCTTAAATGATTATCTGATTTGTTTTCCTTTGACAAAAGCTTTACAAATTTTGTTTTCAGCAAACTTCAGCTTTGGCAGACCTCGGACCTGGTCCTTATAAATCAGTTTGTTCAATAAAGATGAGCTCACATGCCCTATCCTACGATGCCAAAGATCAGCATTTTCATTTTGAGCACTACGACATGTCAGATCATCTCCATGAGACGTTTCTAGGTTGGCCACATACATGTTTTTACTTCAGAAAGCATGAGAATGACTTTATTTGTAGTTAGACTAACCACAGTGCACTTCTTAGAAGTAAACTTGACTTAATTTCCCTTGTCACAAATTTGAGAAACACTCAAAAGACGGTACTTCAACCCATCAACATGATACACATTGTCAATTGAATCTTCAAGAGACCTTCCCACTTTACCAACTCCCAAAATGTACCCCTTCTTTCCATCACCAAAAGAGACACCTCCTCCCTGAAGTGTCTTGAGTGAGAGGTAATTTTTGATGTCACCAGTCATATGTTTAGAGCATCCACTGTCCATATACCAACATTGATTGTTGCTCCTCTCACTCACCTGCACCAAGAATCACTTGTTTAGCTTGGGAACCCATTTCAATTTGAGTTCCCAGAAGGCAGACAGAGGAGTGATCAGATTGTATTTAGTCCAATAGGGCAGTTTTTGAAACTTTCTAACAAAGGACATACGAGCAGTGACAGATTTTTTCTTTGAAAATCTATCAGTTGAAACTGGTTTTGGAGGACCAGGTCTCTCTTTTGAAAAGTTTTGCCTTTCAGCATAATTATAGTGTCTTTCATGGGAATTTCTCCATCCAGGACACTCTCCCTTTAAGTGCCCATTTTTACCACAGTGAAGACAAAGCAGTTTGTCAGACACAAAAAACGTACTTACTGTGAGGATTAAAGGGAGGAGTGTTATTCAAACTTCCTAGTCCTTTCTTATGAAATTACTCTGGTTTGTTGCAGTTGACAACAACTTAGAGGATTTTGTCCACTTAAGAGATTTTTCAAGCTCTTCCTTAAGTTTGACAATATCCTTTTCTAATCTGTTACTTTTCTCCAAAGACAATCCTAGATTTTTCTCAGTATTTTTCAATTTTTCTTCAATTTCAACTCGTAAACCATTTGACATTCCATTTAGCTTTTCAGCTTCTTCAGTTATCTGATTCAACTGTTTTTTAAGATCAGTGTTATCAGACTCTAGAGACACCATTTTTGACATTCTCTCCTCCAGTTTAACTTTGTTTTCAGTTAAAATATCAAGTTCAACATCATGATGTCTCTTTCAGAGGTTAACTGAATTACAGAATCAATCATAACTTTTGTCATTGTTCTCAATTTTTTAAGAGAATAATTATTCAGATCATTTTTCATATCAAGAAAGTTACCTTGTCATCCTCTTCTTCATTTTTTGTATGAGCCATGAGAGCAAACATTTCATTGCAAATGGTTTCCTCTTCATGCACAACCACCATAGACACATCATTTGGTTCATCAGGATCTTCTGAATCACATGAAGAATCACCCCATGCAGCAAGAGCCTTTTTGACCACATAGTCAGCAGCAGCCTTTCGATCATTCTTACTGAGTACCAGCTCCCTTCTCTTCTCTTTGTCACTTCTTGGTTTTTGATGTTCCTTGTTTTCATTTTTGAGCAGAGGACACTCTCTGATAAAGTGTCCAGCTTTTCCACACTTGTAACAGGTATCATATTGAGTAGCATTTCAAGGACCATTTGTTCCTCTTTTAAAACCTTTGTTCTTTCTCACAATTTTTTGAAATCTATTGATGACATATGCCATATCATCATCACTGGAATCTTCATCTGATTTGTACTTTAGCATCAATGACTTATCCTTTTTGCATCCTTCTTTGATGAATCATGATTTCGATTCATCTCATGAGTCTTCAGATTTCCAATGAGAGCATCCATTGTCAGCACCTTCAAATCTTTAGCTTCAGTGATGGCATCAACCTTGCTTTCCCAGGACTTTGGAAGGATTCGAAGTACTTTTCTCACTTTTTTGCTCATGGTGATGGGTTCACCAAGACTTCTCAGCTCATTAGTAATGGAGGACAATTTTGTGAACATCTCATAAATGGTTTCTCTTTCCTTCATTTCGAAGTTTTCATACCGTGAGGTAAGCATATCAATCTTTGATTCTTTGACTTGTTCAGTTTCTTCATGAGTTGTCTTTAAACAATCCCAAATATCTTTAGCAGACTCACAAGCTGAGACACGATTGAACTCATCAGGCCCTATCCCACAGACAAGAAGAGTTTTTGCCTTGTAGCCCTTTTCTATCTTTTTTCTATCAGCTTCATCGTGTTTCTGTCTAGGCTTTGGAACAAGACTAGTTTTCTCTCCATCCTTTTCTTCTATCATTGGACTAAACGGTCCATCAAGTACAATATCCCATAACTTGTTGTCTTCATCCATGAGGAAATCATGCATTCTAACTTTCCACCAACTGTAGAAATGTCCATGGAAACGAGGAGGTCTTGTTGACGACTGACCTTCTTCTAGATTAAGTGGAGCAGCCATTGTAGAACAGATATCACTTCCTTGGGGTTAACCAAATAGATAGTGTCTGCTCTAATACCACTAGATAGAATATATGCATTCACTTAACAGATAATGGACCAGGTCCCTTACTACACTAACAAGTATAAACAGAAAGTTAAATGCAGTTTGAACCAACACAGCGATTTTACGTGGAAACCTCCGTGCTTTAGGGAGTAAAACCACGACCTGTATCACAGGATTTTCAATCGTTTTCACTAATCTTCAAAAGCAAAAGTAAAACACGATTACAACACATGTGAGAAGAAGTTTTTAATCTCACGTTCAAGCAATAGTTTCTATTGCTTAACAAGGCTAAGTAGAATGAATCTACCCACTAAGCTATCCCACTTAGATAACTTAGAATTTCAACACTACCCACTGATTCCTTTATAGTTTCAGGAATAGTTTACAATATAAGAACAAGAGAATATATTCTTGAACAGCTACACTAAATGCTCCAGAGATTTTTGTTGTTCTTGGAATAATTCTGTCTTTTCTTGGTAATGGCCTTTGCAAGAATTCTTGAAAAGTTTCTTATCAAGTTGCAAAAACTAACCATGATGTTTAGGAAAGTTCCTTTTATATGGACAAGTCACTTTCCTTAAACTCTTTGCCATTGGTTGGAGAAGTCCCACTTTCTGACGTCGTTGGGAAGAGTGCACCTACTTTCTGTACCTTCTCCAGCTGGCAGTCAACCGGCTCGTCACATTGAGAGCCAGGTACCTTTACAAGGTCCCTGAGTTTATTTTCATCTTCAACACTCAAGTAAGAAACATGGTACCTTTACAAGGTCCCTAAGTTTATCAAATCATCAAAACTGCAAATAACAGTTTTCATCATTGAATTAAATTTGTTTGCTTTTGTTATAAGCTAATGTTTTGCCTTCTGTTCTAGTGGGTTGGTATTACTAGCTAAATTTCTATATTGTGGAAAGTAAGTTGTTTAATTCATGTCTTACGTATTTTTCTTAAGTCTCAACCTGCCCAATTCTTTGTTTATGTCCTCGGTTCAACACTAAAGTTCATATCTATTATATAAGGGATGACTGTTAGCATATTTCTCCCTTGTTCATGCAGAATAGCTCTGGTGATAAGCTCCATTTGTCCTTATTTTAACCAGTAGTTTCTTTATTCTGCTAGAGGTCTTGTTCTTTCTCTTCTTAGCATGTTAGCTAAAAGGGAAGTAATAATTTGACTTTCGTATGCTCCATTTGTCTTGTTGTCTCTCTAATATCGCTTATTGTTACTTTAAGATGATTAAATTTTGCTTAACATTGTTGAATATGGCTACAGTTGGCAACTCTTGTTAGTATGCATTCATTTGTTAGCATGCATTTATTTGTAATTTGTTATATTGGTTGCATTCATTTGCATGACTTAAATTTTTAGTTCCTGTGTATTAGTTTAGGAGCTGTCATGATAATTTGTCTTAGGTACGCTATCTCTATTTTTATTTTCGGATGCTAGAACGTCATTATTATTTTCGCATGTAATACCAATCCGAGTTCACTTTGGACTCAACTTTTCCATATCATTGCATCGTTACGAGTCATCCTCATATTTGTGGTGAAAGAGAAGCTTAAACAGGCCCCTAAAAGTGTGCAAATGTGTTGTATATCTGTCATATGCAGCAATATATACTGGTATACATGAAGAATATTGATATACAGGTCTAAAATTGGAATACAGGTGTTTGGAAGCTGACTTGGGTTGTATACTAAAAGTATATAGCCCAAGATACAGAACATGAGGCTGATATAAGCGTCGTATACACCGATATACAACTTGTGTATACAAAAAGGGAAGTGATTTAAAAGTCCAAAAATCAGCAGCTTTGGCCCAATGTTTCTGGGCAGTAAAAGGCCCAAAAGGCCCACACTCTCTTCCTCTCTTTATTATTTAATGGAAAAATAACTTAAATACACAACTATAAGTTTAGTATACTCTAATTTTCCCTTCTTTTTTAAATATTAAATAATTCTCTTTTTTTTAATTTTAGTAGAAGTTTAGAGATACATAATGTTATCACTCCTATAACACACACTTCCCCAGTATCATGCCTATTTTTTCTCCACTAAAACACTCAATCTTCTGAATCACTTTTTGAATTTTGAATTATTAATTTTGAATTATTAATTTTAATTAAAAACGTTTCACCACATTTAATATTTTTGAATTTCAAAATTCAAAAAAATTGAAATTTCAGAAAGCTGGACAATTGTTCTATGGTTCTTCTTCTTAACCCATCATCTGTTCTTAGTTTCTTCTTCTTCTTTTTTCTTGTTCATTGATTTGTTACATCAGCCGTATCTAGGTCTTCTTTTTCTTCTTACTCCATCATCCGTTCTTCTTTTCTTCTTTTTTTGTTTTGGTTAATTGTTCTATTACATCATAATAATGGATCTTTTAACTAATAGAAGGATTTATGATTCGGACGATGAAAATTGAAAAGAAAATAGAAAAAAGTCTTTGCATGATCCTATGAATGTTCAGAAGGATTCAAACAAAGATTTTGGCGAAACATCAAAATCAAAGGTTGACAAAATACACCAAAAAAAAGAGAAAAGAAGCAGCAACCATTGTTGTCATTCCTACATTGCTTCGGGTATGTCTTTTTTATACTTATTTTTAAATTGTTGTTGAAATTAGTAAAAATTTTAAGGAATCTCATATGTATCAAGAAATTTTGAAAATTGTTATCATGTATCAGACAATAAGTTTAATACATAAGTACTAAGTGGATTATAGTGTTTAGTCAATGCATTGATACATGAATTAGATGTGTATCATATGATTTCCTATGTATCAAGGGTTATTGAAATTTTTTATCATGTATCAGTCAATAAGTTTAATAACTGCGTCATCAAGTGTGCTTGCTGATACATTTTGACTCAGTGTGTTATAGTGTTTTAGACGATGCATTGATACATGAATTTGATGTGTATCATATGATTTTCTATGTATCATGAGGTTTTGAAAATTGTTATCATGTATTATTCAATAAGTTTAATAACTGCGCCATCAACTGTGCTTGCTGATACATATAGAATCAGTGTGTACAGTGTTTAGTCGATGCATTGATACATGAAGTAGATGTGTATCACATGTTTTTCATAAAGTATGAATTTCTGAAAATTGATATCATGTATCAGTAAGGTATTAGTTGTTTATTTAGTATTAGTTATTTTATTTAGTATTTATATTTCAATATCGTTATAATGTGTTGTTTTTTTTCAAATTGCAGTCAATCAAGTACAAGATAAAAAAGATACCAGCACATCCCATAAGGTTTGCTGTCAATTTTAACAACACTTTTCTAAAGGACTTTGAAAAATACATAGGGGAGAATGTTATCCAAAAGTTTAGGGATACAATTTTTGGACCCTTTTTAGATATTACTAAATGTAATTTTCAGGGCCAAATCACTAAGTTCTTGTTGATTTTAGAGTTGAAACAAAGCAACCCTAATGTGTTGCATATTAGACATTCAAACGGGTGTGTCCTATAATTTGGTATAATTTGCAATATTAACTGGACTTAATGTCAGAGGCAATACCAATGATTTCAAATACCCAGAACCAACTAATTGTATGCTTTTCCAAAAGTATTTTCCTGGTGCAGTCAATAGTGTTACCATGTATCAATTAGTTCAACAGTTTAAGATGGGTAATTGGGGGAACGATCAGGATGCACTCCAATTGTCTATACTGTTTTTTATTCATACATTCGTATTGGCTACTCTTGATAATACAGCTATATCCATTGTGGACTTTCTGATGGTTGAAGATGGTAGTTATCAAGATTATTCTTGGGGTCAACTATCATTCTCAAAACTAATTGGTTCACTTAGACAGGATTTTGATGTTAGCAAAAAGTTGTATCGATTATATGGGATGCCATATGCACTTAACGTTTGGATATACGAAAGTGCATCCCAGTAAAATTCTGAAATAGTTGTTAAAGAACGAAATGTCATCCCAAAAATGTGCAATTGGAGAGTTGTGTCTGATAAGGCAAAGTTTGAAATGCTTATGTCTACCATTTTCCAAGAGGTAAAATTTATGTTTGTCTATGGAATATCGTTATTTATGTCTTGTGATCATTGTGAAATGTTATTATATTAACAGTTAAATTATCTTATGTGTTGTGATACATTCAGAATGCATGTTCAAACATTGTCCCAACAGCAGAGGAAATTGAAGCTTTTGACCTTGCTCAAGTTGAACATGGTCATTCTTCTTCATTACCATCAGTACAACCAAATGAGGAAGATGATTTTGATAATTGCTCCACCAAACCTCCCGAGTTATTGAGGAGATATTATAGAGTGTCTGATATATCTCCTCCACCACCGCCAAAAAGAAGAAAAAATATGGTTATACAAAAAAAGAAAGTGTCAGAACAAAACCAGCCTGATCAATCACATGTGTCTCCGACACTGGATGATAATGTACACGTTTTTATGTCAAATCTGCCTCCCAATTCGAATGCTGATGATGTACATGGTTCTGTTCCAGACGTGTCTCCGAAATCGGCTGCTGATGTACATGGTTCTGTTCCAGACGTGTCTCCGAAATCGGCAGCTGATGAACATGGTTCTGCAGATACTCAGAAAGTCAACAATATAATTCCATATATTGAAGAGTTGAAAGGACATTTGAAAACTTACGTAAGTAAATTATTTGATATTTTTAATCAAATATATTTTTATTTTTATCCTAAATGTATCTACAATTTGTAGGTTGACAAGAAATTTGAGGAACTGATTATATTGATAAAAAAAACCACTCCCAGTTGATGCAATCTCTAGGCAAGGAAAACATCAATTTTGAGGCTAATACAGGCACATTTCAGTATGACAAATAAACATCTCCGAAAATACCAATTGATCTTTCTGATATGGGTGGTGTAGCTAAGGAAGGTGTTGATTTTTCTGGTAAAAATGGTGAACATCAAAATATCGACGATGCAGGGGATGTCGCTGAGGATGGTGTTGGTGTTTCTATAAACGGGGGTGAACAACAAGTCAATGATACTCCAAAGGTAATGTTTATGATACATTGGACACTTTCTTTTTCATTTTAGTTGATGTCATGTATCATGCACATATAGTTAATGTTATGTATCATGTGAGTATAATCACTGTTACGTATCAACACAAATTATATTAACAATTTCTATTTCTAAACTTCATATACAAGATGGTGACGCACATCAGTCGCACCAAGATTTAAATGAACATATCATGGAGCAAGATGGTGATGACAATGTTCAACACAACATCCCTCACGTTTTGCCTGAAAAAACAACAATGGATGCATCGGTAGATTTTTCAAAATTTTGATTTATGACACACCATTTTATTACACACAAATTTATTTTAAAAATCATTACATCATATTATACAGGAATCTTCCACTTCAACAACAATATCGTCATCAACTCAAGCAGCAATAGATGCACTTATCAAAGATTTGGGTAAAGATCCTACTAATGCTAGACTATTATATTCTTACAATCCACAGAATATAACTAGCAGCCAGTACTTGTTGACCGACAGTCAATTACCCACTGACATTCCAATAACTGATATTGGTGTTAGAACCGATTCAGTCACACCTGTGCATAGAAATAGAATGCCTTCAAGAAGGATTCAATCTCCATATTGTACTTCTTTTGGGTCAAGCGAGAAGGGAAAAGAGAAACTGAAGGATATGGCTCGACTCCATTTCCCGTTCGAAGGATATGGCATTACAGATCAAGTTTCGCCGAAACTTATTGAGGATTACATGAATTGGTTGTCAAGGGGGCTTCTAAAAAATCATAACAATAAGTAAGTTTTATACATTATTTTTCCAAGTGTTTGGCGTAATTATTTTTATATAACTAATTCATGATACTTTGTTATATAAAAATTGTAATTAAGTGACTGTTATGTATCATGTCTATATACTCAAACTTATGTATCATATATGCAGGAACCCATCAGACGATAAATACAGATCAAAATCTTCTTCTTTTGGATTTACGATGATGGACTTTGTTGTTGCTTTTCCAATGAACAAGAATTAGTTCTATGCCATGTCACAGCCAAACAAATGTTGGTCTGATGAGGTAAAAATCTTAAACTAATTATCAAATATGTATCAGTCACACTTATATTATTATAACATGATACATTCTGTAGAAGTATCATACTATTTAATTAGCAAAATTTATGATCAATTTTTTAATAATTATATTTTTTATATTGTTTAGATGTATATAATTTCTTACTATGTTTTCATTTTGTTTATAGCACATCGATGTGATTTTTTACTACATTCGTAAAAAAATCAAAACTTTGCAACATGGATCAATACAGATACACAACAACCCACTGCTTGTTCATGTCACATATAAAAAATTATTATGATAGATATTACATGGACAATGATGATGATAGTCTTAGTAAACAACAACATGTTGATCGCGCTTCAGTTGTATCTGTATATGAGAGGTCAATAATTAACATCATCAAAGGTTTTGGAATTTCAGCTGCTTTACCATGGCATCTTGTAGATGAGGTCTACATCCCAATTAACTGCGATCAAGAATTCCATTGGGTGCAGCAAGTTGTTGAGTTGAAAAACAAGGTGATAAGAGTTTTTGACTCATCAATATGCACAAGGAAAAAAGCAATTCCTTATGAGATAAAAATGTTATCTAAAATGTTTCCTTCTTACCTACTGGACAGTGGATTCTTTAAAGAAACTGAGCGCACAAATTTTGTTGATTGTCATGCATACAAACACATCATTACTGGTTCACTTCTGGAGCCTCAAGTTCCTTTCATGATTGAATTTGCACAAGACATTGCTAAACACGATTGTGATATCCTGTAAGTATTAAGAATTTTTTGTTTGTCCTTAATCATGTATCATTAAGTTTTAAATTTATTCTGTATTTTTTTTGTAGAGAATGGGGGTTATATGTTGCTGCATTTGCCGAATATATAAGTGACCAAATCAATATATCATATGTTGATTTTAGTCCTGATTACCTACGTCAAAGATGTGGAGCACTGATGTGGAGTTATGACAGCGAGAAGGCTAAGTGTTGATATATTAGTGACAATGATGATCCACCAGAATCTAGGGGCGTAGTCACACCACCACTAGAAGAAGATCTAGTTCACATAGTGTAGCATTTTATGATTAAACAATGTTTTAATGTTATATTTCTTGTATTGATACGTTATTGAACAAGTATTTTGATGTTTTTTAATGTTATTTTTTTGGTTTTGTCAATTTCCATGAATATTTTTTTGTTGCATTACATAACAAGTATTTTTGTCTTGAAAATATAAATATCAGACATATTATAGCATCACACAGGTTTAACAAAGTATAGTTAAAGTATTTATAATTAAACATAAAAATAAATAGTTTATTTGAAAACTAAATTTTACATGATACTTAGTTACAAAGAATAGCATAGTTATATGAATTGCGATAAATTTGTAAAAGTAAAGTTATTTACTGTATATTTCAAGTAAAACATATCAAAAAATGCATTACACAAGTTAAATTATATAAAATCACATGATACATGATTTATAGTCATTGTAAAGTACACACTAACCTCAATAATATTTTTTATTTTTTATTTAATGGAGATGATACATTGGGCAAAGCAAATGATACATGTGTACTAAGTTACCCAAACACACATTAAAAGTACATGATACATTGGCTAAACCATATGTATCATGTACAATATGTTACCTAATAATCCTTAAATTTATATCTCTTAGTGTAACATAAGATTTACAAAATTTTATATTAAAAAGAAATATTGACACAAATATATTTCTCAACACCAATTGTAACAAAGTATTTATAATCAAAAGCGAGACTTAAAATTTAATTAACACGTGTTATTTATAAGTTTATTTATCTAAACCAAAAGTGTTCAAATTGCAACTGTAATGAATACTGAAAATCATAAAATGTTTACGTTATAAATTATTCAAAAAAAATATTGATATCTTAGAAACATTACGACTAATTCACTTCTCTTTTGGGTAGAAGTACCAGTTCTTCTGTTCTGTCCTTCTTGTCCACATTGTCCACAACAGTTTGTATTCACCGAAATCTTTTCATCTGCATTCTTTCTTCTTCTTTTTCTTGGTCGTCCAGATGTTCTTCTGTATCTAGGTGGATACACAGTTTTAGCTACCACATTATTAGGATCTGACCAATATTCCTTATCTGGCATTGGTACCATTGGAATTTCATATGTTTTTGCCAATGCATCAGGCTTGTAGTAATCAGAGCAATACGGATTCATATCTGTGACATTCTTTTTTTTCAATACAGCGATTGCATGTGAACAAGGTACTCATCTAGTTGAAATCTAACACAAGAACATACTTTCCGCTCAAGACAAACAATATATCTTCTTCCAGTTTCATAAGCTGAGAAAATAAATTCAGATGATGGAACAACCTGTGTACATTCAAAATTTTAAATATATAATTTTTAAAAAACAAATCATGTTCAAAATGCAGAATGATACAATGAATTAGATATATATAATATAAAGTATTATATAATGATACATACCTCCATTTTTGAACTATTATCCGCGTTTATAATCAACAATTCCTCAAATTTTCTCCCTAATGTGTCCTTTGTGTATGAGGCTACTTCTCTGTTTGCAATGCCAAGAACCAAAAAAAATTCTAACTTCTTCCAAGAATTCTAATATGGTTAATTGACGTGTTTCAACAAGACAACCATTGACGCATTCTGCAATGTTTGAAGTCATCATTCTACCTCTGTTTATTGTTGCATGAACTCTTGACCACTTTTCGTAACCTGCATTTTCAAGGTACTCTTTAACCCTGTGATCAATTCTATCAACCTTAGCCATCAACTTATAAAAATCTTCCTTTCTATATGCCTTGGTCATAGAATAGAATAGATCACCTATGGTCTTTCTACTCCTTTTGAAGTTTCCACATACATTCTTCCAAAGATGCCAGATGCATGCATAATGAGGTACATTTGGGAACACAATCCTCACACTGTTCATGATACTCTCATTTCTATCTGAAACAACACACATATCTTTTCTCTCGCCAAATGCATGTTTGAATTGTTCGAAAAACCATGTCAACGAACAATCATTTTCGGTGTCAACAACACCATATGCCAATGGAAATATGCAACCTGATTACACACACATTATATCATTTGATACGTAACATATAAAAACACATCATAACTATAAAAAAAAAATACATGCGCCATCAAGTGTGCTTGCTGATACAAATGTCCCTTTGTAAGCTCCACTCAGATGTGCATCATCCACAACAACTACTGGTCTGCACTAATTAAATCCCCTAATGAATGGTCTTAAGGCGATGAACATATACATAAATTCATCCTCTTCAGTCTTATGCATTCTTATATAAGAATTTGGATACACGGTTTTTAACATATGTATGTATCGCGGCAACCGTCTATATCCTGCAGATGATTTTCCCCTAATCATGGAGAGTGCACGTTCTTTAGCACGGCATGCTTGCTGGTAAGATATTGCAACCCCATAATATTATTATCTAATATCATCAATTATATCTCTTGGAGTATAAATTCGTTTATGATTGACCAATTTTGGAGCAGTAACTCCACTTACAAATCCGACTGTTGATTGGACTTTGGTTAATATACTCTCCCTCATCGGACACATATGTTCACTATTGAAACTTCTAACAATGAATATATTAGATTTTTTCCTGCAGGACGCCTTCATAGTCCAACCACATTTGTCTGAAAAGCATACCAACACATAGCTGCGTACATTTTTTAAGCATATTAGTACTTATAGCAATTGCATCATATAATATATTCAACAATAATGTTTAAAGTAATCAAACAATGAATTACACAAAAAGTATCTACCAGTTTTTAAGAAATTAATGAAATGGTGATACATTAATGAAAAGTATCTACCAATTTTGATATGCTTGTTTAAATTGATACAGTCCTTACTATATCAGCAGTAGTATATTAAAGTATCAAAATAGTTATTTCAATGTATCAAAAAAATTAATGAAATGGTGATACATTAAAATATCAAAGAACAAATGATACATTTAGGTTTTCATAGAAAATAGTAATGTTTCATTTACTAATTTTGAACAGCATGTAAATATATATATATATATATATATATATATATATATATATATATATATATTCAAAACACTATTATACCTTTGTTGATCAGACCTCTTTACTTTGCAATTGAAGTTGTTCTTTATCTTATATTTCGTCATCACATCTACAAGTGTTGCTTTATCCTTATATATCTGACCTGTCTTCACATCTACAATATCTTAATTGATTATAACATTTGTAACTCCAACTTCTGGATTTTCATATGAATCAAATAATCTAGTTACAACCATTGCCAAAGCCTCTGTAGCATGTGTTGTGCCTTCTACACACATAATTTCTCCACATGTTCCATCAAAGTAATGTACAGTACCACCAATCTTTTCAATTGTGTCAATACATAATGGATACATTGAAAATCCAGGCTCATTTTTTTCAGTTCTAAATATAGTTTAACACTCATATCGTTCTTAAGCTTCATCGGACATGAGTTACCTTCTACAATGTAACGAATTTCAATATCTTTCCTTGACACATCGATATCCAACTCGGCTGCAATTTTTGCTTTGAGATTAGAAAATGAAATTTAATCTCCAACAACGATTCCATCGATTTGGTAACTTTCATATTGTAGTTCGTTCACCCTAATTCCAGAATGTCTCATCAAAATTGATGTATTCATCATGAATCTTCCACAATAACAACAATCAAATTTGTATTGTTCGAAATTTAACTGGATGTTCATAAAAATGTATTCAAACAAGATGATGTAATCTTGATTTTTCAAAATTTGAAATTGTTATCCAATTACGTGCTGAATTAATGCTTATTAATGAACTGTTACCGTAAATTAAGCTGATTTAGTTAACAAGTTTAAATGTTCCATTTTTCCCCCTTTTATTCTTAACAGTTTTAAGTTACTATGTATCATTTACCATGTATCACAAGATTCTAATGTATCATGCGACACCAATTTTAAGGGATTATAAGTAAATACTAAATTTATCGGGACAGAGTGTAATTATTGAATTACACTATGGGATTCCTTAAATTTTTACTTATTTCATTGTCTTTATGTACTGCTTGTTATTTTTATCATTTAACTCTTAACTTTAGAATTGGTAATTAACTTACTTAAATGCCCAAAAGATAAGTTAATTTATTTATGTTGGTGTACTATTTAAACACGTTATGTAATCATCTATTTTTATGTCAAGTATATATCTTTAGTTATGTCAAATCTATGTTCTTAAAATATATATTCTTTAATGCTTTTCACTTAACCACATTTTACTATTTTAAAAAATTGTTTTAAGTAAGGTGAAACTTTTATTCTTTCATTACTTTGAAATGGGTTATCATGCTCAAATTGATCAGTTTTGTTTGAGTTATTCACTTTTAAAATGATTCAAAAAAAGACTTTCCAATTTGCTTAAATTGTATTCACTTATAATCAATTTCAAAAATTCTAATTAAGTTCCATTTTTTTAAATAAAAATAAATCTTTGTTTAAATATCTTCTTAAAATTGATCGAATCTTGTTAAATATTATACTATATTAAATCATGTTAATAAGAATAGGAAAAAATGATTAACCTAAGTCATAAGATAACTCCGTGTTAGCCAACGCTTCAAATGCCTTAAAAACCTTCTTGACACGTAAATAAGGACCTATTACCCATTTACTTTGAATTCCAAACCGTACGTGGGATGAGTTTTTGCCTCATACAGCTCGGGCCGAAGACCGGGGGAAGTTTAGAAGAGATGGGAAAACCTAGCAGCTGCCGATCGGGGCGGGGATAAGCTTGCTTCTTCACAAGCCTATCAGAGAGAGATTTGAGATTTTATCTTCGAATTGAATATTCTATAGAAGTAATTCATCATCATTCTGTTAGGATCAATCTAAACCAACACATCATATTATGTATACGATTCAACATGCCACTATTAAACAACTTTAAAGGTTTATCAGTTAATTAAATTAAGTTTTCTAATTTCTTTAAAAATTAAGTGGCGACTCTTTTCTAAGTATTTTTCTCACATTGTTTCATACTTAGAACATTTCAAAAAGTGATTTTTCTAAATATAGATAAAATTACGGCATAACAACCAATATCAGTATCCAGTGCCTCATTGATCAGGTTCAAAACTCAGAATTAGTTGGTGATCCTCCTTGCTTTCCGGAGGGCTCCATTTGACATTGTTCTTTCTAGTTTTTAGGTTTCTTCGTTGATCGGCGGTCCTGTACCGACATCCCTGTTTGTTTTAGAGGCTTCATCAATAATCACTAGTTCATTTGTCTTTACATTATCATGTCATATGTTAAGACTTGAGTTGCCATTTTGGCCAAGTTTAATGTTTGAATTTTAAGCATTCTTAGTATTTTATTATTCAAGTGATTATAGTGCTATTAATCATTATAAATATGAATAGAGTCTTCCGCTGAGTAATTAAGACATGCTAAGGGTTCACTTGGGGCCAGCAATGGATCTTGAGTGCCAGCTAAGTCTTGGTATAGGCTCGGGGCATGATAAACTTGGTATTGAGCACAATGTTCAAGAGTCCTAGGGAGTATATGAAGTTGTGTCTGTAGATTCCTAGTTAATTGTGTGAAGCATCACATCTATAATTAGGAGGCTGCAACATTTAGGAATTCAATCACTTCTTTCATACTCACTTTGTGCGATAGAGTTTATCTCTATAAAAGTTTCATTCTAACTTGTTCTTACACGTAATCAATTTTGAGTTGGCCTATGGTCGAGAGTGCCTTGATGGTGTGTTTCTTTCCTCATGAGGTAAGAGAAGCAAAGAGATGGTTGCTAACATGAGGAGCAGGATAAGTTTATTCGTATTTGGGTTGACTCGTTTGTCAGGTAAGGTAAGTAAGGCAGTCCTGCTAATAGATTACATGAACATAGCAAGGGTAATGATCCATGTGAAACAAGTTGAGGACAAGCTGAGGGATAGAGAAGAATTTAAGATTATGAGGGCTATGACATCAGGGAATGAGTCTGGGCAGTGAAACAGTAATGCAAGCCAACCTTCTTTCCAACATAAGAACAAGGGACCAACTCCATCATTTGTTAGTACACATGCATCAATACAAAGGTGAGTAGAATAATAAGAATTCATAGCATTTTAAGGGCTAGACCTGCACAATCTTAGGGTAGTGTGGAATAAGGAGGTAACTAGGCTCTTGCATGTGCTAATTATGTTAAAACCGACCTGGATAAGTGTCGTGATTGCTCCACGGGGTGTTTAAAGTATGTACAAGAGGCTCACTTCATGAAAGAGTGTCCTAAGAATCGACACGGTAATGTGAAACAGGGCATTAGAGACCAGTCTTTATCAGTTGCTCCACCACAAATGGATGCACCTAGAGGAGCTACTTTCCGTACTAGCGGAGGAACAAATCGTCTTTATGAGATCACTAGTCATCAAAAAAAGATAACTCTCCAGATGTTGTTATTGGTATTATCAAAGTCTTTACTCTTAACGTTTATTCTTTGCTAGACTTAGGAGCAAGTTTAACTTTTGTGACTCCTTATGTTGCAAATAAGTTTGATATTATTTTTTGAGAAACTTAGTGATCCCTTCAGTGTTTAAACACTTGTTGTTGAGTCTATTCAAACTAAGAGAGCTTATTATGATTGTGTCATTTCAATCAATCCCAAAGACACTATGATTAATTTAATTGAGTTAGAGATGATATATTTTGATGTCATTCTGTGTATGGACTGCTTCAATCCTGTTATACCTCAGTTGATTATATAACTCAAGTTGACAAGTTTTAGTTTCCAAATGAGTCAGTCTTAGAGTGGAAAAGTAGTTCAGCAGTGCCTAAGAGTCATTTCATTCCGTACCACAAGGCAAGAAAGTTAGTTTCCAAGGAGAATGTCTATCCAATGTCCAATTTAATGATTCTAGAGTTGAGACACCTCATAATCTATCAGTTCATGTAGTAAAATAGTTTCAAAAGTCTTTACATATAATCAACATGGATCTTTACTGAGAGAGATATAAACATTGGTATAGATGTTCTTCCAGATATTCGTCCTGTATCTATTCCGACATATAGAATGGCACGAGCATAGTTGATAAGCTTAAACAATAGTTGAAAGATCTACCAGATAAAGGTTTCATTTGACCAAGTGTCTCATCTTGGGGCGCTCCGGTCTTATTTGTGAGAAACAAAGATGGTTCCCTTAGGATGTGTATAGATTATCGCTAGTTGAACATGGTTACCATCAAAAATAGGTATCATCTTCCGATAATTGATGATCTTTTAGATAAGCTTCATGGTTCTTCTTGTTTTACTAAGATAGACCTCAGATTTTTCTACCATAGATTGAGAGTAATCGAATGTGATATTATAAAGACAACCTTATGAACTCGTTATGGCCCCTATGAGCTTATGTTCATGACCTTTGGTTTGACCAATGAGCCTGCAGCATTCATGGACCTCATGAATAGAGTATTCAAACCTTATTTATTCATGTTTTGTATCGTCTTCATTGATGACATATTAATATATTTTAGAAATAAAGAAAATCATGCTAGTTATCTCATAATAGTTCTCAACACTTTGAAAGATAAGAAGTTATATGAAGTCCTTTAAGTGCGAGTTTTGGCTTGAGTCTGTGACATTATTAGGACACTTGTGTCTGGAGAGGAGATTAAAGTTGATACTAAGAATATTGAGGTGGTACAAAATTATCCTAGACCCACATCTCCAACTGATATTAGGAGATTATTTGATTTGGCTGGCTATTATAGAAGGTTTGTAGTGAGGTTCTGATCCATTTTGTCTCCTTCGACCAAGTTAACTAAAAAATAATGAAGTTTCAATGGTCTGAATCTTGTGAGAAAATCTTTGAGAAATTGAAAAAAGAAGTTGACTACCGTCCAATTTTGGCCTTACTAGAAGGTACTCAATGCTTTGTGGTGTATTGTGATGCATCTAGAGTTGCTTTAGGTTGAGTATTAATTCAGAATGACAAGGTTATAGCTTATGCCTACAAACAATTGCAAATTCATGCAAAGAATTACCTAGACTATGACTTAGAGTAGGTTGTTGTAGTATTTTCCTTGAAGATATGCCATCAATATTTGTATGGTGTCCATGTTGATGTATTTACTAATCACTAGAGTCTCCAATATGTGTTCACTTAGAAAGAGTTTAGTCTCAAACAAATAAGGTTGTCAGAATTACTCAAGGATTACGACATGAGTATTTTTTATCACCCAGGTAAGGCTAATGTTGTTATTGTTGACCAAGTTGTTTATGGGTAGTACCATCCATTTTGAGGAAGATAAGAAGGAGCTAGCAATAGCTGAACATAGACTTTCACAATTGGGAGTTCAATTAATAAACTCCATAGAAGGAGGAGTAGTGGTGATGAACAGTGCTGAATTATCATTAGTATCAGAATTTAAAGAAAAGAATGACCAAGATCCTATTTTGCTTGAATTGAAGGAAAGTGTTCATAAGAAAAAAGTGATGGCTTTTGAACAAGGGAGAGATGGTGTTTGGAGGTATCAAGGTAGATTGTGTGTCGATTCCAAAGGTAATTTGGATGATCACCTACCTCACATCAAGTTCGCTTACAACAATAGTCACCACTCTAGCATCCAACTGGCTCCTTATGACGCTCTTTATGGGAAAAGATGTAGATCTCATGTTCGATGGTTTGAAGTTGGTAAGCTGGGTTGATAGGACCTGATTTAGATCATTAAGGCATGGAGAAGGTGAAAGTGATTCAAGAAAGGTTGGAAAAACTCAGAGTCATAAGAAATTCTACACTGATGTTAAAAGAAAGGAGTTAGAGTTTGAAGTAGAGGATTGGGTATATCTTATAATTTCACCCATCAAAGGTGTTATGAGATTTGGTGTCACGACTCAAGGCTAGCCCCTAGACGCGACGCGACGTACTTAACCCTGGATAGGTCGCATAAAAGCCTCATAGTATTCATGAATATTAAAGCAGAGGAAAAATAGCGGAAAACTAAAACTTTTCTATACAATCTAAGACTTCATAAAATAAGGGAAATTCTATGACACTATGTCCCAAATCACCTATAACATTAGACTTTAAATATCTTTAATAAAATTAGGGACACGACCCTTACATAAGTCTAAAAACATAATAACAAAGGCCTAAGTGTACAAGGTGGGTTTGTCCTCGAATTTATGAGGACTTCCCAATTCTTCATCTCCAAGCCCCTTAGAAACCTATCTTCCAAGTATAAGACACCGCATCTCCAAACCCCACTTTGTAAAAAAATGTAGAAGAAGGAGTTAGCACAAAAATACTTAGTATGGAAATTATGCAATAAAACCATTTAAATCATGCTTAAAAGGGACATTTAGCTTAAATCATGATTTATGCACTTTTGAACATCATTTATTAAAAGAGTTGAAGAACATTAGTCATAAACATCTCTACATATAGTTCATGAAGTACAAGTGTCACAACCGGAGTCTAGAACCTAGCCGAAACCGACGTCGTTGACCTCTCAAAGGTCGCAAATGAGCCTACATACGTCATCGTTACATCATCTAGGTGAACTTTAGCTATAAATTTGAACTTTTTGTTTACTTAGACTTCATGGTGAGAAACATTGAACTCGCATAACACTATCTACATAACTCATAAGTGTTCACAACAACCATCTAATATCAATATAATCAAATGAAAGACATCTTCAATATCTGTACCAAATATAGAATTGCCAAAATGGCACCAATACAATATCTGAAAATAACTGGGAAAGAAACACTAGTGGAACATACTCCACTAGCTAATGTCTACGTCTAATGCTAGAATAAAATAGTAAGCATCCTCGAAAGCATGAGGGCCTACCATATTCGTATGAAAGCTCAACGTCCGGATAACTTCAGCGTCGATTCGTAAAAACTAGCGTCCAGCTGCACCTGCACCTAAAAGTAGAGAGTTGTATGAGATTAGTACACACTTGTACTAAGTATGGGTATATGCAAAAGCAAACACCAAGGACATGCATGATTAAGAAGAGCTCTCCTCTAAAGATATGAACTATGGAAAGTCAAGTCAGTGGACTTGTCAAAATCGGACTAGGAAAGTCATGCTATAAGAGTAACATGCATCATCATACGTAACATATTGCACACAGCACATAACATATTGCTTATTAGCACATAACATATTTCATATCATTCATCCATATGTCATGAGACCTTGGAATCATGGACTTGACATTAGGATTTCCTAAAATGAGGGCTCAACATATGAGACCTCAACTAGGGAGATTTCTTTAGCAAACACAGAGTCTGCTTCATTCATTCATATGTACTTCATTTTCATTCGTTCGTAAGCTAGTGTGAACACCAGTCATACCTAGGATGTAGTTTAAGTATAGAAGTTGATAGATTAGTCCTCGACGTCAAGATCTAACCCTTGTCTCTACTATCTATAAGTTGCAAAAGACGGAACGAATGATTACCACTAGTAGTTTATACTAGATCATGCATCACGAAATGATGCAGACTTGTAGCATAAGTACAAAAACAAATCCAGAAGAGCAAGAATGGTTAAAACAATATGAAAATATAGAATTTAGAAAAAACTAGAGGTAAAGGCGGATATGAAAAGAAGTACATGAGCGTACCAAAAGTAATTTTAAGTATAGGTAAAGGAAACTTAGCAAGAACCCATATTCGTAGTACTTAAACCCATGCACTAGTTTAAGTAAACCAAATTATCCTCCACAAGCCAACGTACACAAAATAGCTAACTCTACAAAAAAAGAGTAATGCAGTCTGAATCCAACAACATTAGTCGGGTTCCATCCCAAGTAATCAAGAGCCGGTCAACTCCCAACCCAGCTAGCAAGAGTGATAATCAACCTAGGTCGTCCAGCCAAACAATCCACTCCCAAGGGTGTTAATCGCTCAGCTAGATAGAGTACCTTGGAGTAATGTGATCTCCGTAGAGGATATCATGTATCCATGCCACCCAGCCATCTCACTCCTAGTGGTGGCGGCCTCTCACCTAGCAAGAGTGATCGGAGACGTATCAACTCCTAAGTGGATCTCAAGTAGGCTGAAAAGCCACTCTAGATCGATGTCCACCCTCAATGATATTGTAAAAGGCTCCAAGACGGTAGCACTACAATCCCGTGAAAGCAAAGAATCTCCAATAACGCATCACAACCATTGAAATAGGGAGAGGAGATAGAAAGAGACAACAAACTGCATAAACGCCTAAACTAAGGCTTATTCAGTTAAACCCAAGTTTCTATTCCAATTTACATGGACCTAGTTCATCCGAAATAACGTTAGAGACATACCATAGTAACAAGGTGCATAGGTCTAAGGCAACACTAGTCTATCCTAGACTAAGGACAAAACATGCTCTAAAACAAGTAATCAACCTAGCAAATCATATAGCATGTTACAACATACATAGAATCCTTTTTCAGTATGGTACTACCCTCTAAATAGTGGTAATCAACCTAAAATCATGGTTTTAAAGAATAAAATTAGAAATAACTAGGACCCAACCACTATTCATACTATTCATCACAAATTTACACGTTCGTGCTCATTTTAATTAGAAAGGAATTTGTTACCTACATGTTGACTGATTACCCATTCTCCAAATCACAAGGTTAGAGATTTTCCCTTCTGAACGTTGTCACACTATCAAAAATAGGATCTTAAAATCACTACGATCGTTTAGACACCAAAATCACTCAAAATAGAGACGGACCAATTTTTAGAGTCAAATGAGAATCATGGGACCCGCACCGAAATTTGTAAAATTGACTTCTTCAAAAGGTCTTAATCTATGTCTTGATGTTGTATCCCAAAATAGGACATAATTCATGGCCCAAAATAACGCAAACAACAAAACACTACATAAACAAAAATAAAGGGAAATGGGCACTAACTTCCACACCAAAATTACCTGAGACGGAATATCACCGAGAAAATCCAATCACTCAACCATGTAGCCCAAAAATTTAAAGCATGTGCGACTTCGAATCACCAAAATGCAAGCTCGAATGATGGAGAAATCACCTTGAAAATTGGGGGGGGGGGGGAAAGTTGAAGATTCTGGGTATAAATCCTGAAAATGGTCGCTAAAAGTATGAATCATATATTACCACTTCAATTGATTTGCTCAACTCTAAATGTCCTATGAGATTTCAGTATTCATTTGAAATCTCATGCGCCAAACAAAATATGTTACCCATTGAATCCATCCATTCGAGGTTGTTTTGATATAAATTGGATCCCACACCCAATTTTGATTTTAAGCTGAAAACCATATGAAGGCTCAAAATGAGGCCGTAAGCCTAAGGAACCACAAGAAAGGTTGTTCTAGACCAAGCTCAATATTCTGTAGCTAACCGCACTAATGGGATTCTCATCCGAGCATGTTTACCAAGAATGTTGATCAAAGTCAATCCTTGTCGTAAGCTTCAAAGTTAAAACGCCTAATGGCACAAACTCATACCAGAAATCTCGAGGTCCGAACAAACTATACCCTTAGCCTAAATGGCCCTTTCGAGGTTGATGAAACCTTCACAACTACATTCTGATGTCGTCTTCCTGAATTTTTGATAAAAAAATGAATATTCGAGGTTCAAAAGCTCTCAAAACACTAGAACTCGCATAAATTCAAAGGAACGACCAGGTGACCGAACTGTCTCCTATCAAGTCATATATGACTTGGAGTCATTACAAGAATGATCTAAACAATGAAAAGCGGAGGCGGAGGCAAGATTTTCAATAAGAGGGTTCAAAATATGTAGAATAAATAGCCGAATGGGGTTCGACATCATCTATATATACATATAAAGTTATTTAACCATGTATAAATAATATAATTTTCCGCCGAAAAGGGTTCGGATGAACCCACTTGTATGAAGGTAGCTCCGCCCCTGACGAAAAGGATGCATAAACACAAAAATGACCTAGAGGTCAAATTTTTTCAGAGATTTGAATTTAGAATGGAAATCGATTTTGGGATAATTCTTCATTTTGAAAAAAAAATGGAAGGAAAGTAGAGAGAAGCGGGAAGGATGAGAGAGAGAGTGGGGATGAGGGAGAGTGAAATTTGACTTTATTTTAGGAGGTTAAGTATAAACAACAGATTTACTGTTAAAAAAAACATATAGTGGTTCATTGTACTTTAATTTTCAAAACTATAATTGTGTTCTATAAATAAATAGCACATGTATATTTTGTTGCGTAATTTTTTGATGTAAAAGTTTTGCCTAAATTTTAGAGATACATATATCAATGTATATCTCCTATAATATTGTAGATTTATCCCATCTGGTTCTTTCTTTTTTCCCTTTTATGCAATTAAATTATCACTATTTGAATCTTTAAAACTTTAGACCAAGTCTTTGCTTCTAAATCCAATAAATGATAAAGGATAAAGCTAGGAAAAGCATAATACAGAGCCTACTCTGTCTTTCACTATGAACTTCTTTCAAGAGAGTACCATCCTTATTTTTATAACTTGCCAGCCTTAATTCTCCTCTCTAAAATGGATTTAGGTTTTATATGTAACTTGAAGTGTATATGTGTTTATGTTCTATGTATTGGAGATGTAAAAAGGAAATTTACTTTTTATAATAAGTTACTAGAAAATATGGTAAGCATTAATTGACAATTCACTACAAAGCTAAGTAACTTGCTACTTCATGCATCAAATTTAAAATATTTATATTGTTGATACATATCATAAATTTCATAGAAATAAATTGTTTTTTAATTTACAATTGTTTCAACTAAACTAACGGAGAAAGGAGGAGAAAAGTATTGCCAGCATCAAATGAATTAAATGAATTAGAGTTCATCATAATTTATTTATACTTTCAATATAATTTAACTGATTATAGCAGGTTATTCTAAATTATTATTACAAAGTACTTTTGCACCAACTTAGTTCTTTCAAGATTTGGATTGCCATGCTATAAATTAGAGAATCTCTCTTCTTGATTTGGATTGCCATGCTAGAAATCAGAGAATCTCTCTTCTTGATTTTAGAACAATGTTTGAATGGACAAAAGGCCAAAAAAGTTGTCACAAAAACAAAGAATCTTATGAAAAGGACTAACACATAGAGGCAATCCCTACCTTTTCCCTTTGCATTTTTAACACTTTTTAATGGTGGATTTGCTTTAGTTTCTGAACACATGCTATTTCATAAGCAAAACAACCAATAATTAGAGAACAAAACTTCTTTTTCACAAGCCAAAGCTTCTATTATCCTCCCTTAAAAATTATCCCTTTTTTTCTTCTAAATTTAAAAATAATTTAACTTAAACTATCTATTTTACACTAAATAGCAAAATTTTATAGTCGCACACAAATATAATGTTATAACATACTTAAGCTTATAAATTTCAAAAAAATATGAGTTAAATGCAATCATTATGATGACATATTAACTAGTAAATTTCAAATATTTCTGCAAACTCATTTGTAGTTTAATAAGTTCACATAAAATAATAGTACAGAAAGTTATATATATAATGGTGTATGTACAAAATATGATATAAATTTGACGACAAAAAGTAATTTTGATTGAAACCTCGAATATAAATCTACAATATATGATATGAATTCTATAAAAACAAATCAAATACATAAGTTTTAAATTCGAATTTATTCGTCTATCATATACTTACACTATATAAAAGAAAAAAAAATTGGGGGTGGGGGGGTGGGGGTGGGGGGGTGGGTGGGTTGGGGGTGGGAGTGGGAGGGTGGGCTGAGATATTTATTTGGGATTCTCTACCCAATATAATTACTGATCAATTCTTAAAAAAGAATTTCCTTGTGTAAGACAAATTCATTATTAATATCTTTTCATTCCACCTCTTAAGATTCTAAACAACTTTTGTAGTAAAAATAACTAACAAATTAAATTAAGCTCGGGTTTAAAGTGAAATTTCATCTCTCACAATATATATTGACAAACCCATTTTCAATAAATTACATATACAAGATAGGAAATTTAATAAATTAATTTATTTATTCATGGCTTGCCAAATTCTCCTTTTGTAACTTGACCATGTGGTTGATGAGAATTTCCCGCTCTTCTGTTACAGACAAACAAAAAAATAAGTATTAGACTATAGTGAATGAAGTAATTAATTTTTATTCTAGAGAAAAAAAAAAACACATACACGTAGATATAGTGACAGATTCAGAATTTTCGTTTTGAGAGTTCGAAAAATAAAAATATAAACGTGTAGATAAATCTTTCGAATTGGGACGCTTGAATTTTTTTGGCTGAAAACCACACTTTTAGCACCTTTTTGAAAATAAAATATAAAGCTAAAAGATGTTGGGATTTGAACTAGGGGCATCCAACTTAATATTCAACGCTCTTGTCACGGACCCATCTATTTCTATTAGTTATTGAGGGAGTTCAATATATATATATATATATATATATATATATATATATTTATATGACATACCTACGCGCTTGACTTATGAGAAAAGAATTCTGGAATTGCAAGTGAAAAACGACACATGTTGAAATATATAAATAAGTTAATTTAAATATACACCATGTCATTTGAAAATTTCAAATGAAACTACTACCAGTACAATATTTTTTAAAAAAGAAATCATTGTGTGATTAATCTATTATGAAAAAATCAGGCTCTCATATAAAAGTACATCTTGAAAATGAAATTTAGTAGATAAAATGTAATATTATTTGAATTTTTTAATTATTTAAATTTTTGAATAAGATGGTAATCACCATTAAAATAATGCACATAGAAAGTGAACCTTTTGTTTTCTTTTATCATAATATTAAAATATTTAATATCAAAAAATAAATTCAAGGAATACATGTAGCTAGGTGAAGGAAAAGAAGAAGAAAGAATCAAAGGTAGGACAAAGGAATAGGAGAGAAAAGTTACACCTTGAAATATAAAATATTTAATTAAATTGGCTCACGTCCGTTTAGTTGAGACAATCATTAGATGTTAAAGAGAATTTTGTTTACATAATAATACCTTCATGACTATAGTCATTTGAGAAAATGATAAGAATAATTTAATTAAATATAATTTATTATTGATACATTCAAATATTTTTCTTAATGAATGACAACATTAGTAACATGATGAAAGTTCAATAATAATAATTTTCTGTGGGAATATGTTTCACCTATTTCATCGGACACACGTGTGTCTAGAAGTAAAAAATTACAAAAACTAAATGAAGAATTAAAGGCATATATAATTAAAACATTGATATACCTGTTATGGATAGGGTCTGGGCCATTAGGAACTCTTCTTTTAATACTCATGAAGTTGAGATTCATCTTTGAATGAATACTATTTGTCCTTTGCTTCTTCAATATCTTTGTTCCTCTATTCTCCAAGACACTAACCAACAATAACCAAACAACTAATAATAATACAATTGAACCCCATAACCTCTTGTACAACCTAATTCTATCACTACTACTATCCATATGTATATATTTTTAAAATTTCTATTAGGGTAAGAAGAAGAAAAAGGGAACTCAAAAGTATAGAGTTTTTACTATAGATTTATTTTTATTTTACTTTTACCTTAGAAGAGAGAGACATAGAAAGTGAGAAATTTAAGAAGGAATTAGACAAAAGGAGAGAAGCAAAAGTAGAGAGTATTAGATTTACCACATGGACTATGGGTGATTGGTTTTTCTTTATAGGTTGGAGTGAAGTGATTCTCTTACTTTAATTTTTTGAAGCTAGAGAGAGATGAGGTGGTGACATGGAGGGAATACGTTCACAAATTAAAGATTTAAAATTTATAAATTTTTGTTGTTTCTCTATTGATTTGAGTCTAAATTATTAAATTCTGATAAACCCTACATCTAATATTCATGTTGTCTTCGATTATTAAGATGTCTATACTAGTAATAACTAATAGCATACGTAAAAAATAAATTGTGGATTCAATCAAATATCATTAACTTTAGTTTGGCTCGCACTATGCCTACATGTTGCAAGAAATATTACTCCATCCATTCAGATTAATTTGTCATGTTAAATTTTTCGAAAGTTAATTTGACTAATTTCCAAAGTTAAATTAGATTACTTTAATTCGATATTTCAAACAAAAATTTAGATAGTAAAATACTAAAAGAAAAATTACATTATAAAATGTCAATCAAATTTTTTTATAATTTGACTCTAAAAGAGGAAATTATGACAATTAAAAGTAAAACAGAAATAGTAAGTATGAATAATTAACCTCAGTTTCAGTAAATAAAATGAATTGTGATAGAATTTTGAATTCAAACTAATCTAATTATGTATTGGTACATAGGATAATCGTTCTTTTCTTCTCTTTACTTTAATTGGTTTTGTGCATTTTCATGCACTATACGACGCGACCACAACCCGCATGCCGCATTACAACTTTTTACGTACCTAAAATTACAACTACTTGATTATGCTACAAACTCTATATTACAAGCATCAGAATTTCATTGTAAATAATTTTAGTTCTTTTTATAGG
This sequence comes from Solanum neorickii, assembly GCA_027704865.1. Classification (NCBI taxonomy): domain Eukaryota; kingdom Viridiplantae; phylum Streptophyta; class Magnoliopsida; order Solanales; family Solanaceae; genus Solanum; species Solanum neorickii. Next base: position 6,374,013 of record JAKWJC010000363.1, on the reverse strand, counting down.
AGAGGGAAAGTGGTACTTATTAAATCCTTTCTCTATGGGGTGGGGATGAAAGCAGTGACAAATCCAAAGTTTTTGTTAAAAGAGTTTCTCAGTATAAAATGTAAAATAATTTAAATCAGGATCGTTTTAATTCTTAGGTCACTAAAATCATCGCTTGGGGTTTAAATTTTATATATATATATATATATATATATATATATATATATATATATATATATATATATATATATATATGAGTGCTACGATTTCTACTAAGGAAATGGCATGTTAGATGAATATTAACCTAAATTTCATAAGAAACAATTTGATGAAAATATAGATAACGAAACCATAAAGTCCCTTGAAGAATCTTCTAGAGTTGATTACTTTATATATGTAGAGTAGATCAAACTATTTTTCATTTAAAAATAGATTTGAATTAATTGAAACATATAAAAATTTGATTTCTTATTAAATGGTAAAATATTGAGATATGAAAACTTTTAAAAAAATTGTCTTAACCATAAACTTTCTATAACACATAGTAGTTATTATGATACTGATGATTTAGATTTACTTTTTGAATTAAAAGTATTAAAAGAAATAATACAAGTAGAAGTCTAATGAAAATACTCAATCAAATAAAAAGTCATATTGCTTATAGGATTGTATTAATAGTTCATGTAACTATTACCTCAGCCAAAAAAGTTTTTTCAAAATTAAAATTGAATTAATCTTCTTTACGATCAATAATGTGTCAAGAGAGATTGAATGAATTAAGTATATAACTTATAAAACAATTGATCATAAAATAGTACTTCATAATTTTACATCTAAAAGAGTTAGAAAAGTAAATTTTAAATAAAAATATACATGATAAATAAATAAATAATTACAGGAGCCCTCTGTTAAGTTTCATTTTAAGCCCACAATGTTGTTGGGTCGGCCCTGAGACAAACGAATCGTGGTCATACGGTGAAATTCTGACGTGGATCTGGTTCGCGGAGTGTTTAGTTGTTTGGTGGACTGTGAAAAAGGAAAAATGGGGTTTATTTGTGTTTGGGTCATTTAGGGTTTTTTTTGTGTTATAATTATCTACGTTAATTTTTGGATTGATTTTTTAATTATGGATAAAATTAAAAAAAAATTGAATAGGCCTTTAAGATTATGACATGTGTCCCTTCATTAGTTCAAAGGCTATATACATTCAAACACTTAGATGATAAGGTTATTAGTGTCCCAAAAATATAACGAAGATTATTTAGATACCATTTATAATAGTTTAGAGATATATTTATCTTTTTTCCAAGAAAATATATGAAAATATACTAAATACCACAATAATTTATGGCAATTCAAAATATTTAAAAAACATTTTAAAAAAATTATTATCAAATAAAATATCTTTTAGTTATTCAAATAGTCTAATATAAACAAATTGAAATAAAAAATAATAACTTCAACCATATGATCAAATAAAATATATTTTCACTATCCAAATAATTTAACAAATAATTGAAATGGAGGGGATCCGGTTAAACCCTCTTGTGACCAGAGACATTTTATAACATCAATCCCAATTAGCTGGTAAGGCAAGTAAGGCCAACTCTTTAGGGCCTCTAAAAATTGAAATGCCCCAAAATATACCAAGTATCATTATATATGTTCCATCTCTCTTTTCATTAAAAGTTTTCTTTTAGTTCATTGAAAAGAAATGTTTATCTGTATTCAGTAAATTTTTTGTTTTAATGTTCTATGTGGCACGCTTAAAACTACAATAATTAAAAATATTTTCATATATTAGAGAAAAATAATATTAGAGTAGAAGAGGAAGTCATCAAAGGCTTCAACTCTTCGAACCTCGATTAACTATTATTAGAACACTAGAATAATATATCATCTTGAGTTGATCCCATCAAAAGAGTTAAAAATATGAGGAGTCTTCCACAATGCATTAATAGTAGTCAGTTGATCGACTCAAAGTCTTTGTAATTGGCAGCTTACCAACTTAGGGGTGTTGCTCAAGTTTGGTTCAACCAATGGAAGGAAGAGAGAGTTGTTGATCCAGGTCCTCTTGGTTAGGGGAAGTTTAATATTGCTTTTATTGATAGGTTCTTTCCCCTTGATATGAGGGAGGTAAAGATACATGAATTCATTAACCATTATCAAGGAAACATGAATGCAAAAGATCGAGTATGCCTTTAAGTTCACATAATTGTCTAGATATGCCTCTACTATGATTGTCGATCCAAGGGAAAAAATGAGCAAATTTGTTTCGATAGTGTCCGAAATTGTGGTTAAGGAATGTATTATGGCTATGCTCATTAAGGAAATGGACATTTTTCGTCTAATGATTCATGCTTAACAAATTGAACTGGAGAAACTTAAGGTATGGGGAGGCAAAGAGGGAAAATACCGATTATGGTGACTTTTCACATTAAAAGTCCGATGGACATGGTCGTTCTAAGTTCCACAAAGGTTTTTTAGTCAAGGTTCCTCCAATACTATGACTCCTTAGTTTAACAAAAAGAGGTGTGTATAAACCTAAGCCTTACGGAGAAACTAGTGGTGAAAATAGATATTCGTTTTTGCATGCCGAGATTGTGGCAAGAATCATCCCAAAAAATGCTTGATTGGCACAAACAGTTGTTTCAGTTGCGGCAAGAGTGGTCACCTCTAGAGAGAATGTCCATTTAGAATTGACAGGAGAAATGATGGTAAGCATGCTTCACCTAGTGGTTCGAGTTCAAGTTCCTAAACAAAACTGCATTTCTAATTCGACATGAGCAAGAGGGTTCTCCCGGTGTTGTTACTGGTATGTTGAAAGTCTTTCACATGATATCTATTATTTGGTAGATCCCAGTACAACCTTGTCTTTGTGACGCCCTATGCGGCTATGAGGCTTGATGTTTCTCCGGATATGTTGTTAGATATATTTTATATCTCTACTCCTACTGGTGAATCTATTGTGGCTATGAGATTCTATGTTAGATTTTGATGTTATTCTTCGTATGGATGACTTTCATTCTTGTTATGCTTTATTGATTGTAGAGCCCGAGTGATCGAGTTTTAGTTTCCAAATGATTCCATCCTAGAGCGGAAAGGATGAAATTCTATGCCTAAGGATTAGTTTGTTTCTTGTCTTAAAGCCAAAAATATGATTTCTAAGGGTTGCATGTATCACCTCATTCGTGTTAGGGATAGATATTCTCAAAATCCTACTCTTGAGTTGGTCCCCCTTGTGAATGAGTTTCTTGAAATATTGTTTCGATGATTTTCTCAACGTGCCTCCCAAATGGAAATACACTATGATATTAACCTTCTCCCAGAAACTCAACCTCTCTCTATTCCTCCTAACCTGATAGCTCTGGCACAACTTAAGGAATTAAATGAGCATTGAAAATTTATTGGATAAGGATTTTACCCAGTCGAGTATTTCTCCATTGGGTGCTCCAATTTTGCTTGTTCATAAGAAAGAAGGTTTACTTTGCATATGTATTGACTACCAACAATTGAATTAGGTCACTTTTAGGAATAAGTATCCTCTTCTAAAGATAGATGATGTGAACTTCAAGAAAGGTCTTGATCCGATTTCAGTTGCGTCGAAGGAAGTGGTTCTTAAAAAGCCTTTAGAGGATTTTCCCAAGGAGAAGATGGTGTAATTCGGTATCAAGGTCATTTATGTGATCCCGATGTTGATAACTTGAGAGTTAAAATTTATCAAAAGTCCATAGTTCTCAATATGTTGTTCAACCGGAGTCACCAAGATGTATCGTGATTTACGGGAGTTCTATAGGTGGAATGAGATGAAGAAACATTTTACAAAATTTGTGGTTAAATGTCTTCCGTGTCAACATGTGAAAGTTTATCACAAAAAGTCGGGAGGTTTTCACCAAGATTAGTATACCTAATTGGAAGTGGAAAGGTTTGAATATGGACTTTATTGTAGGTTTACCCTGCACTAGGTAACAACACAACTCGATTAAGGTTATTATGGATTGTATGATAAAGTTGTTTCATTACATTCTTGTCAAGGTCTCTTATTCGATGAAGGACTATTTTAAGTTGTATCTAAGGGATATGGTTAGGTTGCATGGAGTGCCCCTATCTATTATCTATGATCGTGGTACTCAATTTACTTCTCAATTTTAGAAGTCTTTCCAGAAAGGTCTTTGGTTGTGTCAAGCTAAGTATGACCTTTTATTCTCTAACTGATGGGAAAGCGGAACGTAATATTCAAAATTTATAAGAAGTGTTGAGAGCTTATGTGGTTGAGTTCATGGGTGATTGGGATAATTATTTGTCTTTGATTGAGTTTGCTTGCAATAATAGTTATAATTCAAGCATTGGTATGACTCTATTTGAGGCTCTTTATGGTGGGAGGTGTAGTATCCTATAGGGGTGGTTAGATGGTGAGATTGCTTTGATAGGTCCCGAAATGATATATGAGGCTATGGAGAAGGTTTGTCTTATTAGAGAGGTTGAAAATGGCTCAAAGTCGATAAAATTCCTATGTAGATGTTAGAAGAAGAGAACTAAAATTTGATGCTAATGATTGAGTCTACTTGAAAATTTTACCCATGAAAGGTGTGATAATATTTGGAAAGAAAGGAAAACTTAGTCCCCCTTATGTGGGACCATATCAGATTTGAGGTGTATCGGTAAAGTTGCTTATGAACTTTATTTTCTTAATTATTTAGATTTGCTGCATCCGAATTTCCATGCCTCCTTATTGAAGAAATGTGTTGGTGATCTGACATCATTGTACCATTGGAGAGTCTTGATTCAAAGGAGATTCTTTCCTATGAAGAATTTCATTTGAGATTTTGAACTGGCAAGTTAAATGTTTCGATATTCCCATCTATTTCCCTTCGATCCTATTATACTTTGAGGTATTTAGTTCTTCATGGTTCATCCCTATATCTTGGTCATTCTCATGTTTCCTTATTCATGCATGCTCATGAAAGTATGACTTTTGAAATTTGGAATTTATCTTGATTGATTGGTTCATGAATATGTGTGATTGAGCACGATTTGCATATATGTCTTACGAAGTGGTGTTTAAATATATTGTAGCTTGGAATCGATGTTCGTCCTTGATTATATGCAATTTGATGAAGTTGCATTCATGTTGGGTTGTTAAATCTCTATCATTAATGTTGTCTTGAGTATCATTCGAGGATGAATGTTTCTAAGGGGAGATAATGTAACACCACAAATTTAAAAAAAAAAAGATTGTATTAAATTACAATAACAGTTTTAGGTCTACAAGATTAGTCTATGGTTCGTAAGTTTTCCTATGGGTCGTATACTAGTCTCGTAGAAAGGGAGAAAATAAATCATTGACACCAAGTCCCAATACCTATTTATCAAGTGATGTACAAGTTGTAGATAAGTCTTATTGGTGAGTCCATGACTTAGTTAAATTTTAAGGTCAAATGTTGAGTCCTACAGTTAGGGAGATGTCCTCTAATTGAAAGTGTGTAGGAAAATATGAAGGACTTATCAATTTTGCTTGCAACTTTTCTCGAACTATGTGACACTCTATTTCAATATGTTTTGTTCGCTCATGAAAGAATGGATTTGTTGCGGTATGTAAGGCAACTCGATAGTCATAAAATAGTTTTACAAAAGTCACATTTGAGATTTTTAAGTCTTGAAGTATATAGCTTAACCATGTAAGTTTTAAATAAGTGTTGGTCATAGCTCGATACTCCGGCATCACCGATCTCGATACTCCGCCTCTGGTGATGATCTACAAACAACTAACCGTTTCTTTGATTTCCATGAGATAAGTGAATTTCCAAAAAAAAATGCATTATCCTGTGACAGACCTTCTTGTGGCCCGAAAACTACCCCAATCTGAATCACAAAAGACTTATAAAATAAGATTGTTTACTGAAGGAAATAACAAAACCTTAATATATTTGAGAATTCGCACAGCAGCATCCCAATGAGGTTTTCTAGGCTCTTGCATAAATTGGCTAAGTGTACGAACATAATAAACAATGTCAGGCCTTGTGACAGTGAGATAAATCAATATACCAACTAGTCTTAAGTATTGTTTTTGGATCATTCAACACAATTCCATCTGTAGAAGTTAGCTTCAAATTTTTTTCCATTGGAAACTTTTCCTGCTTTGCTCCTAAGATTCCTGAATATTGCAAAATATCTATTGCATATTTTATCTGAGACATAAAGATGCCCTTCATTGAACGAGAAAAGTCAATACCTAAAAAATACTTCAACTCTCCAAGATCTTTAATACGGAAGCATTTGAGAAGAAACCTTTTGATGAGTTCAATTTCTTGAAGATCATTTCCTCTTAGAAGTATGTCGTTAACATAGATAAATATTATTGTGAATGATGAACCTTTTGCCTTGGTGAAAAGGGAATAATCAGCTTTTGATTGTTGAAAACCAGTTTTACGGATAGCTTCTCAAAATGTGAGAAACCAATTTCTCGATGCTTGATTAAGTCAATACAATGATTTGTGAAGCTGACATACATTATTCTCCCCCTATCGGTGGAGACCTTGTGGAGGTTCAATTCCATGTACACCCTTCATGTAGGTCTCCATGAAGAAAAGCATTTTGGACATCCAATTGATAAACGAAACAATTTCTAGCAGAAAGAACTGTAAGTAGACAACAAAGTGACAGGAGTTTTGTTGTAGGAGAAAAGGTTTCTTTATAGTCGATTGCCTCAATCTTAGTATATCCCTTTGCGACAAGACGAGCCTTATAATGCTCAATCGTTCCATCTGATTTGTTTTTTATTTTATAAACCCATTTGCATCCAATGGGTCTTCAACCAACAGGGAGTGGAACTAAGCTCCAATTCTTGTTATCGTTTAATGCTTCTAGTTCAGCATTCATGGCTTGTCATCAATGTGGATCAAGAAGAGACTGAACATATGAAGAAGGTTCTGTGCAACCTTAATGTTATCTAGGAAAATGCAATGTGCTGAAGATGTGCGAGAGTAAGGAAGATAATGAGAAAAGGATATCGAGTACCTGATATTGTTAGACATGGCATAGAAGAAGATCAATTGGCTTGAGCTGGCAATATGTAGTTTTTATGCCATTCAGGAGTTTTTTTTTAGATGAGCATATTTTCTTAAGAAAAGAGATGAAGGAACCACAACCTCCGAAATGACTGGAAAATATTCAAGAGCTTCATCAAACGTCGAATTTTGAGCGAGCTGGTTGGGATTGGCAATATTATCATCTACTGTATTTGCAGATTAGGTGGAATGCTGGAAATGATATCAGATTGGGTAGGATTACATAAAACATCTGATTGAGTAGGATTGCTAGAGACGTACTCTGTAATTCTGGGTTCATGAGATTCCACTCTCCGGATAGATTGAGGTTGAGGAGATGAGACATCTTCAATGACAGATGGTGGAGAGGACCAATTGTTAAATATACCATTGAGGTGATAGTGAGGTCGAAGTTGGTGTACTGAACTAAAAGGAAAGATAGTTTCAGAAAATTTGACATCACGACTTACCAAAAATTCCAAATCATAAAGCTTATAGCTTTTTTGACCAGTAGGATAACCAACAAAGATGAAGCGTTTGGTTTGAGAATCAAACTTCTGTTTATGTTTAAGAATAGTAGCATAACACAAACAACCAAAAACTTTTAGGTGACTATATGATGATTTATGATATAGAAATTCATAAGGAAACTTAGAATGTTATAATGGAGTTGGTAATCGGTTAATATATAGACAGTAATCAAAACACATTAACCCCAAAAAGTGATTGGCAAGTAAGCTTGAAAACGTAAAGCTCATGCAACATTTAAAGTATGACGATGTTTGCGTTCAACTATCCCATTTTGTTGTGGAGTTAAAACAAAAATTCGTTGGTATTCGATTCCATGAGAGTTAAAAAAGCATAGGTTAAAATTCTTTTTTATTGTCTATCCTAACTTTCTTAACTGAAGCATGAAATTGGTTTTTAGTAAATGATATAAAGAATTGCAAAGTATGAGAAGTTTCAGACTTGTATTTCATAAGAAAAAACCAAGTACATCTTGTAAAATCATCTACGATAGTAAAAAAGAATTGAGCCCCTGAATCTATAGGTACTCGATGTGGACCCCAAACATCACAATTATTATCAAAGAGAACATTACGAACAGGTACCAATGTTTTGTGAAAATGATATTTATTATGATAGGGTGCTTTTAGGTGAAATTACCAATGTTTTGTGAAAATTTTCTCACATATGAATATAATCATGACTTGTGAAAGGCAATTTTCACATTTGGATTTACATTGGTGAAAGGGTTTCTCATCCATGTTGAATTATGTTTAAGGAGATATGTGTTAGGCTTTAGAATTAGCACCGGGAGGACTTTGAAATGGAGGCACAAATAGGGTAGACTCTAATACCAACCTCTATTTTCTAACTACGTGCCTCCATAGAATCGTCTTAAATGATCTAGTTAGTGGATACACTTTAGCAAAAAAATTATATTTAAGGATTCTACCTTAGAAACTAGATTTCCCTTCTTTCTGTATAACGTATATACCAGATTCTATAACATAGCTCTCGTGGTCTCGTTATAGATTAAAGCTAATATCCCACCAAAGTACCATGTTTCTTCAAAAAATTTCCTCTATCTCTTATTTTATTATCTTGACCATATTCCATATTTGCAAGTCATTTCTTCTTTAAGTCATTAAATGTTCAATGAATGATAATGCCTACATGTTTTAAGTCATTCGTGCTATCAAGCCTATTTTATGCATATTTTCTCATACTTAGTAGTTAATAAATTTCATGTATTAATACATACTTGTGCCTACATGGTCTCACTAATGTAGGGTCTGACACTTAACTCTCATATTTATGGCTAGTTGGTTCCCTTGGCGTTCATGATTAATGAGTCCTCATGTTCCAAGGACCAAAACACTTTTATAGCTTTATGTCATTTTCATTTTCAGAATTTTACGTCCCAATCACTTTCTTTATGATGTATTAGATGGATTATCTGAAACTTATGTTAGACTTCTGGATTCTTTGTTTCTACTATATTATATGATGTATGATAAGCGGCTTATTTGTGACCTTTTCGGGAGTCTATACATTATGTTACATTGAAGGTATACTTTGGATCGTAATATTACCTTTATATCAATATATTCGATGTAGTAATGTTGTTTGCGCTATATCATTTTATGATGTAGATTTCAACACTCTAATTTAGATTCACTAGTAGATATTTCATTAAGTTTCTCCACTTTTTTCGGTTTGTGGTGAGTCCTTCTCGCATTCAGAGGACTTCATTTGTGATTTAGCTAATCTTATTCACTTCAATTGTGTTAGCTTTCATGTAGCTTGTGTTCTTTTCTCGGTATACTTATCTATCTCAATTATTTTAGAGGCTTCATTAGACAAAGTTATGGGTCATAGACATTGATAATCTCAGTTTTATTTCAAACATTTTCTTGGATGTTTTAATGTTCTTTATTTATAAAAGATCACTTCAGTAGCTTAGCACATTACTATAAATAGCAGCTCATACATTAGTCAATGTTCAATATTATAGCATGCTAGAGCAAGGGTTTCTTTGGGCTAAAAATGATTTCGAGTGCTAGCCATGTTTAGGATGTAGTAGTTGTGAATAAATTAGCTAGGATATCCTACTCTAGCTATCAAAAATACACTTTCAAAAAAAAATAAGGCTTGTAAGATTAACTTAGACCTTGAAGAGTGAATCTCAACATCATCCCTAATGAAGTAGAGAGGAACACCCCTTTTTTGGCTTCACATGCATCCCCATAAAAAATGTAGAAAGTTCTCATCTATATTATCTTAAAATTATGAACTTCTAACTTAAATGTTAAAGTACTATAATATTTTTAATTTAGGTTGTGACTTTTTCGATGAGTTATGACTTTTCTGATAAGTTATGACTTTTCTTAAAGGATTGTGATTTTTCTATGAGTTGTAACTTTTCTAAAGATTTATGATTTTACCAAAGGATTGTGGTTCCTCATAAAGGTCATGAATTTTAAGATAAGACATAAAAAAATTTGTCCATATGAGTGGTGACTTTTCAGATAAGTTGTGCCTTTTCTCAAATGGTTGTAACTTTTCGATGAGTTGTGACTTTTCAAAAAAATTGTGACTTTTTCAAAGGGTTGTGTTTTTTCGGAAAGGTCATGAATTTTTAGATAAGACACAAAAACAAGTGTTCATACTACTCTTTGTTGACTATAAATAGAGGGGCTTTCACTCATTTTTCAACCACAATTATTTTTAATTTGCTACTCTTCTTCTTCTTGTATTTAAATTTTTTGAATGATGTATTTTCGTTGGGTGAGTTAAAAGTTTAGCAGAATATGAGGTATCACTATTCTAATGAAGTAAATCGTTCTATCCTAAGAGGGTATATTCTCTAACCTCAAGTACTTTAGGAAAATAATTTTGATGATATCATAATTATTTTTTTCTTAACATGATGTAATCCAAATTCATTTGTTTATGTTAAGAATTTCTCTTGAGATGCAGATATATGCTTCTGAATGTCTTTTTCTAAAATTTAGATAACTGTCACGATTTTTTTTTATGCTCACGACAAAAGAATGATTTTCTTTTTATCAATGCTACTTATGTGATTTAGATTGTTAGAAAGTTTTCTTCAAAATAGTTAATACTACATAAATATTGGTCTTTTGTTTTACTTATTAAATGTTTCTTAATATTTGAGTAGTTTACTTTTTATATACACAATAAATATCATCTACAATATAAATTAGTCAGATACAACTAATTACATGGTGAAACCTCATCAAAGACATTATTACATTTAACTAATAAAAATTTTCATTGACCATCTTTATAGATTCACATGAATAAGATATATATATATATATATATATATATATATATATATGATAATCCACATTGAATATTTACAAAAGAATCTGCAATACTATTTTATACTAAGTTTATTATTCAAATTTTTCTTAAATAAACAATAGTATTTACTATGATATCTATTTTTGAAATTGATAATCATGTGTAACATATGTGTCAAAAAACCTAGTATAAGAAACTTATGAACCCCAAGAATGGAAAGAAAGAGCAAGATGTACCAAGAATGAAGTTGAATTCACATGAATACCTTCTCTTTCTTTGATTTCGTGGGATGAGAAACCCCAACCACTTAGAGACTGAACAATAGTTCGATATTGATTAGTAATTAATATGCGGTGTATTGGTTTCATCATTTCATGCTTCTCTATTTCTCTTTCTTTGACTAAATATTAATCTCCCATCAAACAAAACAATTTTTCTAGCATTATTTATGCTAGTAATTCTGTAAATGTTAATCAGAGTGAGAAATATGAAAATGTAAATTTTGAGGGTCCATGCACATAAGCATTTAATTAATATACGTACTTACGATAAGAATGTAATTTTGATAATTCTTAACATGTTAATGGTTTATCCAATAAGAAAATTGAGTGTTCATCCCCGCATTGATAAACTATTACTATAAGATTTTAATCATTTCACTAACCATTAATAATCTCATAATCAAATACTAACAAGATAATTTTGTGATTGGCTTATTGGCTACGGTTCCATTTTGAACCATTGGACTTCTTTAGTTATTTTGATTTAATAATGATTATTGAAATGGTGCCTGGACCGCAATTCAATTAAAAATAATAATTAGAAGAGATTGTTGAATTTCTTTAACTTAAGACAAGCTTCTATATATAATATTCTTGCATTTGTTTTTATACCCTCATTATTAGGATTCCTTATTCTTGCATTTCAATCTTCTATATAACTTATTTTTATTGTGTTTAGTAAGTTTTGGTGTTAAAAATACTACTTTCTATTGTGCTAGAGGTTGACTCACTTGAAACCACTCTTTGTTGTAGGTAGTAAATTAAATTTCTTTATATACATGCTCACTCTTTTAAAATTGAAAATATATTTAAATATATACTTAAACATGAGTAAAATAGCGTTGTACGTCATCAAATAAATTGTCAAATCTCTCTATAACAGTCTTTTTTATATAATACTATTTTATAATATAACGTCAAATTTTCTTTTTTGAAATCTTTTTTTATTGCTGATATATATGATCTATATAATAACATGTCGTTATAACAGTTATGACATGTCGATATGTTCACATAAATAACGTCATTATAAAGTAAATTGACTTGTATAATAAATGTAGATTGAGTTGTATTAAATAGGAATACATGGATTATTGGAACATAGGATTCCATGGATTATGGAATGTTATTGCATACATTCTTATTATATTATTCCATTGGAAAAAACAAATACTTAAGTCCTAATGCCATGGCTCATCTTGCACGAATAACCCCAACAAAAACACTTTAAAAAATTGTGTCGGAGAATCAAATTCTTTTAATTGCTTCAGTTTCAAGTTTAAAGGCATAGTTAGATTTGGAATTACACTAAAACCTCATAAATTAATATAGGTGGGATCGTAAAATATTATTATTTTATAGAGACATTATTTAATTAATAAATCAATATTTATTAATTAAAAAGTGTTTTAAAAATCATATTCAGAAATCCAAAGTTCAGAAGAAATTGTCGATATCACAGGAAAAATTAATGTTTGTGATGAAGTTGAAGATAATACAATACATTTGAAATCAGTTACTTACAAGGAAACACTTATCACATCTCGAAGTTTTCGCAACTTTATAATGCAGTTCGAAAAGACAACATCAAAACTTTAAGAAAAGTTAGCCATAAAATCAATTAGATATAAAATTTAACAAAAACAAACACAATAAAATCACAGTTCACTGAATTGTCTTATTCATATTTATAATTTTGAAGAATTATTAATTTATAATATAGAGACAATATATTTATATAAGAATCTTCTAGAAATATATTATCTTATCGAAATTAATAAATTATTTCCATTGACCCAAGTCGAAATTGAAGTAAAATATTATCTTATAGAGATTATTATTTTATCGAATATTAATTTAGAAATATTTTATTGTAATTTACCTCATATATTTGTGTCAAATCATATTAAGTAACTATCATGATCAAGTGATTAAACAAGGAGAGATATATTTTAATTAACAAAGACTAAGTGATAGACATTTTATGCGAATACATATTATGCATTCATTAATTTGATGTAAGATTAGTATAGCAGAGTTATTCTATGTTCAGGAGCGAATCTAATGCGTAAAAGATGGTTTAATTCAAACTATAGTATTTTGGCTCACAGATTGTATTTATATATTTAAAATTAATTAGAAATAAGGAGAGAGAGAGATATTAATTAACAAAAAATAAGTGATAGACATTTTGTCTAAATAATATTATGCATTTACTAATTTAATGGGAAATCAATGTAGGATAGTCATTCTGTGATCAGGAGCGAATCTAATGTGTAAAAGACGGTTTAAACCAAATAACATTATTTTGATTCACATTTTGTATTTATATATTCAAAATTAATTTTGAAATATAGATAATAATATATTTTGAACTTGATAAAATTTTAGTGACTACGATAGAATATCATACTCTAAAATAAAAATTCAAAATTCAAATTTGCTTTTATTATGGTAGCAAATCATCATATACTAAGAAATCTTAATTCTCTTTTGGTGATTCGTACATGACAACTTTTAGCACTATCCAACAACTAATTAAATAAAATTCGAGGGTTTTAAAAGTAAGAATAAACGAACATGTGATATAAAGGTGGTCTTTTAGACCCAAATATTCTATGCCTTTTGAACCAATTATTATCGATTCGATTGTGAGGAATAAAATTATAAAACTTTTATGCCTAATCACCCTCTCTAACCAGGGTTACGTTAGAGAGTTGGTTCATTCAAACTTAATAATTTTGACCTAATTTATTAAATAACTAGGTAATTTACACACATTTTATGAGGGCATAAGTTATTTTTCTAATTTTTTGAACAACATTTCAAATAATCGCTTTTATAAAGGGTAAAAAAGTAAATTGTTGTAGGTTTTTAGAACATTTCTAGAGAAATTAAATGATTTGATATTATCACAAATTTTGAAAATTATAAATATATAATTAATGATTAAAAATATATTTATATCTAACTGTTTTTATCTTTTACATAATTTATCATATTATATGTAATATGATATAGTTGTTGTCTTATTAAAATTGATTTATGTTTTTATGTAGCGATTAAACATCAAATTTTATTTTTTGTTGTATATGAAAAATATAGAATCTTATAATTTCTTTTTGTTAAAATGACTCCTTGTGTAAATATATTTATGTGAAAATTTCGATAATAAATATGAGTTATAAATAAATTAAGACTATTAAAAAATTTACACTGCAACAACATAAATATTTTTTTTAGAGACAATCTACTTGTTTGAGGTCAATTAAATGTTCACCACTTTTCGTTATTATTTAGAGCAACTTACAAAAATGACTATATTTATAGGGTTATTAAAGTTAAATAGATATAAGTATGTTATTTATAAAAAATAACTACAGTTTAACTCTTTTTCTAGCTATATTATTGTATATGTTTTTTATTTTTCTATTTACACATTGATACAGTTTTAATTACAATGAACTAAATAAGGAAACTGTATTAATTGTATGAATTCAAATTAGTATCTTTATTTATAAAATTTAAAGTATTAATATATCAAGGATACAAGTATTTATAAAAACTTAATGTATTAATATATTAAACAAGATAAAGTATAACAATTTAGCATATGAACACGATAGTTTGAAAAATGAATATATTGTTGTTAAACAAAAAATGAACACACTAATATAGTATCCATATGAATACATTGTTGTTAAATAAAGATGAATATATTTGACAATCCAGAAACAAAAAAAACTGGAAAATAATAGAATGTGTGCAAGTATTTGATTGTATTAAAAAAAATCAACAAACATCAATATCTTTTTGGTCATTTTTTTCTTATAATACTTGAGGCTTGGTGTTGACTCATGAATTTGTTTATAAAAAATAGTATTAATGTATATAATTATACTTGTATTGCCTAATTAACCTTTAAAATTCGATAGATTACTTATGTATCCAAATATACTTGTATTTAGAAATTACCATTTCAACTTGTGTTCGTATTACTATGTACATAACTATTCTACTATATACAAATTTGACAATTACACAAACCTCAATCTCTTTTTGTTCGTGAACTTCTTGTACTACTTTTTTATAACTAGTCATTGTAATTTAGAAACAAGTCAATCAAAATCCTGTAAAAATAGATGCAACATATATGTATACAACTATGATCTTCATAAAAACGAGGAGATAATCAATCAAGTGATATCTGATGAATTTAAATTACAAAAATTGCTCATAAAATCATCAAAAAGGTCTTAATTTGAAAGAAATTTGGGAGAAAAATACATAAATTTTGTGATATAGGAAGATTGATGAAAGAGAAAGTATTAGTGAGGATAAACATGGGAAACCAATCACATAAACATGCCTAGACGTAAAAGAATAACTTTCCTATTTAATATTAATAACTTTTCTAATTATTTTTATATATAATTAACTTTGCTAGTTATTGTGTAATTATATCCATATAACATAAAAATTTAAAAAAAAAAGAATTGTAGCTATTTATTTTAAATGTATATTAATGTTTGGCATATTTTATAGTTTTTTTCTATTATTAATCTAAACAATGAAAACTTATAGAAGGAGAATTATAAATTTGGAACAACAACAAAATTATATTGTTGACCCTTAAAGAATTCATTCTTAATTAAACTGCAGAAGGCCCTTTGGATGCTTCATCAATAAAACTTTATGACTTTTTCAAGAATATTTACGTATGATTGTTGCATTATGAAAGTACAAATAGATCAAAATGTTTGATTCTACACTCATGTAAAAGAAATATTTTCGAACATTAAAAAATTGAAAAAGAGTCTAACCTAGATAATTCAAACGCTCAACAATGACTTGGTACATGAAGGATGACAAATCTATGTTAATAGACATTTCTTTCGTAGATTATAAGATATTACTTTTATTTAGAGTAGGTTTTGTTTCATATTCTTCAAATAAGCTTGGGGCGAAAATAATCATAACTTACAACAAAAATATTTAAAAGAGCCGAATGAAAAGAAAAACATTAAAAGGACGAAAATTTTTATCATAGTCAAATTATATACATACAATTGTAAGGAGACAACAAAACAGAGAGGAAAAATATACATTAAAGGGAGTAAATTGTGGATATTCATTGATGATAACAAATCATCCTAACCAGAAAAGTTCCTATTATTTTGAAATAAGATACCTTAAAAAATTGACTAACATTTCAATCCTTAAAGTACTCATAATATCCAATGATAAAATTTAGTATAACAAATAACAACATAAAAAATAAAAAATATGGGCATGCAAAATTATTAACTCTCATAGAATTTCTTAAGAACACAAAATCGCATCCTTGTATGTAAAGGAATAACTTTCTTGATGAAGAAACTTGAGATTTGAAAGGGTTTTTTTTAATGTACCTTCAACAATTTCAGTAGAGAAACTTGCTTGAATATTCAATTGACATTTGTTATTTAATCTGTACTAACAACTACTTATAACAATTACTTTGCATAAACATAAACAATAATGTTTAAAACATATACTCAAAAATGACAACTTATAAAATAAGCATAAACTAATGATTGTAAAAAACATACCAGGATATAAGGGTGGCAGCGGGACCGGAATCGGGACTACCGGAGCGATATTAACCAGAATCGACATGGAACCGAGAACCACCACCCGAAATAGTTCCGATCAAATATCCCTGTACCCATTCCAGTACGCTAGGGAATCAGTACGGAATTGAATCGGATCGGATCGAATTCCGGAACTGGGCGGGACTAAATTTTAAAATAAAAATTATTAAAATCATGTAAATGTTAAAGTTTTTATTGTTTTAAAGTTAAAATATTATATTTTTCAAACTTTTAAAGTTAATTATTTATACTTTTTAAACTTCAAAGTTTGAAAGTTTGTAAAACTTTGAAGTTTAAAGTTTAAAAGTTTGTAAAATTCAAACTTTTAAATTGTAAATATATAATTTGAATATTAGTTTGAAACTTTGAATATAAATTTAAAATTTATATTTCTTGTTTAAAATTTTAACTTTAAAAGTTTGAAAATTTAAATTTCAAACTTTAAAAGTTTGAAAATTTGAAAATTTAAAATTCAAACTTTGAGGTTCTAAAAGTTAATTTCAAACTTTAAAAACTATAAAAGTGTAAATTTCACAATAATAAAAATTGAATATAAGACAATAATAAAAAAAATAAGGTGAATAGCCTAGAGTTTTATTAATATTAATTTGATAGTACAATTTGATCTAAAAAATATTAGTAGAGTATTAAAAGATCTAATCTACACAACCACCTTCTAGGAAGGATTCTATTTGAATTAGTTCTCGAATTATCATACTCATACTAATAGACAATTAAATATTGAAATGTAATAGTCGGTTCTACTATAGAGATTTTTTCTTAAATCATATAACATTTCTCTAGTAACATGATCGTGAATTAGTTGAATAGATAAATCCTCCATTGCTTTAATGTCGTCATCACTATAATCTTGCATTATTTCATCAACGTCATTTTGAAATTTGGTCGGTAGTGGTTCACGACCCAAATTTCTTCTCTCAGCATTAATCCAATCTCTAAATAATACTAATATCTCCAAGCTATCTGCTGCTAGTGAATGCCTATGCTCTCCAATTTGAAACATTGTTGCACTAAAAAAACCTTCCAAAGCTACTGAAGATGCTTGAAAAGCTAATACATCTCGAGCCATCGGTTGAAGTTTTGGAAATTCTTTGCCGCGATTTCTCCACCATGCTAGAACATCGTCAGTAGGTTCGATATTTTGATTAAGATATGCATCAAAATCATTTCTATTATTGTGATGAAGTTCAAGATAAGAATCTAAATAATCATCAATATTATCTTCATTAAATCTATTCCTAGAACTTTCAGGTTTTTGATCACTTGATATATTTATATTAGAATTATATAAGTCATACAATTTTCTAGCTTCAGTTTTTATACTGTCTTTACCTTCTTGAAAACTGGGTATTTCATCTTCTTCACTATCAATATCCAAGTTGAAATATATTTTAACAACTGCCTTAGATGCACCTATATCTTTGTAATGAGTGTTTAACAGACAAGCGGTTAAATAAATTTAAAGTATAGGAATAAAATATTTTTAAAATTTTTCAATCATTTTGTTAATAGTTTGTTCAAATACTGATTTATTTTTAAATTTATAAAATTTAGAAAAAATCATACAAATATCAGGTAAAATAGTGCAAATGGATGTATAATAAAGTGCAGATATTCTTTTGGTAGTTGAATAAAAAATTCTTAGGAAATCTATGAGTTCATGTATGTCATGTCAATCACTATCATCGAGTCTATATGACATATCTGATTTATGAGCATTCCAAACCATTTGTAAGAGTTTTCTATATTCGTAAGCGACTACAAGCATTTCGTATAAAGAATTCCATCTAGTAGACACTGTTTTTGGAATTTTTCTAGGTGGAAGATTATATTCTAAACAATGATTTTGAAAATCTCTACGGTCAGACTTAATTTGACATATAAATATAAACGGCAAAGGGCCTAAAATACCCTTAAAGTATTGAAAATGGTACAAAATTACCTCCATCCACCTATTGGTTCCAAAGTACCCTTCCTACCCACCTATTGGCTCCAAAATACCCTTGTCATCCACCTTTTGGTTCAAAATTGACCACTTATTTAAAGGTTTTATATTTAAATATTTTTTTAAATACGTGGCGCTCAACTATTGTTATAATTAACTTATTAGTATAATTTATAAATCAATCCACTACCCACCCATTACTAATTAAACCCACCAAATTAATAAACCCGTCACATTATTAATACAACAGCAGAAAAGCTACTGCCAATTGAGTGTTTTTAAAAATTTGAGACGAAAATATCTATAGAAGTAAATTATCATACATTCAAGTGTCTAAATAAAAGTTACCGACAAATTTAAAAGTTTGACTATGTTCATCTTAATTATTCTTACGTCTCAATTATGTGATGTTACTTCATCGGTAACTTTTTTTAAAAAATAATATATTAAAGATTTTAAAATAAATCATAAATATTTATAAAAGTATATTTTTAAAAAGTGCATGAATTAATTCGGGATATATTAATTCTTTACATTTAATCATAAATTTCTAATTCAATCTTGAAAGAGAATCCTATTGAAAGTGTCCTCCTAAATAAGCGGCACAAAATAAATTTAATTGGGGCTTTGATTCGGACTCGAATAATTTTGGATGTTATTTTCAGGAATCTATAATTTCATTGTGTTTTAGTAGTGTTTATGACGATTTTGATATTATAGTTGGATTATTAATTGGGTGGGATTTAGTTAGTAATGACTGGGTAGTGAGTTGGTTTATAAATGATACAAATAAATTAAATATAACCAATAGTTGAGCATCAAGTATTTTAAAAAATATTTAAATAGTTTAAATTTAAAATCATTAATTAAGTAGTCAATTTTGAACTCAAAGGTGGATGACAAGGGTATTTTGGAGCCAATAGGTGGATGAAAAGGGCATTTTGGAGCCAATAGGTGGATGAAGGATAATTTTGTACCATTTTCAATACTTCAAGGATATTTTAGGCCCTTTTTCGAAATATAAAATGACATGCATTATCAACTTTCGTGCAACCGTTATCATACATTTGTATACTATCTCTAACATTCAAATTATATATGTGTGCAACACACCTAATATGATAAGCATCACCATAAACAGGGCAAAGAGAAGGTTTTAGCATTTGAACAGCAACCGTATCATTTGTAGCATTATCTAAGGTGATACTACTTATTTTATCACAAATTTCATATCTTTCTAAACTATTTACAATTGTTTGAGCTATATAACAATCGATTTTTTTACATCTGACAACATTATAACCTAAAATTCTTTTTTGCATACTCCAATTTTCATCAATCCAATGTGCAGTAACAGTCAAATAATCATTACCGTTTACACTACGGCCCATATCAGAAGTAATAGCTATTTTTACAATTAATATAATAAAATAAACAACGAAGATATTGAAAATGTTGTGCTTGATAATCAAATACAACCTTTTTAATTTTATTTCTATTAAAACCTTTAAAATGTGGATTATACACAATTTGAATATAATTTATAAATCTGGGATTTTCAGCAGAACTAAATGGCAAACCCATAACAACAGTCATTTTAGCTAATTCTTCAAGATCTTTACTATACGACCGTGGTAAACTAGATGTAGAGCCAGAAATATTAGAAGAATTTAATTTTGTTTGGACCATGTTAGAGTCGCCTACTCCTACAGTTTCAGGAGGAGGGGGTACCATTCTTTTCAGATTCGGCTACCGCTTTAGCATGCAAAACTTTATTTTTACAATATGACATTAAATGATTAGTTAAATGTCCCATCCCACCTTGTTTTCCAACAGTTTTATGATTCAATCTACGTTCACATTTATTACAAATAGCTTGTGATTTATCTTTTTTTTGTGTCATAAATTGCCACACAATTGATTTTTAGCACGTTCAACCTTAGGCCTAGGATGTACGGGGAGAACGGGAGCAGCACAACGAAAGGGAGCGGGACTAGAAGTGAGACTGGCGAGTACTAGTAGTCGTAGGTGGCTCAATTTCATCATCATCATCATCAAAATTAGGTTTATCAATATAATCATCAGTATCATTATCATGTTCATCATCTTGAGGCAAATCTTCATTAAAATTACCAAACTTCCTTTATAAATGTTCATGATAAGGATCTAATCCAGAATTTTTATTAATATTAAAAAAGTATCATTAACATGTGTATAATCCTCCGTATTCATTCTTACTATAATAGATTTTTTAGTTTTAGATCTAGAAGAACTATCGATTTTTTTATTATCGAAGGATCTAAAATTCGTCATATTTTGAACATGCTCGACTAAACTTTTTTTACCCTTTTCAACAACATTTTTACCGAAATTCATATTCAAATATTAAAGGTGAGTAAATTATATATAATACGAAAAATGTAATGCAAATAAATAATTAATCACAAAATAAATAAATAATTATTGCAAAAAAATGAGATGTAAATTGTAAGTTGGAACGAATGTACCGAACGTCTACTTAAAAAAGTAGACGTGTATGACCGCCGAAAGATGAAAGTGGAAAGTGGAAAGTGGAAAGTTAAATTTTGAAGCTCCAAATCCAATTTTCAAAGACCAAAATTGAGATCTCAACAATTTTAAGAGATTAGAGAGTACACAAGTAGAGAATAGAGAGTTGAAGAATAGAAGATGATTTTGTGAATTTGTGAGTTAAAAGAATGAAAGTTTAGGGGTATTTATATGTAAACAAAAGGGTTAAAATGTATTTTTTAAAAGTTTAGGGTATTAAAAAAAGTTAGGGGGTGTAATTTGGAGTAAATAGGGGCAAAGAGCCGTTGGTGGGCCCCAACGGTATTATTTTCAAAAAACCGGGACCGGAACAATTTATCAAACCGGGACTAACCGGTAAACTCCGGTTGCCGTCCCACTACCTGTCTCGAACCTCGTCCCTACCGTTTCATACCGGGACTAATCGGAACGGGACTGGACCGGTAACGGACCGGGATGGAACAAAATCAATTCTGTTGCCACCCTTACCAGGATATGCAACATTAGAATGAAACAGGAAAAAAAAATCAAGCCCACTGAATGCACAATCTAGTCCTCTATTTATAGCCATAAAATGGTACCGTAAAAAAGTGATAATTGTGTCTTATCGAAAAGGTCACAACTCTTTGGAAGAGTTAAAACCCTTTGCAAAAGGCACACCATTTCGTAAAAGTTACAACTTTTCATGAAAAAAGTTACTTTTTTACGAAAGTTGTAATTTTTCATAAAAGTCACAAATTTTCATGAAAGAGGAAGACTAGTTTTGAAAGTAAAATAAATTTAAAGAGAATCCTTGCTTGTGGTGGCGCCACATAGGCGGACCCAGTGTTTTCTTTTTTATATATATACTAGTTAAATTACCCGTGCTTCGCACGTGATTGAACTATGTTATTAATCTCACATTGATTATTTTGTAATATTCAGATTTTCGATATATACACTACATTGTCGAGATCATTTTATCTTAAGGGTATCCAAAATCTTAAAGTGCTATGTTTTTTTTATTTTTGATTTTTTTATACAAAAATTATGAGTGATAGAGTTATTTTTTAAGTAAAAGAAAAAAGTATAAGAAATCTCTATGGAAATAGTGGGTAAGAAGTAATGGAACTTTCTAATTCAAAGAACTTAAATTGAACAACATCAGACATCAAAGAAGAGACCAAAGAGCCTCAAACAACAACACTCCCAAATAAATTGAAACATCACGTCCATACAAGAACATATTTCACTAATTTAAATGGAGGACCTTCGGCTCCTTTCTAACCCAAACTTTTTACACATACCATATTAAAATCTCGAAGCATAATTTTTTGAGTGCTTGAACTCGCAAATTTCCATAAATAATACTAAAGACAACTTTACTTTCCTAACAACCTTATTTTCCTAACAATCAAGAAGAAAAATGCATATTGCTTAACATATTTTTAAAAAAAATAGTCTATCGAACTATATCCAAGTTTATAGTTCACAAATTTAATTGAAAGAACCCAAAAGAAAGAGTTATTACTTCTTTATCAAAAAGCATAAACCAAAACTTGATCAAAAGAAAGAGTTATCACTGCAGTAAAAATGTTCTTTAGAGACAATTATAAATGTCCTCGAAAAAGTCCACAGCAATATTGAATGTAGTGACAATTAATTAATGTAGGTAAAGACTCTAGTACTCTTTATTACTGTGCATATTCAGTGCCGATAAAAAATATTTTTATTTTCGTGTATTTTGGACATTTATTTGTTTCAGAAAACTTGATCTCTTATTATGCCTAAAAAGAAGAGACAAAGAAATATGAAAAATTTGTTAACTTGCGATAAAAGAAGTTTGTCTCTTTACTAATTTTCTAGTAAGGGTGCAATGACATATAAAACGTTTGTACCTAAGAATGAGCAATCAATATTAATTGTGGCAAAGAAGAGAGCAATTTGTTTGGTTCTTTTAACAAACTTCAGCATTGATTGCGTATTAGTTATATCACATATTTATTGTTATGTGCTATCAAAAGTAGCACAAACCACACGAAATTTTCTCAAAAAGTATACGAAAAAACTATAGAAAGAGACAAAAAGAAAGATAAATTTTCAATCATCCTCACTAGAATTTTTAACTAAGTTAAAGTTAAAAAAAAAAGACACCAAAATAGAAAAAATAAATTGCAATAGATACATGAATTACTATGACTTACAGTTAAAGATTAAGCTTCATTAGATAGGAGGAAGAAAACTTTGAGAAATGAAACACACTTTATAAACCGAAAAAGATCTACAAATAATAATGACAAAAATAAATGTTTTGTTAATAAAGAATCCAATATAATGAAGTGAACATTTCAGCAGTTTTGTGAGTTGTGGACTGAGAGGTGCAAGAGTATTAATGTCACACTGTGATTAAAATCATTTTCTTTGTTTAAAGGAAGAAACCTATAGGAAGGGAAGAAAAAGAAGATCAATTTTTAATCATCCTTGCTGAAATTTTTCACAAAGTTTAGAAAAGGTCACCAAAATAGTAAAAAGAAATTGTCACAGTTACATGAATAACTATGACTTACAGTAAAGATTAATCTCCATAAAGTAGAGGAAGAAAACTGTAAGGATTGAAACAAACTTCATAAGAAACATAATTAATGTATTTGAATTCGACTACCCTATAACGAAAAAAAATACAAATAATAGTGGCAGAAAATTTCTCTATTTATACTAAACAAACTGTAGGTCACAACTCTTTGGAAAAGTCATAACCCTTCGGAAAGGTGACAACCTTATATAAAAGTCACAACTTTTCATAAAAGTCGCAACTTTTCGTAAAAGTCATAACTCTTCCTAAATGTCGCAACTTTTTATAAAAGTCTCAACTTTTCATAAAGTCACAATTTTCATAAAAGTTGCAAATTTTCATAAAGTCACAACTTTTCATGAATGGGGAAGGCTAGTTTGGGTAATAGATAATTTTAAAGGGGAATCCTTGTTTGTGGTGGCGCCACATAGGCGGGTCTAGGATTATATATATATATATATATATATATATATATATATATATATATATATATATATATATAAAGAATCCTAGACCCGCTTATGTGGCGCTACCACAAACAAGGTTATATATATACAAGTTTAAAAATTCTAATCTATATGACACTAATAGTCTAATGATTACATCAAACTCTTGGTTAACATATCTTTACTTCAACATAATGATCAAAAGCATAAACATAAAAAAACAAAGTTTAAAACATGTACACAAAAATAAAATAAAAAATAAAAAATAAGCATAAATTAGTGAATGTAAACAACATACAAGAATCTTTAGTAACAAAATGAAACATAAAGGGAAAATAGAGCCCGGTGAATGCACATTGTTCCCTTAAGAAATTAGACCATTCTACTACCTAAACTTTGAAGGAATTGATCCTCTCAGGATAGTGAGATTCTATTCACAAGTGTGTTGATACAAAAACAATGGTATCACGCAGTCATTCAACATGAGCAAAGTACATGAATATAATTCTACAGAAGAAGTAGAAGAAGTTCAGAATTTTCGTTGTTTTAAAATGAGAGGAAATTCCTATATTTATAAATAACAAAGGATAGTATCAACAAATGCTTATTGTGCCTTATCAAGAAGGTCACAACTCTTTTGTAAAGTCACATTTTTTCATAAAAGTCACAATATTTCATAAAACTTTCAACTCTTCATAAAAGTCGCAACTCTTTATTACAGTTGCCACTCTTCATAAAAGTCGCAACTCTTTATTACAGTTGCCACTCTTCATAAAAGTCGAAACTCTTTATTAAAGTTGCAACTCTTCATAAAAGTCGCAACTCTTTATTACAGTTGTCACTCTTCATAAAAGTCGCAACTCTTTATTAAAGTTGCAACTCTTCATAAAAGTTGCAACTCTTCATAAAAGTCGTAACATTTCATAAAAAGTCACAACTTTTTGTAGAAGTCACAACTTTTCATAAAAAGTTGCATTTTTTAGTAAAAATCAGAACTTTACATGAAACGGAAGGCTAATTTTGAAAATAAATAATTTAAAAGAGAATTCTTGTTTGTGGTTGCGTCACATAACCTGGTCTACGGTTCTCTTTTATATAAATATACGATGATTATTAAAAAAAACGTAAATAATTGATTTCAAATCACATAACCAAATAAGTTAAAGATTGAATATCAGATGTATCCAATAGTCATACTTTCCTCTAAAGGTGATAGTCTTAATGTAGCAATATGGTTCATGTTAGAGTGGGTAAAAGTCTTACATTGATTTTTGAGATTGAGTTAGGTCCAGATGTTATATCTTTACATGGTATCGTAGCTAGGTCTACATTCCCATTTAAGGTCTCTGTCAACGTGCCAGTAGTCTCACGTTGATTGGAGAATAAACTAGTGGTCTACTTATATGGATTTCAGCAATCTTCTCCTCATGAGTTAGCTTTTGGGGTTGAGTTAAACTTAAGTGTCGTATCTTTAGAGCTCTCGGTCCACGCGTCAATTAGGCTTGAGCTTGAAAGGCGGTGCTAGACTGAGTAAAAGTCTCATATCGACTGGAGAATGATCTGAAGAATCTTCTCCTCTTGAGCTAGCTTTTTGACTTAGGCTCAGGGTCATGATCTTTGTTGATAATAAAACTTTTATTTCTATTACAACAAGAAGTGATTTCAAGGTATCCTCCCTTCCACCACGGTTGATATATGAGAAGTATATCCATCAAATTATACACTACTTTCTTGATCTATTTCTACATAAACATATAGTTGAAGCACTGTCAATCAGCGATTTCTTAATTCTTCTGAAGATGTTTACACATATATTGGCATAATTTAGTATTTGTAATATATAGTTTTATCACAAAATGATTAACTGTAACGATTACCAGTCAATGGATGTGGTCACTAGTATTATTAAAGTGCGTTTAGAGACTATTTTCAAAAAACAATTACCAAACGCATTCAACAGTTCGTTTTGCCGTTCTATTTATTGATTCCATACTCTAAGGTCTTACATAACATGTCGAGCAAGAATGAAGGACCTAAAATCGAAACACGATTACAAATCCCGTAACTTTGGCTTAGATTATGTATATGTTTAAGAAATTACCAATAGTGCAAATAATAGGTTTCAAACAAGTAAATTAGACGGGATCTGGTAGAATTTCAAGTTGAAATCCGTATAGAGTTCAAATCCTGGATTTACCTCCGACCAAGGGCACATAGAGAGAGGGGTGGGTTGGGGGGGGGGGGGTATTAACCAAACACAGCCACTGTATTACTACTACAACAAGAGTAATATATTAAGCATGTTTCTTAGGAATATTCAAGCTATCAATAAGTAGATTTCAGTTACTTCTACTTCCAGATAGTGTACATATTCTTTTATAAACTAATTTTACTACAAGCTCACTAAACCTAATTGTGACTATATTCCAAAAAATCACAAGGGCCAGTAAGGTGTGTGAAAGAATAAAATTAGATGACAAGATATTACATATCTAATTCTACCTATAAGCTAAATTGTTTTGGGTCAAAAAAGTACATTACTGTTCAGGGAGGAAAATATGTACTATCTGGAAGTTAGTTTTCTCGAGCTAGCTTTGACTGTGGTTTCATACTTGCTCTCCTAGCTACATCCCATGCCTTTTGGGGGATCGAGACACCAGCCTGAGATGCAAAAAATGACTCGTAACCAGGTGAATCAAAGGCAAAACCAGTGTGTTTTGATTTCTGCCCGGGCAGTTGTCTGATTGCGTAACTCCTTGCTTCTTCAGGTGTAAGATCATTTCCAATCGCTAGTAACCCCATCCTACTGTCAATCTCATGCCTATGAATTTCCTGAACGATCTGATAATCGTAAGGGAAAAACCATCTTTGAACCCTGGAAAAAGCAACTACTAATGTTAGGCAAGATCAAGACTATCAATTTACAATTGGTTTATAAATATTTTGGTCGTACCAAGCTTCCTGTGGAATCAACATTTCTGTGCCGGTTCCTAATTCAAAGAATAAAGCAGATCCTACTGATTGGAACTATAATGACTGTGAATGAGATGACATAGAAAAATTGCATCCATGCGAACAATGTAATTCATGCCTCGTTCCTTTAACTACAGTTTTTTTCAGTGAGAACAGATTCGATAGCTCATAAAAACATCTATCCACGAAATTCTGTGTGGTTCCCTTCAAAGGATTGAACCACCATGGTTAGCCAGGATAGATGGACAGACTAATTCTTGGGGCATAGCAAGGTATTCTACAAGTATGCTACATCTTAAGAATTTCTGTTTGGTTCCTTTCATAGGATGAAACACTAGGTCTGCTTACTAGTGATGACTTGAATTTTATATGTATGTTTTATGTATATTTCCTATGTATGAATGGGTGGTTCGAAGATTTGTTTGTGGAAGTAGCTTAAGTTATGGATTATTCTGATATAGGTACAATTCAAGGGTCAAATGGAGCTAAAGGAGCTATTTAGGGCCAAGACATGGAGCAGGAGGATATTGAGTAGAATTGAAATTACAAGAACTAGATGCAATAGATAATGTGAATTAAACCAAGAGATGTTAGAAATTAGAGTTGAGAGAAACAATTTTTACGAAGCAACACATAACCTTGCTCCGTATGAACTTTGGACATGCTTTTTGGACCAATACTTTAGTTCTTGAAATCTAGTTCCAGTGGACCAATCGATTTGTCATTCTTACCTATGCATAACTTATGGTCATTAGATCAGAGTTGCGCTGCACGGAATACAACCAGGGAACTGAACCATGAACTCTCCAGAGTAGCCAGGAACTATCAAGTTAGCGCCACATGCTGGGCTTGGCACTTTGACACAGTCCTTCCCTATTTTCTCATACCTGGGCAAAGATTTTATTTTATTTATTTGTTTTTGTAAATTGGTAATTCGTATTCCTCATCATTAAGGACTATGCTGGCCACCTCCAAAAAAATAATCAACAATGAGCCTAGGAAACTCAAACTTATTACAAGGATCCTAGGAAATCTATCAATTGAATTACATCATCTATATTTCCTTCTTTACACCAAAAATGGAAGTTTCTATCAGACTTTTGGAGGTTCTAAAGAGTATTAAATACAGGAGAAAATCACCGGAATTACAAAGATTTTTTTCTTTTCCTTATTTTTTAACTGTGATGTTTTCTTTAGATAATCTTGTGATTTTGTTAAGGTCATGCTCGGTGAACTCTTAAATCTAGAGTTATATGGTGAACCTGTCATGAATGATATGCATCCTATTGTTAGCGAGGTTGATATCCTTTGGCAACTCTGCCCTATTATGAAAGGTATAACATAGACAAATCCCACAAACCTGCAGACCTACTAACATGCTGGATCTATTCTGGAAGTTTGATTGTGCAGAAAAAGTGATGGAAGATGGTTTCAGCTTGCATCTGGTAGAATATATGGAAGGAGAGGAACATAAGCAGAGGTGGATCCAGGATTTGAACCCTATGGGTTCAGCCTTTAAGGTTCTTCTCATTTACCCGATATGATTTTGAAGTTATGGGTTCATATCCACAATTTGTTTATAAGTTTATTGAATTTTTACAAATAAATTTAGGCTTCAATTCAAATTACTAAGTTCAGATGATCCCGGTACCACAAGGGTGGATCTGCCCCTATACACTGTTGTTTGAAAGGATCTAGCAAATCCCATTAATAAATTTAGTTGAATTGTCTACTTTAGTTTCATTTTTTATGTGAATAATTCTTAGATGATATGGTTTCACTGTTAAGACTTAAGACACCAAGACGAACAAGGATATTTTTTGCTTTTTGAAATATAAACATGGCTAACAGCACACCCTTTGTGCTCACTTTCTATAAGATCGCTACCTTTCTCACAAAAAAATAAAAGCATTACTCTAGTAATTAATTGGTAAGTCTTCGAAGAAGGGATATCTTATTCACATTATATTACTTAATCGACTGCTCAAGGTACCTAGCATCTGCACTGGTTCTTGCTTAGGGAGTGCTTCAGTTCAAGCATTAAGATGCTAGTGTGGGGGTCTCAGCCACCATGGCTTTGTGTTGAAAAGGGCTGCACAAGATAAAAATCGACAGACTAGCAAGATTCTTCGAAACTTTAGAACAGTTTAAAGGTACATCAACTGAAGCAGATTGCTTGATATGGTTAAGGAATAAAGAGAGCAAGTTTACAGTGAAAGCAACATACAGAGTACTCTCAAGCCCAAACAATCAGAGTGGGACCTGGTCTTGGAAAATGATCTGGAGGGTTAAGATCCCTCACAAAGTTGCATGCTTCTCTTGGTTGCTAGCTGGAGAAGTTGTACTCACACAAGATACGCTCAAGAAGAGATTTGCTCAAGGTGTTTTCTCTGTGGTAAGGAAGCAGAGACAATGTCTCATCTCTTTCTTCACTGCAGCTGGACTGATCAGTTGTGGAAGATTTTCATTAAATTGATGGGCATTAGCTGGACTATGCCCAGAAGAGTATCTGATGTATTGAAATGTTGGAATAGTGACATCAATCCCTCTAATCAGAAAGAAAGATGGAAAGTTTTCCCAGCTTGTATTTGGTGGACTGTGTGGGGAGTAAGAAACAAAGTTTGTTTTGAAGACAAAGTTTCATTAGTATGCAGAAACTAAAGTTGAAATGTTTAGGGCTTTTCTTTTTTTGGTGTAAACATAGCTTAATGGAGCAGTTCGAATCAGCTAACAATGTACTCGACTCCTTACGAGAAGATTAAAGACTAGGAGCTTATTTTTTTGCTCATCTGGATGTAAATATGGGAGACTACACACCCTTTGTGTAGTTTTTATTAATACACAAAAACGTTACCTGTTCAAAATAAAAAATATAATAACTCTTGCACTTAACAACAGCTTTTTCAATTCGTGTTTTCATGCATTTCTAGTATCTTTAGTATCATATCTTTTTTCTCTATTATTTGTGCCTTTTTCTCATCAAGCTCATGCTTTATTTGCAGTTGGTGCTCAAAATCTCAATAGTTTGTTTTTAACTTTTCAGCTTTGGAAACACTGGATCCAAGAAACTAGCAATAAAAAGTTTATCCAGCAGCATGAATCCAACCGAAAAACGAAATCTGCAGTAATCAATGGAAGGCAGAGCATGGCCTGAGCCAGCTTCAAATGGTTCAACTGCATGTTGGTTCATGCTTAATCAAACTGGCAGGATGGTTCCACAAATGGGGTTGGGTGTTCTCATGTACAAACAAATTCTATTATCAGTAGACTACTATTTTCTTCAAACGAAATTCAGATTGATTTGACAATATAGTAACACAGTCCAGCTAAATCCACAATACTGAAACACAAAAAATCATTTTCTTTTTGACACATATGCCTATCATAATATTAGTTCAGAGGACTTGAAAATTAACTTGAAAAAAAAAAAAAAAAAACTTACCCCTGATAAATGAAGTCACCAAAAAGAGCAGCAACAGGTACAAGGAGCAGAGCGAGGTAGAAATAAAATGTGCTCATCAAGGCATAGATGACCAAATAGATATTCTTCTGCAGTAAGGAGGAATATCAGAAATATTAGCATATGAACACTCTCAAGAATACAGTACATAAGTGACTAAACTCACCTGTTCTTTTGGCAAGGAAATACCCGAATAAATAAAGACAAATATGAACCACAATAATATGCTCCCTCCAACAGTGATGTGGTGCCATCTTGTAATTGTGTCACACATCATAAGCAGACGCAAATTGACAGTTACAACAACACAAGTGAAAGCCATTGTACTGACATCCCACAGGCCAAATATCTTCCCTGATGAATTCATGCCCTTTGTACTCGAATCAATTACAAAATAATACAAGACCAATGATTGATATATTGCAAAGAAAGCCCAGATGACCACAACTCTCCATCTGAAGAAAGTGTTTCTTATTCCTTCCTTGTATAGCTCAGGATATTTCTTGGAGAGGGAAGCACTGACATCCTAAGTACACAATAGAGATGCAGCAACGGACCAAAACAAGAATAACATAACAATTAGAGAATAAGCCGACTTAATTGCCATCATTCATTGTTTCGCAGCAACAAAATATAATTATTACATACCTTCTCAAAAAGCCCAAGAACAATAACAGGAAGAGCTGTGAACATAACATTATAGAGAGACTGAAACCAATCATCATAGAACCTTTGACCGGAGAATCCAGTCCGGAAGGTAAACCAAAACTGAGTCAGGGTAAATGTAAGATTCTTGTAATAAAAATATGTGACAACCTGCATGAAAAAAACATCTAGATCAGTATTTACCCCAAAAGATATCATACATTTTTTGTGCACAAAGAGTAGAGGCAAACCTTGCATATTCTCAGATATGACCAGCGTCCATGGACAAGCAGTAAATCAGCGAGAAATCGGAACTGAGCTATTGCAAAATCACTAGCCATCACTGCTTGCATTCCCTCCTGTCCACTAATCCCAACACCAACATGAGCAGCTTGAATCATACTTACATCATTAGCTCCATCACCAATGCTGAGAGTTATTCTGTTTGCCCCCTTCTTAACCAAGCTTGTCACCTGAAAAGAAGTGCAAGAATCACTAAAACCTGATCACCAAAGGATTTGCAATCAAGAAACTCATCCTAACTTCAAAAGAAATTACAATGTTTTATCAGTAACTTGAAGAAATACACTGTTGAAACTAGAAAATACCAAAGTGATACCTGAAAACCCCTAACTTTATATAATGAGATGGGAACCCCCAAAGAGAAATTTCAGAACATTAAATATCTAAGGATTATGAGGTTGAGTATTTTTTTTCCACAACATAAGAAATCTAAAATTGACGACCTCTTTTTTTTTTTTTTAAATATGTTATCCCGAGAATAATGAGCCTTACTAAGAAGTGATATAGAAACTCTCTTTCTTACACGAGACAGAAAGTGTAACTACCGAAACTCTTTCAACTTTCGCATCTTTGGAAGTATTACAGTTAAGTCAGTTAACAAGATGAGAGTTGGAAAATTGAAATAAGAACTGCCTAGTGATTCTTGAATGCTTCTAATTATGTAGATGGAGCCTAGTACACTACTTTATATACTGATAATTCCCAAGACAATATCATCTTATGTGATATGTAACTAGATAGTCAAACTCTTTTCCCCTATACCCAGCTGATTCTCGAGGACAAAAGGTATAACATTACATTTTAACATACAAATGAAAAACAGGTCTCTACTCCATGAGGAAGAAAGGCCTAAATATCATCTAGATCGAAGTATTAAAATGGAACTAAGATGAAGCCTAAATAAGTACATAGACTCAAAAAAAACTTTGGTTCTCGGTCTAGAGTTGCATGACGGAATAACAGAGATAAAGATGGATGACTCTTTATGTTCATAAACCAAGCATGAAAAGCTCAATTTGAAGATACTACAGGTCAGTTTGACAATTCCAAGGCCGATGATGCTGCAATAGAAAAAAAAAATGACCTATTCAACAGAACCGAAATTTCTTGGGACTGAGGCGATGTTGTCTATTTAACAGACAGAAAGACAGTTATAGAATGACCAAAGGCAAGTCACTACTGTTGTAACCATTCAAAGAAAGACCCCAACATGACCTCACCTGCGCTTTCTGCAAAGGAGAAACACGGCAGCAAACCACTGCACTGCAATTCAAGCTTAAATTCAACAGCATTACACGAAGACTCGGGTCTAGTGCATACATCAAACACTTCCCATCAATTACTAGTGCTAATTTTGATCCAGAAACAGAATGAAGATGCTCTTGTGCTTCCTCATAACATCTTTTAAGCTCGTTCTGCACAGTTTCTTTCATAAAACGAGCAAGCTCCACTAGATCACCCTGCGGATGAACACAAAACAAATTGTTAAACAGTGTATATTTTGAAACTGACAAACATGAACATTGAAAAGTAGTCCTCACTCTATCTTCCACTTCTCTGATTGTATCAGTTTCAGAACTAATGATAAATTGTTTCATGCTGTTATTGATCAACTTGCATGCTGCAATAGATACAAATGAAACTAGGATAAGATGGTGCAAGTAGAATCAAGATTTAAAAAATGATGAACTGTCTATCATAAATACAAAATTGCCAACCATAAGCTATATTTATCGCTGTTTCCAATTTGTCACCAGTAAGCACCCAAATCTTAATTCCAGCCCTTGAAAGAGTTTCTATGCACTCAGGTACACCTTCTTGAAGCTTATCTTCTATGGCAGTGGATCCAATCAAGACAAGTTCCTTTTCTATCAGTTCTGCCACCTGTAAAATGCTAAATGCTTAAGACTCTTTTGACCACCAACAAAACATTGACATCAACAATAACAGGA
Source organism: Solanum neorickii (assembly GCA_027704865.1). Lineage (NCBI taxonomy): Eukaryota > Viridiplantae > Streptophyta > Magnoliopsida > Solanales > Solanaceae > Solanum > Solanum neorickii. The sequence goes on along the minus strand of JAKWJC010000363.1, from coordinate 6,340,394 downwards.
GTTGAGACTTCCAAGTTAAGCACATATTTGTGAGGGTAACCACAACTATGGTTATATAATTATCACCCAATAAATTACTTCCATCCATTTATATTTGTGATTTAATAATGGAGACAATATGAATAGGAGCTTAAAATTTAAAATAAACCATTTAGTAGTCATATTTTATGTAGGTGATAGCTACATTAGCCAGTCTCCAGGATGATCACATTTTTTTCTTCTTCTTTGTTAGGATGAAGAGTCTAGAAAGACTAACAAGAAGCTTTTAATAAGCAGGACTAAACAGTGCAATACAGAAACAGTGTATTTGGCATCACAAACTGACAAAAGAAAACCAGCTCTCTTTAATTAAAAAAATTGTTAGATGATGAACATAATATGGCTAGAATAAGCAAATCTGATGGAAATTAGGACTTAAATGCATACGAACATAATTGCACTTCGGCACTCAAACTAAAATGACACTACAAAACAGATGGATAAACAATACAGGCAAAAGTCAATTCCAGAAAGAAAGCAGAATCAGAACAATTAAGAAGGTGTACATCTGGAAAGAAGATACAAACTTAAAAGGTTAGTACATCACACTATGCTAACCTCATCCAATTTCTTCTCACGGTCCCGAAGAGAAGATTTTGCTTGAATGAATTTCTCATTCCATTTTTCATACTCATCAGGGGTTACATCTCTATAAGCCAAGCAAAGTGTCCGAAGTCCAGCAGCCCCAAATTGCTCCAAGTGTTCCCTAGTTCTTTTCTTCAAATCATTGTCTCCGTCACGCAACCTCTCATAAATTACATTATCTGCACCCTGAGAAAAGTATACTCTATGATAATATTCTTACTAGATTAATCTCCTAGAAAGTATCATTACACATAAAGTTCGTACCTTACAGTAGAGAACCAATCTGCCTTCAGGATAGCGACAAACAACAGACTGGCGCTTTCTCGTACTAAGCACAATACAAATATATAATGGTCAACCTCATTACAATCATGCATAGAACTGATATAAAAGCTAGGATATACACCTGTTGAATTCAAGAACATTTAGAATCTCATAAGGAACATCTTGAATCGTCCCCATCTTTTCAACATGTGACTCACGCACATAAATCATAGTTGGTGTACGTCTGCAGAAAAGATTGTAGTCATGGTTAAAAGTGACCCAGCTAATAACAGAAAAGATAGCAATAAAAGTTCCACAAAGCAGTGTGACTAAACTCTTCGCAGAATCTGACACCTCGAAGATGTTTAGTAGAAGAACTCTAGTCCTAACACAATGTCCTTTTGATAGATATCTTCCACTAACCATCGACAACTCACTTTTCTTTTATTTCTTAAAGTTGGTCTATTACTCACAAAAAAAAAAAAAAAAAAATCAAAGTTCATTTATAGCTGACAAAAATAACGCATGTGACTCAGAAGTTGTCCACCATAAAGAAACAAAAACTATCTAATTTATTAGCCTATCCATCAATTGGAACGCTCTCCGCCCCTTCCCCGAGAACTCACCTCTGAAGCTGGCACCAGGAGCGGCACCTTACTGCAAATGTTTCGTGATGATTCTTTCATAACATGCTTGAATTAAATAAGCAAATAACAGCAGGAACCGGATACTACAGAGGCTTTTAGATGACAAGTACTCTCCAATCAGCTAATGACTTACATATATCAACACTATTCTCTTCACACATGCCGTAATAAAATAACAAGAGGAACCAGATTACTGCAACAGCGTCCTTGCGACGAGTATTCTCTCATCAGATAAGGAATATTTTCACTACTTTGATATGTAAAAAACTTCATTGCTGAATCTTCCAACCTAATGGTGTATAACCTTCTACATTTATTTCATAGACGAAGTTTCAACAAAAGGGAGCCTTAAGGCAGACAACACAAATGTAACAGAAATTCTAAAGACACGCACTTGTAAAAGAAGAAGCCAAAGTTCTTTGCTGCTACAACCAAAGCAGACTCATCTGGGGATGCCGCTTGATATCGAATTTTTTCTGGGGTCTCTTCACCTTCAGGCAGAACAGTATGGCATATAGCAAGACATTTGAAAAATTCCTGAACAAACAACCTTGGCCTCATTAAACTAGCAATGTAGTTGCTAGATAAGTAAGTTTAGTGTACCCATGTGAAAGCTTTCTGCACAAGGACAACTCAATATGAAGCTGAAAATTTACACAGAAGAAGATACCCTACAAGTTTAAACTCCCAAGTCCCTTCATAAAATTATACCTTTCCTTTTTCCATCATCTTAAAATAAATTTTGCTTTCCTAAGAAAAAAGTTCTATGATATATTATGATAGGTGAAGCTACATCCGACTCACTTCAACCCTCGTAATGTAATGTTATCTATTTTGATACTATACAATCAAAATCACAACTAGAAGCCCATATTTTCCCCAAACAAAACCAGATCATATATATCAAGTCAAACATGGACAATGAGTTTGGAAAGAAATGGAAGTACAAACCACAAAGTGCTATACTATTAATTGAAGCCTTAGATTACAATTGTGGAACCACTTCATCTAGAAGTAGCAAGGAGGAACTTTTAATTGCATAATCTGCCTCTCCAAAAGGTTTATGTTATAAAAGGATACTTTATTGTTTGTCTTAAGTCTACGCAGATATAATTAACATAAAAAAATGACAGAAGAAAGCAAGACGATAAAGAAATACAAATTTTCACTACTGATCTAGTGTCGCTTAAAGATTTGGGTGAATTTGATACCACAAACTTCACAAGTAAGAAGCGGAAAAACTTAAGATTCAATTAAGAAAACAAGATATTATAAATACAGAATTTTATTTTATTTCTTTATCTTTTAAAAAGCAAATCTATGATATTTGATTGTTCAAATGTAACAATTATTACTATAAATGGAACTCATGTTCCCCTTTTCTTCCACACATGATAATCAAATATTTACCCTGCATGAATCAGGATTAGGTTCATTCCTCCAGGCACCTCGCATCAGCCGAGCATCATTAAAATTGAAACCTTTTTCTCGTGCTTCTGTTGATGATTTCACCTGTAACAATTCTAGATCAATACAAGATAGAACCATGAATCTGCCATATCTTGCCCACAAATATATTTACCTCAACTTTCAGCCCACTTCGCTGAGCAGTTCCCATCTCAATTTCACTAACACCTGTACCATATATCTCTCCACCGATTGAACACTTGAAAAACTCCATCAAGTTCCTCGTAAGAGTTCCAGTTTTGTCAGAGAATATGTATTCCACCTGTCCATAAAGTAGTTGTCAGTGGCTCAAGAACTCATTTGTTAAGAACACACTGCGTTCAATAGTGCTGAGGGGAAAAACTGAAGCAAATACTGTTGTTTATTTCTTGTGCAAAACTACTGTTAATGTTAGTGCCATAAAGGTTGTCTAAACAAATTAATTTCAACCACTTCATAACAGCATTAAACATTTACCTGCCCAAGTTCCTCATTCAAATTAGATGTCCTAGCCTGAGCAGCGGTATTACTCTCAGCATGGTACATGTGCAAGTCGTTATTGATGAATTTATTGGATTGTACAAATTTAATCATCTGAAAGTGAAGAACAGAAAAAGAAAACCAAAGCAGATGGAAGATTAGACAAAAATTCAGCAAAGCACAAAATAAAAAACAAGAAACTGACATAATCTACCTCAACGGAGACATAGAGAGAGATTGGAATAATCGGTGAATACAAAGTGATTAAGGTGAACATGGTCAAAACCGCAACCTGAGCAGACCGCAAAAGAGAAATTAGAGACAGAAATATAAATACTGTACAACCAAATGAAAGATAATCAAGTCAGAAAATATATGATTACCACAAATCTATTGTCCGGATCAGACTGTGGATCTGCATTTTTGCCAGTTTCAAAGCGCAAATAATAATACTTCTTATTTATAAAGATACCGCTGCAAAATTTCAAGCAAATCCAAAATTTTCAGCATGGAGGAGAATATAAAAGAAGTTCCAACATGGAAGAATGGGTATAGCAATTGATCAAACCTGCCTATGGCTCCCAAGAGACACATGCACAAGAGAGTGCTAAAAAGGGCGATAATAAGTTTGTCAAGTTTCTTCTCCAAAGTGCTTCTCTTGGAAGGAATTTTCATAGAATTCATCATAACCTGTAGTTAAACTCATTTGGCAGAAGCAACTGAGAATAAGAACCAAAGTGAACAGCCAAGCAACAAAGGCCACAAAGCAAAAAGATGCAGAAACCAAAACATAAAATATCATTTTAAAAAAGGTTAATACTGTAACTTTATACTACAAATGCAGCAATAGTTCGAGAAAACATCATTACTGAGTAGATGATGACATTAACCTACTTCTTTGAAACTTCTTGACAAGAATCCTATATAAAAGGTACGATGATGCACCCTAAAAAAGAGAACAGCAGAACAAAGGAAAGGGTAGAGAAAAGGCTAATATAACTTCAATTAAGATGTAATACCTTTGTTTCATGCCCAGTGAAAATGACAGCCCCCACAATGTACTGGGTGTTTCTCAGACTGCAGCCCTGGAAGAAATACAGCGATATCAAGAAAAAACATGAAATTAAAATTCACCAAATGTACTATGAGTTAGAGAAGAAATATCACAATTAGCAAACAAAAGGTCAAAGATAAGTCATAAAAAGGAATTGACACAACTAGATCATGGTCGTCTATGGATATTTGCTTGAAGATGCATTTACTGTGAATCATAACTAAGACACAACTTATGCAGTACTTTTTTCTTTTAAGTGTATAACATACAATACTTAACACCAGAGCCATAAAATAAAACAAATTGGAAGATACAACATAAAAAAAGTGTTCATACCCGTAAAAGAAGTTGGTTTGGACTAAGTGGTAAGGTTTGCTTTTGAATTATCAGATTGCCAGTGAATGTGTACAATGAGTTATTAGGTTGCTCACATTGTAACTCACCTGGTAAAAGAAAAATGCAGGAGATCACATCAAACAATTTGTTGTATAAAGGTAAAGTATTCTTAAAGTTGGAAACAAATTGATCAGGCTTTCCCTATAGAAGAGACAGAATTGACATTCGTCATCATAATTCTGTTATACCATAAGCAATAACATTTCTGCTGGGAAGCATCTGCAGGAGATCGTGATACAAAAACATCTTTCTTTGATGTATATAGACTAGTTCTTGAAAAATGCATTGCATGTTGTATCCTGTGTTAGTTATTGCTCCCTCCATCCCAGTTTTAGTGTCTTACTTTCCTTTTTAGTTAAAAATCGTCTCTTTCTATATTTAGCATTAAACTGCTAATTCATCTCTACGTTACATTCATGACAACCGTGTTAAAACTCATATTTAACTATAAATGTTTAATCATCTTAAAGATTAATATTCTTTTTTTCATTTACAAAAGTTAAACTTTTTATTGTTCATATATATGTCATTTGTGTTTAGTATTAGATTTTATAAAATTTATGTTACTTTCAAATATCTTAATTATATTGAAATTTTAAGTTAATTATAGCTAAATAAAATTTAAAAATTAAGCATATTAACTTTCAATCCAAGAAACAATCTTCAATTTGAGATGCATGGAGTATTTTCTCGCCCTTCAATTTTATTACAGTTCTAATGACTGCCTACTTTTGTTGTGTTGTTAGTTATCTTTAAGTATAATTATGGAGTCAAAGATGTTTAACTGATTTTTTAATTAGTCTCTCCCAAACAGTTTATCGGGTTGAAATGAAAAATAGGAAAAGAAAACAGACATCAACGAAATACATTAGAAATCTGTTGTTTTTGAAATTGGTAAAAAATAATTTTTTTAGCTCAAATAGAATCATGTCAACATATACTATGCAACAAAAATTATCATCAGCATCATTTGGCAGACAATTCCAATATTTTCCGGACAAATTTGTCGACGTTCATAATAATGTAAAATTACTCAGAAGTAGAATGATATAGTTAGTTAATTTCAAGGTCCTAATATTGGAAAAAATAACAGGGAAGGTATTAAACTTGTGTTATGTAGTATTTGTTCAATATTAATGTAAAAACACATTTTAATTGTGTGGTTTGATGGTATCCGATGTATATCAGATCCTTGGGAAAATATTTTGCATGCAAATTTAATGCTCCCTCCGTCTCAATTTGAGTGTCTTAGTTTGGATATGGAATTTAAGAAATAAAGGGATACTTTTGAATCTTGTGGTCTTAAATTAAAGATGTGTTTAGTCCTTTAAATCTTGTGATCTTAAACATGCCATGTAGGATCTTAAAATCGGAAAACTTTCCTTGTCGCAGTGCTTTAAATGAATAGTTTTATTCCTATTCTTATAACTCAAATATTTTTATAAAATATATAGATTCATCATTTTGCGATTTTATATTTTTAATAATGACAAGAGATACTGCCGATTTGTTAAACCAGAAATATCAATCCAAATAATTTGTTCAAATATGACAAAAAGGTTAACACTGTTTAAACCAGCCTCAAATGTATATCTATTACCTTGTTAGTTTAGATTACTAGGCAACAAAATTAATAAGAGATGACAAAGAGCTCATTGTTAGACAACTTTATACATCTAAGAAAGTCTTCTACCTAATTGATGCTTACACTGCGCATCCATACACACACAAAGAAAACCATACAAATAGTTGAATACACATATAGAAAGAACGATGAAAGAATATATACACATGCCTATAATAAAAGCGGTGACTGGAGCATCCGGTGCATCAATTTTCTCTCCTTTTCTTTTTCATATTAATTTATATATACCTACACCGTCTCTTTTCAGTTGATGTTAATTCAACATAATATTCTTCATGTGCTCACAAATTTGGTTTATTTCAACTTGAGATGCAGTAGGCTAGCAAGCAAGAACACTAATTAAAGAACGATCAAATCCCATTTGATATTTTCTTAATAAATCACTGAGGGTCACATCCGGAGGTTTTTTTTACAAGAACGTGCCAACAAAACTAAAAGGTAAGTTCTACAAAGTGACAATGGTTAGAGCGACTATGTTGTATGGGGCAGTTGGCCAGCCACGAACACTCATGTCCAAAAGATGAAAGTAGCAGAAATGAGGATGTTGAGATGGATGAGATAAGATTAGGAATGAAGAGATTCGGAATACGAGTGGCCTCCGTGGTGGAGAAGATGCAGGAAGGGAGGTTGACATAGTTCATACATGTGCAGAGGAGATGCATAAATGCCTCAATGAGGAGATGTGAGGGGCTGATCATGGTGGACCTAAGAGATAAGGAGAGGTAGGCCCAAGAAGTCTCGGGACAAGTGATTAGGCAGGAGATGTATAACTTCAGCTTACCAAAGGCATGACCCTTGATAGGAGGGTCTAGAGTTCGAGTATCAAAATAAAGAGTTAGCACGTCGTGGAGCGTATATTTTTACTGTATTAGGAGTATTAATATTATGTATATGTTTGCTTATTCTTTGATTTCTAGTATTACCTGACTGTTTCTTTCACTTTCTTTATTATACTATTTTGTTGTTGTTACAGGCCGCTATTACTGTTTTGTTCATATCTCCTTGAGCCGAGGGTTTATCAAAAACAACCTTACCTACCCTCACAAGATAGGGGTAAGGTCTACGTACCTCTATCCTCACAAAAACTACCATTTCTAAAAGACAATTGTCAGGAATTTGATTATGTATCTTATGCAAATTGAGTGTGAATATTTACATATTTTGAAAGTAAACATAGCTCAAAAGCGCTTATTGACTATTTTTTCATTCATTTCTTATCATTCACTTGTTTTACATTATTTGACATGAAAAAATATAGACATTTTTAGTTTCATTCTCCCTTCATGTTTATTTTATTAGAATCCAGTACAATTAGAGGGGAAAAAAACAAATTATTACTTCCTATATCGATATTAATTAATTACTTCAAAACACGAACCATAAAAGCCACATTGAATAACTATGTATAATTATATTATAAAATAAACGAAGAGTTGCGTCTTTTTCTCAGAATGAGTTAGGTCCTTTCAATAAAATGACTAAACATTTCAAAGGTTCTTTCCTAACGACCAAGTAGTCTCTTAGAAAATTAGTTACTTAATGAAAGAACAAAAAGTATAAAAACAACACAAAAGATGAATCAATACTTTTTAGTTTTTATTGAATTATTATTATTAAATGTAGTTGTACACAAATAAAAAGGTATAGTGGTCTTCCAGCTTTTTAGTTCATGTTTTCCGCTCCACTTCTATAATAGATATATAGAGATTTTTATTTGATTATTCTTCTTAAATATATATTATTAAAAAGGCATTTTGGTCTTTCAACTTTTAGTTTAGGGCTTCCAACGTTATAAAAGTATATAGAAAGAGAGATAAGCGAGATATATATAGCAGATAGTAATTTGAATTTAAATGTTCTTCTCATGGATAGTCCGTGCACAAGGGCTTGACTTGTGCACTTCATGCTGAGATCTGAAGATATATAAACCAGATATGAACTTAGAGGTGAAGTAGTTGTAACTAACAGCGCCTATTCGTGTTACAAAGTACATTTTAAGAAAGAAAGCAGCTATGAAACTACCTCGCTTAACTTTTCATGGCCTAAAAACAAATCTAGCACGCCGAAGGATATCAAGCAGCAAGTATTGGAAAATCTGGAAAGAAGGAATACAACATGTCTATTTTGAAGGCTATATGCTACAAGTGGATCTTCCACTAGACTAGAAGTAACTTCATTGCGCTAGTACGACAAAATGTCAATGTTACAGGCATTATCATGCAAAAACATTTGATTGGTCATCAGCAGCAGAGAAACCAAACCTCTGAATGTAGATATTTTCTCAGGAGACACATAATCCCAGGTCCTCTCCAGTGCTTTTCTGATCTTTAAATTAGTTTCACCATCCAAATTTGCCGTCTGAGGAAATCCATGTGCCAGTTAGGAAAGAACATGATGAAAAACATGAGAACCAAACATTTCTTTATGACATTATCCAAACACCGCTTCTCCAAATAATTTAGATCAACCTATCTTTTCGGACAAGTAAATAAGAAATTAGATGTGGATCAAGTACAACCTCAATGTAGCAGACCCCATCTGGGTTTGTGCTAGCAAGAAAAATAAGATCTGCCGGAAAGAACTCATCCTGCTTAACCTGCAAGAAAAAGGAGAGCTTGTACAAACTTACATTTTTTCGAATAATGAAAAGAACTGCCACTCATTGGTCTTCAGAACTTGTATAAAAAAACCAAAGTGCTAAAACTACATTTGAGGAACAGGATTGAATTCCTTCCCAATTCAAATATTTAGGGAGGAGCTAGTAAAGAGCATTTTCTATCTGTGAGGCGCATCCCGAATGCCAATCACGTATCTGTAATGGCCTACTCCCATGCTGAAAGGATTATAACTAAACTGAACAAGAAGACTGTATTTTTCGTAGCTTCAGATTCAACCATATTGAAAAGCTGTAACATTCTAAATAACTGGAGGTCCACGCTCCTCTCTTCTTTTTTTTAATCATTAGTCCAATAACAACAACAAAAAATCCCAAAGTGGAGTCTGGGGAGGACGGAGTGTACTTTACCTCTACTCGTGGAGGTAGAAAGGTTGTTTCGAGAGACTCTCGGCTCAAGTATTGCATATCAGAGCAGTAAGAAAAAGAAAAGACAAAAGCAAAGAATACATGGCAAACAAAAGAGAAAGTATTACATAGCGTTCAGAGCAAAGGAACACTAGCAATAGCAAAATAGAGCGACAACTAAAGCACAAGAAATAACATGTAGCAACATATAATGAAGGACAAAAACTATACAGGATACAACTGATAGTGATGTGCAGTGAATGAATAGCATGAGGTGAGTTGTTTTACACAACACGGGGTTAAACCACAAAACGAGGCATAAGCCTTATGGATCTTCAACAATTTATTACCAAGTAAATAAGTAAAAGTAAATTTAAGTTACCAGATCTGAATAAAAAAAAGTAAGTTTCTCAATAATTTTGCAAATAAATTCAAATACATTTAGAAAAAAATTATTATAATTATTATTTGAGATGAGCAACAACACTAAAAATGATAATAGTTGAGAAAATCTTTAAAATGAAATTATCATCCACTCCATCATCGACCTCCACATCTACTAGTCTTTCCCCACCCTCAACTAATATTTGAATTGATTTTTATTGATGTTAGAGTCCTAAGAATATTCTATAGCATATGTAAATATAGCAGGTAGCTTAATTTCCTCCTAGATTTACTCTGCCTTGATTTAATATTGATTTGTATTGATTAGGTATTGATTTCCTTTCCTTTTCAGGACATGTAAACCTAGCTATTTAAACCCCAATAGCTTGTGGGAATAATCAAGCTGAGTTCTCTCACAAACTCTTATATTCTCACTTGGTATTAGAGCTTTCTTTAGTGAGGAAGCAAGAATAATAAGAGAACAAAATTGCTGATTCTTTTTCAGCAAAAACCTCCACTATTCTGTGATTCCGACACTCTCCAGGGGTATTGTGCATATACCAGTACCACCATTATGATCGGAATCCTCGCAGGTTGTGTTTTTCAGCCACTTTTCTGGCAGTCTTTTTTTTCAGCAACTTTATCCGGCAAGACAGCAAGCAGATCTCCAGTTTAGCAAGCAGATCTCCAGTTCCTGTTCTTCAGTGTTTTTTTCTCCGAGAATTTACTTTATTTCTGAACACTAATAAATCTGTTTTTCTTGTCTCTCGGATCTGATATGTTTAGCACTAAATCATGGCATCACCACAGAACCTTTGACAGGTAGTGCAAACTATTTATCTTGGTCCTCCTCTGTTCAATTGTGGTACAAGGGACAAGGTGTTCAGGATCACTTGGTTACACAGCCCAAGTATTACTGAAAAAGATAGGGATGAATGAGAGAAGATTGATGCTCAATTGTGTAGTCTGTTATGGAAATCTATTGATCAAAGTTGATTCCATTGTTTCGACCATTCCAGACTTGCTTTTTAGTTTGGGAAAAGGTTTGTGGGCTATACACAAATGATATATCCTGCTTTTATAATGTGATTTCTCGGTTGACTAATCTTAAAAAGCTGGAACTTAATGAGTTAATGCCCCCTACTCCAAATGTTGAAAAGCAATTAGAGCAGTGTCAGAAGATGTTTCTAGTTGTTACACTTGCTGGACTTCCATCTGATCTTGATTCAATGCGACATCAAATTTTGGCTTGCTCTACTGTTCCAGTTGCGGATGACTTGTTTGCTCGATTGTTATGACTAGCTGCCCCACCTGTGTCGTCTAGTCATCCAGTAACACTTGCAGGTTCTTCTGTCCTAGCGTCTCAGGCTGCATTTCAGACCGAAAATCGGCATGGAGGCCGGCATTGGAAACAACGACCAAGATGTGGTTATTGTAACAAGTTGGGTCATACCCGTGAGGTGTGCTACTCTCTACATGGTTAACCAAAGAATGCTCATGTTGCTCAAATTGAAAACACTAGTAATCACATCAATCAATTGTTCTCTTTGTTTGAGGTAAAAAAACAATGACTTTCTTCAGCATCAGGCGAGTAAGCACTTCTTCATTTATAGCTTCTATTGCCCAAGTTGGTAATCCTGTTGCTTGTATCTCATAGTCTACCACACTTTGCCCTTGGGTTATGGAATCAGGTGCTTCTGACCATGTTTCTGGTAACAAATCTTTATTGGCTAATATTACTTACTCTCAGTCCCTTCCCATTATAGCATTAGCCAATGGTTCTCAGACTATGGTAGCCGGAGTCGGTCAAGCCAATCCTTTACCTTCCTTGACTCTAAATAATGTTTTTTGTCCCTGGTCCCTTTAGCCTCTTGTCAATAAGTCGTTTGGCTAAGGCTTTAAATTATTTTGTCTTATTTTATAGTGACTTCTTTGTCATACAAGACCAGATCCATGTATGGGAAGGATGATTGGTGAAGGGCATGAGTCAAATGGACTTTACAATATCAATTCTCACAAATACACTACCGTTTGTTCAATCTCAGACTCTCCAGATTTAACCCACAGACGATTGGACATCCTAGTCTATCCAAACTTCAAAAGACGGTACCTAACTTGTCCAAATTGTCTAAGTTTGATGGTGAGTCATGTCAATTGGGGAATCACACCCGAGCTACTTTTCCACGTAGTCCTAATAATCGTGTTGAGTCTCTTTTTCATTTAGTTCATTATGATATTTGGGGTCCTAGTAGAGTTAAATCTACATTGGGTTTTAAGTATTTAGTTACTTTCATCGATGATTACTCAAGGTGCACTTGGATGTTATTAATGAAAGATCGTTCTAAATTATTTTCCATATTTCAAACTTTTTGTGCTGAAATAAAAACCTAGGTTGGCGTCTATTCGCATTTTTAGTAGTGATAATGCACGTGAATATTTATCTTGCCCTTACACTGACAACAAAATGGGATTGCAGAGAGAAAAAATAGGCATATTGTTAGAGACTGCACACACTCTTCTCATACAAGCAAATGTCGCATTGCGAATTTGGGGGGACGCAGTGCTCACCTCTTGTTATTTAATTAACCGTATGCCTTCCATTACTACTCATAATTAGGTACTTCACTCTGGTTTGTTTCCCAAGTCAACTTAATTCTCTCTTCCACCATGCGCCTTTGGGAGACGTGTTTTGTCCATATACTCCACTCCAGGAAAAGACAAATTTGCTCCTCATGCTCTTAAATGTCTTTCTCGGTTATTCAAGGGTACAAAAGGGATATCGATGTTTCTACCCTAACCTTCAACGATACCTCATGTCAACTGATGTTACTTTTTTTTTAAGGTCAGACCTACTTTACATCCTCTTCTGCTAACAATTAGACATTTTTTAGAATCTACCAGTTCCATCTTTTGGGGTTCCCGCCATAGTTCATCCTTCCACATCATCTCCTATGACTCCATCTACCTCCTCTGCACCTCCATCGCTATTAACCAATCATCGTCGTCTGAGCTCTGATGAGTCGCGCCCTCCGCCAGAATCCTTGCCTGTTGAGGGCTTCTCTACACAAAGTTCTTCAATTCCCACTCGAAAAGGTAATCGCACTACTCGTAACCCTCATCCTATCTTTACTTGTTTAAGCTATCATTATTCGTCATCGGCCCATTCTGCCTTTTTATCATCACAATCATTTGTGTCTACAAGCTATGATGGAAGAAATGTCTGCCTTACACTTAAGTGGTACTTAGGAGCTTCTTTTCTACCTCCAGATAAATCTATAGTTGGTTGTCGGTGGGTATATACAGTGAAGGTTAGGTATGATGGATAGATTGATCACCTAAAAGCTCGACTAGTGGCCAAGGCTTATACACAGATTTTTGTTCTTGACTATGGTGATACTTTCTCTCCAGTGGCCAAGATTGCTTCAGCCCGTCTCTTTTTATCCATGGTTGTGGTTCGTTATTGGCCTCTCTACCAGTTGAATATTAAAAATGCCTATCTTCATGGAGATCTCGAAGATGAGGTATATATGGAGCAACCACCTGTTTTTGTTACTGCAGCGGGAGTCTAGTAACATGGTGTGCAGACTACGATGAGCACTTTATGACCTAAAGCAGTCTCCTCGAGCATGGTTTGGGAAGTTATCATGGTTATTCAGGAGTTTGGCATGGTACGAAGTGAAGCTGATCATTCTGTGTTCTATTGTCACTCTATTGTGCATGTATTTGGTAGTGTATAGATGACATAGTTATCACAGGTAATGATAAGGGAATTACCAAATTGAAACATCACCTTTTCCAGCACTTTCAGACTAAGATCTTGGTCGACGGAGGTACTTCTTGGGCATTGAGGTTGCTCAATCCAAATCAGGAATTGCCATTTCACAAAGGAAGTATGCACTTTATATTCTTGAAGAATCGGGGATGATAAATTGTAGGCCTGTTGATTCTCCTATGGATTCAAATGTCAGGTCGGGGGGGAACCTCTTAGCGATTCAAGAAGATATAGAAGGCTAGCAGGGAAGTTGAATTATCAGTCAGTTCTTGAATTCTTTTTGTGACGGTCATTGGAATGCACTTATTCGCATTCTTTGATAGATAAAATCTGCTACAGGGAGAGGACTTCTTTGCAAAGATCGAGAACATGAAAAATTGTTGAATACTCAGATGCAGATTGGGCAGGATCACTCTCTAACAGACGATCCACTTCTAGATATTGTGTTCTAGTTGGGGATATTTGGTGTCTTTGAAAAGTAAGAAACAAAATGTGGTTACTAGATCTAGTGCAAAAGCAAAATGTTGGGCTATGGTGGTGGCAACATGTGAACTCATATGGATCAAGCAACTACTGAATGAGTTGAAATTTAAAGATACTAAAGGAATGAAACTTGTGTGCGATAATCAAGTTGAACTTCACATTGCATAGAATCCAGTATTCATGAAAGGACCAAACATATAAAGATTGATTGTCAATTTGTTAGATAAAAGGTACTTTCAGAAGACATAGTCACAAGGTTGGTGCGGTCAAGTGATCAGTTTGCAGACATATTCACCAAGTCCGTAGTTGGTCCCAAAACAAGTTATACATGTAACAAGCTTGGTACATATAATTTCTATGCACCATCTTAAAGGGGAATGTTAGAATTCTAAGAATATTCTATAGCATATGTAAATATAGTAGGTAGCTTGATTTCCTCCTAAATTTAGAATTCTAAGAATATTCTATAGCATATGTAAATATAGTAGGCCGCTTGATTTCCTCCTAAATTTACTCTATAGCTTGATTTGATATTGATTTGTAGTGATTAGGTATTGATCTCTTTTCCTTTTTAGGACATGTACTCTTAGATATTTAAACCCCAATAGCTTGTGGGAATAATCAAGCTGAGTTCTCTCTCAAACTCATATCTTCTCACAATTGATGTATTAAAAAAGAGAGACATAAAACGTGTAAGAGCAATGACAAAAGATGGATAAAGTTGACTCACAAATATGGTGTTATCGAATTCCTATCCTATCATTTTCAGGCATAATCATTTAAGGAAACAACATTCTTTTATATGAGAGTTGTTTTCCTTATTCATATTCTTGAGAAAAAATCACTACAACGTAAAAACATGATAGTATATAGTATAAATATCACTACACCAAAATTAAAAAAGATACAGAGCAAATATATTTTAAAATAACAAACATCAAATTTAACGCTCAAGGTGTAATATTTTGCTTCCGGAGCTTACACCTGCGCCCTATGGATCTATGACTTCCATTTATGCCCCGAAACATTTTTAGTACACCCCACCCCGAGACTCTCCCCAAAAACACCTTTGAGAACAGAGTCTAGCACTTTTGCACAATTGAAAGTGAACACTAATTGTATCGTGTCTTCTACAAATGCACTTTAGTTCCACCAAGGTGAGAAATCTAAGGTTAAATGACTTTTGTTTCTTTTATTTATCATTGCCCTTATTTCAATTTGCTTGCCTTATTTTAATTTCACATGGAGTTAAAGAAAGTAAAGAAGAAATTTTTGACTTAAATTAAAAATATGCCGAGTACCGAAATGTCTTTTATGTTGTGGTCTTAAACATATCATATGGAAAGTTGGAATTAAAAGGTCATCAAAAAGGGAAAGAGACATTCTATTTTAAATGGACTAAAAAGAAGAGTAAGAAGAACAAATTGAAACACAGGTAGTAAGTTTCCATAAAACATCTGGAAAAGCATGGCTTCTACCAATATTAAATGTTTCAGTTGGTAAGTGGTGAAGCGACCATGCCTTACATATGAGGTTCTACAAAAGAAGGGGAGAGTAGTAGTGACGATGTTTTTTGTGCAATGAAACTAGAGAGAAAATTAACAATGTCTGTTTTGCAATGCAAGTTCACTACACAACTGTCGAACCTATTCCTCATTCTTACAAAGATGGAATGGACAATGCCTAAACATACTGCAGTGATGAGCTCCTGGATGAGAAGAGGGGGTAGCAAGAGTCGGAAAAAAATGGTGGAGGATAATACTGTTATGCATATGGTGGACAGTATGGAAGGAAACGAATGGAAGATGTTTTGAAGACAAGATCAAGCCCATTGATGATGTGAA
Source organism: Solanum neorickii (assembly GCA_027704865.1). Lineage (NCBI taxonomy): Eukaryota > Viridiplantae > Streptophyta > Magnoliopsida > Solanales > Solanaceae > Solanum > Solanum neorickii. Next base: position 6,324,333 of record JAKWJC010000363.1, on the reverse strand, counting down.
ATGGAACTATTTAGTGTCTTTTTTCTTGGTATAAAGGAAATTGTATAGAGGAAGTAGATGAGATGATAGCTGTCTTAGGTTAACCTTACTACCTTGTATTTTTTTGGAGGTGGCCAGCATTCCTCAACAGTACTAATGCTCAAAAAAAAAAATCTATAGATCATCTTCCCCATCCCAAGTGTTGATGACTCAAAACCTACATTTGAAAGGACATAATAACACTAATTGTGTCATGACCAGACATTCGGCTCCAAAAACACCACGGTAATGTTTGACTTCTAGAAAAATTCAGAAGAAGCAAACCAGAATATGTATCTTCATTTGTCTGCTAATTATCCACAATAATCAGTTCCAACTATGAGCTGAACTTCTTAGGCTATGATGCAATCTATGGTTCTAGTTACATAGGTTACAAAGATTGCCTAGCAGAATGTTAGTAGGGGAGGTCAGTGGCATACTTCATATGAATTCCCCAAAATATACAAAAAGCCCTCTAGAAATTCAACGTGTCCATGCTGGTAACACACTTGTAGATATACTCACATCCTTGCTCATATAACAAAGCAATTGGCATAACAAGCTAAATAAAGATCTAGAAAGCAGGTATAAATGGATGTTGATGATGAGCATCAAAACAACACGAAAGTTGATACTTACTCTCACGATATCTCCAGCCTGCAGCTTCTTCCAAGGTACATTTACCCATTTCTGATCTTGCAACATGTCTATGGAGGAATTATTAATAGACTTGTCATTCTGAAAACGTTTCTGTTATAAAAAATGAGAAGGAAGAAAAAAAGAAAGCATAAGCATATAGTTTCTAATCAAGAGGTAAAAGGATAAAGGTGTCATTAGCAAATTACTCTATTTAACGAATATCATATACATACAGTCAGTTTAAGAACCAAAGGAAAAAGAACGCAATGAAGGAAATATTACTCACCCAGTCCTCCCAAGCCTCCTTAATAAGAGAAACGAGAAGCACCATGCTCAAAGGAAGCACATTTGTTATTGGACTTACAGGACTGTATTCAAACAAGACTTCTTTTTCAGGTACAAATCATGAGAAAATATAGCACATGTCATCAAAATATAAATTAATTTCCATTACCGTTTTCAAACACACACACACACACACACACACACACACATATATATATATAAAATAGAAATTAATTTCTTAAAATAATTTGCAAACGCCTTGCAAACCAAAAACAAAAAAAGTGAAATTTTATTATTTAATGATGAAGGCAAACAAGCACCAATAGCATCAGAAACAGTGAACTCTAATCTTGTCAAGATGATTAACACAATAAAATACTCTACACTAGACTTTTCACACTTTTTTTTTATGACCGTGGTCGCCGGGACAGTTTTCGCCCATCTCGATTAATTCCACGGGAAACTTGATAGAGTTTCACTCATTTTCAGCACAAATAATGCATACTATGGGGGAGGGGAGGAGGGGGAGGAGGGGGAGTTAATAAGGGTTAAATACCTGATTGGTGTGCATGACAAAATTGAGATCATAAGGAAGTACAGATTAGCCACCCGCCTGAACTGTCAGAGTAAAGACACAGAGACAAGATGAGGGCTATAGAACAACATGCTTTGAACAATATGGCTGCATGGCATCATTCTTCAAGCTGAATGAACTTGCTATATGTAAAATGGTTTTGTTGAAACAACAATCTTTAATAGCCAAAAACACTAATAGACACAATTCGTTTTGTTTTTCAGACTTCAGTAAGGTAGATTATATTTACTAATAGACACAGTTGATACGGTTTTCGTCTTTTCTTCTTCCTCTAAAGCCAAGCTAAATAACTGATAAAAAAGAGAAGGTCCAGCTGAACAGGCCTTAATCCCTGTCCCGTCATCATCCATTACAAACCAAGTCAATTTCAAACTCTCCCCCCACAGTCGAGTCGAGATGCTACTGACAATGCAAAGGAGATGATCTAGGCCATTGCCTGAACTTACACACATAAAATACCAACTAGTTTACGTAAATTTGTTTTGACATTTCTCCCTTTGCCACCGGCGAAGGAAATAAAAAACAGCTTTTTAGTGCCCTAGAATTCCATAGCAATAGGTTTTAGAAGACAGATTCTTGTCTAACCAAAAATCAAAATCTTATAGTATTATGATTTAAGTGAGAACATTTTCCAAAAACCTGATCTACACAAAATTGGCTAACATTATATTATGCTTGTAGAGGACTTCAAATATTCAGCAACCTTTTTCAAAAAGAAAAAAATATAAAAATTAACAGTCATGACCACTTCCCACCAAACAGAAACAGGATAGTTTACAAACTTAGTCTGCGTCCATTTCACAAGTTACAAGAATTAACATGAAGGAGGGATACCGCTAGCTGCTATTTAAAGAAAGATAAAATTTGGGAGGGAAGTCAAGAATCTATATGATGAACTTCTTAACAACCGATAGCATATCGAAAAAAAAGACATTAAAAAAGGCTCAGTAGTTACTTTAGGAACTTCTCCCTCTTCATTCCCCATTAATAGGCTGGGGAACTTAGTTATGTCACACTCATCAAAGTTGTCTGCAAGGTCTGCTCTTGGCACAACAGGATTGTAGGAAATTAAGAAATTAGAGGGCTTTTGTATGTGTCCTTTAAATTATATACCAACACTGCGTGGTTTCAAATGGAAGAATAATTTACTGTTTAAGTTGGAGTAAATACGTAAAACCTAATTCAGCAAAAGTAATAAGCTTAAAAGGACACAGGAAAAGAGCAAAGCCAATTTACCTGTTCAAATAACCCCTTTGGCAGGAACGTTAGGACATCATACTTTGTCGTTGAAACAGAATTTCCCTGAAAATAAAATTATTGCAACTAATCAAGATCAAAGCTAAAATATGTGTATAACAAACTTGGTGAGGAACATAATTGATACACAAGGGACTATAAGACACCATTTGACAGTTTCCTTAATACATCAGTTAACCTGCACCTTGTCAGCATGAGGCATGTTAGGCATGTTTATATTTTATTACACTTTACTAAACCATCCAAATAAATTGACAGAAAAAGCAGCTGAATTTCCTTGTTTCTCTTCTTTGTTTTTCCATCTCCCTTAATCAGTTGATTGACCAAACAACTAGCTTATATAACTGAAAGCTTAAGAAAAGAAACTAGGTGCACAGAATCAGCTGTATCAGCTCCAAAGAAATAGAGGTTTAAGCAAATTAGATGAAAATAAGGAATATTTTTCTTCTTTTTCGTATTCTTCGAGTGTAGAAATAAGCACACACCCAAAGCACATTTAAAATAATCAAAAAGCTTCAGAGAACACAGAAGTAACAGATACTCTTGCAAGGAAAGCAATAATTATTTTACTTCATTTCAATCAGGTAAATGTATAGCGACTAACACTTAAAACTACACTGATAGCATAAACAACCTCTAGACTGTCAGTTTATTTAAACTAGATCCAAATAAAAAGGGTTTAACTAATAAACATTGACAACATGAAGATATTTCTACATAATAGGGTGGTTCATTTAAAGTAACCCAAATTTTTGTCCTTAAGGCCAGGAAGAAATTGGAACAAACATTCACTTCTCCTTCCAAATGATTACTCCCTCCGTTTTAATTGTTAGGTTTGACTTGGCACGGAATTTAAGAGAGTAAAGAAGCCTTTTGAATTTTGCGATCTTAAACTAAAAATTTGTAGAATGTACCAAAATACCCTTTAAGTTTGTGTCTAAATATGTCATGTGGAAAGTTAAAACTAAAGAGTTGTCTAAAAGAGAAAGAGGATTCTTTCCGCAACGGACTTAAAAAGAAAGTAAGACAAACAAATTGAAAGGGAGGGAGTACTTTACTCTAAGCATCTCTTGCCAACTAAAACCTTAGATAAACTCAATAATTCCAAGTTCTCAATCAATGTCGTCAAATCCCTAAACCCACATTCACCACTTCAAAAACTTCATCCCCATACCGAGCATCTTTACAGTAGAGATAAATAAACTAAAGTATAATAGAAAATTGCTCAGTGGAAGTAATAAAGACCACATTATTATATATAAGTAAACATTAATACTACCCAGTCAGTATTACCCCGTATCCACCAACTTAAAATTTAAAATAACCAAATCCATTCTGGAAATAACAGATACAACAATCAGATGAAATGTACAATTTTTTTTTAACAGACACTCAATGTTTTCCCCTTCAATCATAAGATACAAGAATAACAGCTACTATGTCTCAGTCTCAAGTTAGCTGGAGTTAATCTATATGAATCGTCACAATCCATTTGCTTCATTTGAACTCATAAAAGACAATAATATATGCACAAACACCAGCCTTTGCTTAGAACCTATATTAGCTCAAAAATGCATTAATATGTATAGATTTTTAATTGTCAACTCATTAACTTACAGGAACTATGGATTTGGTTATAGTACAGAACCTATAAAATTCAAATCCTAGCTTCACCTACACAAACACACTCTCTCACACACACTAAGTAGCGTCTTTATCCATCCAGTACTACTAATTATCCACAAACAGAAACTAATCCTCAGTCATTTCAACAATAAGTAAGAAATTAGAAACAAAATTACCTTGAATTTAGCGAGGGCATTAGCATCACGATCATTCAGAAAAACAGTTCGATGACCTGGTGCTTGAGGTTGTACTTGACCAAGACGAATACTTCGAGACGATGAAATACGATTAAGTATCGGCGCTCTACTTGTACTAGCTGCCGATCCAGATCCTCTCCATCCTCCACCCATTCTTCAACTCCTACTCGATCTCGCCGGACCGGAGAAAATACTCGCCGGACCGGAGAAAAGACTCGCCGGCGATAAACTCTTACTTCGTATTATTTTTTTTCAAGTGATATTTTGTTGGATTTCTCTCTTTAGTTGAATGGAGTTGAAGAAAAAAGACTTAATTGGAACTTCTTCTTCATTGTTCTTTCCTTTCTTTGTGCTACGAGATATTTTCCTTAAGAAGCGCGTGAGAAAAAAATCAGAAAATATATTTTATTCTGATTAGCGCGTGTGTACACTCACTTCATAATAACCGTAACGTCGTCGTTTCGATGTTTAGTACTTCGCCTTTTCGTCGGCGTAATTGCAACTGTTAGTCAGTTTGAACCTATCAAAGTTTCAGGTTGTGGACGTGTGACGTGGGTTTATTTTTTATTTTGTTTTTGGTTTATTTTTTAAAAAAAAAGGTGGAAGAATAAATATAGTTTGAACTATAGTAAAATAGTATTCAGATATTCTCCGTCATACTTATGAGATATTGGTGCCCTCGTTGTTCAAAAACTAGAGCATGTATGTCACTCACTCTTGGAAGATTAAATAGAAACATGTGGTGAAATCTTATCCATCGATCTGATAATTAATAAATGTCAGATCAGCAAATAAAATTATGAAATATGTTGTTTGTTAGTATAAAGGGTATATATGCTCTAATTTCTAAATGATAAGAACATTAATATCTCAAAAGTATGACAGAGAAAATCTAAATTTCATTTACGATAATTCAGGTTATACTTGTCCATTTCCCAAAAAAAAGTATAACTTACCTAAATTCCATTGTGTAAAACTTCAATAACATTTTATTCCTACTCTTTTTCAATTTACAAAAATTCCTTCAAAATCAGTGCTATCCGGATACATAGAAAATAATTCAGATTCATTAATTCTAATACATTAAAACAAAATCAGTTACACTTATAAAAGAAAGAGAGTCAATTTTAAATTTGAGTTCCACAAATCAAGTTAATCAATTTGCTGTCAGTATTTCTCAAATGGTAACAACTTTAATTAATTCAAAATTTAAATTTTAATCTCTCAATTCTCTTCCAAATCCTCCTAGCTTCAAACAATTCAACAAATCCTTCCGGAGTCAACAAAATCAAAATTCATTTTTTTCTCTCTATTCATCGTCTCATGTTCATTCAAATTAGATCCAAATTTGTCCAAAATTTGATAAGATACATAATGAATAGTTGTTAAAAAAAATTTATTTTGTGAATCTCAAATACAACATTGTAGTGGATCGATGAGATGAGAAAAACATGAAAATCCGATATATAGTAGAAGAAAATCACAAGAAAATGTTGATTCTGCTACTTAGCATACTCTTCATCTTATCTCGATCTTGGCACCACAGTAAGAGATGGTAAAAGAAGTTACTGACCACTTCAATTGGTATTTCAAAATACATTAGTTGAAATCTCATTTTTTAATCAAACTTGTTGATAAATTGTATTGATACAACATGAACATGTCCATCTTATTGAGACATTCTGAAACCTGAGAAAGTGAGATGAGGTATGAATGATACAAAAGTGATGAAATTATGGTTGGTCAAAAAATTAATTTGTGAATCTCAAGTCAACCATTGCATTTGATTAAAGATCAATGAGTTGAGAAAAAGTTGGCGATCTGATACATCGTTTGAGGTGAAGAAATAAGAGTTTGAATTTTCAATGTATCCGTTATGGATTGATACAACCAATAAAAAGGCAGAAGAGATGCATAACTTTGATGAAGCATTCATACTTTTTATAATGTTATGTAATCGTTTTTTGAATTTTGTTTATGAGATGGATAGATTTATCAATACATTACTATTTATGTATCTCGTTTAAATTGATAAGTGTTGTATTTTTACTAGATACATTAAATAAATAATTGTTGTTCATAAGATGTTCGAGATTGATACATTACTTTGTGGTAGTTGCTAAGATACAATTAGTAGAAATTCAAATTTACGTATCATATAGAAAATTGTATATTTGTTCATGCAATAATAGAATGTTGTATATCCGCTACATTATATTATGTATCAATTATATGATTTAGTAGATGTAATAATGTGTTCCATAAAATTTGTCTCTAACACACAATTGTGCAGTTGTGTTTGATAAAAAAAAAAAACTTGTATTTGATATTACCAGTGTTTAAAAGACAGAATGTTGTGTACATAATTCATTATGTTGTGTATTAAATACACGATTTTATATATGTATTAATGCGCTCCATTTTTATTGTATCAAATGCATAGTTGCAAGAACTTCATATTTTGCCTCGAACTAATCAAACTTTTGATAATAACATTTGTGTATCACCGTTTATGAATTTGATACATAATTGCGTGACACTTAATGTATCAATGTATCATGTACTGTGTACATATACATATCCTTCTAAATTTAAATAAGATAGAAGATACATAGCAACACCTAGATACATGATAAATGATACATTTGGTAGAAATTTTATATCAAGTATCAAAACTAATTAAGTTTATGTATCAAAACTAATATTTCAATGCAATACACTGTGGATGATAAATTATGATGTATCATATTATTAAAACAAAAACATTATACATTAATTAAGAAACAAAATTGACTAGATACATTAAAAATCTAGTTAATGTATCCCAAATTATAACCGTAAAATAGTTTTAGTAATTTGAACACAATACGTTGTACATAATGAAATTATAATGTATTATAATGTTGAAGCGAAGACATTATACATTAATTTAAGAAACAAAAACAACTTGATACATTAAATTTGATCTCATATATATCAGAAAAAGATGAACAATAATAAAGAGGACAGAAAATCAACAATCTGATCTATTTTGACTTCTCCTTCTCAGCAATTACTTTAGAATACCAATATACATCAACTTTTCCCTACATTTACTTTAGAAAACGAAGGTACATTCTCCTTCTCAACATGCACTCTTGTATCTTTTTTTTACTATTAACATAGACGTCACCTATGAATATCGATTCAAAGTCCTTACCAAAGCCACCAGTAGATTGACTTTTTGCCTTTTTAAGCATTTTTTCACAATCTATTTAGACGACGAAGATGCATTCTTCTTTGGCTAGTTGAGTAATATCAACACTAAAAGAATGATCATGTCCATATGCATCAAGAAATAAAGACCAAAAGCAATAGAATTGAAGAAGACGACTTTGAAGGAAACACAGTATTTCAATTGAGTAGTTTGAATTTGATTGACCGGAGAGAGAATCCTTTTGAAAATAAAATTGATATGAAAATTCTAATGACAAGATTGTAGAGAATCCTTTTTTGAAAATAAAACTGATATGAAAATTGTAACTGATAAAATTGTAGAGTAAAATTAGGGAGAGAATAAAGGAGTGAAAAAGGGAAGAAAATCATGTGTCAAGGTTGGGATACTTATGTATCTGCTTGGATTAAAAATTGAAGAAAATTAAGGGATTTTAGAAATATATTAAAATGGTAGGGAATAAAGAAAATTATTAAAAATAAAGATGTATATATAGATAATTTATCCAAAAAAAAAAAGAGTGTATGACCGAATGAAATTTGTATTCTCCTTTATCTTAAAAATCTTTTATTATTGAAAGTTGTGGTATATTATCATGAAATGTTAAGTATGACACATTTAAGTTTGTATTCTTTCTTTATCTTAACAAAAAAATTGTATTAGTTACCTTAAGGATTCATTTCACGTAGAGTTGTCAATATGGGTTGGTTCAATCCATAAGGCTAATTCATACAAGTTTTGCAATTTTATGGGTCGGATGGGGCTAGCCATTTATATGTAGGCTAAAAATGGTCGGTCCAGTCTATAAGTACATGAGCTATGGGATGACTGGGTGAACCCTCTTTTCTTAAAAGTATATCTTTTAATTTTTTAAGTTAAATTATAATTTTAAAATATTATCATAAATATCGACAAGACAATATTATACTAGTGTTACTATTTGTTAATCAAATCTACAAATAAAATTATCTTTATAATGTTAATTAAGTTTGATTTTAAGTAAAAATAAAAATAGCTAAATAGAAATATTGACATAATTGTTTTCAGGTGATCATAATAAATCACAAAACTATGATAACATTTCATAGGTTACGGACTATGTAGTGATACCCTAGAAATTTTAGGAAATTTTTATTTTTGTGTAGTACATATTTTATAAACATAATTTGTAATGAAATTGTAATATTTCAAACTTTAAACAAATTTTGAGTTTAGACTCTTGTTATTTTTAATATTCTATTTTTTTTATTTTTAATTAATATTATTCGGCACATGGGCTAGCCTTATCCATATTTCTCAAGTTTCACAAATCGGCAGACTTATTCAAGTCGGGCTAATTTTTTTTTTCTTAAATGGGCTCCAAATACCATAATTCAACCCTATCAAATCACGGGTTAGATCAGTCCGACCCAACGGGCCTAGCCCATATTAACGGCTCTAATTTCATCATGATGAATTTCTTGTGGTCTATGATATTATTATTTTTTTGTTTTTTTTTTAAAACTATTTATTAATATATTTATTACGTGGTATAAATAAATGTAATTTTTAAATATTTGCCCCTTCTTAATATCAATTACTTTTCAATTAATGAAATTCAAATTAGTTTTAAGAAGCTACTTTAATTTTGAGGGTCCCTATTACTCTCATACGAATTTAAGGGTGTTCACATGTCGAATTTGGATCAGTTATTGGTTAAAATCAACAAAATCAAATAAATTTAATTAATTTTAAAATTATCAAAATCAAATCAAACCAATATAATGTGAATTTATCAGTTTCAATTCGATTTGATTCGATTATTCGGTTATTAACCATACACATAAATTATTCAAAACGTGAAAAAGTAACTATAGTCCATTAAAAAATGAAAAATAGTTAGAATGAGGGACAATACAAAATTTTTGATCACAGAATTTAATATGAATAAAGTTTCAAAATTCATTATTGTGGTCTAGAAGGAAGAGAAAACGACATTTATAGTCCAACAAAGAATTATCATATACATTGATATACATGAACCAAAAAGTTAAATATTCTCACTTTGGGCATTTTTCTTTCATAAGTAAATTATAAATAAATTTTGATGATAATATATATAAGATCTTTAAAATTATTTATAAAGATAATATATTCGTATGTATAATAATAAAATATATTTATATAATTTGTTGATTTGGTATGATTATTTCTTCAAAAAAAAAAAGCATATTCAAACCAAATACTATCGGTGTTTCTAGATCCAAATAAAAACTGATTTATTTATCAATTTAGATCAATTTTCTTTTCAAACTATCACACCCAGACATACCATTGTTCAAAGTACATCTCTGATATTTTTATATGAAATAACCCACTTTAAAATATACGCACCCTTATGAGTCAAAATAATTATAAAAAATATTTTTTTAAACCCCACCCCAAATATCTCCATCCATAGCACTTAACACGCCCCACTTTCACACTTGGTGTCACGATCCAAAAATAGATGTGATAAAGCTCATTTTATCTCATCAAGACAAGTCAATCTAAAATTATATCACGAAATGCGGATAACAAATCAAATTAACTAAATCCTCAAAAATTGGTTGTCATGTGCACAAACTCTAACATATTACCATAGATTTGAAAGAAAATACAAGTCTCAAATGATGTTTTCACGTGCACAAGCCTCTAATGTATTATAATAGATTTGAAAAAAATACATAAGTCTCAAATGATGTTGTCTCTAATATAGAACAAGATCATAAATATGAGTAAGAAGGTCTGCTGAGATGAAAAATTATTTCCTCACAAATGTTTGTAGGAAGCCTTAGACAAGAAGAGAATACATAATATCACGAAGATCTAGCTCGTAACCTCCATAAATGTAGAAGTAATGAGTGAGTATCAAATCACACGATACTTAGTAAGCAAACTCCTAAACGCAAATTAGGTAATATAAAATATGAGTACTACCACTCCAACTAAACCTCCGCAACTACATCCTGCATAAAACCAACTCAACCTATCAATTCACAATTTATATAGAAAATAGCTCGATAACAATACATTAATAGTACTTTCACTCGATTTCAGAATATCATATTAAATCCTCGGTTAATATGAATTTTGAGGGACACTCTCTAACAAGATTTTCTTTATATCTAAGGCTCAAAGTTGATACCTCTGGTTAAGGATGGATGAATCATGTAAATCCCACCATAACTTTTGTTTATACTAATAATGACTTCATTTACTTTCTCTAGAATATTTGATAATATGTTGAATTTATTTGTTGTGTTCTACCAACAATGATTATGGTTGAGTAGAAGTTAATTTTCCTTTATTCTTAACCAAAAGTGTCAAGTTCAAGTCTTTGGCATGAGTTACCTTGGTTAGAAAGAGGTTTGCCCTCAATTTGAGGTTTTTCGGTATCCAAGTTTAATCGAGTCCCAATATAAATATCGATACCCAAGTATAAAAAGATTTTCTTCTTTTACTTATGAAAATAAGTCATTTTGCGAAAGAAATTTGAGGGTAAGCTCAAAGACTATAAGATTAAAATCATCAATCTTATATCTTTTTAGTGAATAACCCCTCAATCTCCTTAATAAAAATATTTACTTTTTTCCTCTTTGTGTTATCTTCATATAAAATATTGTCTTCATCTTCTTCTTTTTTTGTGCTATTAATTTAGAGTCGTTTAAAGTTGATAATATAAAAATATTTTGATGGAAATAATTTTTTGTCAGTTAGATTAATTTTATGCCTAATTTTTCTCACGGTATATGATGATAATTTTTATAGCTTCAAAATAAAATTTCATGTTCTTAACCTATTAATTAACATGGTACACAATTGAACAATTGGGCAACCTATACATCTAGAGACAAGTGGAGATATAAGACTTTCAACTAGAACAAAATATATGTTTTTCAAATTAAAAAAGCACTCTAGAAGAAAGATAGTATGTGGATAAATATAAGTTATTTTTCTTTCTTTCTTATGTTTGACATTCATTTGAATTTTATAATCATGGATAACTTAAATCATTATTACTTGCCAAATTATTTGCAATTCTTTTAAAACGGACTATTTATTGAGAGAATTTGAATTAGCTAAGCTGACAAATTTCAATCACTAGATGATTAAATAACAAAGTAGAGATCCAAATTATAACATTTAAATTTGTCGTTTTATTCTCCTAATACACACACAAAAACAAAGATGGACATGACAAAACTTGATTAGCTAATATCATTTGCTCTAAAGTAAAATTAAAGTAAAAATTCACAAGTACCCTCCTAGACTATGACCGAAATTTCAGAGATACACCTAAACTAAACTAAGGTCCTACTATCCCCCCCCCCCCCCGAACTTATTATTTTTTTGTAATTTTGTGCACCTTTTTAAGTTACATGGCATCCAAATATCTCTCACGTGCCTCAATTGCGTGGAATCACGGAGTGTGCCACGTAAGACAAAAGGTGCATAGAATTATAAAAAAAAAATAAGTTTAGGGGGGGTAATAGGATCTTAGTTTAGTTAAGTTGTGTCTCTGAAATTTCGATCATATTTTGAAGGAACACTTGTGCATTTTCCCTTAAATTAATATACCAAATCATACATACTATCATCATGTGTATGAAGGTGAAAAGAAAAAATCTTAAACCTGCTTCCTACAAATGAAAGGCCTAAATGCAATCTCTTCAGACTTATACCCCCAAAATCAAAGGTGATACAAATGTGTTGGAGGCCACTAGATAATGAATAAGGTGAATTGTAATATATATGATATATCTAGAGAAATTCGTGACAGGGGATCATGGAAATTTTATATGAGGAATATGAATGGTAATCTACTTGCTAATAGGGGAAGAGAAATGAGTATATTAACAACACTCACACAAAAAATATGACTATACTAAGACAATGATATATAGAGAGGAGAATTCATATCGATAGGTAATAGTTGAGATTTACTCCTTATTGTTAAGGAATTTTATTCTAAAAAGTTGGGAGGTGGGAGGTCTCCTGATCGATAATTGAACTTGTATATTAGATATGAACGAGGATGTGTAACAAAAATATCTGAATAACTCATATTATAAAGGAAGATATCTGATAGGCTAATCAACTCCGAATACAATACTAGATGAAGGAGGAGCAAATACATAGTCTTTTTTTTTAATTATAGGGAAGGTTGATAATGATAAGCTAAATTTTCCTTACTTAAGAATCAGATTATATAAGAGATGAAAAGTTGGGGTGAAAAATGGACAAAGTTCACTACTTACCATGAACAAATACTCTAATGGAAGAACATGATGAACAAAACTTTAGTTTCTTTGATTGCAAGTAGACATTCATGGAGGACAAACAATAACAACAAATTTGGATACATATAAAATAGTAAATAAACAAATTTGGTGTAATCTTTCTTGAATTGGCTAAGTCAAAACCTATTAATTGAACTGCTACAATATATATGAATCATACAAATGATGCACCAAATTACAAACCTACAAGAACTCAAGAATCAAAATGCAAACATATATATATACAATAGACAATACACAAGCAATTATAAGAATCAAATAAGCAACAAAATATGCAGCTTAAATCTAAGCCCAATTTCGATTTTACACTTCTAGGATTGGTTGATGTGTAATATGTGATATTTTTACCTTAGGATGCTACTTCTATTGTTCAAAAATCGATCTTTTTAAGTGCAGAATTAAAAGAAAGAAAAAAATATTATTCTTATTATAGGTCACATTGTTTAAGAAAAAAATGAAAAGAAGAGAAAATTCACTTATCAAGCATCACGAAGACAAAAACACGGGGGATGAATCATAGCTAAAGGCACGAAAAAATACAAATAGAGGAATTAACTGTTGATCAACATCAAGAAAAATATTAGGAGGCTAGATCGACTTCAAAATAGAAAATCTCAAAGGGAACCTTTTAGACAAAACTCTCCACATCCAAATATTTTCAACAAATATAACTCTAAATAATCCTAATGAATATTTTTAAAAATGAGATCGATAATTCAAAGGGCACAATAAACACACGAGCCAGAAGAAATAGAGTAATAAAATAGCAACACAAAAATATCTCAAAATGGCAAGAACATGGGGGAAAATATATATCTGTTGGCCGGTTGTCAGTCAAGAACACAAGTGAAACATTTGAAAGACAAGATTGTTATATCTGAATTTTGAGCTAACTAAACAACACGTAGTCAACCTGAAATTTGACGTACGAAGAGGAGAGACAAAAGAGGCATAAACGAGAAAAAAGAGCGAAAAAACTCAAAAAGATATCAAATAAAAGCTTTCATATTCAAGACAAAGGTGGACATGGATCACAAACTTAGTTGGTCCTAAAAAAGATGTCAAAATTGTCAAATTGAAGTTCAGAAGAATGGCTGACAATGCGAAGCTGGAAATTTATCTAACAATAATCATTCTCCTAAAGTGTTTTTATTGTTATCATACCAAATCATTCTCAAATAATAGAACCATATAAAAGGAAAGAAATCACAAATAATCTAGTACTTGGTATGTTGCAAGGACCCAAACTAATGTTATTTAAATGCATCACAAGTGGAGTTTCAAATTTTTTTAACGGGTGCAAAATGAAATTTTGGAGCACTCCACCGAATTATTATATTTGAAAGTATTTGGGTTGGCATCTGCCCCCCATATCTAGATAGACATCTCCCACTATGTAGTGCCACTATACCTCTTGCTGGGTTGATGAAATTAGATCCTAGATAAAGTTATGTCTTTTATTTTTCTTCCCACTTTTTTGATACAAAAGGTTACTCCAAAAATTCTCCTCAACCACTTTAAATTAAAGGGTAATGGAGGATATGAATTTCCATATAAGGAAGGGAAAGACCAAATGACTTTCGGTCCACGTAGGATTTGCCCCAAAGAGCAAAAAGATGACTACAAAATTCTTCAATAGTTGTTTGACACTTGTTGAATGTATGGTTAGTCATGGTGTAGTTTAATGATAAATTTTATTTGTTACGGTTGGCATTTGATATGACTAGGTGTTACCTTGAGAACGTAATTGAGGGTGATTGAAATATGGAATTTGGATAATTAAGTCAACAATTTTCAATCATCAAATGATTATAAACAAGTAAGAGATCCAAGTTATAATATTTAAGTTTGTTGTTTTCATCTCCTAATAGACATACAGAAACAAAGATGGACATGAAAAAGCTAGGTTAGCTAATCTCATTTACTCTAAAGTGAAACTTATATACCAAATCATACATACTATCATCATTTTTATGAAGGTGGAAAGAGAAACTCTTAAACATGCTTCCTACAAATAGAGTACCTTGATGCAATCTCTTTAGACTTATCCCCAAATATACAAGATGATTAAAGTGTGTTGAAGGCCACTAAATAATGACTAGGTGAAATGTAATACATATTATACATCTAAAGAAAATTCTTTTTTATATGACAAGGGAAACCGTTGCCGCTATCCTTTGGTTGCGCATAAAGTACAACCCCCACTTCTATACAATAACTCGCATCTAGAGAAAATTCTAAGATCATGGGAATTTGGTATGAGGGATATGAATGACAATCTCTTTACTAATAAGACAATCAAAATTAGCATTTTATAATGCACAACACTCAAATAAAAGTTATGACAATACTAAGACAATAAGATGCATAGATAAAAACTAACTGTCACGACCCAAATCGAGCCACGAGTGGCACCCACACTTACCCTCCTATGTGAGCGAACCAACCAATACAAAACCCAACATTTCAATATAATATCAACAGAAAGTAATGCGGAAGACTTAAATCTCATTAATGAACATCGATCAAATAACTTCTAAGACTCAATACTTATTATTATTCCCAAAATCTGGAAGTCATCATCACAAGAACATCTATCCTCAAATTACCAAATCTAAGAGTATCTAGGAAGCTAAAATAAATAAAAGCTAGTCCATGCTGGAACTTCAAGGCATCAAGACATGAAGAAGAAGATCCAGTCCAAGCTAGAAGCATTAGCTCACCCTGAAATCCGGTGTAATGAAGACTGACTAGAGTTGCGGTTGAGTTGAAGACGACGGTACGTTTGCTGCACTCCACAAATAACAAAGAAAGAAACATACAAGTAGGGGTCAGTACAAAACACAAGTACTGAGTAGGTATCATCGGCAAACTCAAAATAGAAAACAGTATATATCAGATAATATCATAAATCAACTACAATACTCAACGTGTAGCAGCAACAAGTACTATAATCATTAATAAGTACGCCAAGTACACCCATGAGGACTCAAGCCTCAATACCATACTCATTTGGGAAATAGGTTCATTAAATTGAGTATATTAACATATTTCAAGATTCATTCTTTTTACTATCCTGGTGTCGGAACGTGACACTCCGATCCTCATTATACTATCCTGGTGTCGGAACGTGACACTCCGATCCATATTCTATCCTGGTGCCGGAACGTGACACCCGATCCATATACTATCCTGGTGTCGGAACGTGACATTCCGATCCATATTCTATCCTGGTGCCGAAACGTGACACCCGATCCATATGCTATCCTGGTGTCGGAACGTGACACTCCGATCCATATTCTATCCTGGTGCCGGAACGTGACACCCGATCCATATACTATCCTGGTGTCGGAACGTGACACTCCGATCCATATTCTATCCTGGTGCCGGAACGTGACACCCGATCCTCTAATCTCATTACCTTAGCTAATCAAGCCTTCTTTTATACTAAGACATCATCAATCTCATTACTTTAGTTCATCAAGCCTTCTTTTATACTAAGGCATCATCATTAACAAAGTAAATTTAGGATTCAAGATTCAATAGCCTCATCATGCTAATTCATCACAATTAGATAATCATATCATGCAAGCACACAATTAAGCATATAGAAGACTTTATAATGCTACCCAACACATATTATTCGCTATTAAGAGTTTACGAATAGCATAAACCATAACCTACCTCCACCGAAGAATTGTGATCAAGCAAGCTAATCCTCAAAATCTTTGCTTTCTTCTTCGTTTCTCCTCTCTCTCGATCGTTCTTCTCCCTCTCTCTGTTCTTTCTATTTTTCTTCTTCAAACCCTCTTTCTTTTACCCTAATTAGCATATAATTAAGTATAAAAGATGATAGAATAACCCACTAATTAATTCAAGGTTATCTCTTTTAACCCCCAAGTAATTAAATTATTAACATTAACCCACTAAATTTATAATTATAAGCAGGAATAGTCCAAAATGCCCCTTAAAATATTTAACAGAAATCCGACCCAGTCAGGGTTTACGCAGCCTGTGACGGCCCGTCGTGCCTGCGACGGTCCGTCCTGCTGCTTCCGTCACAGAGTTCAGAGACTTAATTTCTGTGGAAGATGTGTGACGGTTCGTCGTGCCCACGACGGTCCGTCCTGCCATTCCGTTACGAAGTTCAGAGAGTCGATTTCAGTACCCAATTTTCAGAATTCTAAGTGTTTTGGAACGAGACCCCCTCGACGGTCCGTCGTGCCCATGACGGTATGTCGTGGCATCCGCCGACTCAGCCAGTTTTTCCAGAAATAAAATCTGCTGCTCAAAACGACTAAACAAGTCGTTATAATAGATACCAATTTACCCATCGTTCGTCCTCGAACGATCACAAGAAGAAAAATAAGGGCGAAAAGGAGTACCTGAATCTGTAAACAGGTGTGGGTATCTTTCTTGCATATAAGCCTCCTTCTCCCAAGTGGACTTTTCAACCGGTCGATTCTTCCATTGAACCTTGATGGATGCAATCTCCCTTGACCTCAGCTCGCGGACTTCTCTATCTAAAATAGCAACAGGCTCCTCCTCATAAGACAAATTCTCATCAAGCAGAACTGAATCCCAACGAATGATGTAGTTTCCATCCCCATGGTATCTTTTCAACATAGACACATGAAATACCGGATGCACTCCTGACAGCCCTGGAGGCAAGGCTAATTCATAAGCCACCTCCCCTACTCACTTAAGTACTTCAAATGGTCCAATATACCTTGGGCTTAGCTTACCTCGCTTACCAAACCACATCACCCCTTTCATGGGTGAAACCTTCAGTAAGACTTGTTCACCCTCCATAAACTCCAAGTCTCTAACCTTTCGATCTGCATATTCCTTCTTCCTACTTTGAGACGCTAAAAGCTTTTCTTGAATGCATTTCACTTTATCTAACGATTCCCTCAGAAGGTCAGTACCCCAAGGTCTAACCTCAAATGCATCAAACCAACCAATGGGAGATCTACATCTCCTTCCATACAGTGCCTCAAATGGGTCCATACCAATACTTGAGTGATAGCTATTGTTGTAGGAGAACTCTGCTAAGGGTAAGAAGCAATCCCAATGACCACCAAATTCTATCACACATGCACGAAGCATATCCTCCAACACTTGACTCGTTCGCTCAGACTGACCATCGGTCTGAGGATGGAACGCTTACTAAGGTCCAACCTAGTACCCAATTCCGCATGCAATGTTTTCCAAAACTTAGAAGTAAATTGCGTACCCCTATCTGATATAATGGAAAGTGGAACTCCATGCAATCGCACAACTTCCGAGATGTAAAATTTGGCTAACTTCTCTGCATTGTAAGTCACCTTGACCGGAATGAAGTGAGTAGACTTAGTTAACCTATCAACAATTACCAAAATGGAGTCATACTTACCCATTGTCTTGGGAAGACCAACCACGAAATCCATTGCAATTCTTTCCCACTTCCATTCAGGAATGGGCATTCTCTGAAGTGTTCCTCCGGGCCTCTGGTGTTCATACTTTACTTGCTGACAATTTGGGTATTTGGCAACAAACTCCACAATGTCACGCTTCATTCTACCCCACCAAAAATGTTGCTTTAGGTCACGATACATCTTGGTTGCACCAGGGTGTATAGAATACCTTGAACTATGAGCCTCTGTCACAATAGTGTTGATCAAATCATCAACGCGGGGTACACATACCCTTCCCTTGATTCTAAAAACACCTTCCTCATCGATTGTTGCTTCTTTAGCCTCTCCTCGCAACACTTTATCTCGGATCCGAATCAATTTCTCATCAGTAAACTGCTTTCCCTTAATCTTGTCAAGAAAGGAAGATCTTGCCTCCATACAAGCCAACAATCCTCCCTTCTCATTTACCTCTAACCTCATAAAGTCGTTAGCCATAGTCTGAACCTCTCTAGCCAATGGACGTCTAGAAACTTGCAAGTGAGCTAGACTTCCCATGCTTCCTGCCCTTCTACTTAAGGCGTCTGCCACAATATTAGCCTTCCCCGGATGATACAAGATAGTGATATCGTAGTCCTTCAATAGTTCAATCCATCTCCTCTGTCTCAAGTTCAAATCCTTCTGAGTAAAAACATACTGTAGGCTACGATGATCCGTATAGACTTCGCACTTAACCCCATATAGATAATGTCTCCATTGCTTTAATGCAAATACTACCGCATCCAATTCCAAATCATGGGTCGGATAGTTACGTTCATGCACTTTTAATTGCCTCGAAGCATAAGCAATCACATTCTTCTCTTGCATTAGCACTGCACCCAAACCCGAATAGGATGCATCGCAATAAACAATAAAATTCTTACCTTCCACTGGCAGGGTAAGAATTGGTGCAGTAGTCAACAGGGTCTTGAGCTTCTGAAAGCTTTCTTCACACTCATCCGACCAAACAAATGGGACACTCTGCTTAGTCAAATTTGTCAATTGGGCATCAATAGAGGAAAATCCCTTGACAAATCGACGGTAGTAGCTAGCTAAACCAACAAAGCTTCTTATCTCTGTAACATTAGTAGGTCTCTCCCAATTCTTCACTGCTTCAATCTTAGATGGATCCACCATCACTCCATCCTTAGACACCACGTGCCCCAAGAAGGACACTGAATCTAGCCAAAACTCACACTTGGAGAATTTGGCATAAAGCTTTTTCTCCCTCAACATTTCCAATACAATTCTCAGGTGCTCCTCATGTTCTTTCTTGCTCTTTGAGTATACCAGTATATCATCAATGAATACAATGACAAAGAGATCCAGATATGGCTTAAAAATTCCATTCATCAGGCTCATGAAAGCAGCAGGGGCATTTGTAAGCCCAAAAGACATTACTAAGAACTCATAATGCCCATACCTGGTCCGAAAAGCAGTCTTGGGCACATCCGTTGCCCGTATTTTCAATTGATGGTAACCGGATCTCAAGTCGATTTTTGAGAAGGTACAAGCACCTTGTAACTAATCGAACAAATCATCAATGCGAGAAAGAGGATACTTGTTCTTAACAGTTACCTTATTCAGTTGTCTGTAGTCTATGCACATCCGAAAACTCCCATCCTTCTTCTTCACAAACAAAATAGGAGCACCCCAAGGAGATGCACTTGGTCTAATCAAGCCTTTGCTCAACAACTCTTGAAGTTGGGCCTTTAACTCTCTTAACTCAGCGGGAGCCATTCTATAAGGGGGTATAGAAATGGGGCGAGTACCCGGTTCCAGATCAATGCCAAAGTCAATATCCCTATCTGGTGGCATACCAGGAAGGTCTGCAGGGAACACATCCAGAAACTCACGGACTATCGAAACCGACTCAATTGAAGGTACTTGGGTAGTGTCATCCCTGAGATGTGCCAAGAAAGCTAAACACCCTTTACTAACCATTCTCTTAGCACGAAGAAAGGAGATGATACGAACCGGAGTGGAAGTGTAGTCACCCTCCCACACTAATGGATCTGTCCCAGGCTTGGCCAACGTCACAGTTTTAGCATTACAATCTAAGATCGCAAAATTCGGAGAAAGCCAAGTCATACCCAGAATTACATCAAAATCAACCATTTTTAAGATAACCAAGTCTACATGAGTATTGCTCCCTACAAAAGCCACAGGACAAGACCTATACACCTTTTCGACTATCACAGACTCACTCACCGGAGTAGAAACACGAATAGGCATGTCAAGCAATTCACAATGTAAATTAAGACCAGTAGCAAATGCGGAAGATACATAAGAAAATGTGGATCCAGGATCAAATAATACAGAAGCCATGCAATCGCAAACCAAAAGATTACATGTGATAACAACATCAGATGTCTCCGCTTCAGACCGCCCGGGGAAAGCATAACAATGGTCCCTATCGCCTGTCTGCCCATTGCCCCTACCATGTTGTGCTGTAGTGGCTCCAGTTTGCCCATCACTCCGGCCGTTTTGGTGACCACCATTACCTCGACCACCACGTCCTCCAGAATGACGGCCTCTTACATGACCACCTCTACCTCTAACCATTAGAGGTCTGTAACTCTGTTTTGGACAATACCTCTTAATGTGTCCAGTCTCCCCACATCCATAACACTCTCTGGATTCAAGCATCGGCCTCTGTGAGAATGACGAAGTCTGGGGATAACCACCAAACTCAGAGAAATGTCGACCGGTCTGCGGTGGACCCCCAACTACAGTCTGCAGTTAAGACTGAATAGGTCGGGTTGGGTAACCTCCTGAACCCTGCCCTCTGGAGTAAGAACCATTAAACTCACCTCCCTTACGAAACCTTTTTGATGTCGATGCCATGGTGAAGTCATCTGGCTTTACTCCTTCCACCTCTATCACGAAGTCTACCACTTTCTGAAAGGATTTCGCTGTAGCCGCTACCTGTAAGGCTGAAATCCGCAACTCTGACCTCAACCCCTTCACAAAACGGCGAATCCGCTCTTGTGGACTGAAACAAAGCTGGGTGGCATATCTTGATAGTGCACGAAACTTAGCCTCATAAGCAGTAACCGACATCCTGCCTTGCTCTAGGCTTAGAAACTCATCTCTCCTCCTATCCCTCAAAGTACGGGGTATATACTTCTCCATAAACAAGCTAGAGAATGATGCCCAAGTCATAGGTGGTGCCTCTGTTGATTGACACTCAACATGTGACCGCCACTACATTTTGGCGTTCCCTTGAAACTGATAGGTCACAAACTCAACACCAAATCGTTCTACTATACCCATCTTGTGTAGTAGCTCATGACAGTCAACCAGAAAATCATAGGCATCCTCAGATTCAGCACCCTTGAAGACTGGAGGTTTCAATTTCAAGAACTTACTGAAAAGTTCATGCTGATCACTTGTCATTATAGGCCCTGTAGTCAGACGAGGAAACGTGCCTATTTCCAATGAGGCATCCATGCGGGGAGCCACAATAGCTGCATGTTGTACCTCCGGAACCTGAGGTGCTGGTGCAGAAAACACTGGAGGTGTCTGGCCCTGATCAGATAACCCGCTAAGATAAGCAAGAACCTGATTGATCATCTCTGGGGTAGGTTGGGGTGGCATTCCCTCATTCTGCACTTGTTCATTCTCCCCTTCCTCACCCTCTCTTACCACTTCCTCAGTTGGTGGAGGAGTCACCGCCCTAGTACCAGGTGGGCTAGGTGCTTGGTCTCTTCCTCTAGAGGACGTCCTCCCACGAACCCTTCCACGGCCTCTTGCCACTACTCCTCTTCGAGCTACGGCCCCAGTGGCTGGCTCAGACGCTTCTTGTCTTGCCGGTGTCGGTGTTGGCGCAGTTGTTGCTCTAGTTCTAACCATCTGCGAAATAGAATGAACCAATTGGATCCAAGTAATAGCACGAAAGAAAGAAAGAAAGAATGGAATTTTCCTAAAGTCCTATAGCCTCTCAAAGAAAAATAAAGGCGTCCCCCTACCGTTCCTTAAGACTCTACTAGACTCGTTCTTGTGTGATGAGACCAACGAACCTAATGCTCTGATACCAAGTTTGTCACGACCCAAATCGAGCCGCGAGTGGCACCCACACTTACCCTCCTATGTGAGCGAACCAACTAATACAAAACCCAACATTTCAATATAATATCAACAGAAAGTAATGCGGATGACTTAAATCTCATTAATGAACATCGATTAAATAACTTCTAAGACTCAATACTTATTATTATTCCCAAAATCTGGAAGTCATCATCACAAGAACATCTATCCTCAAATTACTAAATCTAAGAGTATCTAGGAAGCTAAAATAAATAAAATCTAGTCCATGCCGGAACTTCAAGGCATCAAGACATGAAGAAGAAGATCCAGTCCAAGCCAGAAGCATTAGCTCACCCTGAAATCCGGTGTAATGAAGACTGGCTAGAGTTGCGGTTGAGTTGAAGACGACGGTACGTTTGCTGCACTCCACAAATAACAAAGAAAGAAACATACAAGTAGGGGTCAGTACAAAACACAAGTACTGAGTAGGTATCATCGGCCAACTCAAAATAGAAAACAGTATATATCAGATAATATCATAAATCAACTACAATACTCAACGTGTAGCAGCAACAAGTACTATAATCATTAATAAGTACGCCAAGTACACCCATGAGGACTCAAGCCTCAGTACCATACTCATTTGGGAAATAGGTTCATTAAATTGAGTATATTAAGATATTTCAAGATTCATTCTTTTTACTATCCTGGTGTAGGAACGTGACACTCCGATCCTCATCATACTATCCTGGTGTCGAAACGTGACACTCCGATCCATATTCTATCCTGGTGCCGGAACGTGACACCCGATCCATATACTATCCTGGTGTCGGAACGTGACACTCCGATCCATATTCTATCCTGGTGCCGGAACGTGACACCCGATCCATATACTATCCTGGTGCTCGGAACGTGACACTCTGATCTATATTCTATCCTGGTGCCGGAACGTGACACCCGCTCCATATTCTATCCTGGTGTCGGAACGTGACACTCCGATCCATATTCTATCCTGGTGCCGAAACGTGACACCCGATCCTCTAATCTCATTACTTTAGCTAATCAAGCCTTCTTTTATACAAAGGCATCATCAATCTCATTACATTAGTTTATCAAGCCTTCTTTTATACTAAGGCATCATCATTAACAAAGTAAATTAAGGATTCAAGATTCAATAGCCTCATCATGCTAATTCATCACAATTAGATAATCATATCATGCAAGCACACAATTAAGCATATAGAAGACTTTATAATACTACCCAACACATATCATTCGCTATTAAGAGTTTACTACGAATAGCATAAACCATAACCTACCTCCACCGAAAAATTGTGATCAAGCAAGCTAATCCTCAAAATCTTTGCTTTCTTCTTCGTTTCTCCTCTCTCTCGATCGTTCTTCTCCCTCTCTCTGTTCTTTCTATTTTTCTTCTTCAAACCCTCTTTCTTTTACCCTAATTAGCATATAATTAAGTATAAAAGATGATAGAATAACCCACTAATTAATTCAAGGTTATCTCTTTTAACCCCCAAGTAATTAAATTATTAACATTAACCCACTAAATTTATAATTATAAGCAGGAATGTCCAAAACGCCCCTTAAAATATTTAACAGAAATCCGACCCAGTCAGGGTTTACGCAGCCTGTGATGGCCCGTCGTGCCTGCGACGGTCCGTCCTGCTGCTTCCGTCACAGAGTTCAGAGACTTAATTTCTGTGAAAGATGTGTGATGGTTCGTCGTGCCCACGACGGTCCGTCCTGCCATTCCGTTACGAAGTTCAGAGAGTCGATTTCAGTACCCAATTTTCAGAATTCTAAGTGTTTTGGAACGAGACCCCCTCGACGGTCCGTCGTGCCCATGACGGTCCGTCGTGACATCCGTCGACTCAGCCAGTTTTTCCAGAAATAAAATCTGCTGCTCAAAACGACTAAACAGGTCGTTACACTAACATCAATAGGTGATAATTGAGATTGACTCCTTATAATTATGAAATTATATTCTTGAAACTCGAAAGGTCTCATGGTTGATAATTGAAGTGGTGGAAGAGATAAAGGATGAGGATGAGTAGCAGTTAAATTCGAATAACTCATATTATAAAGGATGACATCCGACATGCTAATCATCTCGAAATTAAAACTCTAGATAAAGGAGAAGTAAATACTAGAAAAAAGGAGTATAAGAAAGGAGACTAATTAATATTGATAAGCTAAATTGGCCTTTCCTAATTATCAGATCCTGCAAGAGATGAAAAGTTGGAGTGAAGAAATAGAGGGAATTCAATACTTGTCATGAACAAATCTCCTCATGAGAGGAGAACATATGATAAACAAAACTTTTAGCTCATCTAGTTTCTTTTATTTCACGTAGACACTCATAGAAGGAAAAATCATCTAGTTTCTTTTATTGTACGTAAACATTCATGGAAGACAAAATCATCTAGTTTCTTTTATTGCGCGTAGACATTCATGGAAGATAAAAAACAACACAAATTTGTATAAACAAAGAATGGTACATATACAAATTTGACATAATCTTTCTTGGATTAGCTTAGTAAAAAACCTCTACATTGAACTAGTTCAATAGATATGGATCATACAAATGATGCATCCAACCACATAAGAATACAACCACACAAGAACTCAAGAACCAAAATAAAGACACCAATATAACAGAAAATACATAATAACAAGCAAAGAGAAATAAGTAACAGATACAAGAAGCAAATAAGTGTACATAATAAAAAGCAAAGAGAAATAAGTAGCAGCTACAAGAACCAAATAAGCGTACATAATAACAAGCAAAGAGAAATAAGTAGCAGCTACAAGAACCAAATAAGCGATGCAATATACAGATAAAATCCAAGCCCTAATTTCAATTTTAGACTATTAGGATTGGTGAATGTGGTATTGTATTTTCACCTTAGGATGCTATTTCTATTGTACAAGGATCGATCTTTGTAAGTGCAAAATTAAAAGAAAGGAAAACATTATTCTCATTATGGGAGACACTTTTTAAACAAAAACAAGATACAACTCACTTACAAGGCATCACTGAGAGAAAAAGATAGGAAACAAACCAGAGCTAAAGACACGAAAAAATGTGAATAAAGAAATTAATTGCTAACCAAAAAATAAAAATAGGAGGCTGAATTAGCTACAAAATGAAAATCTCAAGTGGAACGTCTAGACAAAACTCTCCATATCCCAAATATTTTCAGCATATCCAACTCTAAAACATCCTAAAGAAAATCTTGAAAATGAGATCGAGAATCAAAATGATGCAATAAATACATGAATCAGTAGAATGGACAAATAGAAGTGCAACAACAAAATACCCCCAAAGGTTAAGATATGAAAAGTTAGAGTGAAAATTGGAGAAGTTCAATACTTCTTATGCACAAATCCTCTAATGGGAGAAGAATACGGTTACTTTTAATTAATCTAGTTTCTTTATTGCAAGTAAACATTCACGGAAGACAAAATAACAACACAAATTTGTATTCATATAAAATAGTATATATGACGTAATCTTTCTTGAATTGGCTTAGACAAAAACCTCTTATTTTAGCTGGTTCAATAGATTTAAATCTAAACACATGAAACAGAATACACAAACAAATAGCACTACAATAACAAAATACCTCAAAAGGTTAAGGAAAAGGTCAAAAGATGTGTTTGCCTCTAAGCCTTGCGGGATGGGCCCACGAGGATAGCAGGCCAAATGAGATTGGGCCAAAAAGCCTTATTCCTAAATAGGCCAAAAAAATAGGGCAAATCCTACTTAATTCAAGGGTTGGACTGGACCGACTTAATAGGCCACACTTATTTAACAACTCTAGGTACTGTAGGCAATTGAGGAGGAACTCCGCAAAGAAGAAGAGCATTATCATCTTGATATATCCATTGTCTCTTCAGCTAGAAAACAAGTTAGCAATTAGTAAAAGTATATAAAGAGGACATGAAAGGAAAATGTCACTTACATGGAGCTGCAAGCTCAAATACTAGGCACCTCTATCAACACCACCAAAGTAACCACTACATATACCACATTGTTATCCTACAAAAAAAAAGGTCAGCAAACAAACCGAGAAGGGAATGGTAGCTGGAATTAATAGAAACACATCTCTATGAACATAGAAAAATGGCAAGGATGATTGTCCAAATGAAGTTGTTGATAACCTATATCATAGGGAAAACAAAAGTGAAGTTGAGGAAAGATACCTACGAAGACATTGAGGAGAAAATAAAGGAGCACAATTAGGAAATTTAATGCTTAAGGGCTGATAATAAAGGCGGGCAAGTTCATCCACGAACCGAGTCAATTTCTTTTCTTTTTTTTTGTTTTGGGTCGGACAACCTCTTTTGCATAGGTTTTTGAAATTCAATAAAAGGAGCACTTAGCTCCGCTATTAGTTTAAGAAGGGGTATATAACTATTGTCAGTCAAGAATAAATGAAATACTGATAATCCAGATTGTTATATCTGAATTCTTAGCCAACTGAGCAAAATGAAGTCAGCCAAGAAAGACATATAAAGACAAGAGACATGATAGGCATAAATAAGAAAAAAGAAAGCAAAGACTCAATAAGAAATCAAAATCAAAGTTTTAAAGTTCAGTAAAGAGGACATGGATCACAAATTTTGTTGACCATAAAAAGAATATAAAATTGCTAAATTCAAGCTCAAAAGAATGACAGACAAAGTGAAACTTGAAAGTTCTACACTTTTCATTTTAATTTGAGAAGACATTTACTTTATTCTTTGCTTTTTTCGTTATTCTATTTAATATTTTATGCAAGTTATTTAGCATAATAAATAGTTAGTGGGTTCCCCACTGATCTTTTATTTATAAAATATCAAGTATAATCTTTTATTTTTTATTTGTTTTTTCCCTATTATATCATTTTACATTGATTTAATCTTGATAATCGTAAGAACCTTTAAAGGAATGATTGTTGTTAGATAAATTTGATACAAAGTTTTCCTTAAGTATTGTTTTTTTTTAGAAAATAGAAGCATTTTTTCTTAACTGATGAAATAAAATGGTGTTGAATAAGAATGGAAAGAATGAAAAAGACATATAACTGTGAAAGTAATAAATATATTATTTTATAAATACAAGGGCAGTGGACTCTTGATCCACTAACTATTTTATTATGTTAAATAAAGTATTTTGATAAATATACATAGAAAAATGGAAAAATCTAAGCGGAAAGTAAATGTCCTCTCAAATTAAAATAGACAAATGTAGAAATTTTGAGTTTCGCTTTGTCCGTCATTCTACTGAGCTTCAATTTGAAAACCCTGACATCCTTTTTACGGCCAACTAAGTTTGTGATTCATATTCACCTCGTTGTATCTTGAATTTGATAGCTCTGATTTTTATATCTTATTAAATTTTTCCATTTTTTTTGTTAATGCCTATCTTGTCTCTCATCTTTATATGTTTATTTCTAGGTTGACTGCGTTTTGTTCGATTAGCTTAGAATCTAGATATTACAATTTTGATTATCAATTATTTCACTTATATTTTTGATTGTCATTAAGTATATATTTTCCCTTTTTTTAAAACTAACGAAGCTAAGTGCTCCTTTTCATCAATTTTAAATGTTTGTACAAAAGATAATCGTCCAACCCCAAACAAACAAACTAAAAAGAAATTGACCCGGTCCGTAAATAAACATACATGCCTTTATTATCACACCCTAAGAATTAGAATTTCCTAATTGAGCTCCTTCATTTTCTCCACAATATCGTCACATGGATCTCTCTTCAACTCCACTTTAATTTTCCTTCTAATGTGAGTTATCAACACCTATATTTGGATTGTCATCTTTACCATCTTTCTAAGTTCGCAGAGGTGCGTCTCAATTGATTTCAGCTACCATTTCCTTCACAATTTGTTCGCTAACTTTTTTGTAGGGATATATCATGGTGGATGCAGTAGTTACTTTGGTGGTTTCATTAGAGGAGCCTCTTTTGTCCTCTTTATATCCTTTTACTGTCACGCCCCGAGCTACCCTCGAGATGTGGAGACGGAACCTAGGACCACAAGTGATCCCAAGCTAATTCTGCTGGCATGATCATGAGCATACTAAAGATAATAAACTGATGCGGAAGCTAAATCATAATTAAATATGAAAAGATGGGGAATACCCATATTCTATAACTGAGATATTTGAAAACAATGAGTTTAATACAAAGGAAATATCAACTCAATAATAAGTTGAATCTAACTATGTCTGAAATAAGCCTCTAAACTGGACTAGAAATATTGGACAAGCCTCCAGCTAAATCTAGAAAAAATTGAAACTAAATGACTAAACATTGAAATGACACTCATCACTGTTGTCCTCGGAGAATGAGGACTCACCACTGAATCTGCTGAACTGGAGATCGAAAGTCGATCTATGCATGATCTAGATGCTGAGAACTTGAACCTACATCATGAGAAGATATAGCGCACGTATGCGTCAGTACTTGAAAAGTAAGAGTATGTAGGATAGAGTAAAACTGAAATAAAATATAACTGAACAAGCATAAAAGCAAGTATAATAATCTGACATGATGAACTGAATTCTGAGCTGATGAATGAAATGACCAATTTATAACATGTTGAAATTGAATACTGAATATACTGATTAATGGTCAATGCAGAGAGTATGACTGATCTGTGGGAGATACTAATAACCGATAATAAAACTACATGAGCTAAATGTGGAGTCCGATGTATGCGCCCCATCAAGAGGACCCAATATACCCTGCCAAAGGTATAAAGGCATACTGACGTGATCACTAAACTGATTGCCCACAGAGGGGACTTACAACCTACTTGGCTAGTAGTTCTGAGACTATTGGGTACGCTAAACCCTAGTCCAACTCGGTATTATGCTACTCTCATGAATTCTTGTAAATTTACTGATTATGTCTGAGTTTTACTGGATAGCTCGACTGAACATGCAAACTGAGAATACAACAATTAATTTGGTAATTATGCATTTATAACTGAGGCATATATATCTGAAGTGCCTGAAATATCTGACCTAGCATGTGTAATTCAAGAACTAAAGAAATACACAGCTAGGGTTCTGAAATTCATGCGACAATCTGAGTAATAGCATGATAATCTGATTTTTGGAACATATATTTAATAAATTCATGAAGTTCTATCAAAGTGATATTTGATTAAATGTCATTGAATTTAAAATCGTTAAAATTTTTAGTCATATTTATATGGAGTTTCGATAAAAACCCTATTATATTTTTAGTGATATTTATTTAGCAACCTATACAATTGCCATTATTGTCACCTCGGAAAGAAGTAATATTTTAAAAATAATTTAAACACAAATTTATAAAGTATTTTTTGAAAATTTTAGATGTTGCCCAATTTTCAAGTTAATAGGATCCATAATTCATGGATAGCTAGTGAAAGTCTTCACTTTGCTTTTATTTTAATTTAAATTAATTGCTTATATCCTAGCTATATTGATGAAAATATGATTATAATTGCATAGAATTGTTTATTTCTTTATTATTATTTTTAAAGAAATGGATTTAAATTTTCGAATGTTTTAAAAATTAAAAAGAATAATATTTATTTTGTAAATTTGTTTTTAAAGTATGTATCTTTTTGTAAATATTTCTCTTTCTTTGAATCTTTTAAAATTTGCCAAAATAAAATGTTTCTCAATAACTTCATATAATTTTTAGAATTCAAAATGAATTCTTACACATTTCAAACAAATTAACAAACAACGTAAAAAAAGAACACATAAGAAAACCTATGTTATCCACATAATACTTTTGTAAATTTAATTAGAACCGCTCTCAACTCTTATTGATATAAAAATAAATTTCATCTCTTTTCATATATTACAAAGAAAGAAAGTTTATGCAAATTATATATATTATAAGATTCATAAATTAATACTTACTGATATATATAGCTGCGCGTTGAACGGATGTTTTAAAATAATAGTTTTTAAATTAAAAATAACAAATATAAATTATTATTAAGTAACAAAGTGCATGTAGTCATATGTAATGACTTAATTTTTTGTATACATTTAACAAATGTTAACCCTGATTTATGTGCAATGAGTTTATGTTCTTTAAAGACATTAAACATTATTCTAACAATTTCTCCTTTTTCTAGTATACTGAAGACTAATATCATATGTAGCATATATTCAATTGATCAAAATAATTAAATTATAAATTGATAGATCAATCTAAAATAAAATATTAAAAATTATCTCTGTTTTTAGCTAAAATCTATAAATAATTTACAAAGTATGTTGCAATCGTTATAGTACATTCCTTTTTTATTTCATCTTGCAAAATAAAATGATTTTCATTTAATTTAATACAATCTCATAAACTGTACAAAATGCTAAATACATGCATTTAGTTAATTTTTTTATTTCTTAATATTTTTTAATTAATAATTTTTTAGAAAGTCTGCAAATTCCTATTCCTAATATAATAAGAAGCTACAACAACAAAATGTCCCAAGAACAAACCCAGTCAATGTCACTTTTTAATTTCTATTTTTAATTCAGTCCTCCAATGGGTTCACTTCAGTTGACGCCAATTTTAAGTTTTATGTATTTTTTTTATTCACTTTTAATTATTGTGATTTTCTTTTTTAATTCAATTTCAATTAACATTTTATGATGTATTTTTTTTACCCATTTAATATGAAAAAAATTGCAATCCATAGTATTTTTCATGTAGGTTTTGAATATCTAAATTTTTTGTTCAAAATATCAAATAATATGACAAAGTAGTAATTGATACAATTACCGACTTCAATTAGTACATCCGATCCTAAATTCTTCAGATATCAATCTTGTAAATGTCAATCTTTATTTGATAACAAAAAATAGTTGTCTCTCCAAATTCTACTGTTTCTCGTGAGACTAAACAAGTAACATATATTTTTTGAAAATGACCTAAAAATTACTAAAAATTGTCTCTCCTGGTTCTACTGTTTCTCAGAAAATGAGACTAACAAGTAACACATATTTATTGAAAATGACGTAATAATTACTAAAAATCACAAAAATTTAGTTGTCTCTCCTAATTCTACTGTTTCTCATAAAATGAGACTAAATAAGTAACATATATTTTTTGAAAATGACTTAAATTACTAAAAATCACAAATATTATCAATTTAAATTATTTAGAAGACACATAAAAAATGATTGAACTCTTGAACACAGAAAGTAACATATGTTGTTAAAAACTCAAATAAAATGTACTATAAATTAAAATAATTGATATATTAAAATATCCACATGACAACAAAAAAAAAATAATGTTTTTGTTGCTTCTATCACATAAATTAGGATTGAGATGGTTTTAAAATTTTAATCTTGGTTATACATTATAAAATAATCGAATAATTGAAATGCTATAGTTTTCTAAAAATAACCGACTGAACCGTCCTACCCAATGTTGCCTCTGCTCTGTTTATTTTACTTCAAGTTAAAAAGATTTGTTTCATCTCTACCCTCAATTTTATCGCTGCCTTTATTTTCTATTTAGCAATAGTATAACTTTTATTCATGTTGGACCCGGGCAACGCCCAGGCTTTGTTTACTAGTTATTGATAACATATAACTATTCCTTTTTGTTTTTGGCAATTTAATGTGAAAGATTTTTGGAAATTTTTTCAAAATGTCAATATTTTGACATTTAATAGGACTCATTGTCAATACTTTCATTATTTGGTAAAAATATCAAATTTTTAGTTTATTATGTATCTCTTTTATTTATTTTTATTTGTTTTAATTAATAGAATTAAATGCTAAAAAATAAAACGGAGAAATTAAAGGGAGAAAAAAAATACTAAAACTGAATGATTGATTAAAACTCTCACCAGTTACAAAAATTCAAAAATAAAAAAAAAATGTAGTTTTGTCCATAACATGATACAAGGACTATCACGAATACATACATTTGTTACTTGGATACAATTTTGTTCATAACATGATGTAAGCACTATTGTGAATACATACATTTGTTGCTTGGATACAAAAAACTGTGATCTTTGCATGCAAATGCAGTTCCCTGAGTAAATGATATATGTAAGAAAAATTATTCAACTTGACAAGCATAAAAATATAATAAGTATACATAATATAACTTAGAAACTACACACATAAAAACAATTTTAGATCACAATGTAATTTATAAATCAAAGTTGACATTTTCAAAATGTAATGATCTAATGAAAACACCAAACATGAGACAATGACGATAAAATAATGGAATAAAATTGAATGAATACAATGAATACAATTAATATGTATTTATACTTTAACTTTGAAAACATTCAAATAACATTAGTATTTGTTAAGAAATGTATAAATTTTATATGTATGTTTACTTTATTGATACAAACACGACTCTCAT
Organism: Solanum neorickii; assembly: GCA_027704865.1. NCBI lineage: Eukaryota > Viridiplantae > Streptophyta > Magnoliopsida > Solanales > Solanaceae > Solanum > Solanum neorickii. The sequence continues at coordinate 6,291,295 of JAKWJC010000363.1, read as the reverse complement.
AAAGCATAATGAATACAAACATAGCGAAAATCATCCAAAATGAATTCATTAATAAATATCATACAACACAAATACAACAAATACATGAAAGTTACATTGCATACAACACAAATACAACAAATACACCACAGCGAATACAAAACCATCCAAGTAGAATTCCTTAATAAATACGAAATATCATATTCATGTAAAATGTATTCTTAAATTATTGAATATCTACCAATGTAAAAAAATATAAAGGAATGATTAAAATTTTGATACATTATCAAAATTAACAATAATTGTCACCAAAATATAAGGAGGAATGATTAAAAATTTGATACATTATCAAAATTAACAATAATTGTCGCCAAAATATAAGGATAAAATAAAAGAAAGAATACAAATACAAACTAACAAAAATTACACGGTCTACATAAGACATTTGCAAATATATTCAATACACATACTAAATTGATTTTGGATAGATAAAAAAATAAAATCAATCTACATTGTTGAAACAAAAATTGTTCTTTAACTTCAACTCAATATGCAAAATACTAAACATGCAAAAATAATTAAATACCTCTTTATCAAATATTTGGTCTTCTCCGTCTTTTTCAAGTACCACATGAGTAGATGAAGATACTATTTTTTTTATCTGAAGAGGAAGAATTCGTTCTGATCGTCTCTCTTCCCTCATTTTAAAAGTGGATCCTACATTATCCGCTATTTCTTAAGTAATACATAGATTAAAGGATGAAAAATCACTAGAAATTTGACGATTAAGTTGAATAACTCTAGTAAGTCTCTTAGATTCATCCACTGAAAATTGTTATTTAGGTCTAATCGAGATTTATCCTACTTTCAACAATTATGAATGATTTAGATAAAAATAAAATTAGAAAATAAATCTAAAAAAAAAGAAGATAAAGATGAATACCTTAATTAATGGGATTTGTGTGAATTCAATTTCTAAAGATAAAAACACCAAAAATTACGACAGAGAGATATGAGAAATTTAAAAATTGAATGAGAATGTGAAAAGAAGATATGAAAGAGAGAAAAAACATTTTTTTAATATATATATATATGACCCAAATTGGAAGAGAGATACGTATGAAACACGAATAAATGGAAATTAAAGATTTATATTTTTTTAAAAATAAAAATAGTTGGGTAACATGTATGAATGGGATATACATGAGAAATCTGAATAAGTGGAGTTAAATAAAGTAATTTTTTTTTTTTTATAGAATTAGTTGGAAAACATGTAGGCAATAGGAGATAAAATAGGGGTTTAATTAGGATACACACTGTTTTTCAAAATAATGATATTTTTGATATTTTTACTAATATTTTTAAAATAATGAGCTTTTTACTAATTAAGTTATGAATTTTGACTAATTTGCTATTTTTTCCAAGTTTTTATATAGCTGTTTATCAAATTAAAATTATATTTTTTGGAGATAATTTTTAAACAAATATCCAAACTGAAAATTTGATAACTTTTTTGATGATGACATGTGACACTATTTTTGAAAATATGAATTTATAATATTCTCAATTTATTCTTTTAAACTGATTTGGAAATGTTAGCTAATAAATTCCAATTTATTTTTATTTTTGATAAATCTAATTTTAAATATTTTATTTATATTTGGTTAATAAGCTTTTAGAGCTTGTCTATAATTGGAAGTTCTAAAATTATCTGTTTAAATTCTTATTGGAATTTAAAAAATTAATTTGAGGGTAAGTATGATAATATTTAGTTTGTTAGTCAATTTTTTTATTAATAGCATATTTAAATAAAGAGTCAAGTTTTTATCTAGTTTCAATTTTAAAATAGATCATTTTTTAAAAAAATATATCACATTAATTTTAAGTAACTCATTAATAAAATATTATTTAAAAAATATATTTTCTAATTTAATTTATCTGCTACACAATTTTAGTATTGTGTTACGTCATACATTTTTTCTTCCTATAATATTATATTTTTACTTTAATATCAATAATTTAAAATTATTTGATTGTCTAAATTTATTAATAATATATAAAAAAATTTATAAAATTTCTGTCATCTTTTGCATGTATTTTATTTTCTTTTGTGATACTCTAATTAGTCTTTAATTTTTATTATGTCTGTTAGTCAATTTTTTATTAATAGTATATTTAAATAAAGAGTCTAAAGTTTTTATCTAGTTTCAATTTTAAAATAGATCATTTTTAAAAAAAATATATAACATTAATTTTAAGTAACTCATTAATAAAATATTATTTAAAAAATATATTTTCTAATTTAATTTATCTGCTACACAATTTTAGTATTTTGTTACGTCATACATTTTTTATTCCTATAATATTATATTTTTACTTTAATATCAATAATTTAAAATTATTTGATTGTCTAAATTTATTAATAATATATAAAATTTTTTATAAAATTTCTGTCATCTTTTGCATGTATTTTATTTTCTTTTGTGATACTCTAATTAGTTTATCATTTTTATTATGTCGTTTATAACATAAAAATATAGCCATGTTTGTGAATTGAGTTCGTATTAAGTATAAATTATCTGTTATTAAATAATTATTAATTGTACATTTTTAGCAATATTTGTAATAGATAATTAAATTGGTACTTTTTAATTTAATATCCAATTATTAGTTTTAATCTTTAATTATTAATAATATTAGAGTTTGATTATTTTCAAAAAAATTGTTGCGTAAATTCTTCCATTATTTTAATGAATAATATATAAATCTTCTAAAAAATTACATATAATGCATTTATATACTTTTTTTCAAAAATAATCTATATGGGTACATGAAATAATAGTATTCTAAAATGTTAGTGAGTAATTTTTATTAATATTTCCATTAATATTTTTAATTTATTTTTGAAAAAAATATTACGACTCCACCCATAGACCCCCGACCCCCACCCCATCCAAAAAAGAATTACCAAAATTTTAATTTTTATTGAAAAAACTATTTTAAAAAAGATTACCAAGAACCTCCTACCAACCCCCATCCCTACCTATTTTTTTTAAAAAAACTTTCTTACTATCCAACCCTATATGACTTTTATTTTTTTTGGCCTTTACCCCTTTTTAAACTTATTTTTAGATAAGTTGGATACTCAATTCATTTAAAATGAGTACTACTACTACGATGAGGTTGTAATGGATCCTTCTTTTGTTTAGTCCATTCTCTTCAAAATCATACTGGTGTTTAGACATTTATGTTGCTTCAGGGTCGCACCTCCTCTTTCTATGACTTGTTGATTTTAACGTTTTGGTACAATGACTTTCACTTGTTTGAATTTTCGCAATAGTTGATTGTTAATACTTTGGAGTGTATACGAACTAAGTAATTATTTAGTCATTTAGACTTGCTTTTGTATATTTAAACTTTTAGCTTCGTTAATTGCTTAGTTGGGTTGTAGTAATAAATCTCCCACCGAAGGTCTAGTGTGGTGTCAATCATGGCGGTTTAGGTCATGACAAAGTTGGTATCAAAGCCTTAGGTTTGTTGATCTCATTTTATCAAAATGAGTCTAGTATAGTCTTGTGGAACGGTACGGAGACCTATGTATTTTTCTTTAAGAGGCTTTAAGACTTTAGGAAATCTCTGTCTTTTTCTCCTTTTGTGCTATGACTTGATTTCAATTGGTTTCTGGTGATAAATTGGTATCTAATCTCCTTGAATTTTCTGTGTCCACATGGTTAATACACGATACAACGAAGACAGACTCGTACTCCTATCAATGAGCCAGTAGAGGAGTCCGCAACCAGAGGTCGTGGTCGAGGTAGGGGTAGGGAAAGAGGAACGTGCAGAGGCTGAGGAAGAGTGCCCCCCACTAGGGGTGGAGCCTCAGTTGAGAATGCTTCTGAGAAAGAGGCCCGTCCTGCACCATAAGAAAGGAAAACGAGAATGTGGAAATTGAAGACAATGAGGACATTGGACCAGAGGAGGATGCACAGGCTGGGAATACTAACATTCTTCCCTTAGACGCAATATTAGTTCAGCGGATCATGACCTTTATGAAGGGGTTGGTTGGTCCCGGAGTCCTTCCCACAGTGTAAGTGTCAAAATTTTCAATAAGTGAAGTATGAACATCAAAGGCCTGCAAGGTTGCTTCAAAGAATGCCAATTCTGGAATGGAAGTGGGAAAGGATAACCATGGATTTCGTGGTTGGTCTTCCAAAGACTTTGGGGGAGTTTGATAATATTTGAATAGTGTTTGATAGATTGAATAAATCAGCCCATTTTATTTCGGTAAGAATAGATTACAATGTTGAACAATTAACAAAGATTTATGTGAAAGAGATAGTGAGGTTGCATATGGTGCCCCTTTCCATCATCTCAGATCGTGGTACTCAGTTTACCTCCAAGTTTTGGAGGAAATCACATGATGAATTGGGCACACAACTCACTTTTAGTACAACCTTTCATCCATAGACATACGGGCAGATGGAGAGGACTATTCAAGTGTTAGAAGACATGTTAAGGGCATGAGTGATCGATTTTGGAGGGCATTGGGCTAAGTTCTTATCTGTGAGTTCTCACATAATAATAGTTATCACTCCAACATTAATATGACATCGTTTGAGGTATTATATGGGAGGAGACGTAGATCACCCATAGGATTGTTTGAGGCTGTAGATGTGAAACCTTGGGGGTTGATTTGGTGGAAGATTCTCAAGACAAGGTGAGAAGTATTCAAGCTAATCTTCTAGCAACCTAGAGTAGACATAATAAAATATAGGGATCACAAGGTAAGATACATGACATTTCAAACCAGTAAGAATATTCTTCTTACGATATCACCCATGAAAGAGGCGATGAGAAGAAGGGCAAGCTAAGTCTGTGATATATTGTTCCTTTTGGGGTTCTTGAATATGTAGGGCTCGTGGCCTATAGATCGACCTTACCTCCTAACCTATCAGGAATTCATATGGTATTTCATGTATCCATGTTGAAGAGATATCATGGTGACAGAGATTACAGCATTAAGTTGGACTCAATTGTGGTAGACAAGGACCTACAATATTAGGAGGAACCGATTGCAATCCTTGATCTAATATGCACAAGTTGAGGTCCGAGGAGATAAAGTTGATAAAAATTCAATGGAAGCATCTTCTAGTTGAGAAGGCTACTTGGGAAACCGAAAAGGACATGCAGACAAGTATCCTAAATTGTACGTCGATTCAAGTATTACTCATTTCCTTCTTTAGCCTGTTTTCCTATGTTTGTCACTAGAGAACGAGTGATGGGTACTGTATCTATTTTAACGAATAGGTTCCGTCATTTTAGAAAATCTAACAGGGAAAATTTTGGACCGAATTTTTTTTGTATTAACTTGAGATTTCCCGACCTAGTCTAGATTGGGATGAAATTGGAGTCTATGAGGTATAGGGAAATCTGGTAGAATTTTGGAGATCTAATTGTGTATTTAATCACATGAAGAGATACGTAAGTCGATAAGGAACTCGTACGACTTTACAGAATTAAATTTGGACGAGTAAAACTCCCAAAATTGATCTTACTGTGAAGGGGTAGTTTCTCAGTATCGTTAGTTGAAAGGGTTTGTGAAACAAAGTCTTGGAAATTTATAAAATAGATCACTGTTTCCGTGTGAGCCGCAGAGGCAGTATTTTTTCCGTCAGGGTGGGTCTGCTGCAGTAAGGTGGGTGCCACCATGTTGGGACAAACGCAACTTAAAGTCATAAATAAACCTCAAAAACGTTTTATTCTGTAATTTTCGAACTTGAGAGCTAAAGAACGAACCAATGGGTTTTCTTAATAGTTTTTACCATTCTTGAGACGAAAGGTAAGATTTCAACTCCCCAAATCCATTTTTTGATCCGTCAAACGTAATCTGATTAGTAATTATCGATGAGGAAGGGTATTGATGTGGAAATTATTGGTGAAGAAAACCCTAATATGGGTATGGGGATCATGAGTATTATCTGGGGTTGATAGAATTATTGGTAATCTGGGTAATTGCCAATAATTTTATTATTGTTATGATTCTATTGATTTCCGTATTGTTATGATTGTTTTTAGACCAAGAACAAGTGAAACGAATTCGGAAAGGAAAGAATCAAATTTTCTTAAGGCTTTCAAACTTGTTATGAGGTACGTGATGGTTGTGATTTCATGATTGTGTGATATATGTTTGTTCTTGCTTCATTGTGATACGTGTATGTATGCAAATGTTACATTATTGATCACACTTGTTGTAAATGAGATAGATGAATGATGAATTCCTTGTATCATGACTTATTTGTATGATATAAAAATATACTTATGATTGTTATTGTGGCTTCTTGAATGGATCGAGTGTTGTGTTCTAACACAATAACTTGGATCGGTTTCCACATGTCGGTATAAATATGGGATCGGTTGCAGCGTTCTGCATAAACATTTGATCGAATACCACGTTCTGATATGATTATTGTTTAGGTTTTGGTTTCATGAGAAGACCAATGATTTGTTATAATTGTGTATCTTGAGAAATGTAAACTTGCACCTTCTTCGTAAATGTTAATAATATTGTATATGTTTCATATATGTATGTGATTTTATTGTTGTAATAAGTTATATACGTTGCACTTAGTTGGATAGCTGCATGATCCTACAAGTACATTGTGGGAGTGTACTGATACTCCACTTGCTCTTTCTTTGTTTAGTACAGGGCATCTTCAGGAGGCTATTGACGTACCTCGTTTAGAAGATCATTGATTGTTGATTAATTCAAGGGTGAGCTAGTTCTTCCGGGTTGTCATGAGTTCTCCTTTCGTTTATGTCCACATTTTAGACTTAGGCTTTTCTAGTTAGTTAATTAATTCATTAGTTTGGGGTTGTATCCTTTCCTGTTTTTACTTTTGGTTCATTATTCGATGTTTTGGTGCATTGACTTTTAAGTTCTAGGTGTATTTCCACATTATTTAGTTTTTAGATCTTTCGGAAGTTTATAGAACTTCGTTATTAGCTATTTAATTTGCTTTCATAACTTAAATTCTTTAGTATTATGATTAGAGTTGGTTGGCAAATAAGTATTAATAGTCTGGGTCGTGACAATATATATATATATATATATATTGTTGCCAATTCTATAAGCTTGATCTGGATCTTAACTTGAGACAAATTTGAAATGAAGATATGAGGTAAGTCTCTACCACATTGAGTTATTTTCCAATTTCAGACTCGATTCATCAATGATTTAGATTTGATATCTCACAATTTCACCAGAATATATTAAACAAAAAATAATTTCGTTGAATGAAATATCCTTCCGGCCAACGGCTGAGACCGGTGTTACCACTTCTGTGAACTAGATCAGGACTCAAGTCTAGAAGAATCTTAAATGATGATATTAGGTAGTATTTACCACTTTGAGTAATTTTTCAATTTTAGACTCAATTCATCAAGGATTTAGATATGATATCTCACAACTTCACTTGAAGAGATTCTCCCTACCGACGGCTATCACTAGTGTTAACACTTATGTGATCTAGATCTATATCTCTACCCGAGATGAATTTGAAATGATGATATCAGGTAAGTATCGACCACTTTGAGATGTTTTCCTATTTCAGACTCAATTCGTCAAGGATCTTGATGTGATATCTCACAATTTCACTTGAATTGATTAAACTAAGGATAAGAAGCTTCCTGACGCCAACACTTGGCACGATTGTTACCACTTTCGTGAGCTAGATCTAGGTCTCAACCTGGGATGAAACTAAAATGATGATATTAGGCAAGTCTCTACCACTTTGAGCTATTTTACCATTTCAAACTCAATTCATCAAGGATTTATATATGATATCTTACAAGTTCACTTGAAGAGATTAAACCAGGGATCATTTCATCGAATGAAGTTTCCACCCCGCCAATGTCTAGCACTGGTGGTAATACTTCTGTGATCTAGATTTTGGTCCTAATCTGGGAAAATGTGAAATGATGATACTTGGTAAATCTTTACCACTTGAGTTATTTTTCAATTTCAGACTCAATTCATCAAGGATTTCGATCTAATATCTCACAAGTTGACTTGAAGATATTAAACCAAGAATAATTTTATTTGCTAAAGTCTCCTCCCCTCCAACGGCTAGCCTAGTGTTACCACTTTTTTGAGCTAGATCTGGGATCAAGTCTAGATGAATCTGAAATGGTGAGTCAGATAAGTTTCTACCACTTTGAATTATTTTCCAATTTTTGAAAATTTTTCAAGAATCTAGATCATATATCTCAAAACTTCACTCCTTTTTTTTTGTGGTGGATAATTACCATCATATTTGTGGGGAATTCAGCTTCTTTCTAACAAGGTCGCAAACTACAGGGGTTAGTAGCCAGCAATATTAGTGCTAAAGCAGCCAACTCAACTCTATGACTTCTATCATGTAGTCAAACTTTACTTGAAATAATTGTCTCATTCATAACCTATCCTTAAATGGAATTAATCCCTCAATATGAAGTAATACCACCATAAAAAGTCTTTATACTGAATCAGACTACAATTTCAAATATGTTACAATAGAAAATTGTGATTGAGTTAAATTAAGTTCGACTTATCTAAAGTTAATGAGTAATACTTTTAAATCCTTATTTAGTATCAAATGAACACCTCAAATCTCTCACCGGGTGCAAAATATTATCAACCAATCAAAAAAATTTCAAACTTAACTAGACATCGATCCAAAAAATCTTTTGTAGCCTCGCTTGTAACTAAATAGTGTGACTTGTACAAAAGATAGCGAACCTTCTAACTTTTAATTATAACTATTAGTTCAGCTCAGTTTCTTAATTCTAATGATTGGAGTACTATCTATATCAAGATTGACAATTCTCTTCCCTTTACTTGAAACTTCTTAAAATAAATTGAATTCATATGTATCAATAGAACTATAAACTATGTTAGCGAAAAAATTAACTAGAGTATTTTCTTCCATTAAGGTGGGTTGTACTCTCACTGAAATGACACTTGTGATCCTATTTATATCATTGACTTCCATTGAAACATTCCAAAGAACCTCCTAGGTTCCACTAATAATGTTAACCATAGATAGTTAATCTGGTTCCACGATAATATCGGAGAATCCTTTATCAAAACAGCGTTGAAGACCTTCACTTATTTCCTTAGCCTCAACCACTAAGTTAGCTGAATCATCAAATTTTATGAATTTAGCTCCCACTAGATTGACGTCATGATTTCTCAAATAGAACACAACATCACTTGGACCTAAACTAAAAGCTCCATCAATATTACATTTCAACCACCCTAATAGTTGACACATCATCTGAGGCCAATTATTAGGGAACCTTAAGAAGTTGAAATTTAACCTAACAAACTTATGAATGGAAGCATTGATATCTCATATAACTTTGTCACTAGAATAAGAATCACCATGTAAAATTTTATTCCTTCTCTTCCATAGAAACCAAAGAATAATATTAGGAATTGCTTGACAAATCATCTTCACTCTACAATTACTTTGAAACTCCCACCATTTGTTCATAGCTTGTTTAACTTATACCCTAGGACCTGTAATCCACAACCCTAGCATAGTTATTCCAAATAAAATTAATTATTTCTCTCGACAAAAATAAATCTTCTAATATTTCCCTCAAATAAGATCTACAATAATGACATAAATTAGAAATATTAGGATCCCACGAAGATACCATATCAGTCACAGGAACTCTTTGTTTCCATACCGTACATCCGAAAAAGGAAACTTTATAAGGAATCTCATTCACCCACGACTTCTTCAAGTCATCACTAGAATGAGATCTATTTATGAGGATGTACCAAGTAGTTTTGATAGTGAATTTCTCACTACGAGACTTAATCCACCATGGTTTATCTACTTAAACATATTTCCTGCAATAACTAATATTTAACCTAACATACTCAACAAGGTTATTAGGCTAGATGTCTTGCATAATACACAAGTCTTAACCATCCTCTTTCAAGAAAACATCTACATCTGCCAGAAAATGACAGCCAAGAAATTCATAAGTTTGGAGATATAAAGGACCAAGATTAATCCAATTATCATACCAAATGCTAACAGTACCCCTTTGATTCCCACCATATGTTCTTTTCAATAACCTCATTATTTTCTAACACATTTCCACACCTATGACCCAATAGGATTTGAATAACAAAAAGTCCTAAATATAGGGTAAACCTCTTTTTCACCAAGGTAACTCATGTCTAAGACTCGAACCTGACACTTCTAGCTAAGGATAAATAAATACTAACTTTCAATCAATCAAAATCTTTGTTGGTAGAATACAACAAATAAATCCAACATATTGTCAAATATTTAAGAGAAAGTAAATCATGTCATTATTAGTACCATAAACGTTGTGGTGGGTTGTATATGATCCATCTATCCTTAACAAAGGTCTCGAGTTTGAGCCTTGAATATGAAGAAAATTTTGTAAGAGAGTGTCTCTCTAAAGTCAAATTAATTGGGGATTCAAAATGACATATTGAAATCAAGTGAAAATAATACTAATTATAATTTATAATTTATTCCAAATTCTATTGGAACTCGTTTATCTAGAAGAATGATAATTTCTATAATATTAATAATAAGTTGTCACGTTTGATATTTCATTGAGATGTATTATTTTTTTGCCTTTCATTATGTGATTAAAATAAAGTTTAAAGAGAATATAAATATGACATCAGAATATATAAAATTCACATATTACTAGTGAATTTCTATTGTAATTTACTCCTCCTGATTTTGATTAAATACCGTCATTTAATAATTTAAGAACACAAAATTTTTATTTGGACCTATAAAGCCATCATACCACACCACAATGAAAACTAGGCATAAGATTAATCTAATTGGACGAATAATCATCTCCTTTACAAAAAAATTATCGTAATAAACATTAAATGAATCTAAACTAATAGCTCAGGAAAATATAAAAATGATACTTTATATGTAGAGAACACAAAACACATAGAAAATAAATATTTCATTAAGGAGATTGTGGAGTTATTCACCAGATGACGGAGATTTGATGAGACTAATTTCATAATCTGTGAGTACACCCCCAATTATTTTTTTCCACAAATGTCTGATATTCATTAGTACAAGAAGAAAATGTTTTTTTACTTGGTGTCAAATATTCTTATTAAGCCTCAATTAGATTTGTATAATGTTAACGTTTCAAATTAAGGGTAAATCTCTTTCTAACAAAGGTAACTCATGCCCAAGACTCTAACTTGACACCACTAGTTAAGGATGAAGGAATATTAACTTCTACTCCAACACAATTTTGTTGGTAGAACTCAACAGCTTAATGTCATTGAGAAAGTGAATAAGTTATTATTAGTACCAAGAATAGTTGTGGTGGGATGTATATGATCCGTCCATCCTTAACCAGAGGTCTTGAGTTTGAGCCTTAAATATGAAATTTTTTTGTAAGAGAGTGTCCCTAAGAATCCGAATTAGTTAGAGATTCAATACGATATAATGAAAACTGAGTGAACACAATACTAGTTTCACATTTTAATTTATTCTGAATTCATTGGAGGTGATTATTATGAAGAATGATATTTTCTTTAATAATGAGTTATCATGTTTAATAATTGTTTCGGTAATATGTTATTGTTGAACTTTCAATATGCGTTTTTAAATTTTTTTAAATGTTATCACAATAAATAAAATTTATTTCTTAGTAGTTTTTTTTTTTTTTTTTATTTACTCCTCCTAACATGACATTTATTTGTTAGACCACAAAATTTTATTTGGAGCGATAAGAATTATAATCATATACCGTAAATAAAGCTAGTACAAAATCAATTTAATTACATACAATCATTTCCCTTTTTTTTAATCATTATCAACAATAAATGAATTTAAACTAATAGCAAGTCAGCCTCAAACCCAGCAATATGAAAGAAATACGGAAAGTAAAATAATAATAGCAATAGAGCGAAAAAATTAGTCATTCTACAATAACCTCAAAACTTGGTTGTCGCATGTACAAGCCACTAGTATAATAATTGATACACTCAAATTTACTTCTCGAAAAGAAGTATAAGCGGTCGTATCAAGTAAAGAACCCAACTATGGGGTTGGGGTCGATCCCAAGAGGAAAACATTTTATACTTAACTTTAACCTACTATTACCTTTATTTAGTCAAGTCCTTTCCGAAAACAAGTAACAAAAATGGGGTTTTAAGTAACGAATGTAATTAGCTATTTCTAAGTAAACAAGTGACAAATTCAAAGATTTGATTTTTATCAAGTAATGAAAGTAACTAGGCTTAAGTGTTCCCCACAGGTTCATAACGCGGTAATTCTAGCTATAACAATCCTTTCCTAGTATCTTGAATGGAAAGTGATAAGTTATGTATCCCTAATTTCTTGGTCCGCAATAGGGAATTTCACTTGCACCTTGGTCCTGCTACGTGTGTGTGCTTTACTAAACCTTACCTTTACCTCATATTAAGCATCATAATCGATGTATGGCTTAGTTGTTACTTCGCACCAATCGACACTAGCCTATTAGATAGTTTATACTAAATGTAAGTTGATAATTATTTTCTTATTATATACCTCCCTGGTCCGACAAGTAGTAACAAGACGAGTTCTAATGCGTGCACTCGTTAAAAGACTTCTAAACGAAAGAATTATCAATACATGCAAGACACTATTCTAGAATTGTTATTTTAGCTAGTTTTTACCTTGTTAATTACCCATGGTTCCCACAACCCTAGCTATGGATTTAGTTACCCACGTTAATAATCACACAATTCATATTAGTTTGATAAGAATTCATGTACTTACTTTGATGAGATTGAATAAAATCCAGAAAATTGCTTGAATTAATCAATACTCTTGCAACAAACGATTTTCGAAAAATAGAATAATTTCTCAAAATCACAAGTTCAACAACTAAAAGAATAAAAATAAAAATACCCAAGAGTTTAACCTCCAAAAATCAGGTTTTTACTAGTATTTATAATAAAGAAGTCCTAACATAAAAAGAAAATCTATGTATGAAAAATTTGCCCAAAAAAATGCATCCGAGTCAACGACCGGATCGATGGACCGTCGAGTCTCCCCGTCGTTCCTTACTTAGAATCTTTTCAAGTCGGGTATTGGATCTACTTTCTATTAACAATGACGGATGTGCAAGACGGTCCGTCGTGGAGGTGACGGTCCGTCGAGAACCTCCGTACCCCCACACTTGGTCAGAATTCTTTGATCTTCCTTCAGCAGCATTTTCGTCATATGACGGTGGCCACATACGAACCGTCGAGGGGTCGACGAACCGTCGATGGCTCCGTAGGTTGTCACTTCTGTAATTTTAGCGCAATTCTTCCATGTTTTCATCCTAGAGAGATTTCCTGCAAACAAAGAGAAAAATTCATTAAAACTAAAAAAAAGGCCTTAGACACACACTAAAATTAAAGAAAAAAGTATTGAAAGTACTGTGAAACCACGGTACATCAGCACCCCCAACTTAAATTCGTTGTTTGTCCTCAAACGACGCACTATAAGTCACTACAAAATATTTGTACAAGAGTATCCTTATTTTAGCTTCCGCAATCATCTGACTATCAATTCCGATTCTTTTTTTTTATTTTTATGAATGCTATCACTATTAGACTCGCTTATGCGGATCAGACCATGACACAGACTCACTACAGACCGTAACCTATCCTCTTTGATCGCTGACTAAGGTACCAATTTTTCAGTATTGCAACTAGTGTCCTCACTTCAAAACAACATCCTCATTTTTCACACAATGATTCCAGTTTGAGTATAAGAATTTTTATTCAACACTCGCTCTCAAAAAAACTTCACAGCTTATTTATACTTATTGCCATAGGCTTGACCTTATTTTCATTGCTTCAAGTTCACCATAATAGACTCTTAGGATCACTATAGGACTTTCTTAGCTTGTAACTTAGGCTCGGGGGTTCGGTAGGATACATTTAGATCTATTTTAGTGACTTATCCTTCCATGACATAACGACTAAGCGTCCTACCTTTTCATCATTTTTCTTCCGCCCTATTTTTTAATTTTCTTGTATTCTTTCACCTTGCTATTCTCCTTACTCTCTCCTTTTGTGTAAGTGACTCTTATATTTTCTTACTTGAATTTTCAAATTTTCAATTTTTTCACTTTGCTTTAAACTTTTCTTGAGTCACTTTTCTCTTGTTCTTTCTCTATCTTTATTCTTTCAACCCCACTTTGTGGAACATTCCTCATAATAGCCACCCTCAACTCATGGATTTGCTATGAGTTAAGGTACACAATACCCAAGGTTGGGTCAGGGCCACGACAAGTTTTTTTTATTTTATTTTTTTATTGTTGCTTTAGCCACCCTCAACTTATGCTTTTGGCATAAGCTGAGGTGCACATGTCCAAAGAGGACCAGGGCCAACACATTGTTCCCAAAAAAGATCAGTTGGGGTGAAAAAGAAGGTCTATTTTAGGCTCAAATAATTAGGATCAAGAAGATTAATTTCATTCGGTTTTTAGTTTTCTAGGCTAAAGATTGTCTATCTTTAACAAGGGACTATGATACTTTCCTAATTTTCTATCACAACTTACTTTTAGTAGGACTAACCAGGAAAGTTCTAGCTCAGTACTAATGGTGGACTATTAAAATTTTCCTCACACTCACTTGACATCTCATTACTCTATCAGATTATCAGACACCTAGTTAGAGTTTAAGATTTAGGGTCATGCCGTGGTGTATCTCTATGTCATGCTTAGAGCCACACATTCATCAGTTACTATGCCTAGTCATGCAACATTTTCTTTAAATCAGGATATTATTTTGTTCAGCCATCATGATTCAGATTCCATTTCTATACTATGTACAAAAAATACCAACATGCCGGTTCAACAATAAAATAACCAGTCTCTTGGGGAAAAAGAACACAGGAAAGAAAGCTCGAGAGAGGATCCTGAGTTGGGCTACTCAGACTTCACCCCAGCACTCACTTTCCATTTACCCCACCCCTAACAAAAAGACATGCAATTGTCCCAAATGCATAAAAATATATAAAATAGGGGGATAGGTGAAGCAAACCTGAGGTACAAAGCGTCGACAATCAGCATGCTGATGGGTTCGGTTTCCCGAAACCTGCTCCCTCTGTAGTAGGAACACCATCAGTGGTGTCCTCAGCAATTACAACACCATCAGTAATGCTCCTCTCAGCCTCAACAACTCTGGATCTAGACGCCCCGGTATCCAGTTCTAGAACCCTCAAGTGGCGGGCCTCCTCATCAATCAGCGAGGCTCTCCCCGCAGCCTCCAACTCAGTGCGCTCTTTATTTTTGTGCTCGAGACGCATCCTCATCTCTAACTTGGTGCCTCTCTACAGGATCGCGTGGAGAGGTGGTGGCACAACAGTGGTGGAGAAAAGGGCAGCCAACACCGTGTCCTCAGCAGGATCTGCAGAAGGGGCCTCAGACTCAGGCACCCGAGCCTCCAATATGGTATCCAAGTCTGCTCTCATATTCTCCACAGCAACCTGTAGAATCGTCAAATCACTGTAGGTGATGGACGGGCGATAACCCGCAACTCAAATTCATCCAAGTACTGGTGGACCTCCATGATCTGCCGCTCAGTATGTTGGGCCATCTTCCTCTCTATCCGCTCTTCTGCCCCAGCAATAGACCTCTGCATCCAAGGCTGGATGTGATACAGAATTGTGGCCATTTGGGCTTAATTTTTGGACCCTAGTAAGTAGGACCAGTGTAGCACAAGGAGTTAAGCAGGAGGAGCTCGGAGCGGTGCTAGACCCGGGATAGACTCAACCGGGATGGTGTCCGTATGCTCGGATGTAGCTGGATTAGCCGCTTGGGCTTTCTCTAACGTGGCCTCTAGGTTCTCACCGAGCGGCCGCACCTCTAGACGGGGCCCTCTGTGGGGAGCCTACATATTGGCCTCATCCCGAATGAGGCCAATATCCACTGTTCTGGACGTGGTCTTGATCATATCAATTTGCCACACGGGCACTCCTGCAGACCTACACAACTCAAAGATCATGCACGGGAAGTGATAAGTAGTAGTGGCCTTAAAGGCCCTCTTATATATCACCGCCTGCAATAGCCATCTGAAGTCTACCTCGAACCCCGCAACCATGGCCTCTTGCCATCAGCACTACACGATCCCAGGTGACTATGTTATCTGTAACTGTGGAGGAATCCAATAGCCATAAGAACTTGGTTGTGAAAGTGAGGTTGGCCTTTTTGATACTTCCCTTGGGCTACAGCACCCAATCGGCAGCCTAACCATCTACGGGGAGGTTCTGTGCAATCCACCACTTTGTGGTTTCTCTCACATCTGGCCCAAGCTGGAACTGGCCATCTTTGATCAACTTCCACCGATAATTAAACTGGCAATAAGAGGGGTTCGGGTGGCATCTACATCCGCGCCATAGAGGAACCTGTGAATGGCCTGCAAGGAAATATCAACCCGCTTGATGCGGACTCGGACGTACTCCAACGGTGCTTTTTGGCGGGGGCTGCCCGCCTGTCCAGCTGAGATCGGAGAGTCGCCACATAGGAGGCATAAATCTCTTGGACCATCTCCTCGCTATAGCGGCCTACATCTCGAGCCTTCTGCTCCAGCCAGTGTCTAGTGAATAACTCATGAATGGCCGACATGGTGGGAAGACTCCCCGTGAGAACCCACCGCTCAAGTGTCAGGGTCTGGGTCATGACCTCCTTGTCATTGGGCATCTTGGCATTAATGTAGAATTGATATTGCCCCTTGACACACCACCAGTTAGTCTGATCAACATCCGGAGCGGGGACGCCAGTCTGTGGTGCTGGAGTAGAGTCATCACTATCAGCCTCATCAGACGAGGCAGAAGCAGAAGTATCCTCAGACCCGGAAGCCTCCACATATCTGGAATCTTTTTTAGAACTGTATGCCTCCACATAGCCAGACGCTCCCTTGGAATGTGTAGCCGACCCAGAAGGTGTACCGGTCAGTATGCACTCCTCTTCAAACTGGGAGGCAGTGACTCCGCCGGGCGACACCTAGGTGGGCGTGGCTCTAGTGGTATGGTCAACATGGGTAGGAGTAAGGGTGCCTAGTGGCACGTACTCTGGGTCACGCTCATCGCCTGAGCCTATGACTAGCCGGTTAGATAGATCAATGGACTTGGAACGCCCACGTGAGTTACACGGTCGTGTTTAGAAGCCATTTGTACCTACAAAGAGAAGTAGTTAGTACTAGTGTAAGCCTGCAAGACATGCAAAAGCATAAAACACAATAGCAGAACACAAAAAAGGAATGCAGTGCAGAAGTACAGAGTGTAGAACGGATCCATTGATGGTCCGTCCAAGGAACCACAGTCTGTCATGGCGGTCCGTCGAAGGAACGACGGTTCGTCATGGCAGTCCGTCGAGGGACACTTAGAACTAATTTTAAAAACATCAGAAACAAAGGTTCTGACAGTGGCGACGGTTATGCACAAGGGACCAGTCGAGGTCACGATGATCCATCATGGGGGTCCGTCGAGGGGTACTTAGAACAAATTTTAAAAATTTCAGAAACAATGGTTTTTAACAGTGTTGACGGTTGTGCAGGATGTACCATCGAAAGGACGACGGTCTGTCCTAAGGGTCCATCGATGGACACTTAGATTATTTTTATAGAAAATTAGAAGAAAAGGTTCCGACACCGTCGACGGTTGTGCAGGACGGACCGTCGCCCCTTCGACAGTCCGTCAAAGTGGTCCGTCGAGGGACACTTAGAGTAAACAAGGGAAGTTGGGGTTGACAGACACCAATGACGGTCCGTCGAGGGACCGACGGTCGGTCGACGGGTTCTCGTACTGTCCTTCAAGGACATAGTGTTGTAGCCAATTTGGTTCCCTTATCTTACTAATTCAAAGTATCCTTATAATCCTATGTTTCCCAAACATTTACCCAGCATCCCATCATTCGTCGGGCATGAATTTTCCTAGTTTTAACATGCGTTTTCGGTAGCCAATCAAATCCTAGGTCAGTAACACAATCATGCAAACACACGCCAATTATTAACAATTCACCCCTATCCCTTTCAATTGTAGTTGTTCCAAGGGACATAGGACTTTTGGGTGTAAGTTTTAGCATTCAAAAGGGTCCGAAATTCAGTACCCACACAGTTAGACATCAAGGTTATCAGGAAAATTAATGACAATTAATCTTAGAAGATTAGAACAACATACCTGACAACTGTAGTAGAGGAATAAGAGTATGAACGACTAGTAGTTGAACAGCAACAACAACCACCACAAACACCAACCGACAGGGAGACTGAGAAGATAGAAGATTGAGGGAGAGAATGGATTTTGTGAAAGTGGGGGAAGTTTGGGAATCTGATGATGGAATGGGAGTTAATGGGTGAGGAAGTAGGGGAAAATGAGAGGAAATAGGGAGGGAAACAGTTATGAGGGTTATATGAAGAGGTGGATAGCTGAAAAGCTTAAAAACTTTTAATATGTAGACGGACGGGTTAGGTCGGGTTGGTGGGTGAGGGATCAATGATTCCCGTCGATGGACCGTAAGTCGGCCGACGGTCCGTCGACTCCTCTGTCGACAGTGCCCTAACTTAGAAAAATTTAAAGAAAATACCTGGGCACGACGGTCCGTCAATGGGTGCACCAGAGCAATTTTTCTGCAGATTTCTGTTGATTTGGTCCCTGCACATTTAAATCCCATTAAGCTAATCTTTTTGTATTTTCTGGACACTTTTTGGACACAGACCCTACTTTACGCTCTAGCCAACACTTCTAAAAAAAATAAAGGAACATTCAGACGTGACATAAGTAATAAAACAAAAATAATGCAATTATGCCTAGAAAATCATGAAAAACCTATAGTTGACTAGAGGATACATATTGGGTTGCCTCGCAATCAGCGCTTGATTTAGCGTCGCGGCACGACGGAGGACTCTTGAATTCATACTTCATCAAGATGGTATGCCTCGATCACTTGATTCGCCGTTTCAGAATTCCCTAGATAGATTTTGATTTTCTGCCCGTTCACCTTGAATCTCACACCCTCCTTGCTCTCCAACTCAACCGCACCATGAGGGACTAGTTGGGTGATCAAATAGAGACCAGTCCATTTGGACTTGAGTTTGCCTGGAAACAAGCGCAACCTATAATTGAACAAAAGCACCAAATCCTTAACAAAAAAATCGCGCTTCTTAATCTTTTGGTCATGGTACTTCTTCATCTTTTCTTTGTAGAGGGCTGAACTTTCATATGCCTTCAAGCAAAATTCATCAAGCTCATTCAACCCGTTTAACCTCTGTTCTGCAGCCTCATTCCAATCCATTTTCAACGTCTTCATTGCCCACATGGTTTTATGCTCTAATTCAACCGGTAAGTGACAAGCCTTCCCATATACAAGTTGGTATGGGGACATACCTGTGGGAGTCTTGTATGATGTCCGGTAGGCCCAAAGAGAATCATCATGCCTCCTTGACCAATCCGTTCTACTAGCATTCACCGTTTTTGCCAAAATATGCTTAATCTCCCTCTTTGACACCTCAACTTTTCCACTAGTTTGAGGATGGTAAGGAGTGGCCACATTATGGGTGCCAAATCTAGAAAATAGTTTGATAAGCTCAAATTTACTTCTTGAAAAGACATATAAGAGGTCGTATCAAGTAAAGAACCCAATTATGAGGTTGGGGTTGATCCCACGAGGAAAATGATTTAGACTTAACTTAAACCTACTATTGCCTCTATTTAGTCAAGTCCTTTCCGAAAAAGTAATTAAAAGGGGGTTTTAAGTAACAAATATAATTAGCTATGTCTAAGTAAACAAGTGACAAATTCAAAGATTTGATTTTTATCAAGTAATGAAAGTAACTAGGGCTTAAGTGTTCTCCACAGGTTCATAACACGGTAATTATAGCTATGTCCTTCGCTAGTATCTTGCATTCAAAGTGGTAGGTTATGTATCCCTAATTCCTTGGTCCGACAACTAGGAAATTTCACTCCGCACCTTGGTCCAGATACGTGTGTGTACTTTACTAAGCCTTACATTTACCTCATATTAAGCATCATAATCGATGTATGGCTTAGTAGTTACTTCGCACCAATCGACACTAGCCTATTAGATAGTATATACTAAATCTACGTTGATAATTATTTTCTTAGTATATGCCTCCTTGTTCCGACAAGTAGCAACAAGGCGAGTTCTAATGCGTGCACTCACTAAAAAGACTTCTAAACGAAAGAATTATCAATACATGCAAGACACTATTCTAGAATTGTTATTTTAACTTGTTTTTACCTTGTTAATAACCCATGGTTCCCACAACCCTAGCTATGAATTTAGTCACCCATGTTAATAATCACACAATTCATATTAGTTTGATAAGAATTCATCTACTTATTTTGATGAGATTGAATAAAATCTAGAAAATTGCTTGAATTAATCAATACTCTTGCAACAAACGATTTTCGAAAAATAGAATGATTCTCAAAATCACAAGTTCAACAACTAAAACAATAAAACCGAAAGATACCCAAGAGTCTAACCTCCAAAAACGAGGTTTTTACCAGTATTTATAATAAAGAAGTCCTAACATAAAAAGGAAATCTATTTAAGGAAAATCTGCCCAAAAAAACGCGTCTGAGTCGACGAACGGACCGACGGACTGTTGAGGCAACGACCGACCGTCGAGGCTCCCCGTCCTTCCACAGTTAGAATCTTTTCAAGTCGGGTACTGGAGATACTTTCTGTTAACAATGACGGATGTGCAGGACGGTTTGTCGTGGAGGTGACAGTCCGTAGAGAGCCTACGTATCCCTACACTTGGTCAGAATTCCCCAATCTTCCTTCAACAATATTTTCTTCATACGACGGTGGTCACCTACGGACCGTCGAGGGGTCGATGGACCGTCGATGGCTCCGTAGGTCGTCACTTCTGCAATTTTAGCACAATTCTTCCACGTTTTCATCCTGGACAAATTTCCTGCAAACAAAGAGGAAAATACATTTAAACTAAAACATAAAGGCCTTAGACACACACTATACTTGAGAAAAAAACATTGAAAGTTCCATGAAACCACAGTACATCAATAATGTAGAATTTGAAGAATAATACAAGTCTCTATGCATTTGTTTCTCGAATAGAACAAGAAATAATGTAAGGAAAAAAATAGTCCTCTGGGATGACAAGTAGATACCTCTCAATCTATCCTAACAATGCATAGAAAATAGATGAAGAAGAAAGATCACATGGGGCTGGGTTTAGAACCTACACAAGTGTAGGATCAAAGAGTGAGTATCAAACAACATGATACAACTAGAAACCTACTAAACAAGGCAAAACTATGCTAGAATACAAGTACTTCTTTCATCCCAAGGCATTTGAAACTCGTTGAAGAAAACTATTTTGAAAAAGGAATTAAATTGAATTCATTATCACCATTTTACTTTAGAACTCGTGTTCATGAAAACCTTGCAATATGTCGATCAAAATCCTAAGTTTTGATGTTAAAATCTATAAATAATAAAAAACAGATTTGAAGTTTTACGTCACAAAGGTTTAGCCAAAGGATTTAGCACAAGAAATATCATTGAAATTCCTTTCATGGATTTTCTAATTCCTTTCAAGAAGGTCAAAATCCACTTTGATGCCACTTAAGCGAACCCCGATAGATACTCAACCTTCACTTTGCGAGCTGATTTTCACTAATGCGAACCTAGTGATCTTCAACAAACCTTCACTTTTTGGCCACTTGATCCTTTACAATATCAAATCGTTCTTTGCTGATGCGACCTTCGTGATAGCAAAGATCTTTCGCGCTCGTGAGGTCAATAGAGACCAAAAAACACAACCAACTTCCAGATAATCAAATAAATCCTTAGGATTCATTTGAAACCCTGTAAATACAACAAAATATGCAATTTAATTATACTTGACATTCTAAATTCAATGGAACTATCGAACACAAATATAAGGTCTCATTAATCGACATTTGTGAAAATCACAAGAAAGGAACATAACACCCAAAAAGGCTATATAAAGCTTAGGCCTCTTAAAATTTAACAAAGAACTCACTCAATCCTAAAAGCATTTCTTGTATCCAATGGAACTCTCGAAATTCTAATATGAGCATCCAAACTCCAAATGTTGACATAAGTCAACCCAAAGGCTAAAAGTTTATATTTTTTCATTTTAGGACCTCAAATCCTCAAAAATATTGAATTTGAAAACGGAAACTCTTGTAGACCACTTTCCACATTTGGGGACTAATGGAATCGACCTAATTCTATTCCAACACTCACAACTCCAAAATCCACCAAAATCTATTTTTAACAACTTTAGCCTTTCAAAACCCAAAACATACATAATTCATAAATTTTTACTCAAAGATTGAAAAAACTTTAAAATGTAGCTCAGGTTAAATATAGGGATTGTTAAAATAGTCATTTTTACAAAATTCCCAAGAATGACTAATTGGGTCATTTCATTATCCACCACCGAAAACCATGTTCATTTTTGATCATAAATAAAATAAAGTACCTGGAGCCTCAAAAGTTAAGGATATCTTGCATACATGTCGAACTCTGACTCCTAAGTCACCTCACCAACTGAACGGTGCTTCCAGTGCCCCTTTACGGAGCAATCTCCTTGGTCCTAAGATTTCATACCCTCCCATCCAAGATGGCTATAAGATCCTTCCCAAATGACAAGTCATGACCTAAAACTATTGAATCAAGTGAAAACATGTGGGAATTATCTGGCACGTACTTTCGGAGCATGGAGATATGAAACATAGGATGCATAACTAATAAGATAGGAGGAAAGACCAACTTATAGGTCATCTCTCCTACTTAGATCAAAATCTTAAAAGGGCCAATGAACCTAGGGCTAAGCTCTTCCTTCTTCTAAACCATGATCACACCCTTCATGTGTAACACTTGGAGCCAAACATGATCACTCCCCATTAATAGTAGGGATCAAATTCTTTGGTATACATAACTTTTCTATCGACTCTAGGCTATCAAAAATCTAGTCTGAATCATATGAACATGCTGCATAGCCTCTCTAAGTAAGACGATATCTAAACATTCCATCTGAGCCAAATCAAACCAACTGATTAGAGAGATACACTAACTTCAATTTAATGCCTCAAATGGGTCCATCTAAATACTAGAGTGATAAATGTTGTTGTAGGCAAACTGTACTAAGGTAATTTTTTTTCACATATAGTGACTAATTCGATAACACATGCTCGAAGCATATCTCCAACTCCTAAATCATCCACTATGATTGCCCGTCAATCAGAGGATGAAAGTTCGTACTCATATGTGTATCTGAGTACCCAAACTGTGTGGTAAATCCTTCCATAAATAAGAAGTGAACAATAAACCTCGATTAAAAACAAAGTAAGCAAAGACTCTATGAAGTGGAAAAATCTGTCTAATATAAAGATGGGCTAACTTTTCAGTTGTTTATTTCACCGAGGAAGGGATGAAATAGGTGGACTTGATCAACCTATCTACAAGCACTCATATTTATCCATAACCACCAACAATGATAGGTAACCCACAACAAAATACTTAGTAATACACTTGCCTTTCAATGTAGGAATACATATCCTCTAATAAACACCTCTGACCTGTTGATAAGTAAAACATAGAGATATACAAACTGCAATATCCCTATACATGCCACACCACCAATAATCTGATTCAAATCATTATACAACTTTGTTGCTCCTAGAGGAATGGAATACCAAGAAAAATGAGCCTCCTAAGGAATCAGTATAATTATCTTCCCACCTTGGGCACACAAATCCTTCTTCCGATCCTTAAGACACTATCAAAATCGAGGACAACCTCTTTGGCTCCCTCTCAACACTTTGTCTCGAACGAGACACAACTTATGATCGTCAAATTGATGCTCTAGATCTGTTAAACTTAGGAATATTGGGCCTCTATGAAAGTAATCAAACCACTAGTCTCTTTAGAAATCTACAACTGAACAAGACCGTTGGCTAACCTCTGAGCATCTCTAGCGTATGATTTCTCCTTAACGCAAATAACAGCAACACTCTCTATGCTAGA
This sequence comes from Solanum neorickii, assembly GCA_027704865.1. Classification (NCBI taxonomy): domain Eukaryota; kingdom Viridiplantae; phylum Streptophyta; class Magnoliopsida; order Solanales; family Solanaceae; genus Solanum; species Solanum neorickii. The sequence goes on along the minus strand of JAKWJC010000363.1, from coordinate 6,267,214 downwards.
AGTTTTCCTACTCAAAACATCATCCACCATATTGGACTTCCCTAGATGATACTATATGGTGATATCATAATCCTCTAGTAACTCAAGCCATATGCTTTTCCTCAAGTTTTGATCCCTCTGACAGAAACTTTATATAAAACTCTGGTAGTTAGTGAAGAAATCACAATACACCCCATATAAATAATGCCACCATAATGATGCCATAGCTTAAGTAGAATTACCATAATTGTCAACTTTAAATCATGAGTAGGGTAATTATTCTCATGGGTCTTCAACTGCTTAGAAGCATAGGCGATGACCTTCCCTTTTTGTATCAGAACAGCCCCAGCTTGACTCTATAATCATCATAATAATTAATAAAGTCCACGCCCTCCTCATGTAAAGTAAACACATCAGAGGAATTCTATAAAGTTTTGAGCTTTTGAAAGCTCTCCTCACACTCATTAGACCACTAGAATTTCACACTCTGTCGAGTGTCGAGTCAATCTGGTCAAAAGAGATTTAGTAGTGGAGAATCTCAAGACAAATCACTAATAATATCCTGGTAGTCCCATAAAACTCTTAATCTTTGCCTGGATCCACCCGAATACACCTTTGGACACCCTGTGTCCTAGAAATACAATAGAATTAATCCAAAACTCGCACTTTGAGAACTTGGAATATAACTTCTCTTCTCTCAACCGCTGGAGTCAAATGTCGATCATGGTCCTCCTTAGTTTTGGAGTACACAAAGATGCCATCAATAAAGACTATGATATAAATCCAAATATTATCGGAACACACTGTTCATTAAGTCCATGAATGGTACAGGGTATAAATTAAACTTAAAGATATCATAAGAAACTCATATTGGCCATATCGAGTCCTGAAAGATATCTTAGGGATATTTGATGCCCTATTCTATGACTGAGGATAGCCTGACCTTAAATCAATCTTAGAAAAAAAAGATGATCCCGAAAGTTTGTCAAATAAGTCATTGATACGAGGAAAAGGGCATTTGTTCTTCACAAAATCACTTTGTTCAACTATCGGTAGCAGTACACATCCTCGTGGTTCCATATTTCTTATTCACAAACAAGATAAGGGTACCTTATGGAGATACACTAGGCAAATAAACCTTTTGCTCAACAAGTTCTACAATCAATCCTTCAACTCTTTCAACTCTTGTGGAAACATACGACAATGAGGGATAGAGATGTGCTTAGTTCTTAACTCCAATTCAATATCCAAATCAACATCCTTACCCATAGAAACATCTGGAATATTAGAAGGAAATCATCCAAGAACTCTCAAACCACAGGAACAAAATCCATAGGAGGTGGCTCCATGATAGTATTCTGAATAAATTCCTAATAAAACAATGACCATCTATCAACTAATATCTAAGCTCAAATGAAAGAGATACATTTTCTTGGATAAGAACCACTAAAATTTAGCATCACTATTGTGACAGTCTTAACATAACAATCAAGAATGACATGATGTGAGAAGAGCCAATCCATATAAAAAATAATATGAAAGTCCATCATTTTTGGAATGATGAAGTCTACTCAAGTATCATACCTAACCAAAGAAACAAAAAAAGATTGATACACTCGATGGACCACGAAGGACTCACCCACCCATGCATAAATATAAATAGGAATAAGTGCTCTATAGTACATTATATCAAATAGAAACACAAAGTATGTAGACACGTGCGAGAAAGAATACCTCGTATCTAACAATACAGACAGAAAACTAAGAAGATATTTGTAATCACAGTGTTAGAAATCTCATCCTTTTGCCTCCCTAAAAAAATATAACACTTGTACCTCTCGACCACCTCCAATTAGAGTAGTGCCTCGACCTCCACCCTGCTGAGAATTAACACCCCTACTAGATTCCCTGCTACCTTTACCGAACTGAACTCTAAATTTAGTTGGAGTAATTAAATAAGTATGATGGGGTCCTGAGTGAATTTTTAATGACACTGTCGAATCATATGACCTGGATCTCCATATAAAAAATAAGACCTCAATGTGGATGAATACTGTGGTGAACCAGATGAGCTGCCCTGGCCACCTCGGCCAAAACCATAGGACCCTCAAATGCTTTGTCCACTCTTGGGGTTCCTAAACTTCTCTCTAACCATCAACTCTGCCTCCTTGTAGGTACTCTCAATGGACCAGAAGGAAGCCCCTTTTTGGATACTCTAAACACATAAAGCATGATGGTGAAATTTAATCCTCTCACGAACTTATGAACTCTCTGTGCCTCATCCAAAACAATAGTAATATCATGCCTAAATAGCTCATGAAAACGGGGTTTTTACTTTTTAATAACCAGCAACGCTTTCTCCATTCCTCAAATCTCAAAGATCTCTCCTCCCTCACGATCCTAAAGAATGAAAGTCCTGAAAAAGAACTATATTACACATCCCACTCTATCAGAAGAGATCCAACTTGTCTAGACGTCATATAAGTCCTCCACTACTCCCTCGTAGGTGCATAGAGCTAATGTGAAATAAAACAAACACCATGTGCATCAACTATATCAACTGTCTCTAACATCTGATGGCGAAAAGTTAAGAACTCATGAGAATCCTAGCTCTTAACACCCTAGGGTGGTTTCATCTTTTGAAACCTCTTCAAACACCATTTTTAATCAATTGTCAAAATTACCTTAAGAGCAATATGTGCACCAACAATCGGTGCAACAATCGCTAATGGCTAACCGATCTGAGCATTAATAACCATCTCTATTGGTGATGTGGGGTCTGCGCCACTACATTCGTATGAGAACCTTATGGTGTACCGGGCACACAACCCTTAGAGAAGTTATATAACACACCCAATATCTTTCAAAAGGTATCTTGAACAAAAGAGTTGTAAACTCAAGAGAAATCTAGTCCTTAACTGCCTCAATATATGGCTCAGTGGGATCTTTCTAACTCAGACTCTAACTAATGTCGCTCAACAGACATGACCTCTAGCTGGTGCTACTCCATGTGCACGACCTCTAGCTCAAGACCTACCCCTATAATTGTATGAGGTCTCAAAAACCGAATGGGGGACAACCTCCACTCTACCAATGGAAATAGAAGCTTGCGTCCTTGATATTTGCAAAAATAACAGGCAAAAATTAAGCACTAACAAAGTAATCATGCACGATAAGAAAAAGTGAATAAAAGAAAGTCTCCTAACAGTCTTTAGAGCCTCTCAAGGATAAGTACATACATTTTTGTATCGATCCTCGAGATCTTACTTAGACTTGTATTGTACAAACGTGAAACCTATGAACCTAGGGCTCTGATACCTTTTGTCACAATCCAAAAGGAGTTGTGATGGCACTCGTTTAGCCTACCAAAACAAGTTAGTCCTAAACCAATAGTACAAAAGAAATACGAAAAGTAAAATAATATCAACTATTTAGAAAAAAAAAATCTTAGTTTAAAATAACCCCAAAACCTAGTTGTTACAAACCTCTAGTATAACATTACAAAATATGAAAGATGATACAAGTTTCAATTCCCTTATTTCTCAAATAAAACAAAACATGAGGTAAAGAACAAGAGTGGCCACGGGATGACAAGAAAATACCTTTCAATGTATCTCAGAAAGCTTAAAAAATAGATAAAGAGGAAAGATCACATGAGTCCAGGCTCGGAACCTACACAGTATGGAAGCAAGGAGTGAGTATCAAACAACACGCTACTCAACAAGTAACCTACTAAGAAAGGAAAAACAAAGCTATGAGTACTCCTTTTCTCCCAACCAAAGCACCTCAACTATAACCTGCATATAAATCAGTTCAACTTAACAATTTTATAATACATAACTCACCAGGCTTACCAATTACATTCTAACTTTCACAGTTCAACAACTAACAAGCATCAACTATGTCATTCATAATTATCAAGTAGATCAATTCCAAGTATTACAGATAACAATCACAAGTATCAGAATCATCAATAACAATAATCATGTATACTGAATGCAAATATCAAGATTATCATGCACAATATTAATCGAGACTAAAGAGAAGCACCCACAGTCCATGAAATCTCTGATAATGACCTTGAGATCAATAACACTCTTAGATAATGATCTCAACATCAATAACACTCACAAAAAATGACCTCGATATCAATAAAATTTATTGGCAAAGACCTCAACATCAATAATACCCATAATAGCATCAATATCAATATAACCATCCAACGTCATTTCCTTTGGCACAATTACCACATGTCTCAGCACTATGCATAGAATTCAATACAAATAAGTAATTTCAAACATAGGGAAGAGAAGATAAATATAAGCAATGTCAGGTTCACAATGATGCCATCAAAGCATTTCGTCCATCAACAATTTAGGATCCACAACAAGGCAATTAACAAAACACAAATATCAACATGTTTCATTTTTCATTAATCCCATTTTTATTAATTATGATCAATCAAGTGGAATAGTTGAACCCATCACCTCATTCCTGTTATTCCACAACACACACAATGAACGGAAATACAAGATTTCTTACAAGTTTTACAAGGCTTAGAAGATCAATTGTCTCAATTCAATCAAAAAACAATTCAAGACATGAGGATTCCCTTTTCAAACAATATCCAAAGTCACATAATCTAATTCAATCAAGTAATCACAATAAGATTATGGAAATAACAACAATCAAATCATTGATTTTGAAAATGGATCAAATCAACTCAAAAAACCAATTCATCAAATGAGATTTGAATCCAAAAGTTTTTATTTCAAACATTAATTAATGCATTTGGAACTCGTTGGTGAAAACCATTTCAAAAAGGATTTAAAATTAGTTCATAATCACTATTTTATATTAGAACTCAAGTTCTTGAAAAACCTTGTCATTTGTCAATCAAAATCCCAAGTTTTGATGTTAAAATCCATAAATGATAAAAAGGAATTAAAGTTTTAGGATCACAAAGGTTTAACCAAATAATTTGGCACAAGAAATCTCTTTGCAATTTCCTCCAAGGTTTTCCGAAATTTCAAAAATGGGGAAAACTAGGCAAACCCCCGAAATTGCAGTCCAAAACCATCTCTAATGTTGCTTAACCAAACCCATGTTCGCTTAAGCGAACCCCTAAAATTAATCGGCCTTCACTTTCATGTCTCACCTTTGCTAACAAGGTCACAATTGTGATAAGCCCCCACTTTCACGAAGGTATGAACACTTAACCCTTCCCGAAAGTGAAGTGATCTTCACTAACTAACACTTCCCTCATGAAGGTGAATATCTTTTGTGATCGCAAGGTCAACATGAACCAGAAAACACAATTAACTCTCAAATCATCAAATGGAACCTCAGAATTCATTTGGGACCCCATACACACAAACCTAATATGCAATTTGAATATACTCGACGTTATGAACTCAATGGAACCATCAACAGATGAATCTAAGGTCCTTTTTATTCAGAATTTTCGAAAGTCAAAAGAAAGGAACATAGCACTCATAAAGGCTACATCAAGCTCGGAACCTCTAAAAGTTCAACCATGATCTCACCTAGGCTTGAAATTATTCCCTGAATCCAACAAAGCTCTTAGAGTTCTCATCGGACTATCCCAATTTCAAATGTTGAACTAAGTCAACTTAAATGCTAAAATTTCATAAATTTCCAACTTAACAACTAAAATCCTCAAAAATACTCCAAATCTGAAACCGAAAACTCCCATTGATCAATTTCCACATTTTGAGACGGATGGAATCAATAAAATTCCATTTTGAAACTCAACAGAATTTTGAATTGGAAAATCTCTCATTTTCAAGATTTTCTTTCGAATGCTTTAGCGTTTTATCTATTGAAATTATTTAGGATCTGAAAAGTTTCACCTAGTGGTTCCACTTGAGATTTTCTATTTTGAAGCTCATCTAGCCTTCTTTTTGTGTTTCTTGATGTTGTCTAGGCGCTTATTCCCCTATTCATACTTTCCCATCCTTTTAACTAGAATTCGTCTATGTTGTTGTTCTCTAAGTGATACATGGTAAGTGAAGTTTCTCTTATTTTTATATTTTTGGTCTAAATTATGTGGTTCAAAATGAGAATCATATTTTCATTTGTTTTGATTTTGCACTGGAAAAGATCTATTTGTGTGCAATAGAAGTAGCATCCTAAAGTGTAAATACCATACATTGAAAATCAATTAATCCTAGCAATGTAAAATTGAAATTAGGGCTTGGATTTAATTTGCATGTTGCCATGCTTATTTGGTTTTGTAGCTTCTTCTTATTTCTCTTTGTATGTTATTATGTATTTTTTATTTTTGTTAGTGTGCTTTTTTGCTATTGGGTTCTTGTATGGTTGTGATTTTATGTAGTTGGGTGCATCATTAGTATGAGTCATATCTATTGAATCCAATTAAGTTGTTTTTGACTAAGCCAATCCTAGAAAGATTACGCAAAATTTGTTTATGTACTACTCAATAAAGATTCAAAAGTGTGTCGTTATTTTTGGTCTTTTATGAATACTTGCATTCAACAAAACTAGATTTAGTTAAAAGTTTTGTGTATCATATTCTCCTCCCATCAGGGGATTTGTTCATGATAATTAGTGAACTCCTTCCATTTTCGCCCAAACATTTCATCTCTTGCATGATTTAAACCTTATGTAAGGGCAATTTCGCTAATCATTATTAATTAGTATCCTTCCCTAAACTCCCAGATCAAAGAAATAATACATATTTTCTTCTCCTTCATTTAGTATTGTATTCATTAGCATGTTTGTTAGATTTCTTTATAATATAGGTTATTAAGATATTTTAGTTGCTCAACCTTATCCATATCTCTTTTACCACTTCAATTATTTTTTCATGATGTTGTGACGAAAAGATGAAAACAAAAATCAAACAATAAAGAACACCAAGTTTAACGTGAAAAAACCTTCAAATAGCTACACCAATAAAAGATAAATAGAAAAAAACACCACCCTAACCCAGCTTCTGTTTGGGACCTAAATCAGGATCTTGCTGTTGTCCGAATCTGATATTCACCGTTTGAATAAACCACCAAGATGTCAAGAACACTCAATCCAAATTTCAGCCCAATACAATGATTATTTAATTTGGAAACACGACCTGAACATTGTTGGTCGGAGAAAAAGAGTGCAGCAAAAGAACCCTTTTCCTTCTCTCTTTTCTCTTGTTGAAAGCTCTCTAAAAAACCTATCTTAAGTTCTAATGTATTTCAAAGAAAATATCAATGAGCAATTAAATTATTCTCTCAAGACCATTATCTATTAATAGAGTTGTGCTTTTCCTTACAAAGCGGAAACCAACTACAAATAGGATTACAATTTTAATCCTTTTCCTAAAAGAATTGGAAACTAAATAAAGAGAATAATTTCAATCCTTTTCCAAGTAGGATTAGGCCATGGGCCTTTGGCTGGAACATGGGAAATATCCCAACAAACTCCCCCTCCAGCCAAGGGGCCAAATGGACTTCAAGTGCAGGAACTTTTGACAGGCTTCCTGCCTGCTACACTTCTACAAAACTCATGATTGTCTACGATGAGTTCTTTCCACTTATTTATATTATTTAACATGACTTCATCATAACCTTCAGGTTCTCCCATGTTAGTCAATAGATTAAACTCATCATGAGAATAACGTGTTGAGTTTCGCTTCTCTCTAGTAGATCTTCTACAAGATGTTTCTGGGGCATCCGAAGCGGTCATCCCAACATGAGTTGGTTGATTATCAACCATAAAATCATTAGTAGGAACAATTATATGTTCTACACTCTCTTCATTATCTTGGGTTCCTTCATGTGCAGAAGATGTATCAATAATAGGAATTGGATCAACATTAACTAACTCTCATCAGTCTGAGAATCTGGTTTCTCACTCTTTTCAATATCTCCAATAGTTTGATCTTCAAAGAATGGAACATCAAGACTTCTAATGAGATTCTTGTCTAGGCGCTTATTCCCCTATTCATACTTTCCCATCCTTTTAACTAGAATTCGTCTATGTTGTTGTTCTCTAAGTGATGCATGGTAAGTGAATTTTCTCTTATTTTTATATTTTTGGTCTAAATTGTGTGGTTCATGATGAGAATCATATTTTCATTTCTTTTAATTTTGCACTGGAAAAGATCTATTTGTGTGCAATAGAAGTAGAATCCTAAAGTCTAAATACCATACATTGAAAATCAATTAACCCTAGCAATATATAATTAAAATTAGATCTTGAATTTAATTTTCATGTTGTCATGCTTATTTGGTTCTTGAAACTTCTTCTTATTTCTCTTTGCTTGTTATTATGTTATTGTGTTAGTACTGGCTTTTCTGTTCTTGGGTTCTTGTATGGTTGTGCTTTTATGTAGTTGGGTGCATCATTGTCATGAGTCATATCCATTGAACAATTTTACTTTCGACTAAGTCAATACTAGAAAGATTACACCAAATTTGTTTATGTACTATTCAATAAAGATCCGAAAGTGTGTTGTTGTTTTTGGTCTTTCGTGATTACTTACAATCAACAAAACTAGATTTGGTTAAAAGTTTTGTTTATCATATTCTCCTCTCATCAGGGGATTAGATTATGATAATTAGCGAACTCTTTCATTTTTCATCCAAACTTTTCATCTCTCGTATGGTTTGATCCTTATGTAAGGGCAATTTAGCTAATAATTATTAATTAGTATTCTCCCCTAAACTCCCTGATCCAAGAAATACTGCGTATTTGCTTCTCCTTCATCTAGTGTTGCAAATATTAGCATGTTGGTTGTCTTTATTTATAAATGAGTTATTCAAATATTTTAGTTACTCAACCTCATCCATATCTCTTTTACCACTTCAATTACTGTCCGCGAGACCTCACAAGTTTTAAGCATCATGTACCTTAAAAATAAGGTGTCAATCTCTTTATCACCCATTGATACTAGTTATCCTCTATATAACTCATTGCCTTAGTATAGTAATAACTTATATTTGAGTATTGGTGTATTGTAAAATACTCATTCTTTTGCCTTATTACAAAATATTGTCATTCATATCCTCCTAGAAAGTTCCCATGATCCTTTGTAAGGATTTACTTTAGATGTACAATCTATAAAATATCTTAGACTTATAGAATTTACTTCTTAGTAGTGATTTTTCTTAACTACTATTTACTCATGATTTTAATTCAGATTCATGAAATTTATAGGTTATGAAACAAGAAAACATGATTTTATTTGGATTTATAAAAATCATCATCACATACTGCAAAGAAAGCTAGTAAAAATTAATCTAAATTACATACCATCATTTCCTTCAAAAATATATTTATCATTATCAACAATAAATGAATCTAAATTAATAGGATAGGAAAAAAGAAAACAACACATATAAGGATACAATTTATATAGAGAATACAAATATTACAATCCAAAGTTGGACATGATGACACTCGTCTATCCCACAAATACAAGTCAACCTAAAAACCAACACTATAATAGAATTTGGTAAGTAAAATTATAATAGTAGTAGAGCAAAAAATTTAATCATTCTAAAATAACCCCAAAACTTGAGTGTCACACAATAAGTGGAATTTTCTGTTCTTTTTTTTTTATTTTTATTTTCAGAGACTTTGTGCCCCATGGTGAGATTGATCTTTTCATTTCTTTTCATTTTTTCTCTGGAAAATATCTATTTGTGTACAATAGAAGTAGCATCCTAAAGTGTAAATAACCTATATTACACATCAATCAACCCTAGTAGTGTAGAATTAAAATTAGGGCTTGGATTTAATCTGTATGTTGCGATGCTTATTGTTCTTGTAGATTCTTGTTACTCCCCTTTGCTTATTGTTATGTTGGTGTTTGCATTTATGTTCTTGAGTTCTTCTATGATTGTGTTTTTATATTGTTGGGTGCATTATTGATATCTTTTATTCACTAAAAGATGGAGATTTGATGAGTCCAATCTCACAATCTTTTAGCTCATCCTCAATTTTTTTTATGCAAAATCTATTTTTCATAATTAAATAAGAAAGTGTCTTTTACTTGGTGTCCAATATTCTTATTTGGACACCATTAGTTTTGGATAATGGAAAGTTCCAAATTGAAGGTTAAACTCTTTCTAACAAAGATAAGTCATGCCCAAGACTCAAACTTGACATTTCTGGCTAAGATGAAGTAATATTAACTTCTTCTTCAACACAATATTGTTGGTAGAACTCAATAACTTAATCCAACATATTGCGAAATATGGAAGAGAGGGTGAATTAAGTTATTATTAGAACCAACAATAGTTATGGAAGGATGTATATGAAACATCCATCCTTAGCTAGAGGTCTCGAGTTTGAGCCTTAGATATGAAATAATATTGTTAGTGTGTCCCACGAAATTCAAACTAGTCGGAGAGTCAGTATGGTATAATGAAAACCGTGTGAATAAAATATAATTACAATTTTTCTTAATTCCATCAGAACTCATTTATTATGAAGAACCACAATTTCAATAACAATAAGTTATCATGCTTAATATTTCATTGAGATATGTTATTTTTGAACTTTCAATATGTGTGGAAAAGAAAATATAAATATGTCACCAGAATAAATAGAATTTACTTCTTAGTAGTGAATTTTTTTAAGTACTATATATTTACTTCTTTTTTTGATTCAAAACCATGAATTTTTAGGTTAAGAAGTAAGAAAATAGGATTTTATTTGGATCTATAAAAATAATTTATACATACAACAAAGAAAGCTAGTAAAAAAATAATCTAAATTAAAATAATCATTTCCTTCAAAAATATATTTATCATTATGTTTTTATTTTTTATTTCTTTTGGCTGAGACATTGTGCCCCATAGTGAGATTGATATTTTCATTTCTTTTCATTTTGCTTCCGAAAAGATCATTTGTGTACAAGAGAAGTAGCATCCTAAGTAAATAACCTACATTGCACAGAAATCAACCCTAGCACCGTAAAATTAAACTTAGGGCTTGAATTTAATCTACATGTTACCATGCTTATTATGTTCTTATAGGTTCTTGTTATCCCTTTTCTTATTATTATGTCATTGTTGTGTTGGTGTTTGATGTTGAGTTCTTGTATGATTGTATTTTTATGTGTTGGGTGCATCATTCATATGATTCATATCTATTTAACCAGTTTAATTATGTTTTTTACCAAGCCAATCATAGAAAGTTAACACAAAATTTGTTTATGTACTTTTATCTTCCATGAATATTTGAAATAAAAGAAAATAAATTAGTTAAAAAATTTGTTTATCATGTACTCTTCCCATCAGGAGATTTTTTCATGATAAGCAGTGAAGACCTTCCCTTTTCACCGCAATTTTTCATCTCTTGCATGATCTGATCCTTATGTAAGGGTAGTTTAACTTATCATTATTAATTAGTCTTCTTTCTTATACTCCTGGATCCATGAAAAACTACGTATTTTCTTCTCCTTCATTTAGTGTTGTATTCTCGAGATGATTAGCATGTCAATTTCTTCCCTTATTATATGATTTGTTTAGATATTCTATTACTCATCCTCGTGTATATCTCTTTCATCACTTGAATTATTGTCCATCAGACCTACCATGTTTTAAAAATGAAATTCCTTAACAATAAAGAGTCAATCTCAATTATCAGCTGTTGATATTAGTACTTCTTTATATATCTCATTGCCTTAGTATAGTAATAACTTATATCTGAGTATTGGTGTATTATAACATACTCATTCTTTTAGCTTATTAGAAAATAGATTGACATTCATATCCCTCCTACAAAATCACCTTGATTATCTTGAGGATTTTCTCTAGATGTACCATCTCTATTACATTTGAAAAGTAATATCCACACACTATATTTCTTGCGAACATACCCTTTTTATTTGAATAATATGCATATTTTACTCTATTCAAGAGTCCTATATCTCCACACTTGTTTGATTCAGTACCATCTCATTAAATACCTTAAGATCATGAGATTTAATGTGAATCTCTAAAAATCACCACCATCATATACCATAGGAAAAACTAGGCATAAAATTAATCTAACTAACAGATAACCATTTTTATTACAAAAATTTTTATCAACATTAAATGAATTTAAATTAATAGAACATAGAAAAGAAGAAGATGAAGAAAATAATTTATTTTCAGAGAGTAAAAAAATTGTAAATGTTTTATGTGGGAGATGGAGTGGTTGTTCATGAAAAGATAGAGGATTTCTGAATCTAATACCACAATCTTTGAGTTTACCGTCAAATTATTTTTGCAAAATGTCTTATTTTCATAAGTACAAAAAGAAAATATTTTTTAATGATGTCTGATATTTTTATTGGGCTCAATTAGATTCAGACGGAAAGTCCCCAGTTGAGGGTAAACCTCCCCAAGGAACCTCTTGCCCAAAACTCAAATTTGACACTTCTGATCAAGGATAAATAATTACTAACTTCTACTCAATCATAATCCTTGTTGGTAAAACAAAATAAACAAATCTAACAGATTGTCAAATATTGTAGAGAAAGTAAATTAAGTCATTTTACATACCGACTAGAGTTATGGTTGGATGTATATGATCTATCCATCCTTAACTATAGGACTCGGGTTTAAGCCTTGGATATGAAAAAAATCTTGTTAGAAATTGTCACCCAGGATCCAAATTAACCTGGAATTCAATGTAATATATTGAAATGAAGTGAAAATAATTATAATAAATTGTCACATTTTAATATTTCATTGAGATGGGTTATTTTTTGCCTTTCAATATGTGTTAAAAAGAAACTTTATAAGAAAATAAAAATATGGCATCAAAATATATAGAATTCTCATCTTACTAGTAAATTTCTATTGTAATTTAGTCGTGATTTTAATTAAATACCATGTCCTTTAAAAATTTAAGAACACAATTTTTTATTTGGAACAATAAAATCATCATCATACACCACAATAAAAATTAGGCATAAATTATTTAATTGACAATCAATCATCTCCTTAAAAAAATATTATTGTAATAAATCTAAATTAGTAGCAGAAAAAATAAATAAAATTAATACAATATCAATACTTCATATGTGGAGAACAATAAAAAATTGAAAAGTAAAAAATTTCATTAAGAAGATTGTGGGTTATTCACAAAGAGATGGAGATTTGATTAGACTAATCTCATAATCTTTGAGCTTACCCTCTAATTCTTGTTAGCAAATATATGATTTTCATTAGTACATGAAGGACATATTTTTTACTTGATATCTGATATTCTTATTAAACACAATTAGCTTCGGATAATGGGAAGTTCCAAATTGAGGGTAGACCTCTTTCTAACATAGATAACCCATAACCAAGACTCGAACTTGACACTTCTAATTAAGGATGAAGGAATATTAATTTCTTCTCCAATAAAATGTTGTTGGTAACTCTTATTCCAACATATTTTAGAATATGCAAGAGAGTGTGAATTAAGTTATTAGTACCAACAGTAGTTGTGGAGAGACATATATATTTCATCCAGCCTTGACCAGAAGTCTTGATTTTGAGCTTTTGATATGAAAAAAATATTGTAATAGTGTGTCCCTAGGAATTCAAATTAGCCGGAGAGTCAATATGGTATAATGAAAAATGAATATTTACAATATTCAATTTATTCTGAATTTCATTGGATGTCCTTTATTATGAAGAACCATAATTTCTATAATGAGTTATCATGTTAAATATTTCATTGAGATACGTTTTTTTTATTTCAAATATATGTCATCAGAATAAATAGCATATACTTCTTTGAAGTGAATATTTTAGCCCTATTCACACCTCCCGATTTTGATTGAATACTATGGAGTTTATATGTTAAAAAAAATAAGAACACAAGATTTTATTCTAATCTATAAAAATTATCATCATATACCACAAAGAAACCTGGTAAAAAAATTAATCTAAATTACAAACAATTGTTTTCTTCAAAAAAATATTTATCATTATCAACAATAAGTGAATCTAAATTAATATGATAGAAAAACGAAAAATAACATACAGAAGGATAAGTAAATCAAAATTAATATGATAGAAAAACGAAAAATAACATACTGAAGGATACCTTTTCTTTTGGTAGAATACACAAATGTTGTAATCCATTACATCAAATTTGTTTATGTACTTTTCAATAAAGATCCAAAATTTCTTCATTGTATTTTTATCTTCCATGAATACTTGAAATAAAAGAAACTAGATTAACTAAAAGTTTTGTTTATCATGTTCTTATCCATCAGGAGATTTGCTCATGATAAGCGGTGAACACCTTCCCTTTTTCACCGCAAATTTTCATCCTTGCATGATTTGATCCTTACATAAGGGCAGTTTAACTTATCACTATTAATTAGTCTCCTTTCCCTATATTTCTAGATCCATGAAACACTACGTATTTTCTTCTCCTTCATCTACTATTTTATTCTCAAGATGATTAGCATGTCGATTTCCTTCCCTTATAATATGAGTTATTTCGATATTTGTGTTACTCATCCTCTTCCATATATCTTTCACCACTTCAACTGCTGTCCATGAGACCTCTCAAGTTTTATGCATGAAATACCTTAATAATAAAGAGTCAATCTCAATAGCATTTGTTGATATTAGTTCTTTTTTTTTTATATATCTCATTGCCTTAGTATAGTCATAACTTATATATGAGTATTGTAAAATACTCATTCTCTTGCCTTATTAGAAAATAAATTGTCATTCATATCCTTCGTACAAAATTCCTTTGATCCTCTTGAGGATTTTCTCGGTTGTACCATCTATAGTACATTTGATAAAGTAATATTAATTTAAGATATCATTGATATATGATTAAATGAATATCGAACATAAGAAAGAAGGAAAAAATAGCTTAAATGTATCCGCACACTATATTTCTTTCCAACATACCCTTTTTATTTAAGAAAATAAACATTTTATTCTCTTCGAAAGTCCTATATCTCCACACTTGTTTGCTTGAGTTACCTGTCATTAAATAGTTTAAGATATTGAGATTTTAATTTGAATCTATAAAAATCAGCATCATCATATACCACAAGAAAACTAGGCTCAAAATTAATCTTACTGACAAATAATCATTTTCTTTTAATAAATTATTATCAACATTTATGAATTTAAACTAATAGAACATAAAAAAAAAAGAAAATATGAAGACAATAATTTAATTTCAAATAGTAAAAACAATAATATATATGTTTTATTAAGAACATTGAGTGATTATTCATAAAAAGATAGAGGATATATCAATCTAATACCACAATCTTTGAGTCTACCCTCCATTTCTTTTTCAAAATAACTTATTTTTATTAGTACAAGAAGAAAATACTTTTTAATTGATGTTTGATATTTTTATTGGGACTCATTTAGATTCAGATAATGAAAAGTCCCATGTTGAGGGTAAACCTCTCAAAGGAAACTTATGCCCAAAACTCAAGCTTGACACTTCTGGTCACGGATAAATAAATACTAACTTCTACTCATTTATAATCCTTTTTGGTAAAAATAAATAAATAAATCCAATAGATTTCCAAATATTATAGAGAAATTAAATTTAGTCATTATATGTACCAACAAGAGTTATGGTAGGATATATATGGTCTATCCATCCTTTACGACCGGTCTCGTTTGAGCCATGGATATCAAGAAAATCTTTTTAAGGATTATCACTCAGAATCCAAATTAAATTGGAATCCAATATAATGTATTGAAATAGAGTGAAAATGATACTAAGTACAATTTATAATTTATTCCAAAGTCCATTGGAATTCTATTATCTTGAAGAATGATAATTTTTATAATAATTATAATAAGTTGTCACATTTAATATATCATTGAGATGTGTTGTTTTTTTCCTTTCAGTATGTGTTTAAAAGAAACTTTACAAGAAAATAAAAATATGGCATGAGGATATATAGAATTCTCATCTTACTAGTAATTTTTTATTGTAATTTACTCCTGATTTTAATCAATACCATGCCATTTAATAATTTAAGAACACAATTTTATTATTTGAAACTATAAAATCATCATCATACACCACAATGAAAATTAGGTATAAAAGTATTTAATTGACAATCAATCATCACCTTGAGAAAAAAACAATTTTGTAATAAATATAAATTAATAGCACAAAAAAGAAATAAATTAAATATAAAATAAATTCTTCATATGTAGAGAAAAATAAAAAAATAAAAAGTAAAAAAATTCATGAAGAAGATTGTGGGTTATTCATAAAAAGATGGAAAGTTGATGAGACTAATCTCATAATATTCTTATTGTGACACAATTAGATTCAGATAATGGAAAGTTCCAAATTGAAGGGAAACCTCTTTCTAATATAGATAACTCATACCCAAGACTCAACTTGACAATTCAGGTTAAGGATGAAGTAATATTTACTTCTTTTTCAATGCAATCTTGTTGGTAGAACTCAAAAACTTATTCCAACATATTGCAGAATATGCAAGAGAGTGTTAATTAAGTTAGTAGTACCAACATTAATTGTGGAGGGACATATATGATTCATCCACCCTTAATCAGAGGTCCCTAGTTTGAGCTTTGAATATAAAAAAAATATTGTTAGAATGTGTCCCTCGAAATTCAGATTAGTTGGAAGTCGATATGATATAATGAAAAACGAACAAAATATTAATTTCAATATTCAATTTATTCTGAATTTCATTGCATCTCCTTTATTATGAAGAACCATAATTTCTATAATGAGTTATCATGTTTAATATTTCATTGAGATATGTTTTTTTATTTCAATATATGTCATCAGAATAAATATAATTTTCTTTCTTTGAAGTGAATATTTTGGTTCTGTTCACTTCTCCGGATTTTGATTCAATACTATGACATTTATAGGTTAAAAATTAGAACACAAAATTTTAGCTGGATCTATAAAAATCATCATCATATAGCACAAAAAAAAGATGGCAAAAATTTAATCTAAATTAAAAACAATCATTTCCCTCAAAAAATATTTGTCATTATCAACAATATATGAATCTAAATGAATATGATAGAAAAACAAAAATAACATACATAAGGATACCTTTTTTTTTTGTAGAGAACACAAATTTTACAATTCCAAAATTGTTGTGATCGCACTCGTCTCTCCCACTAAGACAAGTCAGCCTAAAATTCAACAACACGAAATAAATGTGGAAAGTAAAATACTAATAACATTAGAGCAGAAAATTTAGTTATTCTAAAATGAGCCCAGAACCTATTTGTCACATGGTAAATGAGACTTTTTCTTCTTTGTATTTTTTTTGTCTGGAACTATGTGGCCCACAATAAGATTGATATCTTTGCTATTTCCTCTCCGGAAGTGCTAAATAGAAGCGAAAATCTCTTTAGAGAAGGAAAGTCCTAATGAAAGATGGAAGGTAAGTCAATTCTTTGAGGATAGATTGAAAATTCCATCACTTTAGGTGTAGGAGGAGGAAGGTATTTTAGCCTAGGAAGACGAAGATGCTAGAGAATTAGTGATTGGGGGGAATAATGATTGTCGAAGGGAGGTAGCGGTCTAAGCCTCTAAGGCTTGGCACAAGAAATCTTCTCTCACTCGCTGGAAGGAAGTGATGTGAACTTGGTAGGATGAATTGGATTAGATAACGAATCTTCCTATGTTTTCGAAGAAATCAGAAGAAAGGCTTCTTCCCCTTGGCAACTGCTTGTTTCACTTCTACTCTTGAAAGTGTTACTTTCACGACTTTGGATAAATACCATTTGAAGTTTAGGATCTAACCTCCGACCTCTTCTTTAAAGTCATCTAAGAGTGATTAGGTATCTGCCTTAAGGCTTAGAAATCCTCGATCTTATGATACATTTGGTAAGAAGCACCTCCCTAGCCACAAAACCCCACTTTAACCAACCTTTATACAAAGTCATAGTGATGAACATATGTCTCTAGAAAATTAGGAGCGGCTTCTTCAAAATCACAAGGAGGTTGCCGCGGTGATTCAAGAGATTCACCGCGAACTTCACGCACGCATTCCGGGGTTTTTTAAGAGGAGCGCCTCACAGACATGCTGGAGGAGAGACACGGGGTGGTGGGGCTGGGGGGGGGGGCTGGGGAGGATGGCCGAAATCCTCCAGAGTATCCAAACATAGAGATACCAAAGCCCTTAATTTCGGAAAGTCTAAATGTATTTTCGAAACATAGGGGGTACTGGAGGTACGGTGATGCTACTGCGAAAGAAATGGCAGGGTATCACATGAACTCCTAGGAAGATTATGGTTTGAGGAACCGATGGTCAAAGGAAATGTTAAGGTCCTGATTTCGGGACGAAGCCGTATGCCGTGAGAGTGTCACGCCCGGTTCCTTTGAGAAAGGTGTTTAACTAATCACCCTTCACAAGCAAATTATTATATTGTGTGTATAAATCATATACTTTGAATTTATCATTTTAATTTATTTAGGTGGTATGATCCGGAATAACACATAAAATGATAAATGAAAATAAGTGTTATAGTACATATCATATTGTTACTATTATTTATTCCATTTTCTTGCAAGTAATCATAATAGGTTATTAGGTATTTCATAGTATATGAAAACTATATCTTGTTAGGTGTTAATTCTTGATATAGTAAGACTCATATGATATTAGGTATTTATATTCTACCTCAGCAACATGGATACACTTTGAACAAGAAAATGTATACGATACGAGTGAGAAGAAAGAGAGTGAATTAGATAAAAGTTACCTAAAGAAAGTCAGACAAAGGATGAGAAGGAATGGGTAAAATAGCTTTCTGGATAAGAAAGATAAGAGTAGAAGAATAAGTGATTAGGGTATCGGGGATATATAGTTAACATATAGTGTTTCAAGCTGCTACCACTAAGACTGATTTGAACCTTAGATCAAGTATATGATAATATTTATTGTTAGGTATTAATTTTATATGATAAGTACCAGATGATATGAGTTATTAGGTATTTTGTAGTATATAATAATATATGTTGTTAGGTATTTATTCTATATGGTAAGTACAATATATTATGATAAACAATTCTTATATATATATATATATATATATATATATATATATATATATATATATATACACATAACGGTATCACGAACCCTCTAAATTCTCTACAACATCATACCAAGATCCGTTTGATCTCAAGAAATTTAACATGATTCCTAAACCACCTACCCGTCCAACCGTAAAAAATCTACACTACAACATACATAAATACTCTCTCTAAAGGATATATTAAATATAATTTTCATTTTTAAGTATTCTCACTTCTTTCTAAAGGGTGGATGATACACTATGTTCATTATAAAGATTCTAGAGAATTTCTTATCAAACTCATTTTCTAAGATATAGAGATATTGTAGTATACTACTAGGGAGAACTTCCGCTTTTATTCTTCTATCAAAAGTAAGAAAGAGAATGTGTCTAATATGATCAATTAAGCGATAGGGCCAGAGAATTAACTTCGTTAGGACGTAGTTGCTCCCAATTGAGGATTGGCCGAGGGCCCTTTTTATTTTATAAGGGAAGAAACTGTAGTTGGGTACAAAATAGACCTGTGAAAGATGGGTAGGCAAGCATGCGGGTTGTACTGGTCATCTTTGAGTTGTCGAGTGACGATTGGCCAAGGGGACTTGGATCATGTAGCTGGGTACAAATAAGTCACTTAAAGACAAGTAGGCACGGTATTAGGCTAGTGCCAGTGGGGTGCGTAAACGAGGACAAATCACATGTTTTTGCACTTTTCAGTTTTAAGCTTTCGAGTGACGATTTCTTCCACTCTTAAGAAAAGACGAGGGGATAAGGGGAGGGGCTATCTTATAATAAAGGGGGTACTCTCTTCTCTAATGTGTGTTATGTTATTGTGTACTATTCCTTAAGGAGTGATCAGGGATTAAGCCACATGACGATTCCCACCAAAAGAAAGGGGGCCTTGAGCACTCAAATGTGTATGGGGAAAGAATGAATATTCAACACACTTAAATCTAGTGGATGGAGTTTCATATTCATGAAAATCTAGGTTTAAACATGATACAGAACCAAGACAACGTATCTTACTAATAGTAAGAAAGATTTAGGGCCTCCAACGCCTATAAATAGAAGCTGAATTCTCTATTTCGCAAAGCAAAGGGATATATTGATCCAACTACCACTAAAAGAGTTTCTCAAATTAATCAAAGAATTCTAAATGTTGAAATGAAAGGGAAGAACATCCGCAAATGCTATATGATTTTTTAGAGCATGTGTTTGCTGTTTTTCCGGAGTTGCTGGAACAACACATTCAATATCTCCTTAACCAAATTCAAACCCTAGAAGAAAAAGAGAGGACCCTTTCCCGAGACAGGGAAGACCTTATTTCTAAGATGGCCTTCCGCATCTGCGGCGGAAACAACTTAGAGTCAGTCGACTGTTTGGAGTTTAAGAAAGTTTATAATAAGTGTTTTTAGATGCACAATAGTGTGTATGTTTTTTTTTTAAATTTGTTTAGTAGAGCTCTACTCATATGCTAAGTGTCTTTGTTGTGTCTGTATGTATCACTAATACTCTTTAATGCTTCCGTTTCTCACTTTGTAATGTTGTGTTTAGTTGTGTGACTGGTCTATGTGTGTGTAAGCTTCTTATTTGATGTATTTTCATGTAATTGCTATTAATGAAAAAAATCCACTTTGTTATCTCTCTTCTCCAAGTCGTATGTGCAATTCTAATATTTCCAAATCGAACTAAATTTACTTTTCACCCCTAATAAAACCCAAACATGAATTAGGAAATTTATTAGAGAAAAGACTAGTTGTCATTCCTTAAATCTGGATTTGGACTTTCCTCAATCTAATAACCCAACTTTCGAAAAAACATAACTCACTCATATGAACTTGGAATCGCGCAAACTCAGCTGCATTGAAAAGATTATTCCAAGGGATTTCTAATCAAATCTAGAACTACAGCTAACTCATCCTGAGATACGAGTTATGGTGGTTTGAAGTTAACCAAAAACTCACTTTTTAACTTATATAAATTTTCTAGATTTTCTTATTCTTTAAAAAAATTAGTGTTCTCAGATTTTTAAACTTTTTTTTTAGTTCTTTCTAGTTGCGAGATGTCATAATATCTTCCCCTTAGGAACATTTTTCCTCAAATTAGGTTACTCTTACTAGACATAGGGTAGGAACATTAACTTCAAACACCCATAAGCAAATGTAACCAAACAACATGCTTACTCAAAGTTTAGATAGTACTAAAAAGTCAACTAGTACCTTGATATGCATTTTCTCCAGATTAAAAGAGGTGTGGATATATCTTATTCATATCCTCTTTAGATTCTCAAGAAGCTTCTTCAACAAATTAGTTACTTTAAAGTAGATTGACTAATGCGACCTCCTTTGTTCTCAACTTGTGAACTTGGCGATCTAGAATCTGGACCGAAATATCCTTATAGGATAAGCTTTACTTAATTCCAACATTTTCAATTGTTACAATATATGAAGGATTTCCCATGCATTTATTTAACATAGAGATGTGAAACACCAGATGAGTTATTGCTAACTCTTGTGGTAGCTTGAACTCATAAGCTACAATACCAATCCTTTTGACTTACGATAAGCTCCAATATATTAGTGACTAAATTTCCAGTTATATCTAAACCTGGTAACACCCTTCATGGGTGAAACCTTCAAGTATACCCAATCATCCACTTCAAACTCCAAAGGCCTTCTCCTAATATTTGTTTAGGATTTTTGGTGACTATGTGCCATTTTCAACCTTTCTTGAATCGCATTAACCTTCTCCATAGATTGGTGAACAAGATTTGGTCCTATCAACCTTGCTTCACCAACTCCAAACCATCCAATATGAGATCTGCATGTCCTCCCATAAAGAGCTTCATATGGAGCCATCTAGATGCTAAAATGATAGTTGTTATTGTACGAGAACTCAACGAGAGGTAGGTGATCATCCCAATTCACCTTTAAATCAATTACACAAGCCCTCAACATATCTTCTTAGGTCTTAACGGTGCGCTATGCTTGCCCATCTGTCTGAGGATAAAAAGTAGTACTTAAGTTTACCTTTGAAACCAAACCTTTCTGTAAGATTTCCAGAAATGTGCAGTAAATTGTGCACCTTTATTTGAAATAATGGAGAACAGAACTCCATGAAGTCTTACCACCTCTTGAATGTATATTTAGCATAATCTTCTGTCGAATAGGTAGTTTTTACCGGCAAAAAGTGAGCTTATTTTGTCATAATACAGACAATCACCCAAATATAATTATGCTGGTTGTGAGACCTTGGTAACCCAGTGATGAAGTCCATATTGATGATCTTCCACTTCCATTCTTAAAGTTCTATATTCTGAGCTAAGCCTTCAAACTTTGGTGTTCAACTTTCACTTGGTGGCAATTAAGACACTTGACAACAAATTCAGCAAAACCCTTCTTCATACCATTCCACCAATATATCTTTATCAAATAGTTGTACATCTTTGTGGAATCCGAACGAATGGAATATTTGGAGCTATGAGATTCCTCCATGATCCTCTCTTGGAGCCCATCCACAATTACTACACACAACCTACCCTGATACTTCAACACACCATATTCCTATTGTTAAAAAGCTAATATTCTTTGCTTATGAACATTTGCCTTCAAATCAAGAAAAATGATGTCTTGGTCTTATTTTTCTTTCACCTCTGACACTAGTGATGATTCAGCCCGTTGGTCACCACTATTCCTCATTTTCTGGAATCCATAAATCTGACTCCAATGCATGCAAGTCTATGCATATTTTTGGCTAACTACGTCTTTTCTTCCTCAACATGGGCGATACTCCCCATAGATAACCTGATTCAAGCATCAACAACAACATTAGCCTTACCTTGTTGGTAAAGAATACTCGTGTCATAATCATTGAGTAATTCTAACCACCTTATATGTCTAAGATTCAGTTTTTTATAGGTGAACACATATTGTAAGCTCTTGTGATCAGTGAATATATTAACATGAACACCATACAAGTAGTTTCGTCATATCTTTACAGCAAAAACTAAAGCAGCCAATTCTATGTCATGGGTTGGATAATTCTTCTCATGAACTTTAAACTGTCTAGGCATAAGCTATAACCTTTCATTATGCATTAACACACATCCTAAACAAACTTTAGATGTATCACAATACACCACAAAACCTTGAATACCTTCTGGTAAGGTTAAAAATGGGGTAGTAGTCAACTTCTCTTTCAATTCCTGAAAGCTTTTCTCACAAGCTTCATAATATTGAAACTTCACAATTTTTTGAGTCAACATCGTCAAAGGAGAAAAAATAGACAAGAAACCCTCTACAAATATCTTATAATAGCCAACCAAACCTAAGAAAGTCCTAATATCAGTGGGAGATGTGGGTCTAGACCAATTCTGCACTGCCTCAATTTTCTGAGTGTCCACTTTAATTCCTTCTCCAAATGTGGCTTAAGAATATCACAGAGTCAAGTCAAAACTCACATTTAGAAAATTTTGCATACAACTCTCTATTCCTCAAAGTTCGTAAGAACTATTCTGAGAAGACTAGCATGGTCATATTTATTTCTTGAAACTATTAGTATTTCATCAATGAAGACGATTACAAACATATCGAAATAAGATTTGAAGACATTGTCCATAGGGTCTATCCAAAAGGCATGATTAATTACTCATAATGACCATATTTGGTTCTATCTATATTTGGAATATTACATTCCCTAGCGATGGTAGCCTGATCTTATTTTTTGGTCATGTCCTATGGTTGACCAATGCGCCTGCAACATTCATGGATCTTATGAATAGAGTATTCAAACCTAATCTACATATGTTTGTTATCATCTTCATTGTTGACATACTAATCTAATCAAGGAATGAAGAAGATCATGCTAGTCACCTCAAGATAGTCTTTCAGACTTTGAAAGATAAAGAGTTATATGCCAAGTTCTCTAAGTGTGAGTTTTGGCTTGAGTCTTTGGAATTCTTGGGCTACATAGTTTTCGGTGATGGAATTAGTAATACCCAAAAGATAGAAGCAGTTTAGTGTTGGCCTAGACTCTCATCTCTAACTGACACTAAGATTCTTGTGTTTGGTTTGATAATATATAAGGGTTTGTTGAGGGGTTTTCATCTATTTCATCTTCTTTGACCAATTTGACTCAATAGACAGTTAAGTTTCAATGGTCTGAAGCTTGTGATAAAAACTTTTAGGAATTGAAAAATAGGATGGCTACTGCCTCAATTTTGACTTTACCAGAAGCTACGCAAGGCTTTGTAGTGTATTATGATGCATCTAGAGTTGGTTTGGGTTGTGTCCTAATACAGAATGGCAAGGTCTTAGCATATGCTTCCAGACATTTGAAAGTCTATGAGAAGAATTACCCAACCCATGAATTAGAATTGGCTGCTGTAGTTTTTGCCTTGAAAATATGGTGTCATTATTTTTATGGTGTTCATGTTGATATATTCATTGATCACAAGAGCCTACCATATGTGTTCACTCATAAAGATTTTAATCTCAAACATAGAAGATGGTTAGAATTGCTCAAGGATTATGACATGAGCATTTTTTTACCACCCAAGTAAGGCTAATGTGGTTGATGATGCCTTAAGTAGGTTTTCTATGGGTAGTACCACCCATCTTGAAGAAGAGAAGAAAGAACTAGAGAAAGAAGTGCGTAGACTTGCATGCTTAGGAGTCCGTACTATGGATTTTCACAGAAGGAGAAATAGCAGTGACAAATGGATTGAGTCATTGTTAGGGTCATAAGTGTAAGAGAAACAAGACCAAGATCCCATTTTGCTTGAATTGAAGGCACATGTTCATAAATAAAGAGTATTAGCTTTTGAACAAAGGGGAGATGGTGCTTTGAGATATCAAGGTAGATTGTGTGTACCAATAGTGGATGGACTCCAAGAGAGGATCATGGAGAAAGATCATAGCTCTAGATATTTCATTTATTCGAGTTCCACAAAGATGTACCGCGATTTTAGAGAAGTACATTGGTGGGAAGGTATGAAGAAGAACATCGTTGAATTTGATGCCAAATGCCCGAATTGTCAACAAGTTAAAGTAGAGAACCAAAAGCCAGGGGTTTTGGCTCAGAATATAGAATTTCCAGAATGAAAGTGAAAGATGATTAATATAGACTTCATCACAAGATTACTAAGGTCTCGCAGGCAGCATGATTTTATTCAGTGATTGTCCACATAATGAAAAAGTCAATTTGCCAGTAAAAACTACCCATTCGGTAGGAGATTGTGATAAGTTATACATTCAAGAGGTTGAAAGACTTCATAAAGTTCTGGTCTCCATCATTTCAGATAGAGGTGCATAATATACCGCAAAGTTTTGAAAATCTTTTAAGAAAGAATTGAGTTCAAAGGTCAACTTAAGTATTTCCTTTCATCCTCAGACTGACGGTCAAGCAGAGCATACTTTTAGACCTTAAAAGACATATTGGGACTTACATGATTGACTTCAAAAGAAATTGAGATGATCACCTACCTCTCATTGAATTTGCTTAAAACAACAGTTTCCACTCTAGCATCCAAATGGCTCCTTATAAAGCTCTTTATGATGGAAGATGCAGATTTCCTATTGCATGGTTTGAGGTTGGTGAAGCAGGGTTGATAGGACCAAAAATATAGTTCATAAAGCTATGGAGAAGGTGAAGTTTATTCAAGAGTGGTTGAAAATGGACCAAGTAGATGATTGGGTTTACTTAAAAGTTTCATCCATGAAGGGTGTTATGAGGTTTGGTAAGAAGGGAAACTTAGTCCCTGGTACATTGGACCTTATAGTATATCCAAGAGAATTGACAATGTAGCGTATGAGTTGGAGGTACAACAAGAGTTAGCAGCGGTTCATCCGGTATTTCATGTCTCCATGTAGAAGGAGTTTATGGGTGATCCTTCATTGACATTCTAACTAAATATGTTAGGACTAAAGGTAATTTGTTTTATGAGAAGATTCCAGTCCAAATTTTAGATCACCAAGTTCGCAAGTTGAGAACAAAAGAGGTAGCATCAGTCAAGGTCCTTTAGTGGAACCAATTTGTTGAAGAAGCTACTTTGGAAGATAAGGAGGACATGAATAAGATATATCCACATCTCTTTGAACCCGAAGAAAATGCAGACCAAAGTACTAATTTTCTTCTTAGTACTACCTAATTTTAAGTAAGCATGTTGTTGGTTGCATTTGCTTGTGGGTGTTTGAACATGATATGGTTACCCTAAGTTTAGTAAGAATAATCTCATTCGAGTATGAATGTTCCCGAGGGCGAGATATTGTAACATCTGGCAACTATAAAGAACTAGAAAAGAGTTTAAAATATGAAAATAATTATTTTTAGAAGAATAGGAAAATCTGGAAACTTTAAGTAAGGTAAAAATTGAGTTTTTGGTCAACTTCAAATGACCATAACTCCTAGAGCAGGATGAGTTAGATTTATCTCAAGATATGGTTGGAAAACCCTTAGAATAATCTTTCCAGCGCCTTTAAGTTTGTGCAATTTCGATATTGTATGAGTAAGTTATGTCTTTCGAAAGTTGGGTTGTTGAATTAATGAAATTCCAATCCGTATTTGGGAAGGGAAAAATTGTCTTTTCCTTACCTAATTATATTAATTCATTTGTTGGGGCAAAATAAGACTTTATTAGTTTAGAAAGATTTAGAATTCACGCTAGGGCTTGGATAAGAGATAAAAGATAAGAGAAATCATGAATCACCAAGAATACACAAGCTTTATGTGTAGATTTTGTCAGGGTGATCCCTAAAAAGGTATGTGAGATCACATAGTGTTGGGTTAGTTCACCAACACGCCAATCATGTTTAATTTAGTGAATCCAAGCTATTTGAATTTTATGAAATTGAGTTCTTTAATAATATTGTTAAATTTTTTGTTGAATTCTTGATAGTTGTGTTGTTGAAGTTTTGGTTCATGTTTCTGGGTGTGATTTTGGGTTGAATCTATTGGGTATTTATGGTATTAATGATTCTAAGTGTTTGGGGAAAGAATCATGGAAGTTTAGAGGGTTTAGAGATGAAAAACAAAAGAGAAAAGTTGAGAACACCTTGGTACAGGGGTTAGGACAATGCGCCTCTCAGATTCCCAATGTACAGACTTTGTTTGTAGGCCCTTGAGGAGCTGCGTCAGCCACAACACCCCATTGCTCTCTATAAGATGATGATTGGTGCCCCACGCCTCTCATAGCGCCAGGGACGCCAGTTCTCCCCATTTTTCCCCCCATCTTTTTATACTAGTTCCTAAGTGATGTACCAATATTTCCTAGTTGATTCTAATACTCTAAGGTACATCTAAAAATCATGAAATCATCCATAAATATGAGATCATGAATGTCGAATCCATAATTCAATTCAAGGAAAGTTAAGACCAAAGTCAAAGAAGTTAAGAGTCAATCCTAAAAGTTAAGAAGCAAGTTAAAGCAAAGTTATTAAAAGTTTTCAAGCGTCTTTAGCAATGTTTTAACTTTGTTTTAAGACTCAAGTTTCAAGATAAGTAAAGAGTAAATAGATTAGTTCATTTCCTCAAAAGTTTTAAGCGAGCTAAGTATTGCCTACGAGTTTATAAATGTTTTTTATATTTAAGACAAGAGGAAACTAAGATTTCCTAAAGAGTTTTGGGCAAGAAACGGGAACACTGATTTCAAGAGAGCTTTTAAAGCTAAGTGTTGAGCAGTTATCTCAACCCAAAGAAAGAAGTTGTATTAAAAATACATGAGCTAAGTATAAGTTTGAGAGTAGCATTGAGCACTGATATGGGGATGCGAGTTCATAATAACTCAAGTCTCGATATATCATGTAGTCATCATAGGTATTAATTGGTCATACTTTTTAGATGATAACATAAGTTAAGCTAGTGGATCCACTAAAGTTAAGTAGTTCTATTCGATGACAAATTATACGACAGTTTTGGCAGCGTCAAGACGTTATATCACCACTTAGGCTCATAGTGATGGTTTTCGGTTAGAGACTCCCACATAAACTATATTACTTATTATAAAAGTAAAGTTGAGATTGTCATTGCATTTTTTAACGAACTAAGTTGTTTACATTGTTTTACAAGCTTTATATATATGCATGTATCTTATTGTTTTATATTGAGTTAAGTTATTCATGAGTTTGAGTTGAGCAGAGCCAAGGTAAGTGTTCCTTCTTACTCTTTTCAAGCTTAAGTTGTTATTTTAGCATTCCAACTCGCATACTCTTACATTAAATGTATTAATGCTAGTTGCCCTGCATCGTCTTTTGATGCAGACGCACATAACTAGGATCGACATCCGGTGTAACGTTAATCTAATGAGCAACTCAAAATCATTTGGCGAGCCTCCTTACATTCGAGAGGACATTTTTACCACTTTATTTCTAGATTTCAGTTGTTAGGATGATTGGGGGTCCTGTCCTAACATCCATCTTTGTTTTAGAGGTTTCATAGATAGATAATATTAGTTCTTTAGTCTTTTCATTTCACTTGTAAACGATTAAGATTTGACTTGTCATTTTGGCTAAGTGATTATTTTTTTAGCTATTTCATGAGTTACTTTTCTGGTGTTTAAGTCTTCCACTGAGTAAGTAAGCCAGACCAAGGGTACGCTCAAGGCCAACAATGGTCTTCAAGTGCCGGTCACGCCCAGGGTATAGGCTCCGGATGTGACAATGAAGACAACAACCTGGGGGACGAATCATAGTTAATGGCATGAAAAAATGAAAATATAGGAATTAACTGCTGATCAACACAAGAAAAATAAAAGGAGATTAGATCGACTTCAAAATAGATAATCTCAAATGGAACCTCTAGATGAAACTCTCCACATCCAAATACTTTATAAAAATAAAACTCTAAGGAATCCTAAAGAACAATTATTAAAATGAGATCGACAATGCAAAGGGTACAATAAACACATTAATCAGAAGAAATAGAATAATAGAATTGCAACAAAAATAATATCTTAAAATGGCAAGAAAAAGGGGGGAAATATATACTTGTTGGAAGTCAAGAATACAAGTGAAACATTTGATAATTAAGATTGCCATATCTGAATTCCAAGCTAACCGAACAAAACACAATCAACCTGGAAATGGACGTATAACTATGAGAGAGAAGATAGGCATAAATGAGAAAAAAGAATGAAAAAGCTCAATAAGATATCAAAATCAAAGCTTTCAAATTCAAGATACAAAGAGGATAACATGGATAAAAAACGATGTCAAAATTGCCAAATGAAGTTCAGAAGAACGGCAGACAAAGCGGAGTTGAAAGTTCGATACTTTTCAATTTTGATTTGAGAAGAAATTTACTATACTTTTTGCTTTTTCTGTATATTATTTATTGCAAGACTTTATTTATAGTAATAAAATAGTTAGTGGGTCGGGAGCCCAAGTACCTTGTATTTATAAAATAAAATATTAATTATCTTCACTTGTTATATGTCATGTTCATTCTTCTAGTTCTTATTCAACACCATTTTATTTAATAGGTTTGGAACAAAACCCTTCAGTTTGGAAATAAATTATGATACTTTAGATAATCTACACATCAAATTTATCTAACAATTATTCCCTTAAATGTTTTTATTTTTATCAATATCAAATCAATCCAAAATAATAGAACCATATAAAAGGAAATAAAGCACAAATAATCTAGTACTTGGTATGTTGCGACGATCGAAACTAACGTCATTTAAATGCATTACAGTTGGAGTCTCAAATTTTTCTTATTTTGGTGCAAAATCAAATTTTCGAGCACGGAATTATTAAATCTGAAAGTACCCGGGCTGGCATCGGCCAGCCTTATCTAGATATCTCCTGCTATGCAGTGCCACTATAGATCCTGTAGGACCGCTATAGCTGGGTTGATGAAATCAGACCCTAGATAAAATGATGTCTTTTATTTTTCTTCCCGCTTTTCTGGCACAAAAATTCTTCTCAACCACATTAAATTTGAGGGAACTAGAGGCTAGGAATTTCCATATAAGGAAGGGAAAGACCAAACGACTTCCGGTCCACCCTTTTTAGAATTTTCCCAGGAGCAAAAGGATGCCTATAAAATTCTTCAATAGTTGGTTGATTCCTAGATACGCTAGGTTTCCATTACTAAGTAGTCAAGCTTCCAATTGATGATATCATACATAGATCTCTGAACATAGAGTTTGGATTGTTGAATATATGGTTAGTTGTGGCGCAGGTTAATGATGAATCTCATTTTTTACTATTGGCATTCTTATATGGTTGGGTGTTACCTTGAGAAGGTAATTGAGGGTGATTGAATTATAGAATTTGGATAAATCAAGACAACAATTTTCAATCACCAAATGATTAGAAACAAATAATAGATCCAAGTTATAACATTTACTTCTACTTATACACATAAAAACAAAGATAGACATGACCAAAGTAGGTTAGCTATTATCATTTATTCTAAAGCGAAACTAATATACCAAATCATGCATACTATCATCATTTTATGAAGGTGGAAAGAGAAACTCTTAAACATGCTTCCTACAAATAGAGAACCTTGATGCAATCTCTTCAAACTTATCCCCAAAAATAAGGGTGATTCAAGTGTGTTGTAGTTAACTAGATAATGACTAGGTAAAATGCAATACATATTGTACATCTAGAGAAAATTCTAAGATCATGAGAATTTTGTGTGAGGGACAAATGACAAGCTATTTACTAATATGACAAACGAAATGAGCATTTTACAATGCACAACACTCAAACACAAGTTATGACTATATTAAGGCAATAAGATATATAGAGGAGAACTAATATCAACAGGTGATAATTGAGATTGACTTCTTATAATTAAGAAATTCCATTCGTGAAACTTAAAAGGTCTCATGGATGATAATTGAAGTGGTGGAAGAGATATGGATGAGGAGAAGTAAGAGTTTACTAGAACAACTCATATTATAAAGGAAGACATTGGACATGTTAATCATCTCGAAGATACACTTCTAGATGAAGGAGAAGTAAATATGTAGACTTTATTTGATCTAGGAGTATGGGGAAGGAGGGTAATTAATATTAATTGGCTTACATAGTTATCCAATCATGCAAGAGATGAAAAGTTGGGGTGAAAATAGAGGGAATTCAATGTTTATCATGAAAAAATCCTCTGATGAGAAGAGATCATGATAAACAAAACTTTTAACTAATCTAGTTTCTTTGATTACACGTATATATTCATAAAAGACAAAAAATAACAACACAAATTTGGATAAAGAAAGAATAGTAAATAAACAAATTTGAAGTAATCTTCTTGGATTGTCTTAGTCAAAAACCTCTTAATTAAACTGGTTTAATAGATAGAAGATTTCAAGAACCAAAATAAAGACACCAATATAACATAGAATACATAATAACAAGCAAAGAGAAATAAGTAGCAGCTACAAGAATCAAATAACCAATGCAATATGCAGATAAAATCCAAGGCCTAATTTCATTTTACACTATTAGGATTGGTGGATGTGCAATGTAATTTAGTTTCACCTTGGGATGCTATATCTATTGCACAATGATCGATCTTTTAAATGCAAATTAAAAGAAGGAAAACATTATTCTCATTATGGGTCACGCTGTTTTAAAATAAAAAGAAGAGGAAGCTCACTTACACGGCATCACAGTGAGAAAAACATAGGAAACATATCAGAGGTAAAGACACGGAAAAATATGAATAAAGGAATTAATTGATAACCAAAATTTAAAAAAAAATAGGAGGCTAAATCAGCTACAAAATAGGAAATCTCAAATGGAACGTCTAGACGAAACTCTCGAGATCCCAAATATTTTCAGCAGATCCAACTCTAAAGCGTCCTATAGAAAAGCTTGAAAATGATATTGATAGTCAAAAAGGTATTGTAAAAACATGAAACGGAAGAAACAAACAAATAGAAGTGCAACAACAAAATACCCCAAAAGGTGAAGATATGAAAAGTTAGGGTGAAAATGACACATATTCGCTGATAAGAGGAGAATATGATTAACAAAACTTTATTGCAAGTATACATACATGGAAGACATTAAACAACACATATTTTGTATTCATATAGAATAGTTTATGACATAATCTTTCTTGAATTGTCTTAGCCAAAAACCTCTTATTAGAGCTGGTTCAATAGATATAAATCATACAAATTATGAACCCAACTACATAAGAAACACGACCATACAAGAATTCAAGAATAAAATGCAAATATCAATAAAACAGACAATACATTATTTCAAGAAAAGACAAATAAGAAGCAACTACAAAAAATAAATAAGCAATCAACATGCAGATCAAATCAAGCGTTAATTTCAATTTTACAATGCTAAAATTTCTTGATGTGCAATGTACGACATTTCACCTTAAGATGCTACTTCTATTATACATATATCAATATTTTTAAGTGAAAATTTAAATAAAGAACAACATCATTCTCATTTTGGATCACACAATTTAGACCAAAAAGATAAGCAACATAAGAGAAAGCTCACTTACCAGGTATCACGGGGAGAACAACATCAACAACGAATCGTAGCAGCTAGGGGAAAATATGAGCAGAGGAATTAATTGCTAACCTGAATGAAGAAAAAACAGAAGGAAACTAGATTAGCTTCAGAATAATCAATCTCAAATGGAACCTCTAGACGAAACTCTCAAAACTCCAAATATTTTCAACATATCCAACTCTAAAACATCCTAAAGAAAAGCTTGAGAATAAGATCGACAATCAAAAGGTTGTAACAAACACATGAATCAAGAGAAACAGACAAATAGAACTACAACATCAAAATACCCCAAAAGGTCCAAAGATGAAAAATTGGGTTGAAAAATGGAAGGAGTTTAATACTTGTTATAAACAAATCCTATGATGGGAGGAGAACATGATGAACAAATTTTTAACTAATCCATTTTCTTTTATTACAAGTATACATTCATGAAAGAAAAAAAAAACAAAAAAAATTGCATGCATATAGAATAACTTAACCAAATTTGGAGTAATCTTTTTTGAATTGGATTATTGAAAAACCTCTTAATTTAATAGGTTAAATAGATATGAACCATACAAATGATGCACCAAACTACATAAGAAAGTAACCATACAAGAACTCAAGAATCAAAATGTAGACACCAATACAACAGATATTACATAATAACAAGCAAAGAGAAATAAGAAGCAACTACAAGAACGAATTAAGCATTGCAACATCGAGATCAAATCCAAGCCCTAATTTCAATTTTACATTCTTACGATTGGTTGATGCTCAATGCATGATATTTTCACCTTAGGATACTAATTCTATTATATCAATCTTTTTAAGTTCAAAGTTACATGGAAGGAAAAGATCATTCTCAATGTGGGTCACATAGTTTTTGATGAAAAAAAATAAAACGAAAAGAAAAGCTCACTTACCAAGCATCCCAAAGAGAACATCATCGAAAATGAATCATAGCTGGCACGAAAAAATGTGAATAGATGACTTAATTGCTAACCAGTATCAAGAAAAAAATAGAGGATTCTAGATCAGCTTCAAATAGAACCTCTAAATGAAACTCACCAAATTCCAAATATTTTTAACAAATCCACTTTATAAAGACCTAAAGAAGAGCTTGAAAAAAGAGATTGGGAATCAACATGAAGAAATAAACAAATGAATAAGAAGAAACAAACAAATAGAAATACAACAACAAAAAACACCAAAAAAAGGTTAAGAGTTGCAAGGAAATGTGATAGAGAAATTAATTACGAAGCAAAAATAAGAAAAAAAATGTTCCAGAATAAGAAATATTTAATGAAACCTTGAGAAGTAAGTCTCTAGATCCCAAATATTTTAAACAAATCCAACTCTAAAGCATCCTAAAGAAAATCTTGAAAATTGAGATCGAGAATCAATTTCAAAGAAAAATCAAGAGAAAAAAGAATGGGCTAAATCAACTCCAAAATAGGCAATCTCAAATGGAACCTCTAGACGGAACTCTCTAGATCCCAAATATTTTCAACAAATCCAACTCTAAGCCATCCTAAAGAGAAATTTGAAAATTCAGATCGAGAATCAAAAGGGTGCAATAAACACATGACTTATAAAACAAAAACAAATAGTCCTGCAACAACAAAATACCCCAAAATTTTAAGAAAAAGGTCAAAAGATGGGCTAGACTCTAAGCATTGCGGATTGGGGCCACGAGGTTAGCGGACCAAATGAGGTTGGGAAAAAAGTCTTGTTCCTAAATGGGCCAAATTTTTTTTAGGCCCAACCGTACTTAATTCATGGGTTGCATTGGGACGACTTAATAGGCCAAGTCCATTTTGACAGTACTAGATACTGTAGGACGGCAGATGAGTAGGAACTCCACAAAGAAGAAGAGCATTATCATCTTGGTATATCCATTATCTCTTCCACTAGAAAACAAGTTAGAAAGTATTAAAAGTATATGAAAAGGAGATGAGAGAAAAATGTAACTTATAGGGAGTTGCAAACTCAAAGACCAGATAAGGCACCTCTATTTACACCAACAAAGTAACCACTACATCCACCACATTTAATTCCTAAAGAAAAAAAAAGGTCAGCAGACAAATCAAGAAGGGAGTGGTAGCTAAAATTAATGGAGATGCACCTCTATGAACTGAGAAAAATGATAAGGATGATAGTCCAAATGAAGGTATTTATAACCTACATCATAAGGAAAAGGAAAGTGGAGTTGAAGAGAGTTCCCTACGATGATATTGTGGAGAAAATAAAGGAGCTCAATAAGGAAACCCTAATACGTATGGGCTGATAATATATGTGAGCAAGTTCATTCACGAACTGAGCTGATTTCTTTTCTATTTTTTTGTTTTGGTCAGATGACCTCTTTTGAACAGAAATATGAAATTCAATAAAAAGATCACTTATATCCGCTATTAGTTTAAGAAAGGATGGGGAATATATATTTGCTGGCAGACAAGAATACAAGTGAAATATCTGATAATCAATATTGTTATATTCGATCGAGAAAGACATAATACGAAGACAAGATAGGCATATATAAGAAAAAAGACAGTCAAAACTAAACAAGAAACAAAAATCAAAGCATTCAAGTTCAATAAAGAGGAGTACATGGATCACAAACTTAGTTGGTCTTATCGTCTTCGTTGTATCTTGAATTTGAAAGCTTTGATTTTGATATCTTGTTAAGTTTTTTCTATCTTTTGTTGTTGTTTATGCCTATCTTGTCTCTCATCTTTATATTTTTCTAGGTTGTCTGCATTTCGTTCTATTATCTAAGAATCCACATATAACGATTTTGATTATTGAATATTTCACTTGTATTCTTGATTGTCAACATGTATATATTTTTCCTTGTTTTTCTTAAATTAACAACAAAGCTAAGTTCTCCTTTTATTCAATTTCAAAAGTTTGTACAAAAGAGATCGCCCAACCCAACATAAACAAACATAAACAAACATAAACAAACATAAAAGAAATCGATCGGGTCCATAAATAAACATGTATGTCGTTGCATGGAGCTCTCTTCAACTCCACAATGTCGTCTCATGGAGCTCTCTTTAACTCCACTTTCCTTTTCCTTCTGATGTGAGTTATCAACACCTTTATTTGAATTGTCATCCTTACCATTTTTGTAAGTTCACAGAGGTTTGTCTCCATTGATTTCAGTTATCATTTCCTTCTCGATTTGTTTGTTGACCCTTTTTTGTAGGGATATAACCTTGTGGATGCAGTAGTTACTTTGATGGTGTCATTAGAGGTGTCTCGTCTGATATTTAAGCTTGCAACTCCCAACAACTGACTTTTTTCTCTCTTGTCCTCTTTGTATTCTTTCACCGCTTTCTAACCTTTTGTTTTCCAACTCACGAGACAATAAAGATACTAGGATACTCATGCCCTTATTCTTTGTGGAGTTCCTCCTCATATGTCGTCATATAGTTCCTAATCTTTTGGCTTTTTTCTTGGCTTTTTGGGGTATTTTGCAATTCTATTTGTTTGTTTCTCCTAATTCATGTGTTTATTTCACCCTTTTGATATCTTGTTAAGTTTTCCCTTCCTTTTTTCTTCTTTATGTTTATTGTGTCTCTCATCTTCATACGTCCATTTTCAAGTTGACTACATTTTGTTCAGTTGTCTAAGATTTCAAATGTAGTGATTTTGATTATCGGATGTTTCACTTGTATTTTTTATATCAATTCAACTCAATTTTCTCATAACCATGTAGACTTGAGTCTTTCATGTAGTGCACCCACAAGTAACCTATAATAATTTGAACAAATCCAAGCCAATATAAAAAGACAGAATCCTCCATACATCTCTGGTTCTCACCAAACCAAAATCAACTCTTTAGAAGAGTCGTTGATAAACCCTTTATAAGTATATGTCGAACCAAGGATTTATACGTGATGTCTCATTTCATTACATTTCTTAAATTGTACCTTGACACAATTCTAAATATTTTGAACTCTTCAATATACAAAATTATCGTTCCTTTTTGGTAACTCGTTTACTCGCTATCCATTTTCCAAAAATTCATAGCATTTTACCTCCTACTCTAATCCAAAAACTTTAAAGGGAACACTTCATTAGGTCTTTTAAATTCTACAACCTAAACCATGCAAAAGTCCTTCCAAATGATCACTAATCGACATGATCAATCATTTGTTACGTTAGCAATTTATATTGTCGCACCCATTTTTGACAAAACGGATTTTGCAACGACATGACAAATCTTTTAGGTGTTGAATACAGAAGACTCGCTACCTAACAAATAACATGTGTGTCTGGACATCATTCTATACTAAATAAATAAATAATTAAAAGGGTTATACATAATCAAAGATCAGGTTAGTGTTTACATTTATCTCAAAAGTAAGGCGTTAGACACATTTCAAGGTCAATAAAAGTGGATCCCAACTGAATCTTATAAATTATGTGGTGATATATGATAAGAAAAAAGGCTATTAATTTACTAAGCTAAGAATGACTATATAATTAAATAGTTCCCCCTACTAGCCATGGAAAGTTAATGCAGATCGATAGATCCTTCGATCATCGAGTACAGTATCAACTTTCCACACTTATAATGACAATATCACCTATCTTTGGCGCTTATGGGTGCCTAACATACACATGCACCACTAGAGTCTTCATAAGAACTCTATGGAGAGGCCCACATGGACACAAATTAACAATGAGAGGCGGTTAATTAGTAGCAAAAGCAAAAGAATGGTCGGTTGGTTGAACTGGTCAAATAGTTTAAAACATAAAACTTGTAAACATATTAAGCAAGAATCCATTATTATCTAAATTAATACAAAACTAGGTGATTAGATAATTGAATAAATTGACATTTTTATTATTTAAGCGATAAGTACAAATAATGGCAACCAAACGGGGCATCAATTAGTTAATTAAAGTAAACTATGTGATAAAATAGGAAAAATTCTAAACTTAACAATGATAAATGATTATTAATTAACAAAAACATTAAAATGATAACTATTTATTATTAAATAAATTAATCATGTGAGGCTAATATTTTTTTTAAAAATAAATATTCATAACAGGCAATAATTAGTTAAGAAAATAAATAAGTGAGCAGATAAAACTAACACCAAAGATATGAAAAATTGTAAAGGTGAAATTGTTAATAAATCTACCCTAAACAAAGATGAATCATAATTACGAAGGAAAATGATTTGTAAGCTTAAAAATAAACTAAAATTTTAAACCAATCCATAAGAGATTATAAGGAGTCTTCAAATGTTTGTTTCCTTATAGGAATAATATCACAATATTATTATTCACACTCTTCCACGGTCCACCTTAGAAATATTTTTTATTTGAGATCGATCTTAGAGCACAATAATGGTATTTAAAGGATAGTTGAAAGATTCAATTTAAATACAAACACATAAATATACTTAGAAAAATCTTTGGTAAGCAAAACTCCAAAGGTTACATCAGCTTGGTTAAAAATTTGGAATTAAAACCTCTCAATTCCTTTTACTTTCCCACAATTAGGTTAGAAAATAGTAATTTACTATATATCAAAACAAAAGCAACATGTCCAATTCAAGTACTTAAAAAAGAGTTGGACTATAGCTTTTATAAGAAAAATGAAAACTACTTTAACAATTGAACATAAAAATTGGAAAAGAGAAACATGTAGCACATAATGTTTCCCCACCAATTGAACATAAAAATTTGAAAAGAGAAACATGTAGCACATAATGTTTCTCCAACCCAAATGAGAGAAGCACTTATTCTTAATGTTACAAGAAATGTAGTTCATAAGTTATTACAAACCCAAAAGTGAAAT
The DNA here is from genome assembly GCA_027704865.1 of Solanum neorickii. Taxonomy (NCBI): domain Eukaryota; kingdom Viridiplantae; phylum Streptophyta; class Magnoliopsida; order Solanales; family Solanaceae; genus Solanum; species Solanum neorickii. The sequence continues at coordinate 6,228,905 of JAKWJC010000363.1, read as the reverse complement.
AAATGTTTCTCCAACCCAAATGAGAGAAGCACTTATTCTTAATGTTACAAGAAATGTAGTTCATAAGTTATTACAAACCCAAAAGTGAAATAGAAAAGACAATGAATTCGAGACGAGAAGGCTTGACTAGTCGATCCTTGAAAACTCCCAAGTCCCAGACAACTCTTCAATGCCCCCGATATCGAACTAATGCCCTGTTCACACAAAAGAATTGTACACCCACAAGCACACACAATAGCATAGAGAGGGAAGCACTAATAAGCCCACTTCAATAATGGCCTTGTTAAGCACAACAAAAAGTGAAGTACAGATTTCACACCAATCTTGGAAAATAGAGCATAACATATTTTCTGGAACAGTAAGAAATACTCTTAGCTACCACATTTAACAATTATTTTGTAAGTAAACTGAGAAGTGAACCCCAAAGGTATATTATGATAATCATGATTTCAAACAAACAAGAAAAAGAGCAACAAGCTTTGAAGTTAAATTATGAGTAAATCCTATGAACATGTATTCTAATGCACAAAGTTTCTGAAAACTTATCAAAGTACATTAAATATAAAAGGACATACCTGTTTTCTTCTCCCGGAATGCTTAAACATTTTGAGTTTCCAAAACGCACATTTGATGCGACAAGAGAATGAAAAATACAACTACCACATTAAGAATGAAGAGTACTTCGATAGAAACTAACCTATTAGGAAGTAACAATCCAGAAAAAACAGCAAGATCCAAGCATCAATAGACAATATTGGTACACAACCATCAACCAAGAACAAGAGAACAGAGAAAAGATGATTCGGTTTATCAGTGTATCCAAGAAGAGAAGTGTACTCCGATGAAGAGGTTCTAGTTATATTGTAATGGAGAATCAGGAGCATGAGAAAAATTTCGTATTATATAGTAAAGAAGGCTGATCAGTCAATGGAAAGAAAACGTTCCTCTCGATCGGCAGCATATTCGTAAAAAGCATAAAAAGAGAAACATAAAGATATATGCAATTTCCATAATCCTTTCGTCAAATAAAGTATGCTACTAACCATATCTTGACCAGCTAAGGAAGATGAAAATACCATAATTCGAATAAGCAATATCAATCAGACAAGTAGAAAGATCTCTAATTGCCCAATTTAGACATATGACTGTTGCGAATCAAATTTGAAGGGAGAGGAATTCTCAATGATCAAGTTAATTATTGAGAAATTGTAGATATGATGAAAGTTGACAACCAAATCACATAACGGAGTAAACATGATTAAAGTGTGAGTACATCTCGATTTGAAACAACTCCGATGCATCAACAGTAAAAATTAAAATCAGCTGTAGCAACTTGTTAATCATAAATTATTAATAGAGAAATTGTAGATATGATGAAAGTAGACAAGAAAATCACATTACGGAGTAAACATGATTATTAATTCTTATTACAACCAAAACAAGTTGAACAATATTTTATGGAACATGATTAAAGTGTGAGTACATCTCAATTTGAAACAACCCTTATGCATCAACAGTAAAAATTAAAATAAGCTTTAGCAACTTGTTAATCATAAAGTATTAATAGATTATACACAGAATATTCAAATGTGGCTCAAACAATAATGATAGACATGGATTACAACCTCTAATAAAGCTTTAAAAATGAAAATAATAAAATTCACAAAAGTAATCAGTGTATTAGGAAAGAAATCACCGGTTAGTCATTCTGGATTTCTCATTTTAGGTTTTGTCTTCTAATGAAGTTCCATGCTTCGATCTTCCACCGGAGAGAAGTGACAAAGAGATGCAGTGGCTCACTGACCGATCGCCGGCCAGATGGAGGTAGTGGGGCGTCAGATAAATGAAATTAGGGTAGGGTGATATATTTTAGGGAAAATGATAAATATACCCAAAATTATAACGAAGTTCGATGCATATTTATCATTTTATCTATTATGTATTTATGAGGAAAATTAAAGTACCATGACATTTAAAATAGAAAATATAAAATACGCCTTTCATCTCCATTAAAAATTAAACTAAAGGAAAAATGTTATTCAATTTATTTTCATTAGCACTATTCTCCAAATCTCTCAAACAAAAATCCAAAAGCATATCATCTCAATGGAAATCAAGAAATCAATTTAAATTCCCTTTTTAGTTCAAGTCAATTTATTATTGCTGAAAGGGTTGGAAACAATAACGCCATTGATGGATAAAACGTCACGCTTAAAATGGGTCTACAATTGAATTGAAAATATCAAATTCAAATTGATTTATTGTTAAAGAAAGGGGTTGAGAAAATATTATTGCTATTGATAGACAAAGCTTCAAGCTTTTAAAGTGGGTTGACAATCATAGAAAATTACACGCTCAAATCGATTTGTTATTGTTGAAAGGGATTTTCCAATAACCTAGATTCCTACGCTAAATGAAGATGAATTTTTTTTGTCAGCAAGAGTGTAGTTTTAGTGAACAAGTCTTCTTCTTTCTTGAATGATGAGTTCTTGATTCCATGGTTATGGTGGGTTCAGAACAATAAAGGGATGGTTTTTTTTTTGAATAAAATGAAGAGTGGATTTTAACACCATCCATTTTGGTTATGGGTCGGATGGATTTTTTAATTTTTGGGTAAAAAATAAAGAAATAAAATTGGCCAAATCATTTAGATGAAGCCACATGTCCATCTGTTAGCTTCAAGGATATGCACAAGAATGATGGTAAGGATATATACAACCTTAAAATATAACAGAGAATATTCACATGTCATTTATGAAGTTCGAATATATTTGTCCTTTTTGGTAGCCTCTCAAAGATAATATCATGAGATTTTATTTGATACTATAAAATCATCATCATCATATACCATAAGCAAAACTAGGCATAAAATTAATCTAACTGACAATTAATAATTTTCATAACAAAATTTATCATCAACATTAAATGAATTTCAATTAATAGAACATTTTAAAAAAAATATGAAGACAATAATTTATTTTCAGAGAGTAAAAAACAAAAAAAAAGTAAATATTTTATTTATGAGATTGAGTGATTATTCATGAAAGATAAAGGATTTATGAATCTAATACCACAATTCTTGAGATTACCCTCAATTTTCCCCCCTTCAAAATAACTTATTTTCATAAGTACAAGAAGAAAATACTTTTTTTTTGATGTCGAATACTTTTATTGGGATCCAATTAAATTCGGATAGTCAAAAGTCCCAAGTTGAGGGTAAACCTCTCGAACGAAACCTATGCTCAAAACTCAAGTCCGACACTTTTGGTCACGAATAAAGAAATACTAACTTCTACTCAACCATAATCCTTTTTGGTAAAACAAAATAAATAAATCCAACATATTGTCAAATATTATAGAGAAAGTAAATTAAGTCATTATACGTACCAACAAGAATTATGGTGAGATGTATATGGTCCATCCATCCTTAACCAACGGTCTCAGGTTTGAGCCTTATATATGAAGTAAATTTTTTTAGAGATTGTTACTCAGGATCCAAATTAACTTGGAATTCAATATAATATATTGAAATAAAGTGAAAATGATATTAAGTACAATTTATAATTTATTCGAAGTTCAATTAGAACTCATTTATCTTGAAGAATGATAATTTTTATAATAATTATAATAAGTTATCATATTTAATATCTCACTGAGATGTGTTATATTTTGCCTTTCAATATGTTTTAAAAGAAACTTTAAAAGAATATAAAAATATGGCATGAGGATATATAAAATTCTCATCTTTCTAGTAAATTTTAAGTGTAATTTACAAATTGTATGAGGTCTCAAAAACCGAAGGGGGACAACCTCCACTCTACCAACGGAAATAGAAGCTTGCGTCCTTGATATTTGCAAAAATAACAGGAAAAATTTAAGCACTAACAAAGGTAATCATGCACGATAAGAAAAAGTGAATAAAAGAAAGTCTCCTAACAGTCTTTAGAGCCTCTCAAAGATACGTACATATATTTTTGTATCGATCCTCGAGATCTTACTTAGACTTTCATTGTACAAACGTGAAACCTATGAACATAGGGCTCTGATACCTTTTGTCACAATCCAAAAGAAGTTGTGATGGCACTCGTTTATCCTACAAAAACAAGTCAGTCCTAAAACCAATACTACAAAAGAAATACGAAAAGTAAAACAATATTAACTATTTAGAAAAAAATCTTAGTTTAAAATAACCCCAAAACCTAGTTGTTACAAACCTCTAGTATAACATTACAAAATATGAAAGATGATACAAGTTTCAATTCCCTTATTTCTCAAATAATATAAAACATGAGGTAAAGAACAAGAGCGGCCACCGGGATGACAAGCAAATACCTTTCAATGTATCTCAGAAAGCCTAAAAAATAGATAAAGAAGAAAGATCGCATGAGTCCAGGCTCGGAACATACATAGTGTGGAAGCAAGGAGTGAGTATCAAACAACACGGTACTCAACAAGTTACCTACTAAGCAAGGAAAAACCAAGCTATGACTACTCCTTTTCTCCAAACCAAAGCACCTCAACTATAATCTGCATATAAATCAGTCCAACTTAACAATTTTATAATACATAACTCACCAGGCTTACCAATTACAGTCTAACTTTCACAGTTCAACAACTAATAAGTATCAACTATGTCATTCATAATTATCCAGTAGATCAATCCCAAGTATTACAGATAACAATCACAAGTATCACGGTCATCAATGACAATAATCATGTATACTGAATGCAAATATCAAGATTATGATGCACAATATTAATCGAGACAAAAGAGAAGCACCCACAGTCCATGAAATCACTAATAATGATCTTGAGCTCAATAACACTCTTAGATAATGATCTCAACATCAATAGCACTCACAAAAAAATGACCTTGATATCAATAAAATTTATTGGCAAAGACCTCGACATTAATAATACCCATAATAGCATCAATATCAATATAACTATCCAACGTCATTTCCTTTAGCACAATTACCACATGTCTCAGCACTATGCATAGAATTCAATACAAATAAGTAATTTCAAATCACAGGGAAGAGAAGATAAATATAAGCAATGTCAGGTTCACAATGATACCATCAAAGCATTTCGTCCATCAACAATTTCGGATCCACAACAAGGCAATTAACAAAACACAAATATCAACATGTTTCATTTTTTGTTAATCCCATTTTTATTAATTATGATCAATCAAGTGGAATAATTGAACCCATCACCTCATTCCTGTTATTCCACAACACAAACAATGAACGGAAATACAAGATTTTTTACAAGTTTTACAAGGCTTAGAAGATCACTTGTCTCAATTCAATCAAAAACAATTCAAGACATGAGGATTCCCTTTTCGAACAATATCCAAAGTCACATAATCTAATTCAATCAAGTAATCACAATAAGATTCTGGATTTTGAAAATGGATCAAATCAACTCAAAAAACCAATTCATAAAATGAGATTTGAATCCAAAAGTTTTTATTTGAAAACAAATCAAGGCATTTGGAACTCGTTGGTGAAAACCATTTCAAAAAGGATTTAAAATTAGTTCATAATCACTATTTTATATTAGAACTCAAGTTCTTGAAAAACTTTGTCATTTGTCAATCAAAATTCCAAGTTTTGATGTTAAAATTCATAAATGATAAAAAAGGAATTAAAGTTTTAGAATCACAAAGGTTTAACCAAATAATTTGGCACAAGAAATCTCTTTGCAATTTCCTCCAAGGTTTTTTCAATTTTCAAAATGGGGAAAACTAGGCGAACCCCCGAAATTGCAGTCCAAAACCCTCTCTAATGTTGCTTAACCGAGCCCATGTTCGCTTAAGCAAACCCCTAAAATTAATCGTCCTTCACTTTCATGTCTCACCTTTTCTAATAAAAAGGTCACAATTATGATAAGGCCTCCACTTTCACGAAGGTATGAACACTTAACCCTTCCCGAAAGTGAAGTGATCTTCACTAACTAACACTTCCCTCATGAAGGTGAATATCTTTTGTGATCGCAAGGTCAACATGAACCAGAAAACACAATTAACTCTCAAATCATCAAATGGAACCTCAGAATTCATTTGGGACCCCATACACACAAACCTAATATGCAATTTGAATATACTCGACGTTATGAACTCAATGGAACCATCAACATATGAATATAAGGTCCTTTTTATTCAGAATTTTTGAAAGTCAAAAGAAAGGAACACAACACTCATAAAGGCTACATCAAGCTCGGAACCTTTAAAAGTTCAACCATGATCTCACCTAGGCTTGAAATTATTCCCTGAATCCAACAAAGCTCTCAGAGTTCTCATCGGACTATCCCAACTACAAATGTTGAACAAAGTCAACTTAAATGCTAAAATTTCATAAATTTCCAACTTTACAACTAAAATCCTCAAAAATACTCCAAATTTGAAACTGAAAACTCCCATAGACCAATTTCCACATTTTGAGATGGATGGAATCAATAAAATTCCATTTTGAAACTCAACAGAATTTTGAATTGGCCAATCTCTCATTTTCAAGATTTTATTTCAAATGCTTTAGCGTTTTATCTATTAAAATTATTTAGGATTTTAAAAGTTTCATCTAGTGGTTCCACTTGAGATTTTCTATTCTGAAGCTCATCTAGCCTTCTTCTTGTGTTTCTTGATGTTGTCTAGTCGCTTATCCCCCAATTCATACTTTCCCATCCTTTTAACTAGAATTCGTCTATGTTGTTGTTCTCTAAGTGATACATGGTAAGTGAATTTTCTCTTATTTTTATATTTTGGTCTAAATTGTGTGGTTCAAAATGAGAATCATATTTTCATTTCTTTTAATTTTGCATTGGAAAAGATCTATTTGTGTGCAATAGAAGTAGCATCCTAAAGTGTAAATAGCATACAATGAAAATCAATTAACCCTAGCAATATATAATTAAAATTAGGGCTTGAATTTAATTTTCATGTTGTCATGCTTATTTGGTTTTTGCAACTTCTTCTTATTTCTCTTTGCTTGTTATTATGTATTGTTTATTGTGTTAGTATTGGCTTTTTTGTTCTTGGGTTCTTATATGGTTGTGCTTTTATGTAGTTGGGTGAATCATTGTCATGAGTCAAATCCATTGAACCATTTTACTTTCTACTAAGCCAATCCTAGAAAGATTACACCAAATTTGTTTATGTACTATTCAATAAAGATCCGAAAGTGTGTCGTTGTTTTTGTTCTTTCGTGAATACTTACAATCAACAAAACTAGATTTGGTTAAAAGTTTTGTTTATCATATTCTCCTCTCATCAGGGGATTTGATCATGAAAATTACTGAACTCCTTCCATTTTTCATCCAAACTTTTCATCTCTCGCATGGTTTGATCCTTATGTAAGGGCAATTTAGCTAATAATTATTAATTAGTACTCTCCCCTAAACTCCCAGATCCAAGAAATACTGCGTATTTGCTTCTCCTTCATCTAGTATTGCAAATATTAGCATGTTGGTTGTCTTTCTTTATGAATGAGTTATTCAGATATTTTAGTTACTCAACCTCATCCATATCTCTTTTACCACTTCAATTATTGTCCGCGAGACCTCACAAGTTTTAAGCATCATATACCTTAAAAATAAGGAGTCAATCTCTTTATCACCCGTTGATATTAGTTATCCTCTATATAACTCATTGCCTTAGTATAGTCATAACTTCTATTTGAGTATTGGTGTATTGTAAAATACTAATTCTTTTGCCTTTATTATAAAATATTGTCATTCATACCCTCCTACAAAATTCCCATGATCCTTTGTAAGAATTTACTTTAGATGTACAATCTACAAAATATCTTAGACTTATTCAAAACATTATCTTTCTTTCCAACATGCCCTTTTTATTTGAAAAATTCATATTTTAATCTTTGTAATTTAATATTTTCTAAACATGAGATTTTTGTTTGAAATTATAAAAATCATTATCTCGTACCATAAGAAAAACAAAGCAAAAAATTGACCTAACTGACAAAAATTCATTTACACTAAAAAAATTGTTATCAACATTAAATAAATCTAAATTGATAGAACATTAAAAAAATGAAGAAAATACTTTATTTGTAGAGGGTACAAAACAAAAAATTAAAGGTTTTATTAAGGAGATTGAGTGGTTATTCATTAAAAGTTAGAGGATGAATCTAACCCCACAAACTTTATGTTTATCCTCAAATTCTTTTTAAAAAATGACCGATTTTCATAAGTACAAGAGGAAAAGATTTTGTTTAATTGATGTCCGATATTCTTATTGAGTCTTAATCAAATTTGGATAACAAAAAGTATCAAGTTGAGGGTAAACCTCTTCTTAACCAAGGTAGCTTATGCCCAAGTATCAAACCTGACAGTCATGTTAAGGATAAAGAAATACTAACTTCTACTCACCACAATCTTTGTTGGTAGATTAAAACAAGCTGATCCAATAAATTGACAAATATTATACAGAAAGCAAATTATGTAATTATAAGTACCAACAAAAGTTATAATGGGATGTATATGATTCATCCATCTTTAGTAAAAGGTCTCGAATTTGAGCCCTGAATATGAAGAGAATCTTGTTAGAGACTGTCCCTGAATTCAAATTAACTAGGGTTTAAATATGATATTGAAACCGAATGAGAATAATATTGACTACAATTTATTTCAAATTCTATTATAACTCTATTATCTAGAAGAATTAAAATAGATAATTTTCAAAAGTAATATTTCATTGAAATGTGTTATTTATTACGTTTCAATATGTGTTCAAAAGAAAACTTGATAACAAAATATAAATATGACATCCGAATATATAGAATTCACATCCTACTAGTAAATTTCAATTCTAATTACTCCTCGTCATTTTGACTAAATACCATGCCATTTCATAATTTAAGAACACAAATTTATTTGGAGCTATAAAATCACTCATCATACACCACAATGAAAATTAGGCATAAAGTTAATCTAATTCACAACCAATCATCTCTTCAGAAAAAAAATTATCTTAAAAACATCAAGTAAATCTAATTAATATCACATAAAAGAAATAATATAAATATAAAATAAATACTTTACATGTACATAAAAATAAAAAAAAATTAAAAGCTTTCATGAAAAGATTGTGGTGTTATTCACTAAAGATGGAGATTTAATGAGTCCAAACTCATAATCTTTGAGCTCCCACTCAATTATTTTTTGCAGACATCTATGTTTCATAATTACAATAAAAAAGGTTTTTTACTTGGTGTCCGACATCCTTATTGGAAACTATTAAGATAATAGAAACTTCCTAATTGAGGGTAAAACTCTTTCTAACAAAGATAACTCATGCCCAAGACTCAAACTTGACACATCTAGCTAAGGATGAAGTAATTTTAACTTCTTCTCCAACACAATATTGTTGGTAGAACTCAATAACTTAGTCCAAAGTATTGCAAAATATGCAAGAGAGAGTGAATTAAGTTATTATTAGAACCAACAATATTTATGGAAGGATTTATATGAAACATCGATCCTTAACCATAGGTCTCGAGTTTAAGCCTTGGATAAGAAAAAATATTGTTGTTGTATTCCTCAGAATTCGAATTAGCTGGAGAGTCATTGTGGTGTAATTTAAATTGAGTGGATACAATGTTAATTAAAATTTTCAATTCATTTTGAATTCCATTGGAACTCATTTATTAATAAGAATCAAAATTTCTATAATAATAAGTTATCATGTTTAATATTTCGTTGAGATATGCTATTTTTGAACTTTTATATGTTTTGAAAAGAAAATATAAATATGTAAGCAAAATAAATAGAATTTACTTCTGAGTAGTGGATTTTTTAAGTAATATTACTTCTGATTTTGATTCAAACCATGAAATTTATCGGTTAAGAAATAAGAAAACAAGATTTTGCTTGGATCTATAAATGTCATCATCACATACCTCAAAGAAAGCTAGTAATAAATATTAATCTAATTACAAACAATTATTTCTCTAAAAAATATGTTTATCATTATCAACAATAAATGAATCTAAATTAATAGGATAGGAAAAAATAAAATAACATACATAAGGATACCTTTTATGTAGAGAACACAAATATTACAATTCAAAAGTGGACATGATGTCACTCGTCTTTCCCACAAAGACAAGTCTCCCTAAAACCCCACACTATGAACCAAATGTGGAAAGGAAAATAATAATACTAGTAGAGTGTAAAACATAGTCATCCTAAAGTAACCCCAAACATGAGTGCTACATGATAAGTGAGCTTTTCTCTTTTTATTTTTTATTTTTTTGGTGTGAGACTGTGTGCCCCATAATGAGATTGATGTTTTCATTTCTTTTCATTTTTCTCCTGAAAAGATCTATTTGTGTACAATAGAAGTAGCATCCTGAGGTTTAAATAACACATCAATCAACCCTAGTAGTGTAGAATTCAAATTAGGGCTTGGTTTTGATCTGCATGTTTCCATGCTTATTTGGTTCTTGTAGATTCTTGTTTCTCTTTGCTTATTATTATGTATAGTTTGTTGTGTTGGTTTTTGCATTTTTGTTTTTGAGTTCTTGTATGATTTTGTTTTTATGTTGTTGGGAGCATCATTGATATGATTCATTCACTAAATGATGGAGATTTGATGAATCCAATCTCATAATCTTTTAGCTCACCCTCAATTTGTCTTTGCACATATCAATTTTTCATAATTAGAATAACAAAATGTTTTTTACATGGTGTCCGATATTCTAATTGAAACGCCATTAGTTTCGAATACTGGAAAGTTCCAAATTGAGGATGAAACTCTTTCTAATAGAGATAACTCATGCCTAAGACTCAAACTTGACACTTCTTGTTAAGGATGAAGTTATATTAACTTCTTCTTTAACAAAACATTGTTGGTAGAACTCAATAACTTAATACAACATATTGCTAAATGTGTAAAAGAGAGTGAATTGAGTTATTATTAGAACCAAAATATTTATGGAGGTATATATATGAAACATCCATCCTTAACCAGAGGTCTCAAGTTTGAGACTTGGATATGAAAAAAATATTGTTAGTGTGTCCAACGAAATTCAAATTAGTCGGAGAGTCAATATGGTGTAATGAAAACCGAGTGAATAAACAATTAATTACAATTATCAATTTTTTCTTAATTTTGTTGGAACTCATTTATCATAAAGAACCACAATTTCTATAACAATAAGTTATCATGTCTAATATTTCATTGAAATATGTTATTTTTGAATTTTCAACATGTGTTGAAAAGAAAATATAAATATTTGAGCAGAATAAATAGAATGTATTTCTTAGTAGTGAATTTTTTAAGTACTATATATTTACTCCTGAATTTGATTAAAAACCATGAAATTTTTAGGTTAAGAAGTAAGAAATTAGGATTTTATTTGGATCTATAAATTAATCTAAGCATACCGCAAAGAAAGCTAGTAAAAAAAATCAAAATTACAAATAATCATTTCCTTCAAATATATATTTAACATTATCAACAATTGAATGTATCTATATTAATAGGATAGGAAAAAAGAAAATAACATACATAAGGATACCTTTTATGTAGAGAAAGTAAATATTACAATCCAAATGTGAACGTGATGACACTCGCCTATCCCAGTAAGACAAGTAAGCTTAAAACCCAACACTATGAATGAAATGTGGAAAGTAGAAAAATAATAACATTAGAGCGGAAAACATAGTTATTCAAAATTAACCTAAAAACCTGAGTATCACGTGATAAGTGAGATTTATGTTTCAATTTTTTATTTCTTTCTGCCTGAGACTTTGTGCCCCATAGTGAGATTGATATTTTCATTTCTTTTCATTTTCTCCGAAAAAAGATCTATTTGTGTACAAGAGAAGTAGCATCCTAAGTAACTAACCTACATCTCACATCAATCAAACCTAGCACTGTAAAATTAAAATTAGGGTTTGCATTTAATCTACATGTTTCCATGCTTATTTGGTTCTTATAAGTTCTTGTTATTTCCTTTTGCTTATTATTATGTTATTGTTATGTTGGTGTTAACACTTTTGTTCTTGAGCTCTTTCATTATTGTATTTTATGTTGTTGGGTGTATCATTGATATGATTCATTCACTAAAATATGGTGACTCGATGAGTCCAATCTCATAATCTTTGTACTCACCCCAATTTTTTTTGCAAATGTCTATTTTTCTTAGTTAAAATAAGAAAGATTTTTGCATGGTATCCGATAATCTTAGTGAGACACCATTAGTTTTAGATAATGGAAAGTTCCAAATTGAACGTAAAATCTATCTAACAAAGATAACTCATGGCCAAGACTCAAAGTTGACACTTCTAGTTAAGGATGAAGTAATAATAACTTCTTCTCCAACACAATATTGTTGGTAGAACTCAATAACTTAATCTAGCATATTGTGAAATATGCAAGAGAGGGTGAATTAAAATATTATTAGAACCAACAATAGTTATGGGAGGATGTATATGAAATATCTATCCTTAACCAGAGGTCTCGAGTTTGAGTCTTGAATATGAAATAATATTATAAGTGTATCCCACAAAATTTAAATTAATCGAAGAGTCAATATGGTATAATGAAATCTGAGTGAATAAACAATTAATTACAATTTTCAATTTTTTCTTAATTCCATTGGAACTCATTTATTATGAAGAACCACAATTTCTATAATAATGAGTTATCATGTTTAATATTTCATTGAGATATGTTATAATTTGAACTTTCAGTATGTGTTAAAAAGAAAATATAAATATGTCAACAGAATAAATAGAATTTACTTCTTGGCGGTGAAATTTTTTAAGTACTATATATTTACTCTTGCTTTTGATTCAAAACTATGAAATTTTTAAGTTAAGAAGTAAGAAAATAGGATTTTATTTGGATCTATAAAAATAATCTACACATACCGCAAAGAAAGCTAGTAAAAAAATCTAAATTACAATTAATCATTTCCTTCAAAAATATATTTTATCATGATCAACAAAAAATGTATCTATATTAATAGGATAGGTAAAAGAAAAGAACATGCATAAGCATACTTTTTATATAGAGAACACAAATATTACAATCCAAATGTGCACGTGATGACACTCGTCTATCCCACTAAGACATGTAAGCTTAAAATCCAACACTATGAACGAAATGTGGAAAGTAGAATAATAATAAAATAAGAGCGGAAAATATAGTCATTCCAAATTAACCTAAAAACCTTAGTGTCACATGATAAGTGAGATTTGTGCTTTTAGTTTTTATTTCTTTTGGTCTGAGACTCTATGCCCCATAGTTAGATTGATATTTTCATTTCTTTTCATTTTGCTCTCGAAAAGATCTATTTGTTTACAAGAGAAGTAGCATCCTAAGTAAATAACCTACATTGCACATCAATCAACCCTAGCAGTGTAAAATTAAAATTAGGCCTTGGATTTAATCTACATTTTGCCATGCTTATTTGCTTCTTATAAGTTCTTGTTATTTTCATTTGCTTATTATTATGTAGTTGTTGTGTAGGTGTTCACAATTTTGTTCTTGAGTTCTTGTATGATTTTATTTTTATATAGTTGGGTGCATCATTTATATGATTCATTCACTGAAAGATGGATATTTGATGAGGCTAATCTCATAATCTTTGAGATCAACCCATTTGTTTTTTTGCAAATATCTATTTTTCATAATTCAAATAAGAAAATGCTTTTCGTTGGTGTCCGATATTCTTATTTGGACACCATTATTTTTAGATAACGGAAAATTCCAAATTGAAGGTAAAATCTTCCTAACAAAGATAACTCATGCCCAAGACTCAAACTTGACACTTCTGGTTAAGGATGAAGTAATATTAACTTCTTCTCTAACACAATATTATTAGTAGAACTCAATAACTTAATCCAGCATATTGCGAAATATGCAAGAGAGGGTGAATTAAGTTATTATTAGAACCAACAATAGTTATGGAAGGATGTATACTAAACAACCATCGTTAACCAAAGGTCTCGAGTTTGAGACTTGGATATGAAATAATATTGTTAGTGTGTCCCACGAAATTCAAATTGGTCGGAGATTCAACATGGTATAATGAAAAATGAGTGAATAAAATAGTAATTACAATTTTCAATTTTTTCTTAATTCTGTTGGAACTCATTTATTATGAAGAACCACAATTTCTAAAACAATAAGTTATCAAGTTTAATATTTCATTGAGATATGTTATTTTGAACTTTCAATATGTGTTGAAAAGAAAATATAAATATGTCAACAGAATAAATATAATTTACTTCTTAATTATTAAATTTTTTTGAAGTACTATACATTTAAACCTGATTTTGGTTCAAAACCATGAAATATTTAGGTTAAGAAGTAAGAAAATAGGATTTTATTTGGATCTATAAGAATAATCTACACATGTTGCAAAGAAAGTTAGTAAAAAAATAGTCTAAATTACAAATAATCATTTCCTTCAAAATACATTTATCAATATCAACAAAAAAATGTATCTATATTAATAGGATAGGTAAAAAGAAAATAGCATACATAAGAATAACTTTTACGTAGAGAACACAAATGTTCCAACCCAAAGGTGGACCAAATGACACTCGTCTATCCCACTAAGACAAGTAAGCTTAATATCCAACGCTATGGAAAAATGTGGAAAGTAGAATATTAATAACATTAGAGCGGAAAACTTAGTCATTCAAAATTAACCTAAAAACCTGAGTGTCACATGATAAGTGAGATTTATGTTTTTATTTTTTATTTCTTTTGGTCTGAGACTCTGTACCCCAATAGTAAGATTGATATTTTCATTTCTTTTCATTTTTCTCCGGAAAAGATCTATTTCTGTACAAGAGAAGTAGCATCCTAAGTAAATAACCTACATTGCACATCAATCAACCATAGCAGTGTAAAATTAAAATTAGGGCTTGGATTTAATCTAGATGTTGCCATGCTTATTTGGTTCTTAGTAGTACTTGTTATTTCCCTTTATTTATTATGATGTAATTTTGGTGTTGGTGTTCACAATTTTTTTCTTGAGTTCTTGTATGATTTTATTTTTAAGTTGTTGGGTGCATCATTGACATGATTTATTTACTAAAAGATAGAGATTTGATGAGTCCAATCTCATAATCTTTGAGCTCACCCCTATTTTTTTTTTTTGCAAATATCTATTTTTCATAATTAAAATAAGAAAAGGTTTTTTACTTAGTATCCAATATTCTTATTGGGACACCATTAGTTTTGGATAACGGAAAGTTCCAAATTGAAGGTAAAATCTTTATCACAAAAATAACTTATGCCCAAGTCTTAAACTTGATACTTCTGGTTAAGGATGAAGTAATATTATTCTTCCCCAACACAATATTGTTGGTAGAACTCAATAACTTAATTCAACGTATTGCGAAATACGTAAGAGAGAGTGAATAAATTATTATTAGAACCAATAATAGTTATGGAGGGATGTATATGTAACATCCATCCGTAACCAGAGGTCTCGAGTATGAGACTTGATTAGGATAAATACTTTTAGTGTATCCGCCGAAATTCAAATTAGTTGGAGAGCCAACTCTTGGAAGTCATTTATTAAGAAGAACCACAATTTTTATAATAATGAGTTATCACATTTAATATTTTATTGCAATATGTTATTTTTAACTTTCAGTTTGTGTTGAATAGAAAATGTAAATATGTCAGCGAAATATATAGAATTTACTTTTTAGTAGTGATTTTTCTTAACTACTATTTACTCATGATTTTAATTCAGAACCATGAAATTTATAGGTTAAGAAATAAGAAAACATGATTTTATTTGGATTTATAAAAATCAACATCACATACTGCAAAGAAAGCTAGTAAAAATTAATCAAAATTACATACGATCATTTCCTTCAAAAATATATTTATCATTATCAACAATAAATGAATCTAAATTAATACGATAGGAAAAAATAAAACAACACATATAAGGATACCATTTATATAGAGAATACAAATATTACAATCCAAAGTTGGACATGATGACACTCGTCCATCCCACAAATACAAGTCAACCTAAAACCCAACACTACAATAGAAATATGGTAAGTAAAATTATAATAGTAGTAGAGCGAAAAATTTAATCATTCTAAAATAACCCCAAAACTTGAGTGTCACACAATAAGTGGAATTTTCTGTTCTTTTTTAATTATTATTTTCAGAGACTTTGTGCCCCATGGTGAGATTGATCTTTTCATTTCTTTTCATTTTTTCTCTGGAAAAGATCTATTTGTGTACAATAGAAGTACCATCCTAAAGTGTAAATAACCTATATTACAAATCAATCAATTTTAGTAGTGTAAAATTAAAATAAGGGCTTGGATTTAATCTGCATGTTGCGATGCTTATTTGGTTCTTGTAGATTCTTGTTACTCCCCTTTGCTTATTGTTATGTTGGTGTTTGCATTTATATTTCTTGAGTTCTTCTATGATTGTGTTTTTATATTGTTGGGTGCATTATTGATATCTTTTATTCACTAAAAGATGGAGATTTGATGAGTCCAATCTCACAATCTTTTAGCTCATTCTAAATTTTTTTTATGCAAAATCTAGTTTTCATAATTAAATAAGAAAATGTCTTTTACTTGGTGTCCAATATTCTTATTTGGACACCATTAGTTTTGGATAATGAAAAGTTTCAAATTGAAGGTAAAACTCTTTATAACAAAGATAAGTCATATCCAAGACTCAAACTTGACACTTCTGGCTAAGATGAAGTAATATTAACTTCTTCTCCAACACAATATTGTTGGTATAACTCAATAACTTAATCCAACATATTGCGAAATATGAAAGAGAGGGTGAATTAAGTTATAATTAGAATTAACAATAGTTATGGAAGGATGTATATGAAACATCCATCCTTAGCAAGATGTCTCGAGTTTGAGCCTTAGATATGAAATAATATTGTTAGTGTGTCCAACGAAATTCAAACTAGTCGGAGAGTCAATATGATATAATGAAAACCGTGTGAATAAAATATTAATTACAATTTTCAATTTTTTCTTAATTCCATTAGAACTCATTTATTATGAAGAACCACAATTTCAATAACAATAAGTTATCATGTTTAATATTTCATTGAGATATGTTATTTTTGAACTTTCAATATGTGTTGAAAATAAAATATAAATATGTCAGCAGAATAAATAGAATTTACTTCTTAGTAGTGAATTTTTTTAAGTACTATATATTTACTTCTTATTTTGATTCAAAACCATGAAATTTTTAGGTTAAGAAGTAAGAAAATAGGATTTTATTTGGATCAATAAAAATAATCTACGCATACAACAAAGAAAGCTAGTAAAAAAATGATCTAAATTAAAATAATCATTTCCTTCAAAAAAAAAATTAATCATTATGTTTTTATTTTTTATTTCTTTTGGTCTGAGACATTGTGCCCCATAGTGAGATTGATATTTTCATTTCTTTTCATTTTGCTTTCGAAAAGATCTATTTGTGTACAAGAGAAGTAGCATCCTAAGTAAATAACCTACATTGCACATCAATGAACCCTAGCAGTGTAAAATTAAACTTAGGGCTTGGATTTAATCTACATGTTACCATGCTTATTATGTTCTTATAGGTTCTTGTTATTTCCTTTGCTTATTATTATGTAATTGTTGTGTTGGTGTTTGATGTTGAGTTCTTGTATGATTGTATTTTTCTGTGTTGGGTGCATCATTGATATGATTTATATCTATTTAACCAGTTTAATTATGTTTTTTTTTACCAAGCCAATCATAGAAAGTTAACACAAAATTTGTTTATGTACTTTTATCTTCCATGAATATTTGAAATAAAAGAAAATAAATTTGTTAAAAGTTTTGTTTATCATGTACTCCTCACATCAGGAGATTTTTTCATGATAAGCAGTGAAGACCTTCCCTTTTCACCGCAATTTTTCATCTCTTGCATGATCTGATCCTTATGTAAGGGTAGTTTAACTTATCATTATTAATGTGTTTTCTTTCTTATACTCCTGGATCCATGAAAAGCTATGTATTTTCTTCTCCTTCATTTAGTGTTGTATTCTCGAGATGATTAGCATGTCAATTTCCTTCCCTTATTATATGATTTGTTTAGATATTCTATTACTCATCCTCGTCTATATCTCTTTCATCACTTGAATTATTGTCCATCAGACCTACCATGTTTTAAGAATGAAATTTCTTAACAATAAAGAGTCAATCTCAATTATCAGATGGTGATATTAGTACTTCTTTATATATCTCATTGCCTTAGTATAGTAATAACTTATATATGAGTATTGGTGTATTATAACATACTCATTCTTTTGGCTTATTAGAAAATAGATTGACATTCATATCCCTCCTACAAAATCCCCTTGATTATCTTGAGGATTTTTTCTAGATGTACCATCTCTATTACATTTGAGAAGAAATATCTACACACTATATTTCTTCCGAACATACCCTTTTTATTTTAAAAATATGCATATTTTATTCTATTCAAGTGTCCTATATCTCTACACTTGTTTGATTCAATACCATCTCATTAAATAGCTTAAGATCATGAGATTTAATGTGAAGCTCTAAAAATTACCACCATCATATGCCATAAGAAAAACTAGGCATATTAATCTAACTAACAGATAACCATTTTAATTAAAAAAAATATTATCAACATTAAATGAATTTAAATTAATAGAACATAGAAAAGAAGAAGATGAAGAAAATAATTTATTTTCAGAGAGTAAAAAAATTGTAAATGTTTTATGTTGGAGAGGGAGTGGTTGTTCATGAAAAGATAGAGGATATGTGAATCTAATACCACAATCTTTGAGTTTACCGTCAAATTATTTTTGCAAAATGTCTTATTTTCATAAGTACAAGAAGAAAATATTTTTTAATGATATCTTATATTTTTATTCGGCTCAATTAGATTCAGATGGAAAGTCCCAAGTTGAGGGTAAACCTCCCCAAGGAAACTTATGCCCAAAACTCAAATTTGACACTTCTGATCAAGGATAAATAATACTAACTTCTACTCAACCATAATCCTTCTGGTAAAACAAAATAAATAAATCCAATAGATTGTCAAATATTGTAAAGAAAGTAAATTAAATCATTTTACATACCAACTATATGATCTATCCATCCTTAACTATAGGTCTCGGGTTTTTAGCCTTTGATATGAAAAAAATCTTGTTAGAAATTGTCACCCAGGATCCAAATTAACCTGTAATTCAATGTAATATACTGAAATGAAGTGAAAATAATTATAATAAATTGTCACATTTTAATATTTCATTGAGATGGGTTATTTTTTGCCTTTCAATATGTGTTTAAAAGAAACTTTATAAGAAAATAAAATATGGCATCAAAATATATAGAATTCTCATCTTACTAGTAAATTTCTATTGTAATTTAGTCATGATTTTAATTAAATACCATGTCCTTTAAAAATTTAAGAACACAATTTTTTATCTGGAACAATAAAATAATCATCATACACCACAATAAAACTTAGGCATAAAGTATTTAATTGACAATCAATCATCTCCTTAAAAAAAAACATTATTGTAATAAATCTAAATTAGTAGCAGAAAAAAAATAAAAATTAATACAATATCAATACTTCATATGTGGAGAACAATAAAAAATTGAAAAGTAAAAAATTTTATTAAGAAGATTGTGGGTTATTCACAAAGAGATGGAGATTTGATGAGACTAATGTCATTACAAATATACAAGAAGAGAAGATTTTATTTGGATCAATAAAAATCATCATCACATACTGCGAAGAAAGCTAATAAAAAAATTAATATAAATTACAAACAATCATTTCCTTCAAAAATATATGTTCTATTATCAACAATGAATGGACCTAAATTAATAGGATAGGAAAAAATAAAATAACATACATAATGATTCCTTTTATGTAGTGAACACAAATATTACAATCCAAGAGTGGACGTGATGACACTAGTCTATCCCACCAAGACAAGTCAACCTATAACCCAACACTACAAAACAAATGTGGAAAGCAAAATAATAATAATAGCAAAAGAGCAAAAAACTTAGTCATTCTTAAATAGCCCCAAAACCTGAGTGTCACATGATGAGGGAGATTTTCTCTTTAAATTTCTTTGGTTTGACACTATGTGCCCCATAGTGAGATTATATTTTGATTTCTTTTCATTTTGCTCTAGAAAAGATCTATTTGTGTACAATAGAGGTAGCATCCGAAGGAGTAAATAACCTACATTGCACATCAATCAACCCTAGCTTTGCAAAATTAAAATTAGGGCTTGGATTTAATTTGCATGTCGCCATGATTATTTTGATTCTTTTAGATTCTTCTTATTTCCCTTTGCTTATTATTATGTATTGTTTGTTGTGTTTGTGTTAGCATTATTATTCTTGAGTTCTTGTATGATTGTGCTTTTATGTAATTGGTAGCATCATTGATATGATTCATATCTATTGAACCAGTATAATTATGTTTTTTTTACTAAGCCAATTCTAGGAAGATTACATCAAATTTGTTTATGTACTTCTCAATAAAGATCCAAAATTTCTTCATTGTTTTTTATCTTCCATGAATACTTGAACTAAAAAAAACTAGATTAATTAAAAGTTTTGTTTATCATGTTCTTCTCCATCAAGAGATTTGCTCGTGATAACGGTGAACACCTTCCCTTTTTGATTGCAAATTTTCATCCTTTGCATGATTTTATCCTTACATAAGGGCAGTTTAACTTATCACTATTAATTAGTATCCTTCCCTATATTTCTAGGTCCATGAAAAACTACGTATTTTCTTCTCCTTCATCTACTGTTTTATTCTCAAGATGATTAGCATGTCGATTTCCTTCCCTTATAATATGAGTTATTTCGATATTTGTGTTACTCATCCTCTTCCATATCTCTTTCACCACTTCAATTATTGTCCATGAGACCTCTCAAGTTTTATGCATGAAATACCTTAATAGTAAAGAGTCAATCTCAATAGCATTTGTTGATATTAGTTCTTTTTTTTATATATCTCATTGCCTTAGTATAGTCATAACTTATATATGAGTATTGTAAAATACGCATTCTCTCGCCTTATTAGAAAATAAATTGACATTCATATCCTTCGTAAAAAATTCCTTTGATCCTCTTGAGGATTTTCTCGGTTGTACCATCTATAGTACATTTGAGAAAGTAATATTAATTTAAGATATCATTGATATAAGATTAAATGAATATCGAACATAAGAAAGAAAGAAAAAATAGCTTAAATGTATCCACACACTATATTTCTTTCCAACATACCCTTTTTATTTAAGAAAATAAACATTTTGAAAGTCCTATATCTCCACACTTGTTTGCTTGAGTTACCTATCATTAAATAGTTTAAGATATTGAGATTTTTATTTGAATCTATAAAAATCAGCATCATCATATACCACAAGCAAAACTAGGCACAAAATTAATCTAACTAACAAATAATCATTTTCTTTAAAAAAAAATTATTATCAACATTTATGAATTTAAACTAATAGAACATAAAAAAAGTTTGAAGACAATAATTTAATTTCAAATAGTAAAAACAATAATATATATGTTTTATTAAGGACATTTAGTGATTGTTCATGAAAAGACAGAGGATATATGAATCTAATACCACAATCTTTGAGTCTACCCTCAATTTCTTTTTCAAAATAACTTATTTGTATTAGTACAAGAAGAAAATACTTTTCAATTGATGTTTGATATTTTTATTGGAACTGATTTAGATTCAGATAATGAAAAGTCCCATGTTGAGGGTAAACCTCTCAAAGGAAACTTATGCCCAAAACTCAAGCTTGACACTTCTGATCACGGATAAATAAATACTAACTTTTACTCATTTATAATCCTTTTTGGTAAAACAAAATAAATAAATCCAATAGATTTCCAAATATTATAGAGAAATTAAATTAAGTCATTATACGTACCAACAAGAGTTATGGTGGGATATATATGATCTATCCATCCTTTATCAACGGTCTCGATTTGAGCCATGGATATCAAGAAAATCTTTTTAAAGATTATCACTCAGAATCCAAACTAAATTGGAATCCAATATAATGTATTGAAATAGAGTGAAAATGATACTAAGTACAATTTATAATTTATTCCAAACTCCAGTGGAATTCTTTTATCTTGAAGAATGATAATTTTTATAATAATTATAATAAGTTGTCACATTTAATATATCATTGAGATGTGTTATTTTTTGCCTTTCAATATGTGTTTAAAGGAAACTTTACAAGAAAATAAAAACATGGCATCAAGATATATAGAATTCTCATCTTACTAGTAATTTTTTGTTGTAATTTAGTCCTGATTTTAATCAATACCATGCAATTTAATAATTTAAGAACACAAATTTTTTATTTGAAACTAAAAAATCATCATCATACACCACAATGAAAATTAGGCATAAAAGTATTTAATTGACAATCAATCATCACCTTGAGAAAAAACAATATTGTAATAAATATAAATTAATAGCACGAAAAAGAAATAAATTAAATATAAAACAAATTCTTCATATGTAGAGAACAATAAAAAAATAAAAAGTAAAAAAATTCATGAAGAAGATTGTGGGTTATTCATAAAAAGATGGAAAGTTGATGAGACTAATCTTATAATATTCTTATTGTGACACAATCAGATTCGGATAATGGAAAGTTTCAAATTGAAGGGAAACCTCTTTCTAATATAGATAACTCATACCCAAGATTTAATTTGACAATTCGGGTTAATGATGAAGTAATATTTACTTCTTTTTCAATGCAATCTTGTTGGTAGAACTCAAAAACTTATTCCAACATATTGCAGAATATGCAAGAGAGTGTTAATTAAGTTATTAGTACCAACATTAATTGTGGAGGGACATATATGATTCATCCACCCTTAATCAGATGTCCCTAGTTTGAGCTTTGAATATGAAAAAAAATATTGTTAGAATGTGTCTCTCGAAATTCAGATTAGTTGGAAGTCGATATGATATAATGAAAAGCGAACAAAATATTAATTTCAATATTCAATTTATTCTGAATTTCATTGGATCTCCTCTATTATGAAGAACCATAATTTCTATAATGAGTTATCATGTTTAATATTTCATTGAGATATGTTTTTTTATTTCAATATATGTCATCAAAATAAATATAATTTTCTTTCTTTGAAGTGAATATTTTTGTTCTGTTCACTTCTCCTGATTTTGATTCAATACTATGACATTTATAGGTTAAATATTAGAACACAAAATTTTAGCTGGATCTATAAAATTCATCAACATATACCACGAAAAAAGATGGTAAAAAGTTAATCTAAATTACAAACAATCATTTCCCTCAAAAAAATATTTGTCATTGTCAACAATATATGAATCTAAATGAATAGGACAGAAAAACAAAAATAACATACATAAGGATACCTTTTTTTTTGTAGAGAACACAAATGTTATAATCCGAAAATTGTTGTGATCGCACTCGTCTATCCCACTAAGACAAGTCAGCCTAAAATCCAACAATAAGAAAGAAATGTGGAAGGTAAAATACTAATAACATTAGAGAAGAAAATTTAGTTATTCTAAAATGACCCTAGAACCTATTTGTCACATGATAAGTGAGATTTTTTCTTCTTTGTATTTTTTTTGGAACTATGTGGCCCACAATAAGATTGATATATTCAATATTTTCTCTTCGGAAGTGCTAATATAAGCGAAAATCTCTTTAGAAAAGGAAAGTCCTAATGAAAGATGGAAGGTAAGTTAATTCTTTCAGAATAGAATTGAAAATTCCATCACTTTAGGTGTAGGAGGAGGAAGGTGTTTTAGCCTAGGAAGACGACGATGCTAGAGGGGGGGGGGGGATGGCAGAAATCCTCCAGAGTATCCAAACATAGAGACACCAAAGCCCCTACTTTCGGAAATTCCAAACGTATTTTCGAAACATAGGGGGTACTGGAGGTACAGTGATGCAACTGCAAAAGAACTGGCAGGGTCTCACATGATCTACTAGGAATATTATGGTTTGAGGAACCGATGGTCAAAGGAAATGTTAAGGTCCTGATTTCGGGACGAAGCCGTAGACGTGAGAGTGTCACGCCAGATTCCTTTGACAAAGGTGTTTAACTAATCACCCTTCACAAGCAAATTATTATATTTTGTGTATAAATCGTATACTTTGAATTTATCATTTTAATTTATTTAGGTGGTATGATCCGGAATAACACATAAAATGATAAATGAAAATAGGTGTTATAGTACATATCATATTGTTACTATTATTTATTCTATTTTCTTGCAAGTAATCATAATAGGTTATTAGGTATTTCATAGTATATGAAAATTATATCTTGTTAGGTGTTAATTCTTTAAATAGTAAGACTCATATGATATTAGGTATTTATATTCTACCTCAGTAACGTGGATACACTTTGAACAATAAAATGTATACGATACGAGTGAGAAGAAAGATAGTGAATTAGATAAAGTTACCTACAGAAAGTCAGACAAAGGATGAGAAGGAATGGGTAAAAAAGCTTCCTGGCTAAGAAAGGTAAGAGTAGAAGAATAAGTGATTAGGGTATCAGGAATATATAGTTAAAATATAGTGTTTCAAGCTGCTACCACTAAGACGGATTTGAACCTTAGATCAAGTATATGATAATATTTATTGTTAGGTATTAATTTTATATGATAAGTACCAGATGATATAAGTTATTAGGTATTTTATAGTATATGATAATATATGTTGTTAGATATTTATTCTATATGGTAAGTACAATATATTATGATAAACAATTCTTATATATATATATATATATATATATATATATACATATATATGTATATGTATGTATGTATGTATGTATATAACGGTATCACGAACCCTCTAAATTCTTTACAACATCATATGAAGATCCGCTTGATCTCAAGAACTCTAACTGTCACGACCCAAAACGAGCCGCGAGTGGCACCCACACTTATCCTACTATGTGAGCGAACCAACCAATCTAAACCCCAACATTTCAACCATAATGAACAGAATATATTGCGGAAGACTTAAAACTCATTAATGAAAATCGATTAAATAACTTCTAAAAACTCTATACTTATTATTCCCAAAATCTGGAAGTCATCACCACAAGAACATCTATCCTCAAAGTACTAAATCTAAGAAAATCTAGGAAACTAAAATAAGTAAACAGATGGTCCATGTCCAAACTTCAAGGACATCAAGACATGAATGAGAGAGAATCCAGTCCGAGCTAGGAACAATAGCTCATCCTGAAATCTGACGTGATGAAAAATGGCTAGAGTTGAGGATGAGTTGAAGACGATGGCACGTTTGCTGCACTCCACAAATAACAAGGAAAAGCAAATACAAGTAGGGGTCAGTACAAGGCACAAGTACTGAGTAGGTATGATCGGCCAACTCAAAATAGAAAGCAATATATATCAGATAATAACATAAAATCAACTAATATTCTCAACAGGTGACAACAACAAATTCCATAACCATTGGTCACAACACCAAGCACATCTGTGAGGACTCAAGCCTCCACACCATACTCATTTGGGAAACAGGTTCTTTAAATTGAGTATATTAACATAAGTCAAGATTCATTCTTTTTACTAGCCTGGTGTCGGAACGTGACACTCCGATCCCCCTCTATCCTGGTTTCGGAACGTGACACTCCGATCCATGTACTATCCTGGTGTCGGAACGTGACACTCCGATCCATCTACTATCCTGGTGTCAGAACATGACACTCCGATCCATCTACTATCCTGGTGTCGGAACATGACACTCCGATCCATCTACTATCGTGGTGTCGGAACGTAACACTCCGCTCCATCTACTATCCTGGTGTCGGAACGTGACACTCCGCTCCATCTACTATCCTGGTGTCGGAACGTGACACTCCGATCCCCTAATACTACGTGTCGGTTCGTGACACCCGATCCATTAACCTCATTCTTTTAGTTCATCAAGCCTTCTTTTATGCCAAGACATCATCATTAACAAAGTGGATTTAAGGTTTAAGATTCACAGCCTCATCTTTCCAATCCATTACAATTACTTAATCACATCATGCAAGCACACAATTAAGCATATAAAAGACTTTACAATACTACCCAATACATATCATTCGCTATTAAGAGTTTACTATGAAATAGCATAAACCATAACCTATCTCCACCGAAGAATCGTGATCAAGCAAGCTAATTCCCCAATGCTGCGTTCTTCTCTTTCTCTCGCTCGTTTCTCTCTCTCTTTCTCTGTTCTTTCTATTTTTCTTATTCAAACCCTCTTTCTTTTACCCTAACTGTCATATAATTAAGTATAAAAGATGATAAAAATAACCCACTATTTATTTCAAGGTTATCTCCTTTAACCCTCAAGTAATTGAATTATTAACATTAACCCACTAACTTTATAATTATAAGCATGAATAGTCCAAAACGCCCCTTAAAAACTTTTAACAGAAATCCGACCCAGTCGGGGTTACGCAGCCTGTGACGGTCCGTACTGCAGGTCCGTCACAAAGTTCAGAGAGTTAATTCTGTGGAAAGATTTGTGACGGTCCGTCGTGCCAACGACGGTCCGTCCTTCCATTCCGTCGTGAAGTTCAGAGAGTCGATCTCAGTACCCAAATTTTCAGAATCTAAGTGTTTTGGAACGTGACCCCCTCGACGGTCCGTCGTGCCCATGACGGTCTATCTTGGGACCCGTCGACCCTGACAGTTATTACCAGAATAAACTCTACTGCTCAAAACGACTAAACAGGTCGTTACAATAGATACCAATTTACCCATCGTTCATCCTCGAACGATCACAAGAAGAAAAACAAGGGCGAAAAGGAGTACCTGAATCTGTAAGCAGGTGTGGGTATCTTTCTTGCATATAAGCCTCCTTCTCCCAAGTGGATTCTTCAACCGGCCGATTCTTCCATTGAACCTTGATGGATGCAATCTCCCTTGACCTCATCTTGCGGACTTCTCTATCTAAAATAGCAACAGGCTCCTCCTCATAAGACAAATTCTCATCAAGCAGAACTAAATCCTAACGAATGATGTAGTTTCCATCCCCATGGTATCTTTTCAACATAGACACATGAAATACCGGATGCACTCCTGAAAGTCCTGGGGGCAAGGCTAATTCATAAGCTACCTCTCCCACGTGCTTTAGAACTTCAAATGGACCAATATACCTCGGGCTTAGCTTACCTCTTTTACCAAACCGCATCACCCCTTTCATGGGCGAAACCTTCAGCAAGACTTGCTCACCCTCCATAAACTCCAAGTCTCTAACCTTTCGATCTGCATATTCTTTCTGCCTACTTTGAGCCGCTAAAAGCTTTTCTTGAATGCATTTCACTTTATCTAACGATTCCCTCAGAAGGTCAGTACCCCAAGGTCTAACCTCAAATGCATCAAACCACCCAATGGGAGACCTACATCTTCTCCCATACAGTGCCTCAAATGGGGCCACATCAATACTTGAGTGATAGCTATTGTTGTAGGAGAACTCTGCTAAGGGTAAGAAGTTATCCCAATGGCCACCAAATTCTATCACACATGCACGAAGCCTATCCTCCAACACTTGAATCATTCGCTCAGACTGACCATCGGTCTGAGGGTGAAATGCGGTACTAAGATCCTACCTAGTACCTAATTTAGCATGCAATGTTTTCCAAAACTTAGAAGTAAACTGCGTACCTCTATCTGATATGATGGAAAGTGGAACTCCATCCAATCGAACAACTTCCGAGATGTAAAGTTTGGCTAACTTCTCTGCATTGTAAGTCACCTTGACCGGAATGAAGTGAGCAGACTTAGTTAACCTATCAACAATCACCCAAATGGAGTCATACTTACCCATTGTCTTGGGAAGACCAACCACGAAGTCCATTGCAATTCTCTCCCACTTCCATTCAGGAATGGGCATTCTCAGAAGTGTCCCTCCAGGCCTCTGGTGTTCATACTTTACCTGCTGATAATTCGGGCATTGAGCAACAAATTCAACAATGTCACGCTTCATTCTTCTCCACCAAAAATGTTGCTTTAGGTCACGATACATCTTGGTTGCACCAGGATGTATAGAATACCTTGAACTATGAGCCTCTGTAAGAACAGTGTGAATCAAATCATCGACGCGGGGTACACATACCCTTCCCTTAATTCTCAAAACACCTTCCTCATCGATTTGTGCTTCTTTAGCCTCTCCTCGCAATACCTTATCTCGGATCCGTATAAGTTTCTCATCAGTAGACTGTTTTCCCTTAATTTTATCAAGAAAGGAAGACCTTGCCTCCACACTGGCCAAAAATCCTCCCTTCTCATTTACTTCTAGCCTCATAAAGTCATTAGCAAGAGTCTGAACCTCTCTAGCCAATAGGCGTCTAGAAACCTGTAAGTGAGCTAGGCTTCCCATGCTCCCTGCTTTTCTACTTAATGCATCTGCCACAACGTTAGCTTTTCCTGGGTGATACAAAATAGTGATATCGTAGTCCTTCAGTAGTTCCATCCATCTCCTCTGTCTCAAATTCAAATCTTTCTGAGTAAAGACATACTGTAAACTACGATGATCCATATAGACTTCACACTTAACCCCATATAGATAATGTCTCCATTGCTTTAACGCAAACACTACTGCGGCCAACTCCAAATCATGGGTCGGATAATTACGTTCGTGCACCTTTAATTTCCTCGAAGCATAAGCAATTATATTCTTCTCTTGCATTAGCACCGCACCCAAACCCGAATAGGATGCATCACAATGAACAATGAAATTTTTACCTTCCACTGGCAAGGAAAGGATTGGTGCAGTAGTCAACAAGGTCTTGAACTTCTGAAAGCTTTCTTCGCTCTCGTCCGACCATACAAATGGAACACTTTGCTTAGTCAAATTTGTCAGTTGGGAAGCAACGGAAGAAAATCCGTTGACAAATCGACGGTAGTAGCTAGCTAAACCAACAAAACTCCTTACCTCTGTAACATTTGTAGGTCTTACCCAACTCTTCACTGCTTTGATCTTAGAAGGATCCAGCATCACCCCATCCTTAGAAACTACGTGCCCTAAGAAGGACACTTAATTTAGCCAAAACTCACACTTGGGGAATTTGGCATAAAGCTTTTTCTCCCTCAACATTTCCAATACAATTCTCAAATGCTACCCATGTTCTTCCCTGCTCTTGGAGTATACCAGTATATCATCAATGAATACAATGAATAAGAGATCCAGATATGGCTTAAAAATCCCATACATCAAGCTCATGAAAGCAGCAGGGGCATTTGTAAACCCAAAAGACATTACTAAGAACTCATAATGCCCATACCTGGTCCGAAAAGCAGTCTTTGGCACATCCGTTGCCCGTATTTTCAATTGATGATAACCAGATCTCAAATCGATTTTTGATAAGGTACAAGCACCTTGTAACTGATCGAACAAATCATCGATGCGAGGAAGAGGATACTTTTTCTTGACAGTTACCTTATTCAGTTGTCTGTAGTCTATGCACATCCTAAAGCTTCCATCCTTCTTCTTCACAAATAAAACAGGAGCACCCTAAGGGGAAGCGCTTGGTCTAATGAAGCCTTTGCCTAACAACTCTTGAAGTTGGGCTTTTTAACTCCCTTAACTCAGTGGGAGCCATTCTATAAGGGGGTTTGGAAATGGGGCGAGTACCCGGTTCCAAATCAATGCAGAAATCAATATCTCTATCTTGTGGCATACCAGGAAGGTCTGCAGGAAACACATCCAGAAACTCACGGACTATCGAAACTGACTCAATTGAAGGTACTTGGGTAGTATCATCCATGACATGTTCCAAGAAGGCTAAACAACCCTAACTAACCATTCTCTTAGCACGAAGAAAGGAGATGATACGAACTGGGGTGGAAGTGTAGTCACCCTCCCACAATAATGGATCTGTCCCAGGCTTGGCCAACGTTACAGTTTTAGCATTACAATCTAAGATTGCAAAATATGGAGAAAGCCAAGTTATACCCAGAATTACATCGAAATCAACCATTTCTAAAATAACTAAGTCTACATGAGTATTGCTCCCCACAAAAGTTACAAGACAAGACCTATACACCTTCTCAACTATCACAGACTCACCCACCGGATTAGAGACACGAATAGGCATGTCAAGCAAATCACAATGTAAATCAAAACCAGTATCAAACGAGGAAGATACATATGAAAATGTGGAGCCAGGATCAAATAATACAGAAGCCATGCAATCACAAACAAAAATATTACCTGTGATGACAACATCAGATGTCTCCGCTTCAGACCTCCCAGGGAAAGCATAACAATGGGCCCTATTACCTGTCTGCCCGTTGCCCCTACCATGTTGCGCTGCAGTAGTTCCAGTTTGCCCGCCACCCCGGTTGGTTTTGTGACCACCATTACCTTGACCACCACGTCCTCCAGAATGGCGGCCTCTCCCATGACCACCTCTACCTCTGACTATTGGGGGTCTGTAACTTTGTTTTGGACAAAACCTCCTAATATGTCCGGTCTCTCCACATCCATAACACTCTCTGGATTCAAGCATAGGTCTCTGTGAGAACGATGAAGTCTGGGGATAACCTCCAAACTCAGAGAAATGTTGACCGGTCTGCGATGGACCCCCAGCTACAGCCTGCAGTGAAGACTGAATAGGTCGGGCTGGATAACCTCCTGACCTCTGCCCTCTGGAGTAAGAACCACTAAACTCGCCTCCCTTACGAAACTTCTTAGTTGTTGATGCCATGGTGAAGTCATCTGGCTTCACTCCCTCTACCTCTATCACGAAGTCTACAACTTCCTGAAAGGATTTTGCTGTAGCAGCTACCTGTAAGGCTGAAATCCGCAAATCTAACCTCAACCCTTTCACGAAACGGCGAATCCTCTCTTGTGGACTGAAGCAAAGTTGGGTGGTATACCTGGATAGCTCACGAAACTTAGCCTCATAAGCAGTAACCGACATCCTGCCTTGCTCTAGGCTCAGAAACTCATCTCTCCTCCTATCCCTCAAGGTTCGGGGCATATACTTCTCCATATACAAGCTAGAGAATGATGCCCAAGTCATAGGTGGTGCCTGTGCTGGTTGACACTCAACATACGATCGCCACCAAATTTTGGCATTTCCTTGAAACTGATAGGTTACAAACTCAACGCCAAATCGTTCCACTATGCAATTTTATGTAGTAAGTCATGGCAATCAACCAGAAAATCGTAGGCATCCTCAGATTCAGCACCCTTGAAGACTGGAGGTTTCAATTTCAAGAACTTACTGAAAAGTTCGTGCTGATCACTCGTCATTATAGGCCCAGTAGTCAACCGAGGAAACGTGCCTATTTCCAATGAGGCATCCATGCGGGGAGCCACATCAGCTGCATGTTGTACTCCCGGAACCTGAGGTGCTGGTGCAGAAAACACTGGAGGTGTCTGGCCCTGATCAGATAACCCTCTAAGATAAGCAAGAACCTGGTTAATCATCTCTGGGGTAGGTTGGGGTGGTAATTCCTCATTCTGCGCTTGCTCATTCTCCCCTTCCTCACCCTCTCTTACTACTTCCTCAGTCGCTGGAGGAGTCACCGCCCTAGTACTAGTTGGGCCAGGTGCTTGTCCTCTTCCTCTAGAGGACATCCTCCCGCGACCTCTACCACGGCCTCCTGCCGCTACTCCTCTTCGAGCTACAGCCCCAGTGGCTGGCTCTGACTCATCTTGTCTTGCCGCTGTTGGTGTTGGCGCAGTCATTGCTCTAGTTCTAACCATCTGCGAAATAGAGTGAAGATGGTCAGATATCAATTTGTATCACCTAGATACCAATTGGATTCAAGTAATAGCACGAAAGAAAGAAATAATAGAATTTTCCTAAAGTCCTATAGCTTCTCAAAGAAAAGTAAAGGCGTCCCCCTACCGTTCCTTAAGACTCCACTAGACTCGTTCTTGTGTGATGAGACCAATGAACCTAATGCTCTGATACCATGTTTGTCACAACCCAAAACGAGCCGCGAGTGGCACCCACACTTATCCTACTATGTGAGCAAACCAACCAATCTAAACCCAAACATTTCAACCATAATGAACAGAATATATTGCGGAAGACTTAAAACTCATTAATGAAAATCTATTAAATAACTTCTAAAAACTCAATACTTATTATTCCCAAAATCTGGAAGTCATCACCACAAGAACACCTATCCTCAAAGTACTAAATCTAAGAAAATCTAGGACTCTAAAATAATTAAACAGATGGTCCATGTCCAAACTTCAAGGACATCAAGACATGAATGAGAGAGAATCCAGTCCGAGCTAGGAAAAATAGCTCACCCTGAAATCTGACGTGATGAAGATTGGCTAGATTTGAGGACGAGTTGAAGACGATGGCACGTTTGCTGCACTCCACAAATAACAAGGAAAAACAAATACAAGTAGGGGTCAGTACAAGGCACAAGTACTGAGTAGGTATCATCGGCCAACTCAAAATAGAAAGCAATATATATGAGATCATAACATAAAATCAACTAATATTCTCAACAGGTGACAACAACAAGTTCCATAACCATTGGTCACAACACCAAGCACATCTATGAGGACTCAAACCTCCACACCATACTCATTTGGGAAACAGGTTCTTTAAATTAAGTATATTAACATAAGTCAAGATTCATTCTTTTTACTATCCTGGTGTCGGAACGTGACACTCCGATCCCCCTCTATCCTGGTGTCGGAACGTGACACTCCGATCCATCTACTATCCTGGTGTCGGAACGTGACACTCCGATCCATCTACTATCCTGGTGTCGGAACGTGACACTCCGATCCATCTACTATCCTGGTGTCGGAACGTGACACTCCGATCCATCTACTATCCTGGTGTTGGAACGTGACACTCCGCTCCATCTACTATCCTGGTGTCGGAACGTGACACTTCGATCCCCTAATACTACGTGTCGGTTCGTGACACCCGATCCATTAACCTCATTCTTTTAGTTCATCAAGCCTTCTTTTATGCCAAGACATCATCATTAACAAAGTGGATTTAAGGTTTAAGATTCAAAGCCTCATCTTTCCAATACATTACAATTACTTAATCACATCATGCAAGCACACAATTAAGCATATAGAAGACTTTACAATACTACCCAATACATATCATTCGCTATTAAGAGGTTACTATGAAATAGCATAAACCATAACCTACCTCCACCGAAGAATCGTGATCAAGCAAGCTAATTCCCCAATGCTGCGTTCTTCTCTTTCTCTCGCTCGTTTCTCTCTCTCTTTCTCTGTTCTTTCTATTTTTCTTATTCAAACCCTCTTTCTTTTACCCTAACTATCATATAATTAAGTATAAAAGATGATAAAAATAACCCACTATTTATTTCAAGGTTATCTCCTTTAACCCCCAAGTAATTGAATTATTAACATTAACCCACTAACTTTATAATTATAAGCATGAATAGTCCAAAACGCCCCTTAAAAACTTTTAACAGAAATCCGACCCAGTCGGGGTTTGGCAGCCTGTGACGGTCCGTCATGACTGTGACGGTCCGTACTGCAGGTCCGTCACAAAGTTCAGAGAGTTAATTCTGTGGAAAGATTTGTGACGGTCCGTCGTGCCAACGACAATCCGTCCTGCCATTCCGTCGTGAAGTTCAGAGAGTCGATCTCAGTACCCAAATTTTCAGAATCTAAGTGTTTTGGAACGAGACCCACTCGACGGTCTGTCGTGCCCATGACGGTCCGTCGTGGGATCCGTCGACCTTGGTAGTTATCACCAGAATAAACTCTACTGCTCAAAACGACTAAAGTGGTCGTTACACTAACATGATTCCTAAACCACCTACCCGTCCAACCGTAAAAAATCTACACTACAACATACATAAATACTCTCTCTAAAGGATATATTAAGTATAATTTTCATTTTTAAGGATTCTCACTTCTCTCTAAAGAGTGGATGATACACTATGTTCATTATAAAGATTCTAGAGAATTTCTTATCGAACTCATTTTCTAAGATATAGAGATATTGTAGTATACTACTTGGGAGAACTTCTGCTTTTATTCTTCTATCAAAAGTAAGGAAGAGCAAGTGTCTAATATGATCAATTAAGCGATAGGGGCAGAGAAATAACTTAGTTAGGCCGTAATTGCTCTAAATTGATGATTGGCCGAGGGCCCCTTTTTATTTTATAAGGGAAGAAACTGTAGTTGGGTACAAAATAGGCCTGTGAAATATGGGTAGGCAAGCATGCGGGTTGTACCGGTCATCTTTGAGTTGTCTAGTGACGATTGGCCAACGGGACTTGCATCATGTAGCTGGGTACAAATAAGTCAGTTAAAGACAAGTAGGTAGGGCATTCGGCTAGTGCCAGTGGGGTGCATAAACGAGGACAAATCACATGTTTTTGTACTTTTCAGTTTTAAGCTTTCGAGTGACGATTTCTTCCACTCTTAAGAAAAGACGAGGGGATAGGGGGAGGGGCTATCTTGTAATAAAGGGGGTACTCTCTTTTATAATGTGTGTTATGTATTGTGTCCTATTCCTTAAGGAGTGATCAGGGATTAAGCCACATGACGATTCCCACAAAAAGAAAGGGGGCCTTGAGCACTCAAATGTGTATGGGGGAAAGAATGAATATTCAACACACTTAAATCTAGTGGATGGAGTTTCATATTCATGAAATCCAGGTTTAAACATGATACAGAACCAAGACAACGTATCTTACTAATAGTAAGAGAGATTTAGGGCCTCCAACGCCTATAAATAGAAGCTTAATTCTCTATTTGGCAAAGTAAAGGGATATGTGGATCCAACTACCACTAAAAGACTTTCTCAAATTAATCAAAGAATTTTAAATATTGAAAATGAAAGGCACTAACATCCGCAAATGCTTCATGAATTTTTAGAGCATGTGTCTGCTGTTTTTCCGGAGTTGCTGGAACAACGCATTCAACAACTCCTTAACCAAATTCAAACCCTGGAAGAAAAAGAGAGAACCGTTTCCCGAGACAAGGAAGACCTTATTTCTAAGATGGCCTTTCGCATCTGCGGCGGAAACAACATAGAGTCAGTCGACTCTTTGGAGTTTAAGAAAGTTTAAATAAGTGTTTTTAGATGCACAATAGTGTGTTTATTTATTTTTCTTTGTTTAGTAGAGCTCTACTCATATGCTAAGTGTCTTTGTTGTGTTTGAATGAATCATTAATACTTTAATGCTTCCGTTTCTCACTTTGTAATGTTGTGTTAGTTGTGTGACTGGTCTATGTGTGTGTAAGCTTCTTATTTGATGTATTTTCATGTAACTGCTATTAATGAAAAAAATCCACTTTGTTCTAGTTCATTCTCTTTCCGTGTTTTTTTTTCAAAAATATTGTTTATTTGAATTCTTTTTGAAATTTCATTTTTTCTTGGAAATTTCACACAGACAAGATGAAACTACATTGAAGAGGGTGGAAGTTGTGTGTTCATAGTCACTCTCCTATATCTTATAATAGCATAAGAATAGCTGAAAGCTTTCATGTCTTAAAAATAGATGGCCACAAAGCTAGTATAGCTATCTCACACCTGATCTTCTTTCTGATAGGAATGGTCACCTTCTAAAAAAGTTGGAGTGAGAGTTCCCCAAGAATGGAATAAATGAGTGAACAAGCACTGAAAGGTTTGCGTTAGTGAAACAAATAGCTTAATCCTAGAGGACAAGACAAAACTTCCCTTAGAGAAAGATATCCCGAGGGAACTAGATTGTTTATTCCACCATCACTCGATTATAGATTAGGGGTCAGTACAAGGCACAAGTACTGAGTAGGTATCATCGGCCAACTCAAAATAGAAAACAGTATATATCAGATAATAACATAAAATCAACCATATTACTGAACAAGTGAAAGCAACAAGTTCACAAATCATGTGTAACCAAATCAAACACACCTATGAGAACTCAAGTCTCCACACCATACTCATTTGGGATATAGGTTCTTTTCATTCGAATTTATTAACATATATTTAACTTATGACCCTAACAATGACTCAGTCCATTTGTCACTACTATTTCTCCTTCTGTGAAAATCCATAGTACGGACCCCTAAGCATGCAAGTCTATGCACATCTTTTGGTAGTTCTTCTTCTCTTCTTCAAGATGGGTGGTACTACCCATAGAAAACCTACTTAAGTCATCATCAACCACATTGGCGTTACTTGGGTGGTAAAAAAATGCTCATGTCATAATCCTTGAGCAATTCTAACCATCTTCTATGTTTGAGATTAAACTCTTTACGAGTGAACATGGTTTTTATGCTATTCGTAGTAGACTCTTAATAGCGAATGATATGTGTTGGGTAGTATTATAAAACCTTCTATATGCTTAATTGTGTGCTTACATGATGTGATTATATAATTGTGATGAATAAGCATGATGAGGCTATTGAATCTCTAATCCTAAATTTACCTTGTTAATGATGATGCCTTGGTATAAAAGAAGGCTTGATGAACTAAAGTAATGAGATTGATGATGCCTTGGTATAAAAGAAGGCTTGATGAACTAAAGTAATGAGATTGATGATGCCTTGGTATAAAAGAAGGCTTGATGAACTAAAGTAATGAGATTGATGATGCCTTGGTATAAAAGAAGTCTTGATGAACTAAAGTAATGAGATTGATGATGCCTTGGTATAAGAGAAGGCTTGATGAATTAATAGAATGAGATTAGTGGGGCGGGTGTCACGAACCGACACGTAAAATTAGGGGATCGGGTGTCACGAACCGACACGTACAATTAGGGGATCGGGTGTCACGAACCGACATGTAGAATTAGGGGATCGGGTGTCACGAACCAACACATAGAATTAGGGGATCGATTGTCACGAACCGACACGTAGAATTAGGGGATCGGGTGTCACGAACCGACACGTAGAATTAGGGGATCGGAGTGTCACGTTCCGACACGTAGAATTAGGGGATCGGAGTGTCACGTTTCGACACATAGTAGTAGGGGAGCGGAGTGTCACGTACCGACACAAGAGGAATAAAGATAATGAATCTTGAATTACACCGGATTTCAGGGTGAGCTAATGCTTCTAACTTGGACTGGATCTTCATCTTCATGTCTTGATGCCTTGAACTTCCGGCATGGACTAGCTTTTTACTTATTTTATCTTCTTAGATACTCTTAGATTAGTAATTTGAGGATAGATGTTCTTGTGATGATGACCTACAGATTTAGGGGATAATAATATATGCTGAGTTTTTAGAAGTTTATTTAATTGATTTTCATTAATGAGTTTAAGTCTTCCGCGTTGTATTTTGTTCATCATGTTTAAAATGTTGGGTTTTGTATTGGTTGGTTCACTCACATAGTAGGGTAAGTGTGGGTGCTACTCACGACACGTTTTGGGTCGTGACAGTTATGCTCCGGAGTGGTTTCGAACCAGGTTTCAGATTAGGAAAGAGCTTAAGGAATTGTAGAGCCTATTAAAAATTCCTGCCAAAGATAATAAAGCTGAGGTGATAAATAAGAGTGTTGATCGAGCATTTCCCTGGACAATTTCTCATTTGTACCAGACCTTCCAAGTGAGAAAATATGTCTGTGATAGTGGTCTCGGAGAAGGGATCTGGGGCCTTTTTGAGGAAGTTGATGAGATCGTCGAGGAGGAGGATGGAACTTCAGGAATCCGTGATGTTGAACTAGAAGAGTAATTGTGAAATTGGACCTCTACGCCACTCCTGATTCCTCGCACATCTGGGTAGAAAGGACATGTGTTTATATTTTTTTTTAAAACCAGTATTAGTTCGAAAGAGGCCCCAGACCCACCCTTTATGCAATTTTTACTTGTTAAAGTCTTTAAACTCCTATTGGGTTGTTTAAGAAGACAGAATGATCTTTGGCCATGGCCAAAGTTTGTGTCCATCTTAATTTTAAATGAAAAGCCTCTTTTATATAAAAAAAAAGATTGTTTATTTATCTAGTTAATTATTCCAATTGCTGGCATTTAGTATTCAAGGCTAGTCCCAAGAAATCAAGCTAAAGGGCTATCCCCATAAGTCATTTAGATATTTTCTCCTCTCCGCTAAGACTGAGCTATTCGTTTTATCAACGCACACCTTTCGGTGCTTGTTAACTCATTTATTCCATTCTTTGGGGGAATTCCCACTCCTATTTTGTTTAGGAGGTGATCATTCCTATCAGAAATAAGATAAGTTTGCGATAACTATACTAGATTTGTAGAGTATTTTATCAAACAAATGACTCTTTCGCTACATTCAACTCCTTCGCTGTCAATTTTAAAGATAGGACAACAGGGCATGAAAGTTTTCTGTTATGCTTATGCTATTATAGGATATAAGAGAGTGACTGTAAAGACACAATTCCACCCTCTTGGATGTAGTTTGAGCTTGTATATGTGAAAAATTTACAAGAAAAAATGAGATTCCAAAAAGAATTCATATCACCAATTTTTCTGCACAAAGTAGGGAAAGAGAATAAACTAGAATAAAAAGGATTTTTTCATTAATACGAGTTACATGGAAATACATCTATAAGAAGCTTACACACTTACACCATCCACACAACTAAACACAACATTACAAAGTGAGCAACGGAAGCATTGAAGATTACTAATGATACATGCATACACAACAAAGACACTTAACGTAGGAGTAAATCTCCACTAAACAAATAAAAATAAGAAACACACTACTTTGCATCTACACACACTTACTTAGACTTTCTTAAACTACAAATGGTAGACTGAATCTTAGTTGTTTCTGTTGCGGATGCGGAAGTCCATCCTAACAAAAAGGTCTTTCTTGTCTCGGGAAAAGTGCTCCCCTCTTCCTCCGGGGTTTGAATTTGGTTAAGGAGTTGTTGTATTCGTTGTTCCACGAGCTCTGGAAAAACAGCAAGAGCATGCTCTAAAAAAGCATGAAGTGTTTGTTGACGTTCGCACCTTTCATTTTCAACATTTAGAATTCTTTGATTAATATGAGAAAGTCTTTCAGTGATAGCTGGATCCATATCTCCTTTTGATTAGCCAAATAGAGAAAGAAGCTTCTATTTATAGGCATAGGAGGCTCTTAACCAATTATTATTATTCGTAAGATAGGTTTTCTTGGTTCTGTAACATGGTTAAAACCTAGTTTTTATGAATATGGAACTCCATCAACTAGATTTAAGTGCGCTGAATAATTGTCCTTTCCTCGTTCGCATTTGAGTACTCAAAGCCCCCTTTCTTTTGGCGGGTATCGCCACCTGGCATAATCCTATATCACTCCTTAAGGAATAGGACATAGTAATATAGCGCACATCATAGAAGAGTGTACCCCATTTGTTATAAGACATGCCTCTCTCATCCTTTCTTAAGAGATTGAGCAATCGTCACTCGACAACTCAAAACTGACTAGTACAAAACCATGTGATTTTCCTCATTTACATAACCCACTATCATCAACCTAACGCCTTGCCTACTCATCGTTAAATGGATTATTTGTACCCAACTACATGATGGAAGTCCCGTCAACCAATTGTCATGCGACAGCTCAAACTGATCAATACAACACGCGTGCTTTCCTACTTTTTTTAACCGGCCTATTTTTACCAGCTACAATCTCTTCCCTTATAAAATAAAAATGGGCCCTTAGCCAATACTTAATCGACAACAACTCCGTCCTAGTGAAGTAAAGTCTCTTAGAAATGAGTTTGATAATGAAATTCTTTAAATTGTTTAAAACGAACATAGTGTATCATCCCCCCTTTAGAGAGAAGTGAGAATCCTTAAAAATTTAATATATTATTTAATCCATCTTTTTAGTGGTACCACCTTCCAAGCATTATACGTTAACTATAAATCCCTAATGTCCTTTATCACTTGTTTTTCTGGTTTTATATTTCCTATCTAAAAAGTTTTTTTACCCATTCCTTCTCCTCATTTGTCTGACTTTCTGTAGATAACTCTATGAAATTCACTCTCTTTCTTCTCGCTCGTATCGTATATTTTTCCTTGTTCAAAGAATATATGCACTGATGAAATGGAATATAAATATTAATATCATATTAGCCTTACTTACTAAAGGAATAAAACCTAAAAATATATATTGATCATATACTATAAAATACTTAGTAACACATTATGATTACCTACAAGAAATGAAAATGTATAATAGTAAATTTATGATATAATCTATAATACCTATTTTTATTTATCATTTTATGCCTTAATACAGATCATACAAGACATCATACACCCAGTTAAATTAGAATGATAAATTCAAAGTGATATTATATATGCACACAATATTATCATTTTCTTGTGAAGGGTGATTTGTGAAACACCCTTCTTAAAGGAATTGTACGTGACACTTTTGAGTCATACACCCCATCCTAGAATAAGGACCTTAACTTTTCCGTTGACCATATGGTCCTTGAACCATAATCTTTCCTTGGAGGTTTCATATGTGCCCCTGCCATTTCTTTTGCAGTTGCATCTTCGAACCTCCACAATCCCATAAGTTTCGGAAATTCATTTCGACTTCCCAAAAGTACGTGCTATGGCATCTCTCTGTCTGAAGACTCAAGAGGATTTCTCCATCCTCCCCCCCCCCGTGTCTTTCCTCCAGCATTTATGTGATGCGCTTGTCTTGAAAACTCCTCGGAACGCATGTCTGGAGTTCCCAATGGATCTCTTGAATCACCCCGGCAACCTCCTTGTAATTTTGAAAAATCCACTCCCAATTTTCTATAGACATCTATTGACTAGTATGCTCTTATATAGGAGGTTTGTGAAAGGGGGTTGTTGTAGCTTGTTGTTTACTGAATGCATCATAAGGTTGAGGATTTCTAAGCCTTAATGCACATACCCAACCAATCTTAAATAGTTTTAACGAAGAGGTTGGAGGTTAGATCCTTAACTTCAAATGGTATTTATCCAATGTCGTGAAAGTTTCACCTTGCAAGAGTAGATGAAGCGGAATAACACTCTTATATAAGTTCATTTCTGATTCACTTCTTCCTATTCGTTTGGAGTCACCAAGGGGGAGAAGCCTTTCTTCTGATTTCTTAGCAAGTATTACGGAAGATTCGATCACTAATTAAATTCATCCTACCAGGATCGCATCACTTCCTTCTAGCGAGTGAGAGAAGAGAACGTATGTGAAGCATAAGAGGCTTAGACCACTACCTTCTTTCAACAATCATTATTCCCTTAATTACTTATTCTCTAGCACCGTCTTCTTCCTAGGATAAAAGTCCTTACTCCTCCTACACCTAAATCGATGGAACTTTTGATCTATCCTAAAAGAATTGACTTACCTTCCAGCTTTCATTAGGACTTTCCTTCTCTAAAGAGATTTTACCTTCTAGTAGCAATTCTGAATCGGAAATAGTGATGGTTATTGTGATTCTTCTTCTCTTATTCTATCTAAAGACAAGGTAGAAGATAAGGC
The DNA here is from genome assembly GCA_027704865.1 of Solanum neorickii. Lineage (NCBI taxonomy): Eukaryota > Viridiplantae > Streptophyta > Magnoliopsida > Solanales > Solanaceae > Solanum > Solanum neorickii. The sequence continues at coordinate 6,187,439 of JAKWJC010000363.1, read as the reverse complement.
CAGTGCTTGCTTCTATACTCCTTTCTTCTATGTATGGCCGAGCTAATCCTAGACAACCTGAGAGCTGAGTAAGGACATTATTTGACATGTTTTTTCCTTCCAAAGCGAAATAATCAATCTTGTAGCTTATTGCGCTCGAAATACATCTTACTAACTCAATTAAGCTTTTATTTTTACACATATAAGATTTTTGCTCTCGTATTGCAGGTTTTTCCACTTCATTGAGTTACATTAGGTCTTTTTACAACTCTACCTTTGTGATTAAATTTTACTTTAGTTGTTGTGAAATGAGAGGATTATGGGATAGTAGGTCCTGTCGGTATGGAACCTACCCATCCGAAGTGAAGGATTGTCACCCTATATCCGAGTATTATTACTTTGGCTTAGAGTTGAGTAATGAAGCTCATGATTGTGTCGTTAGTGAGAAGCAAGTAAAATCTATAGACCTAAACCAAATGAGCAGGTCAAGTTTGTTCAACTTGAAGGATAAATTATGTGGTTGACCTGCCAGTCCATCAAATATCGTAGTTTATCCTAAAGTATAGGAGGTTCCCTGTGTGAAACTTGGATGTTGAAGCACGCACCTCAATCACCCTAGCACTGTGAATTGAAAAAACTTCAAAGTACAACCAGCTTGAGCTGGTTTCTGAACGATTTTTTTTTGTGTTTGGCCATTTCTATCAAAGTTTAAAGGACACATTCGTTGATGATTTTGGGTTATGATAGAAGATTCTGCTGTGATTATACACCAAATATACATGTGATTATTCTCTTGAATAAGTGCACGCGCAATTCAGCACAGGAAAAATTTGCTGAGGTCGAGACAGATGAAATTTATAGTCAAACTCTGCCTCTCAGATAACTTCATGTTCAAACAATTCTATGTAACGATAGATGTAATATTAATATGATTGATAGTTTCAGTTTACTAGTTGAAGTTTTCCAAAGTCTCAAATTGGTTCCGACCTTGATCCGTAGTTAATTTATCGATTTGAATACTTCAAAAACTAGATTTTTTTGTAAATTCAAACTAAATTGTATCTGAAAAATAAAAAAATGGTATTCGATTGGAATACATGATCTTTTTTCTATTTTTCGCTTAGATGTGCTCTGCAGATGCTAAAGCCAGAGCGAGATGGCAAGAATTGATCGAGCGAAGAATCACAATTCTCAACTATCACATTCATAAACACTACTGTCCTAATTTCACTCAATGAAATAAATTATGCCATTACAAAACTTATTAGTTCTCGTTCACAATTTTTCAATTTTAATGTCATTCTCAAATCTATCCCTGTCTGGGTCTTTAATTCCAAGACTTTTTCAGGAGGGTATCTTTTTGGTTAATATCAGCCATGCTCGCATGGAATCCTGTCTTTCTTAGTTGACAAGTTTCTTGATTACAATTTGAAGTTCTCTAGTTACTCCTGCACAAGCAACAACAATTATGGATTTAATCAAGGAGCGCTAGGAAGAATGGATGGGGGAGATGCCCTTGAAGATCACTTATCCATCTATGGAAGGACATTATTGGAAGACTGTCACCAAATTTGATCCAAAAAACATAGGGTGGAGTTACCTTTTTGGTTATTCCTGGCTGATTTAGTGTTTAAGGAAGAAAACCTTATTGTAGGTTATTTTTTATTCAAATAGTGCCAAATTCTAAAATAAGCGGAAAAGGATGCTTGTACGCACATTAGATTTTCTAACTCAATTGATCCTATTGTATCTTGATCAGGGTTCCCCTTTAAGAAAGATTGCTAGCTTTGCATTGTCTCCCATCTTACTTAACGGGGCCATTGTTTAGTACCGATCAAAATTGTTTGCAATTTTTAGACTTTTCGAATATTGAATTATTCGTTATGTTAAATACCCCAAAAAACTGAAACCTCTTATCTGCTCCTTAGAAAAACTACAATTAGTCAGGAATTGCGTTAGAGAAGAGACGTCGTAAGTAACAATAGCGAAAAAGCAGGCGGCGCAGATCCGCAAAGGTAACTATATGCTGGGAGCTTAGGAAAAGGATCATCCTAAGTCTTTTAAGAAAGGATAAAGAAAAATTTATATCATGTTTACACCAATTGGATTTCAAAAAGTCATTCGGCCCTTATCTTCTCGTCTATCTTCTTTATCTTCTGATCAGATTTCCTGCCTTCTTTCACGCCTTACTTGAAAGGCTTTATTTCTTAAAAAAATCTTTATTTATTAAGAGTCCTTTAAGAAGATAAGCTCCTTCGTATAGTAAGATTCGCTTAAAGATCAGATATTAAGACTAACATCATCACCCTCATGTTGCCATCTTTTTAATACCGACTCTTGTCTCAAATTCAACCTTAGTGTCTAGTAATAAACACATATATAACTAAAATTGCTCATATATTATACTAACTTAAGACTACTAGATTAAATTAAGAAGCACTCTCCCACTAAGACCTCGTGACAAGTAGTTACTTTTTATATATCAGTCTACATACTTATTGTTTATCGTCATATTCCATTTCACAATTTTAGGTAATATTTTCCCATTCACTATACAATATTGCCTAATTAGTTCTATAACCCTATGAATATCATAGGGATATTCCTTGAAAGTCATAAGCACTAGCTTATATCTACCACATTATGAGTACTCTACTCTTTGATTCAACACCTATACTTGATCTTCACTAACACAGTGGCACATCAACATAAACTCCCTTCTGGTTGAAGTATACTCTAACTCAGTTTGACTAGTAACTATTCCTCTACATTTTCTTATGAAATCCACACAAAACTATTACTCCTTAGCCTACACATATAGGTAAACTCCCCATTAATGGCTTACTGGGTAAGTGACTATAACTTACACACTCTACTCAAAAACTATATCCATTTCTAAGTTCACTACAATTCTAAATGCATAATTCTAGGCAGTTCAACTACTACAAGCTCATAACATCATAAATCACACTATCTTTCAGGTTAAAATGCTATCCAAGCTCTAAAACGTACATCCCTCTTAATGGGTATCTGCTGAAATAAGGTTTAGAGAAAAGAGATTTTAACTTAAACACACGATTGATATGAATAAGTGTGCATTAGTTTTAATCTAAACACTTAATATAACTCACATGCTTCTCTCGAGACCCTCTCCACTCTCTTGACTTTCTGAAGACTTTTGTTGAGAGTAACTCATAGATAAGGATGTCGGCTTTACTATTTCAACCACCTTGGGTATTGTTACGCCCCGAGCCTACACCTTGGCAAGACTGGCACTCAAGAACCATTGTTGTCCCCAAGCGAACCCTTTTCATGACTTACTTACTCAGCGGAAGACTTTTAAGCATTAAGAAGAGAAACAAAATACAATTTAACTAAAAAATCTCAAAACTAAACTCATAATTTTTAGAAATAAACATTGAACTTAGCCAAAGTGGCAACTCAAATCCGATCATAAGCCAATAACAAGCTAATGACGAATAAACTAACATAAACCTCTAAACAATTGAGATGGATATGGTAAAAAGACCCACGACATCTTAATGAACTAACTAATAGTAAAAGCAACAAAAAGGGATCCTCCAGAAGAAAGGAGGCTCACCAACAAGTATGGAGCTCCTCTAGAATCAACGATGTGCTGGATGTTGATCTTGGTTACCTATATATGCATTATTGAAATATGCAGGCAAAATGGCATCAGTACATTGCATGTACGAGCATGTGAGGGGAACACTAAAACAATACATAAGCTTGAAAGGAACCTGAAGGAGCATACCTGGCCTCAACTCAACTAGGTGAATTCTTGACTTCTCTTCCCTTCTTTCTTCTTAACTCTCTTCTCCAAGTTGTAAGCGCAATTCAAATTTTCCAAATTGAACTAAATTTAATTTTCACCCCTAATAAAACCCAAAAATAAATTAGGAAATTTATTAGAGAAAAGACTAGTTGTCATTCCTTAAATCCGGATTTGAACTTTCCTCAATCCAATAACCCAACTTCCGAAAGACATAACTCACTCATACGAACTTGGAATCGCGCAGACTCAGCTGCATTGAAAAGATTATTCCAAGGGCTTTCTAATCAAATCTGGAACTACACCTATCTCATCCCGAGCTACGAGTTATGGTGGTTTGAAGTTAACCAAAAACTCACTTTTTAACTTATATAAATGTTCTAGATTTTGTTATTCTTTCCAAAAATAAGTGTTTTCAGATTTTAAACTCTTTTCTAGTTCTTTCTAGTTGCGAGATGTCACAATATCTTCCCCTTAGGAACATTTTTCTCAAATTAGGTTACTCTTACTAGACTTAGGGTAGGAACATTAACTTCAAACACCCATATGCAAATGCAACCAAACAACATGCTTACTCAAAGTTTAGATAGTACTAAAAAGTGAACTAGTACCTTGATCTGCATTTTCTCCAGATTAAAAGAGGTGTGGATATATCTTATTCATATCCTCTTTAGATTCTCAAGAAGCTTCTTCAACAAATTAGTTACTTTAAAGTAGATTGACTAATGCGACCTCCTTTGTTCTCAACTTGTGAACTTGGCGATCTAGAATCTGGACCGAAATATCCTTATAGGATAAGCTTTACTTAATTCCAACATTTTCAATTGGTACAATCAATGAAGTATTTCCCATGCATTTATTTAACATAGAGATGTGAAACACCAGATGAGTTATTGCTAACTCTTGTGGTAGCTCGAACTCATAATCTACAATGCCAATCCTTTTGACTTATGATAAGCTCCAATTATATCGGTGACTAAATTTCCAGTTCTATCAAAACCTCGTAACACCATTCATAGGTGAAACCTTCAAGTATACCCAATCATCCACTTCAAACTCCAACGGCCTTCTCCTAATATTTGTTTAGGATTTTTGGTGACTTTGTGCGTTTTCAACCCTTCTTGAATCACATTCACCTTCTCCATAGATTGGTGAACAAGATTTGGTCCTATCAACCTTGCTTCACCAACTCCAAACCATCCAATATGTGATCTGCATCTCCTCCCATAAAGAGCTTCATATGGAGCCATCTAGATGCTAAAATGATAGTTGTTATTGTACGAGAACTCAATGAGAGTTAGGTGATCATCCCAATTCACCTTTAAATCAATTATACAAGCCCTCAACATATCTTCTTATGTCTTAACGGTGCGCTATGCTTGCCCATCTGTCTTAGGATAAAAAGTAGTAGTTAAGTTCACCTTTGAACCCAAACCTTTCTAGAAAGATTTTAAGAAATGTGTAATAAATTGTGCACCTCTATTTGAAATAATGGAGACCAGAACACCGTGAAGTCTTACCACCTCTTGAATGTATATTTAGTATAATCTTCTTTCAAATAGGTAGTCTTTACCGGCAAAAAGTGAGCTTATTTTGTCATAATATCGACAATCACCCAAATAGAATCATGTTGGTTTTGAGACCTTGGTAACCCTGTGATGAAGTCCATATTAATGATCTTCCACTTACATTCTTAAAGTTATATATTCTGAGCTAAGCCTCAAAACTTTGGTGTTCAACTTTCACTTGCTGGCAATTCAAACACTTGACAACAAATTCAGCAAAACCCTTCTTCAAACCATCCACCAATATATCTCTATCAAATCGTTGTACATCTTTGTGGAATCCGAACAAATGGAATATTTCGAGCTATGAGCTTCCTCCATGATCCTCTCTTGGAGCCCATCCACCATTACTACACACAACCTACCCTGATACTTCTACACACCATATTCCCATTGTTCAAAAGCTAATATTCTTTGCTTATGAACATTCACCTTCAAATTAAGAAAAATGATGTCTTGGTGTTATTTTTCTTTCTCCTCTAACACTAGTGATGATTCATCCCGTTGGTCACCACTATTCCTTCTTTTGTGGAATCTATAAATCTGACTCCAAGGCATGCAAGTCTATGCATATCTTTGACTAACTACGTCTTTTCTTCCTCAAGCATCAATAACCACATTAGCCTTACCTGGTTGGTAAAGAATACTCGTGTCATAATCATTGAGTAATTCTAACCACTTTATATGTCTAAGATTGAGTTTTTTCTGGGTGAACACATATTGTAAGCTCTTGTGATCAGTGAAAATATTAACATGAACACCATAAAAGTAGTTTCGTCATATCTTTGAAGCAAAAAATAAAGCAGTCAATTCCAAATCATTGGTTGGATAATTATCCTCAAGAACTTTAAACTGTCTATAGGCATAAGCTATAACCTTTCCTTATGCATTAACACACATCCTAAACCAATTTTAGATACATCACAATACACCATAGAACCTTGAATACCTTCTAGTAAGGTCAATACTGGGGTAGTAGTCAACTTCTCTTTCAATTCCTGAAAGCTTTTCTCACAAGCTTCATAACATTGAAACTTCACAATTTTTTGAGTCAACATCGTCAAAGGAGAAAAAATGGACAAGAAACCCTCTACAAATCTCATATAATAACCAACCAAACCTAAGAAAGTCCTAATATCAGTGGGAGATGTGGGTCTAGGCCAATTCTGCACTGCCTCAATTTTCTGAGTTCCACTTTAATTCCTTCTCCAAATGTGGCTTAAGAATGCCACAGAGTCAAGTCAAAACTCACATTTAGAGAATTTTGCATACAACTCTCTATTCCTCAAAGTTCGTAAGAACTATTCTGAGAAGACTAGCATGGTCATCTTTATTCCTTGAAACGATTAGTATTTCATCAATGAAGACGATAACAAACATATCTAAATAAGATTTGAAGACATTGTTCATAGGGTCTATAAAAGTTGTTGGTGCATTGGTTAAACCAAACGACATGAGTAATTACTCATAATGACCATATTTGGTTCTAAACGCTATATTTGGAATATTACATTCCCTAGCGATCGTAGCCTGATCTTAGATTAATTTTTGAGAAATAGGAAGCACCTTGAAGCAAGTCGAAAAGATCATCAATCCTTGAAAGAAGATATTTATTCTTGATGGTAACCTTGTTCAATTGGTGGTAATTTATACACATCTTAAGGGAACCAACCTTTTTATTCACTAACAAGACCGATCTTTCAACTGTTATTTCAACTCTGTTGGTGCCATTCTATATAGAGGAATAGATATAGGACGAGTATCCAGAATGATTTCTATGCCGAAATCTATCTCTGGGCACTCCGGTCTTGTTTGTGAAAAAAAAAGATGGTTCCCTTAAGATCTGTATAAATTACCACCAATTGAACAAGGTGACATCAAGAATAAATATCCTCTTTCAAGGATTGATAATCTTTTCGACCAACTTCAAGGTGATTCCTATTTCTCAAAAATTAATCTAAGATCAGACTACCATCGCTAGGGAATGTGATATTCCAAATATAGCATTCAGAACCAAATATGGGCATAATGAGTTTTTGGTCATGTCCTGTGGGTTGACCAATGCGCCTGCAACATTCATGGATCTTATGAATAGAGCATTCAAACCTAATCTACATATGTTTGTTATCGTCTTCATTGATGACATACTAATCTATTCAAAGAATGAAGAAGATCACGCTAGTCACCTCAAGATAGTCTTTCAGACTTTGAAAGATAAAAGAGTTAATATGTCAAGTTCTCTAAGTGTGAGTTTTGGCTTGAGTCTTTGGTATTCTTGGGCTACATAGTTTTCGTTGATGGAATTAGAGTTAATACCCAAAAGATAGAAGAAGTTTAGTGTTGGCCTAGACTCACATCTCTAACTGACATTAAAATTTTCTTGGATTTGGTTGGATACTATATGAGGGTTTGTTGAGGGGTTTTCATCTATTTCATCTTCTTTGACCAATTTGACTCAATAGGCAGTTAAGTTTTTATGGTCTGAAGCTTTTGAGAAAAGCTTTTAGGAATTGAAAAATAGGATGGCTACTGCCACGATTTTGACGTTACTTGAAGGTAAGCAAGGCTTTGTAGTGTATTATGATGCATCTAGAGTTGGTTTGGGTTGTGTCCTAATACAGAATGGCAAGGTCATAACATATGCTTCCAGACATTTGAAAGTCCATGAGAAGAATTACCCAACCCATGAATTAGAATTGGCTGCTATAGTTTTGCCTTGAAAATATGGTGTCATTATTTGTATGATGTTCATGATGATATATTCACTGATCACAAGAGCCTACAATATGTGCTCACTCATAAAGAGTTTAATCTCAAACACAAAAGATGGTCAGAATTGACATGAGCATTTTTTTTACCACCCAAGTAAAGCTAAAGTGGTTGATGATGCCATAAGTATTTTTTCTATGGTAGTACCACCCATCTTGAAGAAGAGAAGAAAGAACTAGCAAACGATGTGCATACACTTGCATGCTTAGGAGTCCGTACTATGGATTTTCACAGAAGGAGAAATAGAAGTGACAAATGGATTGAGTCATTGTTAGGGTCATACATGAAAGAGAAACAAGACCAAGATCCCATTTTGCTTTAATTGAAGGCAAATGTTCATAAATAAAGAGTATTAGCTTTTGGACCAAGGGGAGATGGTGTTTTGAGATATCAAGGTAGACTGTATGTACCAATAGTTGATGTACTCCAAGTGATATCATGGAGAAAGCTCATATCTCTAGATATTCCATTTATTCGGGTTGCACAAAGATGTACCACGATTTTAGAGAAGTACATTGGTGGAAAGGTATGAAGAATAACATTGCTGAATTTGATGCCAATTGCCCGAATTGTCAATAAGTTACAGTAGGGAACCAAAAGCCAGGGGTTTTGGCTCAAAATATAGAACTTCCAGAATGAAAGTGAAATATGATTAATATAGACTTCATCACAAGATTACTAAGGTCTCGCAGGCTGCATGATTTTATTTCAATGATTGTTCACATAATGAAAAAGTCAACCCACTTTTTGCGAGTAAAGACTACCCATTCGGTAGAAGATTATGATAAGTTATACATTCAAGAGGTTTAAAGACTTCATAGGGTTCTTGTCTCCATCATTTCAGATAGAGGTGCATAATGTACCGCAATGTTTTGAAAATCTTTTCAGAAAGAATTGAGTTCAGAGGTAAACTTAAGTATTGCTTTTCATTCTCAGACTGACGGTCAAGCAGAGCGTACTTGTAGACCTTAGAAGACATATTGGGACTTACATGATTGATTTCAAAGGAAATTGAGATGATCACTTACCTCTCATTTAATTTGCTTACAACAACAGTTACCACTCTAGCATCCAAATGGCTCCTTATAAAGCTCTTTATGATGGAAGATGCGGATTTCCTATTGCATGGTTTGAGGTTGGTGAAGAAGGGTTGATAGGATTAAAAATATAGTACATAAAGCTATGGGGAAGGTGAAGTTTATTCAAGAGTGGTTGAAAATGGCCCAAGTAGATGATTGGGTTTACTTAAAAGTTTCACCCATGAAGGGTGTTATGAGGTTTGGTAAGAAGGGGAAACTTAGCCCCTGGTATATTGGACCTTATAGAATATCCAAGAGAATTGACAATGTAGCGTATGAGTTGGAGCTAACACAAAAGTTAGCAGCGGTTCATCCGGTATTTCATGTCTCCATGTAGAAGGAGTTCATGGGTGATCCTTTATTGACATTCTAACTGAAAATGTTGGGACTAAAGGTAATTTGTTTTATGAGAAGATTCCGGTCCAAATTGTAGATCACCAAGTTTTCAAGTTGAGAACAAAAGAGGTAGCATCAGTCAAGGTTCTTTAAAGGAACCAATTTGTTGAATAAGCTACTTTGGAAGATAAGGAGGACATGAAGAAGAGATATCCACATCTCTTTGAACCCGAAGAAAATGCAGACCAAAGTACCAATTTTCTTCTTAGTACTACCTAATTTTGAGTAAGCATGTTGTTCGTTGCATTTGCTTGTGGGTGTTTGAACTTGATATTGTTACCCTAAGTTTAGTACATAATCTCATTCGAGTATGAATGTTCCCAAGGGGTAGATATTGTAATATCTGGTAACTATAAAGAACTAGAAAAGAGTTTAAAATCTGAAAATAATTATTTTTGGAAAGAATAGGAAAATCTGGAAATTTTATGGTAAAAATTGAGTTTTTGGTCAACTTCAAATGAGCATAACTCATAGAGAAGGATGAGTTAGGTTTATCTCCAGACATGGTTGGAAAACCCTTAGAATATTCTTTCCAACGCCTTTGAGTTTGCGCGATTTTGATATCGTATGAGTATGTTATGTCTTTCGAAAGTTGGGCTGTTGAATTAATAAAAGTCCAATCCGTATTTGGGAAGAGGAAAATTTTCTTTTCCTTACCTAATTATATTGATTCATTTATTGGGGCAAAATAATACTTCATTCAGTTTAGAAAGATTTAGAATTCACGCTAGGGCTTGGAGAAGAGATAAAAGATGAGAGAAATCAATAATCGCCAAGAATACTCAAGCTTTATGTGTGGATTTTGTCAGGGTCATCCCTAAAAAGGTATGTGAGATGTCATAGTGTTTGGTTAGTTCACCAACGCGCCAATCATGTTTAATTCAGTGAATCCAAGCTATTTCAATTTTAAGAAATTGAGTTCTTTAATAATATTGTTAAATTTTTTGTTGAATTCTTGATAGTTGTGTTGTTGAAGTTTTGGTTCATGTTTCTTGGTGTAATTTCTGGTTGAATCTATTGGGTATTTATGGTATTAATGATTCTAAGTGTTTGGGGAAAGAATCATGGAAGTTAGAGGGTTTAACTAACACACACCTTTCGATGCTTGTTCACTCATTTATTCCGTTCTTTGGGGAAATCTCACTCCTATTTTGCTTAGAATGTGATCATTCCTTATGAGAAAGAACATCAAGTGTGCGATTATATACTAGCTTTATAGTGTCTTTTGTCAATGAAATGACTCTTTTCGCTACGTTCAACTCCTTCGGTGGCGGTTTGAAGATATGACGGAAAAGGCGAAGCTTTCTTCTATGCTTATGCTATTATAGGATATAGGAGAGTGACTATATACACACAACTCACACAACTTGCACCCTCTTGGATGTAGTTTGAGCTTGTATATATGATAAATTTACAAGAGAAAGACCAGATTTAAAAAAGAATTCAAATCAATAATTTTTCTGCACAAAACAGGGAGAGAGATGAATTAGAATAAAGCAAATTTTTTTCATTAATAGCAGTTACATGGAAATACATCAAATAATAAGTAACAGAGACATACACCATCCACTCAACTAAACACAACATAAAAAAGTGAGCAACTGAAGCATTGAAGTCTACCACTTATACATGAAAACACAACACATACACTTACCATAGGAGTAGAACTCCACTAAACAAAAAAAAAAGAAAAGAAGAACACACTACTTTGCATCTATAGACACGTATTTAAAACTTCTTAAACTCCAGAGAGTCGGCTAACTCTTAGTTGTTTCCGCCGTGGATGCGGAAGTCCATCCTAACAATAAGGTCTTCCCTATCTCAGAAAAATCCCCTCTTCTCTTCTTCCAGGGTTTTAATTTGGTTAAGGAGCTGTTGAATATGTTGTTCCACCAGGTCCGGAGAAAAAGCAGGCACATGCTCTCAAAGAGCATGAACCGTTTGCTGACATTTGCACCTTTCATTTTCAGCATTTAGAATTTTTTGATCAATTTGACAAAGCGTTTCACTGGTAGTAGATCCATATCTCCCTTTGCTTTGCTAAAAAGAGAAAGAAGCTTCTACTTACAGGTGTTGGAGGCCCTTAACCTGTAGCTTCTACTTTAGTGGGTAACCTTTGTGTTGCTTAGAAAATTCTAAGTTGTCTAGAGTGATAGCTTAGTGGGTAGAGTAACATCTACTTAGGCTCATCACGCAATAGAGTTATTGCTTGTTGGTGAGATAAAAAACTTTTTTTCACATTTGTGTAACCGATTTTCTTTGTCTTGTGAATATGAAACGCAAATGAAAATAATGTGAGACAAGTCGTGGTTTTACTCCTTGAGCAAGGAGGTTTCCATGTAAAACTCCTCTGTTGTTAAACTTCATTTAGTTTCTGCTATATCCTTATTTGTGTGTCAAGGGACTTGGTCCATTGACTGATAGTGGACGCACATATTCTAACAGATGGGATAAATCTCATATATATGGTGGGATAAGCTATCCAGGATAATTAATCCCATGATAATTAATCATGGGATAACTTGTTCTCAACTAAGTGATCCCTTAGGGAATAACTCCACAACTCCTTGATGTAATCTTTTACATTTTTTTTGTTTTGAGTTCTCTACCTGTAAAGTATGTAGAGAATATTTCTTTATTTTGTGCTATTAATATATAACAATTTTGTACGGAGATTATTGTTCGTCAATTAGATTATTTTTATTCTCAATTTTCATTGTGGTGTATGATGATGATTTTCTATATTCAAATGAAAATCTTGTGTTTTTAAATTACTAAATAGAATGTCATTGAATAAAAATTGGGGAATGAAATTTCAATAGAAATCAATAGAAATATGTGAATTCCATATATTTTGATGGCATATTCATATTTTCTTTTAAAACTTCTTTTAAACACACATTGAAATGTAAAAAAACAACGCATCTCAATGAAATATTAAATGTGACAAATTATTATAGAAATTACCATTGTTTCAGATACAAAGAGTTACAATAGAACTTGAAATAAATTGTAAACTGTAATTAATATTAGTTTCACTCGATTTCAATATATCATATTAAATCCCCGGTTTATATGAATTTCGAGGGATACTTTCTAACAAGATTTTCTTCATATCCAATGTTCAAATTGAGAATTCTGGTTAAGGAATCATTTACATCGCACCATAACTTTTGTTGATACTAATAATGTTTTCATTTACTTTCTCTTGAATATTTGGTAATATGTTGGATTTATTTATTGTTTTCTACCAACAAAGATTGTTGTTGACAAGAATTACTATTCTTTTATCCTTAGACAAAAGTGTCAAGTTCAAGTCTTGGCCATCACTTACATTGGTTAGAAAGAGGTTTACCCTCAATTTGAGACTTTTCGCTATCCGAGTCTAATTGAGTCCCAACGTATATATCAATCGCCATATAAAAAATATTTTCTTCTTGTACTTATCATAAGTCATTTTGCAAAAGAAATCGAGGGTGAACTCAAAGATTATGAAATTAGAATCATCAATCTTATTTCTTTTAGTGAATAACCCATCAATCTCCGTAAAAATATTTACTTTTTTTTCTTTTTTGTGTTATCTTCATATAAACTATTGTCTTCATTTTTTTGTGCTATTAATTTAGATTCATTTAAAGTTGATAATAATATAAACATTTTGATGGAAATGATTGTTTGTCAGTTAGATTAATTTTATGTCTAGTTTTTCTTATGGTACATTTTGATAATTTTTATAGCTTCAAAATAAATTTTGTATTCTTAAATTATTAAGAAAAATGGTACACAATTGACAATCGTGAAGCCTACATATCTGGAGACAGGTGGAGATATAACACTTGCAACTAGAACGAAATATTTGTTTTTCAAATTAAAAAGGCACAACGGAAGAAAAAAGTCAGTGTGGATAAATCTAAGCTATTTTTCTTTCTTTCTTATGTTCGACATTATTTGAATCTTATATCATGGATACTTAAATCAATATTACTTGTCAAATTATTTTGCAATTCCTCTAGAACGGACTATCTATTGAGAGAGATTGAATTAGCTAAGCCAACAAATTTCAATCACCGAATGATTATATAACAAAGAAGAGATCCAAGTACGCACACAGAAACAAAGATAGACATGACAAAACTTGATTAGCTAATGTCATTTACTCTAAAGTAAAACTAATATAAAAAATCATGCATATTGTCATCATGCTTTTGAAGGCGAAAATAGAAAATCTTAAACATGCTTCCTACAAATAAAATACCTAAGTGCATTTTCAGACTTATAAACCAAATAAAAGGTGATTCAAATGTGTTGGAGGCCAGTAGATAATGAATATATGAAATGTAATACAGATGGTACATCTAGATAAAAACCCTGACAGGGATCATTGGAATTTCGTATGAGGAATATAAATGGTAATATATTTGCTAATAAGGTAAGAGAAATGAGTATATTACAATGCACAACACTCATACAAAAATTATGACTAAACTAAGGCAATGATATATATAGATGAGAACTAATATCGACTGGTAATAATTGAGATTGACTCATTACTGTTAAGAAATTTTTTTTTTCTGAAAATTTGGGAAATGGGAGGTCTCCTGGACGATATTTGAAGTATTAGATGAGATATTAACGAGGATGTGTGACAAAAATATCAGAATAACTCATAATATAAAGGAAGGCAATTGATAGGCTAATCATCTCCGAATACAATACTAGATGAATGAGGACAAAATAGAGTCTTTCTTTGATCTAAGAGTATAGAAGGAGAATAACTAATAATAATAAGCTAAATTTTCCTTACTTAAGAATCAGGTTATACAAGAGATGAGAAGTTGGGATGAAAAATGGACAGCATTTACTACTTATAATGATAATATCCCATGATGCAAGAAGAACATGATAAACAAAACTTTTAACTAACCTAGTTTCTTTGATTTTAAGTAGACATTCATGGAGGACAAAAAATAACAACACAAATTTGGACATATATATAAAATACTACATAAACAAATTTGGTGTAATCTTTCTTGAATTGTCGTAGTCAAAAACCTATTAATTGAAGTACTTCAATATATATGAATCATACAAATGATGCACTAAACTACAAACATACAAGAACTCAAGAATCAAAATGCAAATCCATATACGATAGACAATACATGAGCCACTATAGGAATCTTATAAGCAACACAATATGCAGCTCAAATCTAAGACCAATTTAAATTTTATACTTTTAGGATTGGTTGATGTGCAATATGTGGCATTTTTACATTAGAATGCTACTTTTATTGTACAAAAATCTTTGTTTTCAAGTGAAGAATTATTTTAAAAAATCATTATTTTAATTGTAGGCCACATAGTTTATGAAAAAAAACGAAAAGATGAGAAAACTCACTTTTTCAAGCGTCACGAAGACAACATGGAGGACGAATCATAACTAAAGGCATGAAAAAATGCAAATAGAGGAATTAACAGCTAATTAATATCAAGAAAAATATTACGAGGCTAGATCGACTTCAAAATAGAAAATCTCAAATGAAACCTCTAGATGAAACTCTCCACATCCAAATACTTTGAACAAATATAACTCTAAAGAATATTAAAGAACAATTTTTGAAATGTGGTCGATAATTCAAAGGCTACAATAAACACATTAATCAGAAGAAATAGAATAATAGAATTGCAACAAAAAAGTATCTCAAAATGGCAAGAAAAAGGGGGAAAATATATGCATGTTAGTAGTCAAGAATACAAGTGAAACATGTCAAAAATCGAGGTAACTGAACGAAACACAATCTACCTGGATATGGACGTATAACGATGAGAGACATAATAGGCATAAACGAGAGAAAAAAAGCGAAAAAACTCAACAAGGTATCAAAATCAAAGCTTTCAAATTCAAGACACAGAGGAATTTCCACTTTAAATTTGAGGGTACTGGAGGCTAGGAATTTCCATATAAGGAAGGGAAATACCAATCGACTTCCAGTCAATTCTCATTAGGGGGAGCAAAGGGATGCCTACAAAATTCTTCAATAGTTGTTTTATGACTAGATACGCTAGGTTTCCATAACTAAGTAGTTAAAAATGCTTCCAACTAATAATATCATATAGATCGTTGGGAGGTTGCATGCATAGTTCTCCGGACATGGAGTCTAGAATAAATGGCTAGTTGTGGTGTAGGTTAATGATGAATTTTTTTTTTTACTGTTGGCATTCTGATATGGTTGGGTGTTACCTTGAGAAGGTAATTGAGGGTTACTGAATTATAGAATTTGGATAATTTAAGGCAAAAATTTTCAATCACAAAATGATTACAAACTAATAAGAGATCCAAGTTATAAAATTTAAGTTTGTTGTTTCCTTCTCCTCATACACATACAGAGACAAAGATAGACATGAGAAAACTAGGTTAGCTAATATCATTTACTCTAAAGTGAAACTAATATACCAAATCATGCATACTATCATTATGTTTATGAAGTTGGAAAGAGAAACTCTTAAACATGCTTCCTACAAACGGAGTACCTTGATGCAATCTTTGTAGACTAATCCCCAAAAATCCAAGGTAATTCAAGTGTGTTGTAGGCAACTAAATAATGACTAGGTCAAATCTAATACAGATTGTACACTAGAGAAAATTCTAAGATTGTGAGAATTTTATACGAGTGATATAAATGACAAGCTATTTACTAATAAGACAAATGAAATGAGCATTTTACAACGCACAACACTCAGACATAAGTTATGACTATATTAAGGCAATATGATATATAGAGGGGAACTAATATCAATACGTGATAATTGAGATTGACTCCTTACAGTTAAGAAATTCCATTCTTGAAACTCGGAAGGTCTCATGGCTAATAATTAAAGTGGTGGAAGAGATATGTATGAGGATGAGTAACAGTTATATTAGAACAACTCATATTATAAAGGAAGACATCTGACATGCTATTCATCTCGAAAATACAACTCTAGATGATGGAGAAGTAAATACATAGACTTTATTTGATTTAGGAGTACAGGGAAGGAGACTAATTAATATTGAAAATCTAAATTGGCTTACTTAATTATCAGATCATGCAAGCGATGAAAAGTTATGGGTGAACAATAGAGGGAGTTCAATACTTATCATGAACAAATCCCCTGATGAGAAGAGAACATGATAACCAAAACTTTTAACTAATCTAGAATCTTTGATTGCACGGACACATTCATGGAAGACAAAAAACAACACAAATTTGGAAAAACAGAGAATGGTACATAAGCAAATTTGAAGTAATCTTCTTGGATTGGGTTAGTCAAAAACCTCTTAATTGAACTCGTTCAATATATATAAACTATACAAATGATGCATCCAACTAAATAATAATGCACCATATAATAATTCAAGAACCAAAACAAAAACACCAATATAAGAGAAAATACATAATAACAAGCAAAGAGAAATAAGTAGCAGCTATAAGAACCAAATAAGCAATAATATGCAGATGAAATCCAAGACCTAATTCAAATTTTACACTATTAGGAACTGTTGATGTGCAATGTATTGTAGTTTCACCTCAGGACCCTATATATATTGTACAATGATCGATTATTTTAAGTGCAAAATTAAAGGAAATGAAAATATCATTATCATTGTGTGTCACACTATTTTAAAATAAAAAGAAGAGAAAGCTCATTTAAAAAGAATCACAAAGAGATAAACAAAGGAAACGAATCAAAGCTAAAGACACGGAAAAATATGAATAAAGGAATTAACTGCTAACCAGAATAAAAAAATAGGAGGCTAATATTGGTACTGAACGACTCAGCCTTGTTAGCTACTATTAGTTCAATTTAGTTAAGATAATGCAGCAGTCATTATTTATTTATATTACGTTTTAGTGTTTGTTTAGGAGTTTTCTTATTCTCTTTGTAATTCTATTTAATACTCGTTTGAGTTCATTAATAAAGTATCTTCTTTCAGCACTTATTCAGTTTTTATATGGTATCAGAGCTCTATAAGCTCTAACAAGAACGATTAATTTATTTTTGGAGTATGATTTGAGCCATGGATAGCATAAACAATCAAAAATCCGTAAGGAGTTGTAATCAGGTGATTTTCCCTTTCTTATCATTGTCACCAGTGCTTTGACCCAATGGTTGGTAAGGTCTATTTGTCCCGAGATGTGCGATATATTGAGAGTGTTTTTTCCATTGAAAACTCTATTCGCTAATATTGCCGTAAAATCATCTCATCTAGAATAGGAAAATATCACACTTTTAAATCCTTCAGACCCCACCACATTTTCTGTTGTTATTGGTCTGCATCATCCCTTAAACATAGACACGCACACACATGTGAACAACCGATCAATACCTTCTTCTTCCCCAAGAGAGTTATAGGACAACTCAAGATCTCAATCCTACACCAAAAGTGAATCAGCGGCGGAAGCAACTTCACCTCCTGTAATGTTATCGTCTCCAGGTAAATTTTTATCTCCCTCAACATCTACAATTCCCACTCTCCAGGAACTGTCTTCTCCCTATACTGCCCAACACACTACACCTCCATACCTCCCTCCACGTTCACCAACCCACATACCTCTGAACACACATAACAGCCTGCGTCCCCTCCTTGTTTATCAACGCAGAAACACCATTCCACCAACACCCATGGCCCCTCGACCAGTCTACCCTATCTATGAGTTAGATATTGCTCTTTTGCTATCTCATTGTCTGTCTCCCCCTACATGTGATGTCACGCGATCCCAAAACAACATCACTAAACCCAAACATATTGTTGATTGCCTGGCCAAACCAAACCCCATCATCACACCTATTACTTGCAAACAAGCTCAAAAACATCCCCACTGGCGAGATGCAATGAAACATGAACTTGATGTTTTAATTAAAAACCAGACATGGGAACTTATTCCTCTTGACCTAACAAAAAATATTGTCTCTTGCAAGTGGCTTTTCAGGATAAAAATGAAAGCAGGTGGGTCTGTTGATAGATATAAAGCACGGCTAGCTGCAAAAGGATTCACTCAGAGACCGGGCATTGACTTCCACGCGACCTTCATCCCAGTTGTCAAGCCTACCATAGTCCGGATTATCCTCTCTGTGGCACTTCGCAATAATTGGCATCTCCTTCAACTTCATGTTAACAATGCTTTCTTCCAGGGAACCTGGAAGAGGAGGTGTACATGGAACAACCTCTAGGATTCCTTAATGATTACAAACCAACTCATATATGTCGACTGCGCAAGGCAATCTATGGATTGAAACAAGCCCATATGATTTTGTCAAGAAAAAATTAGATGTTTCGCTACTCGTTAGACAAGGTGTTGGTGACACAGTGTTTGTCCTTGTCTATGTCGATGATATTATTTTCACTGGCAGCAACATTTTCAGTGTCGATCAGGTTATTGCTTCACTTAATTCTCAATTCTCTATTAAGGATTTGGGAAATCTTCACTACTTTCTGGGTGTTGAAGTTATACGCAGCTCTGACGGCTTAATTCTCACCCAAATGAATTATGTGAATGATATTTTGAATGATGAACTAATGACCGATTGCAAAAGTGTCCACACACCAATGAGTACATCTGAGCTACTCACATTGTATGATGTCACTCACCTGACTGATGCAACACGCTATCGTCGAGTCTTAGGAAGGATCCAATACTTGTCTTTTACTAGATCAGACATCTCCTATGCGGTGAATAAGTTATCCCAATTTATGAAAGCACCATCAGAACTTCATTGGAAAGCTGTGAAGCGTGTTCTCTGTTACTTGCGTGGAACCATCCAGTTGGGCCTCCGTGTAACCTCCATTGAGGACTTTAATATGCATGTATACTCTGATGCAGATTGGGGGGATATCTCTGGCAGAGTTTCCAAATCTGGGTATATCTTGTTCCTTGGTACCAATCTGATTAGTTGGTCCTCGAAGAAGCAAAATATTGTCTCTCGATCCTCCACTGAATCTAAGTATAGGGCAGTGGATAATGCTCTTTCAGAAACCTTGTGGGTGACCAATCTTCTAACTGAGCTGCGTTTTCCAGTGCACCATGCCTACCATTTACTGTGACAATCTTGGAGCCACATTCCTGAGCAAAAATCCTATCTTTCATAGTCGTGTGAAGCATGTTGCAATTGATTTTCACTTTGTTCGCAACCATGTAAAATAAAGAAGGTCCAGGTTGTTCATGTCCATGGTGCCGATCAATCATTGACACTCTCACCAATGCACTACCTAAACCTACTTTCCAGCAAAATATATTCAAGTTAGGCTTAATAACCTATCGTCTAACTTGAGGGGGCGTATTGGCACTGAACAACTCAGCCTTGCTAGCTACTGTTAGTTCAATTTAGTTTGGATATTGCAGAAGTCGTTATTTATTTATATTACGTTATTAGTTTGTTTAGGAGTCTTCTTATTCTCTCTGTATTTCTATTTAATACTCGTTTGAGTTCATTAATAAAGTATCTTCTTTCAGCACTTACTCAGTGTTTATAGCTTATTGAGCTACAAAATAGGAAATCTCAAATGGAACGTCTAGACAAAACTCTCCAGATCCTAAATCTTTTCAGCAGATCTAACTGTAAAGCATCCTAAAGAAAAGCTTGAAAATGAGATCGAGAATCAAAAGAGTGCAATAAAAATATGAATCCAAAGTAACGGACAAATAGAAGTGCAACAAGAATACCCCCAAAGGTCAAAAGTTGGGGCGAAAATGGAAGGAGTTTAATACTTATTATGCACAAATTCCCTGATGGGAGGAAAATATGATTAACAGAACTTTATTGCAAGTAGACATTCATGGAACACATAAAACAATACTAATTTGTATTCATATAGAATAGTAAATAGAGCATAATCTTTCTGAATTGTCTCAGCCAAAAATCTATTATTTGAGTTGGTTCAATAGATATAAATCATACAAATGATGCACCCAACTACATAAAAAACACAACCATATAAGAATTCAAGAATAAAAATGCAGACACCAATACAACAAATAATGCATAATAACAAGTAAAGAGAAATAAGAAGCAGCTAGAAAAAAACAAATAAGTAATGCAACATACAAATCAAATCAAGCGTTAATTTCAATTTTATACGACTAAAGTTTGTTGATGTGCAAAATACGGTATTTTCACCTTAAGATGCTACTTCTATTATACAAGCATTAATATATTTAAGTGAATAATTAAACGAAAGAAAAACATCATTCTCATTTTGGATCAAACAATTTCGGACCAAAAAGATAAATAAAATAAGAGAAAAGCTCACTTACAAAAGATCATAGAGAGAACAACATTAGCAACGCATCAAAGCAACTAGGGGAAAATGTGAGTAGAGGAATTAATTGCTAACATGAATGAAGAAAAAAACAGAAGGAAACTAGATTTGCTTCGGAATAAAAAATCTCAAATGGAACCTCTAGACGAAACTCTCCAAATTCCAAATATTTCCAACATATCTAACTCTAAAACATACTAAAGAAAAGCTTGAGAATAGGATTGTCAATCAAAAGGTTGTAACGAACACATGAAACAAGAGAAACGGACAAGTCGAACTGCAACAACAAAATACCCCAAAAGGTCCAAAGATGAATTATGGGTTGAAAATGGTGGGAGTACAATACTTTATCAAAAAAATCTCATGATGGGAGGAGAACATGATAAACAAAACTCTTAACTAATCTATTTTCTTTGGTTACAAGTATACATTCATGAAAGACAAAAAACAACAAAAACTTGGATACATATAGAATAACATAACCAAATTTGGAGTAATCTTTCTTGAATTCAATTATTCAAAAACCTCTTAATTGAATAGGTTCAATACATATGAATCATAAAAATGAAAAAAGCAGCCGTACAAGAACTCAAGAACAAAAATTCAAACACCATTACAACAGATATTACATAATAACAAGCAAAGAGAAATAAGAAGCAACTGAAAGAACGAATTAAGCAATGCAACATGCAGATCAAATCAAGTCCTAATTTCAATTTTACACTGTTAGGGTTGGTTGACGCGCAATGTGTAATATTTTCACCTTAGGATGCTAATTCTATTGTATCGGTCTTATTAAATGCAAATTTAAAAGAAAGGAAAAGATCATTCTCAATGTAGGTCACATAGTTTCAAATGAAAAAAATAAAACGAAAACAAAATCTCTCTTACCAAGCATCCCATAGAGAACATCATCGGAAATGAATCATAGATGGCACAGAAAAATGAGAATAGAGGACTTAATTGCTAACCAGTATCAAGAAAAAAATTAGAAAGATTTTAGATTGGCTTTAGAATAGGAAATCTCAAATAGAACCACTAAATGAAACTCTCCATTCCCAAATTTTTTTAACAAATCCATTCTAAAGCAACCTAAAAAAAAATTTGAAAAATCAGATCGGGAATCAACGTGGAGAAATAAACATATCAATTAGAAGAAACAAACAAATAGAACTGCAACAAAAAAATACCCCAAAAAAGGTTAAGAGTTGCAAGGAAAATGTGAATAGAGAAATTAAGTGTGAAGCAAAATCAAGAAAAAAAAATGGGGATAGATCTACTCCAGAATAGGAAATCTCAAATGGAACCTTTAGACGAAACTCTCTAGATCCCAAATATTTTCAAAAAAAAATCCAACACTAAAGCATCCTCAAGAATTTTTTGAAAATTGAGATCGAGAATCAATCGCAAAGAAAAATCAAGAAAAAAAATGGGGCAAGATCAACTCCAGAATAAGAAATCTCAAATGAAACGTCTTAACGGAACTCTATAGATTCCAAATATTTTCAACAAATCCAACTCTAAACCATCCTTTAAAAAAATTAGAAAATTGGGATCGAAAATCAAAAGGGTTCAATAAACACATGAAACAAAAGAAACAAACAGATAGCACTGCAACAACAAAATACCCCAAAAGTTTAAGAAAGAAGTCAAAAGATTGGTTTGCCTACCTTGTGCATTGGGCCCACAAGGTTAGCGAGGCAAATGAAGTTGGATCAAAAACCTAAATAGGCCAAAAAAGTTAGGCCCAACCATACTTAATTCAAGGGTTGGATTGGGCTAACTTAATAGGCCAACCCCATTTTGATAGTTCCAGGCATTGTAGCATGACAGATGAGGATGAACTCCACAAAGAAGAGAATTATCATCTTGGTATATACATTGTCTCTTCATCTAGAAAACAAGTTAGAAAGCGATAAAAGTATCCAAAGAGGACACGGGATAAAAATGTCACCTTCAGGGATTTGCAAGCTCAAATACCAGACAAGGCACTTCTATCAACACCACCAAAGTAACCACTACATCCACAATATTGAATTCCTAAAAAAAAAAAAAGGTCAGCAGACAAATCGAGAAGGGAATGTTAGCTAAAAATTAATGGAGACGCACCTCGGTGAGCTGACAAAAATGATAAGGATTACGGTCCAAATGAAGGTGTTGATAACCTACATCATAAGGAAAAGGAAAGTGGAGTTGAAGAGAGCTCCTTGCGATGACATTGTGGAGAAAATGAAGGAGCTCAATTAGGAAACCCTAATACTTAGATTCTGATAATAGAGGCGGGCAAGTTCATCATGAGTTGAGCCAATTTTCGTTTATTATTTTTTTCATTTTAATCGGACGACCTCTTTTGCATAAACTTTTGAAATTCAATAAAAGGAGCACTTAGATCCTCTATTATTTAAGAAAAGGTGGGGGGATATATATTTTTCGGCAGTCAAGAATAAAAGTGAAATATTTGATAATCAAGATTGTTATATCTTAATTCTTAGTCAACGGAACAAAATAAAGTCAACCTAGAAAGCGAATAAAGACGATAGACAAGATAGGCATAAATAAGAAAAAAGAAAGCAAAAAATAAACAAGAAGCAACAATCAAATATTTCCAGTTCAATAAAGTGGAGGATATAGATCACAAACTTACTTGGTCATATCCTCCTCGTTATATCTTCATTTGAAAGCTTCGATTTTGATATCTTGCTAAGTTTGTGCAATCATTTTTCTTGACTTATGCAAACTTTTATCTCATCTTTATACGTTTCTCATCTTTGTTTGTTTCTAGGTCGACTGCATTTTGTTCGATGAGCTAAGAATCGAGATATAATGATTTTGATTACCAAATATTTCACTTGTATCTGACTATAAGCACATATATATTTTTCCTTTTTTTCTTAAACTAACATCGAAGAGAAGGGCTCCTTTTATTCAATTTCAAAAGTAACTAAAAATAAGATTGTTTGACTCAAAACAAACCAACATAAAAGAAATTGACCAGGTCCGCAAAGGAACTTGCCTATCTTTATTATCACACCTTAAGAATTAGAGTTTCCCAATTGAGATCCTTCATTTTCTCAACAATGTTGTCGCATGGAGCTCTCTTCAAATGCACTTTTCTTTTCCTTGTGATTAGAGTTATCAACATCTTCATTTGAATTGTCATCCTTAACATCTTTCTAAGTTCAAAGAGATGTGTCTCAATTGATTTCAGCTTCCATTTCCTTCTCGCTTTGTTTGTTGACCTTTTTTTAGGGATATAACCTGGTGGATGCAATAGTTACTTTGGTGGTGTCATTAGAGGTGTCTCATCTGGTAATTAAGTTTGCAACTCTCAATAAGTGACAGTTTCTCTCTTGTCCTCTTTGTTTCCTTTTACCACTTTCTAACTTTTTGTTTTCCAATAGACAATGGAGATACTAGGATGCTCATGCTCTTCTTCTTTGTGGAGTTCATCCTCATATGTCGTCATATAGTTCCCAATCTTTTGACCTTTTTCTTTGCCTTTTGGGTATTTTGCAGTTCTATTTGTCTGTTTCTTCTGATTCTTGTGTTTATTTCACCCTTTTGATATCTTGTGAGTTTTTGCTCCCTTTTTTTCTTGTTTATGTTTAATGTGTCTTTCATCTTTATACGTCCATTTCCAAGTTGACTACATTTTGTTCAGTTGTCTAAGAATTCAAATGTGGTGATTTTGATTATCAGATGTTTCACTTGTATTTTTGACATCAATCGAACTCAAAATTCTCAATAGACATGTAGGCTTAAGTCTTTCATTTAGTGCGCCCATAAATCACCTATCATAATTCGAACAATCCAATCCAATAAAAAAAATACAAAATCCTCCATATATCTCTATTTGTCACCAAACCAAAGTCAACTCTTTAGAAGAGTCGCTGATAAAACCTTTATAAGTATGTGTCGAACCCAGGATTTATACGTAATGTCTCATTTCCTTACATATCATGAGTTGTACCTTGACACAATTCTAAATATTTTGAACTCTTCAATATACAACAAGATTATTGTTCCTTCTGCTAACTTGTTTACAGATGCTATTCATTTTCCAAAAATTCATAAAATTTTACCCTATACTCTTAACCAAAAACTTCAAGTGAAACACTTCATTTGGTCTATGAAATTCTACAACTCAAACCATTCAAAAGTCCTTCCAAATGCTCAGTAATCGACATGATTGATGATTTCTTACCTTACAAATTTATATTGTCGCACCCATTTTTTACAAAATAGGTTTTGCAACAACATGACAACTCTTTCTACCAAATAGAGAAGAGTCGCTACCTGACAAATAAAAATGTGTGTTAGGACACCATTCTATACTAAACAAATAAATTGATTAAAAGGGGTTATACAGAATCAAATATCAGGTAAGTGTTCAAATTATCTAAATGCATCGAAATAATAATATGAGAAGTTAATAAAGTAAACTCTATTTATAAATCAAAACATGAGTTCGAAAAGCAAAAGAAAAAAGCTAACAACTATTAAAATTAGCTAACTAGTAAAAAATCCTTACATAATTACTAAAAACATCTATATTTTAAAAGAAATTATTAAAAATTATCGAAATGTCAATATTTTAACAAATGAAGTGTATCATAATATAAATCATCTACCTTTCTTTTATTTCTCAAATTGGCGGTCCCACTTTTTTACTCAAATATGGCGGGAATGAAAACAAATAAAAGATTCCACTACCCATTTTCTCTCCAAATTTTTTAGCAAAATTGTATCCTTTCTCTCTCTCTCTCTCTCTCTCTCTCTCTCTCTCTCTCTCTCTCTCTCTCATGATTTCTTAAGTTATTCCATATCTTCAAGTAACTTAAATCTTGCTTTTTAAAAATCAAAGTCCTCCATTTTTAACGAAATCTCAGAAATTATTCAGAAGATTTTCAACTTTTGTTAACCGAATTCGATTGATTTGCGATTATATCCATTAAGGAAGAAATTTTGAAATAATTGATCAGTACTTCGAAAGTGAATTTAACTAATTTCGTTGAAGTTTGAGATTGTCGGTGAAATATAGAAAATATCATATTTTCATTAACTTTCGATTCCTTAATTCATTTGGAAGTGATTCCAAAAAGGCTATTAAAAAGTTATTCAAAAATGGATTTGTATCGTTTTATACGTTCGATCTTCACCGGAATAGCTGCATAAGTTACTATTCAAATAATGGATTTAAAGGTCAAAAGATTAGTGAGGTATTCAATTTGAGAATTATAGGGTAATATCTCATCCAAGAAACATTGTTGGACGACATCAACAATTTTAGTTGTCTCTTCAATGAATTAAAGTATTTTGCATCTTTCTCACATGCAGAGAATTAAAAAGGGATGAAAGTATAGAATCATCAATCATATTTCAAAGTAATTTGTTTGACAGACAAACAGTAAATAATTAAAATGTTGATAATAGGTATCATTAAATACTAAAATACTGACATTTTGAAAATTTTCTTTAAATTTTTCGATAGTGTTAAAAAAAATTTTGTTGGTAGAAAAGTGTTAATAGATCAAAAGATTGCAAGAGATTAATCCCCTGCAAACCGTAGTGTAATATTAATATTTCTTCAATTAAAAGCTTGATAGGAGATTATTTGCTTTTTGTATAAAAAATTGTTAGATATTTACTTTTACATAAAGGATAAAAAAATCTTTCAACTTTTTTACATTACCTTTTGAATCTCCTGATAATTATAATGAAGTCTTCAAGATATCATATTAGATTTTTATCCACAAGCACCTAAACTAATTAACTTAATTATAAATATTTAGAATAAGGTGTAACAAATCTTATTATTTATATTTTGAAAATCATAATATTTCTGAATATAACTATTATTTTTATATTAAATTTAATTATATATTCATATATAATGTATTCACCATTAATTATCAATGTTATAGGTTTTATATTCTTCCTCTTTTTCTTTCTTTTTTAAAAAAGAGTATACATTCTATCACGTTCATTCTTAAAGATGAAAGTTAATCTACATGTAAATTTAAAAGTATAAAGAACATATTCCTTTTTATTTTTGTTTCTATAGGGAATTCTGAAACAAAACTAACACAAAAAATTGTCTATATTTGAGCATGCAAAATAAAATATGAAATTAAGACAAGTTGCTAACAAAGCAACAACTCAATTTTATAAAGAGAGAAAGTAAAAAATTATTATAACTTTAATTACTACAAATAAGTATAAAATAAACACACCAAGCTCTAATGCATCAACAAATAGGTATACTTGTGACTGTACAAGGCATCTCATATCTTTCACCGCAAATTGTGACATTATTTCACAAGTTTAAAGCTCCGACACAAGAATTCTAGGAATAATAAATGAAAGTTTTTCTGGATAAAGTTAAATTATACAATTAAATTTGTGGAAACATTAAAAGTCACATAAATTTTTGAAAGGCTAAATACTAGTAAAATAAATATTACGACGATAGAACATGAAATTTAAATTTAAGATATATATATTAGAACATGAAATAAATATTGGGGTTCTTGTAACATTCCAGAAAAATGTACATGTCTAAGTAAAGAGCCTATTAAGTTTTAAGAATGATTATTGGGGTATATAGACATCCCAATGCCCAATATTGATAAATATTGGGCATATTAGAGAATATTGACTTAAGTGTGTTAGCCAATTTCTACGTATACCCAAGTATTTAAAATATAATCCAAGTTTGTTTGAGAATTATACTTGCAATGAAGGCCCTAAGCTAAAATTAATATTCCAACCTTTATACAATATGTACTAGGCATCAAAGGTAAAATTAATATGCCAACCTTTATACAATATGTACTAGGCATTCAAGTGTCAAGCCTAGTACCATAGCACATGATCGCTTAAAATGATCATGTAGATTAAGCAGTGCCCAAGGACATAGTGGGGATCCTTGGGACTGTCGTAAGAAGACAACGAAATCGTACTAGATTCTGTTGTACGCGCTCAAAGCGTGAAGTCGCCATTGCCTTTCCGCTGATTGTGAAGACGTCTTCTATGTTTAACATTCGAGAACGTTGGAAGTGCTGCTTTGACTTTTCCTTGTTAACGTAGGGAAGAAAAGAAAGTAGGCCAGGTCGAGATATTGGGCTAGGTTAAATTCGAAAATAGGAAAAGGGTGTGGGTTTCATTGTGCACTGCACGCTGTTGATTTATGAGCTGGGTAAAAGTTTGATATAAAGAGAAGGATGGTGAGCTGAAAAGAAATTAAAGAAAAGGTCCAAGATTTGGTCGTAAAAAGGGTTAGGCTGAAAATCAAAAGGGTCCTAAATTTTGTCTTTGGCATTAATAAATCAGCCAAATTGAATTTACTTGGTGCATTCGGCTGAAATATATAAATTGGATGTGTCAATATAAGCTGATTAATAAGCTTCCTAATTTTAACGAAATAAAATAATCGATTTACTTATAAAATAAGTAATCTAAAAATGTAAACTATACATAACTAAACCAATTAGTAAAATATTTAAACAAAATAAAATCTTTTGAGATGATTTTAAAATAATCATAAAGTATACTAATTATATACACAATTATTCAAAAAAATATTGTCTAGAAATTATAAAAATCGACAAAACCAGTTAATATATATATATATATATATATATATATATATATATATATATATATATATATATATATTACGAAACTAATTATTTTATCATTTAAAATTGAGGAGAGGAAGCTCAATAATTAATATATTTGCGGGGTTCAAAATTGAGTGTCAACAATAAGGATATGAGGTGATTCTCTTTCTCCTTAGAATTGAACAAGAGGTGAGTCCCCACGTTACTACCATGATGAATGGACATGGGGGCGAGTAACCATGCTCCTTATGAAATGATGTGGAGGCCAGTGCCCATGTCATATGATGAGATTGTGGAGGCGAGTACCCACAATCTAAATGTAAGTAAAGCAAGAGGCAAATACCCATTAGACTTTATAAGTTAGAAATGAGGCGAATCGCCGTGTTTTTAAAATTAAGTATGAATAATATAATTATTTTATGAAGATGATTCAATTGGAGTGTTTCTAGATGTGCCTTTCATGATGCAAGCTTGACTAGAGGCGGATGACCTATGTCTTGGGTAAGGATAAGTGAGGTTACTTAAGGAAGTATTCCTCTTTCATTATAATACTTATGCCTAATGTCTTAATGTTTACTAATTCTTATGATTTTGTTGTTATGCTAGCCATCATATTAGTACTTGATTGTACTAAAACATACTCTTGCCTATATTCTTGTCGAATGTAAGGTCCTGCGACACCGATTCTCACACTCGTGGCTAGATTCTTGTTAATCAAGGAAGTGAAGTTTTGGTGAGTCCTCATTGTGTTCGAAGATGTGATCACCACTTTCTTTTATGCTTTTTTTTATGTGCTGGACTAATATATGGGCTGCCTCCCAAGATTTTATCTCTTATGTTAGATGTCTTGAGACAATGATGTTAGACCTCCTCTCGTTTTATTAAAGACTTTGATTGTATTGAAAAGTTTAAAATTCCTGGTTATTTGTATTAATTTATGTTATGATATGCTAATTGGTTTGTATGAGGCCTCCCGGGTCTTATACACCTTGTTACATTTAGGTGGTACCCCTATGTTGTGACAAATTGGTAGTAAGAGCACAACGTTAATTATAGTTCTAGGGTGAATTGAACCACGTCTAATAGAGTCTTTTTCATAAGTGTGAAGCACATCACATTTATGAATGAGAGACTATTAGATTCTTAGGAATCTTCACTTCTTCACTTCTCTAAGTTGTGCCATGTATTTAAATTCTATAAGTCTCTCTCATAATCAATGCCCGATGGTGTTTAGGATATGACTACTAGAAGCGTTGATAGAAGGATAATGTGAGACAATATTCATCAAAAGGTTCCTCCCTAAGCTCCTCCTTAAGCTCCGATTGATCCTTTGAATGATAATGTAACAAATGCGGAGTTTAGGTTGGCATTCGAAGTGTTGACTCAAGCCATGACGACACAAGCCAATAGAAAGGTGGTAGTCCCTGTGAATCCAAATATGGGTACGACGACGGCGAGAGTGAGGGATTTTAAAAGAATGAACCCTCCCAAATGTTATGGCTCTAAAATTTAGAAAGACCCTCAAGAATTTATCGACAGAGTTTACAAGGTACTTGCCATTATCGGTGTGACTTCGGTAGAGAAGGCAGAACTAGACGCTTACCAACTCAAAGGGGTTGCTCAGATTAGGTTCAACTACTGGATAGAGGCAAGACTGCTGGAAGCAGGTACCATAGAACGGGAAAGGTTCAAAAGTTCTTTTCTTAACAGATTCTTCTCTTTAGAGATGAGAGACTCCGAGATACTTGAGTTCATCAACCTTAGGCAAGTAAATGTGAGTGTAAGGGAATACTCATTGAGGTTCACTCAACTATCCAAGTATGATTCTTCCATTGTGGTGGATCTTACGGCCAATATGAGTATGTTTTTGTCAGGTGTGTCCTACATGGTAGTCAAAGAATGCACACCGCTATGCTTGTCCATGACATAAATATTTCTCGCCTTATGATGGATACCCAACAAATTGAGGAAGAAAAGTTTAAGGAAAGATCTAGAGAGGAAACGAGAGCAAGAGTGAAGGATGATAACTATTCACATTCTAAGTCTGGTGGACAAGGTCATTCAAGGTTTCAGATAATGTTCTCCGTGCAAGGTTCTACTATTTCTCCTCCAAGTCCTAATAATGAAAGGTTGTCTAGCCTAAACCTCGAGGAGATGGTAATAGGTCTTCGATGCCTACTTGTGCTAAATATGGGAAAAATCATAAAGTGAAGTGTCTAGCGGGTTCTAATGCTTGCTTTGGTTATGGTAAGATGGATCACAAAATATGGAATTGTCCTCGGATTGATAAGAAAGATGGAGATGTTCGTCGTAGGGCTCAACCCTACCCTTCATCTGGTTCGAGTGGTTCGGGAGGGAATGATTTTAAGCAAAATCGTTTCTATTCTCTTTAAACTAGAGGTGATCATGAGAGTTCCCAAATGTGGTGACTCATATGTTAAAATTATTCCATATAGATGTGTATGCCTTACTTGATCCAGGTTCTACTTTGTCCTTTGTGACCCCCCTTATGTAGCTGTGAGATTTGATATGCTTCCCGATGTGTTGTTAGAACCGTTTTTTGTCCCTAGCCCTATTGGTGATATAGTGGTGGCAAAAAGGGTTTATAGGATACATCCTGTTTCTTTATCCCATAGAGTTACTCTTGTTGATTTAATACAACTATACATGATAGAATTCGATGTTATCTTGGGCATTGGTTGCATTCATGTTAAGCCTTTATTGATTGTAGGACTAGAGTGGTCAAGTTTTGGTTTACAAATGAGCGTATCCTTGAGTGGAAGGTGGGGGAGGGGGAATTCTATGCCTAGAGGTCAATTTGTTTCTTACCTAAAACATAGGAAAATGAATTTGAATGGTTGTGTCTACCATGTAGTGAGAGTGAGGGATGTCGAGTCTGAAACTCTTATTCTTGAGTCGATCCCAGTTGCAGAAGAGTTTTGGGAACTTTACCCTGATGATTTACTTGGTATTCCTCCCAAAAGGAAAATAGACATCAGGTTTGACCTTCTCCCCGACATCCAACCTATCTCTAGTCCTCCTTGTAGAATGGATCCAGTGGAACTTAAGGAGTTGAATCGGTTAAAGGAATTCTTGGATTTGGTTTTCAGACGATCGAGTATCTCTCTATGGGGTGCTCCGATGTTGTTTTTAGGACGAAATTGATTATCGGTAGTTGAACAAGGTAATTATCAAGAACAAGTAACTTCTTCCAAGAATAGATGACTTATTTGATCAATGTCAAAGGTTATTTCTCCAAGATGTATTTCCAGTCGGGTTATCACCAGTTAAGGGTGAAAGAGAAAGTTATTTCGAAAATAACTTTTAGAACCTTATATGGTCATTATGAGTTTTTGGTTATGTCCTTTGTTTTGACTAGTGCGCCGACATTGTTTATGGATTTGATGATTAGGGTGTTTATATAGTACCTTGATATGTTCAGAATTGTGTTTGTAATATTTTTATCTATTCAAGAAGTGAGAATGAGCATATTGATCATTTGAGCATTTTATTGCAAATTCTCGAAGACTAACAACTCTATGCAAAGTTTGGTAAATGTAAGTTTTGGTTAAGGCCCGTTGCCATATAGTTCAACTAAGGGTATTGAAGTAGATCCAAATAAGACAGATGCGGTCAAGAGTTGGCCTAGACCTCTACACCAACAAATATTAGAAGTTTCTTGGGTTCGACCGGTTGTTATTGCAAATTTGTTGAAGGGTTTTCCTAAATTGATTCTCCATTAACAACTTTTACTAAAAAGAAGGTCAAGTTTATATGGTCCGAAACTTGTGAGAAAAGTTTCTAAGAGTTGAAGGATAGACTTATTTTCGCTCCAGTGTCGACCTTAGTGGAAGAAACGTATGGCTTTGTAGCATATTGTTACACCTCTAGAGTTTGATTGGGATGTGTCTTATGCAAAATAGTAAGGTGATTGCCTATTCTTCAAGGCAACTAAAGGTTCATGAGAATAACTATCCTACCCACGACCTTGAATTAGTTGTAGTGGTATTTTCCCTTAAGATTTCGAGGCATTATTTGTATGGGTCCATGTTGATGTTTTCACGATCACAAAAGTTTGCAATATATTTTTACGCAAAAAGATCTAACATTTTTCCAAAGAAGGTGACTTACATTATTAAAGGATTATAATATAAGTACTCTTTATCACCCCAGAAAGGCAAATGTAGTAGCGAATCCCCTTAGCCGATTATACATGGTCAGTATTGCACATGTTGATGATGAGGATATTCATAGCTTGGCCCGATTGCGAGTGCAACTGGTGGATTCCTCCAAGGGTGGTGTTGTGGTCTATAATGGTTCTGAATCGTCTTTCATAGTTCATGTTTAAGTTAAGGAGTGTCTTGATTCTATGTTAGTTGAATTGAAAGAGGCAATTCTAAAAACTCCATAGACGTTTTCTCTTAAGATGGAGATGGTGTTCTAAGGAACAATTGTCATTTGTTTGTTCTGAATGTTAATGAATTGAGGGAACAGATCTTGTCAGAAGCCCATAGTTATTGGTATTCTATTCACCTAGAAGCCACCAAGATCTACCGTGATTTATGGTAGATCTATTGGTTAAATCGGATGAAGAAGGATATTGCGGGATTTCTGTCTAAGTGTCTTAATTGCCAACAAATGAAGGTTGCACATCAAAAATCGGGAGGTTTATCCCAAGATATTAGCACTCCTGCTAAAAAGTGGGAAAATTTTAACATGGACTTCATAGTGGGGTTGCCATAAACTTGACAACAATATGACCCTATTTGGGTTATGATAGACCGAATGATGAAGTAGGTTTATTTTATTCCCGTCAAGGTATATTCCTATACGATAGAATATTATACTAAGATATATTCGAGAGAGATGGTAAGGTTGAATGAAGTTCCCTTGTCCATTATCTCCAATAGAGGTACTTGATTCGCTTCACAATTTTGAAAGTCTTTCCAAAAGGGTCTTGGCATTAAAGTTAAGCTTAGCACAACTTTTCACCCCTAAATTGATAAGCAAGCGTAAAAAAAATTTAAACATGGAAAGACATGTAAGGGGCTTGCGTGATAGATTTCAAGGTAAATTGGGGTGACCATTTTCCCTTAATAGAATTTGCCTATAATAATAGCTACCATTCGAGTATTAGTATGGCCCTGTTTGAGGCTCTTTATCGTAAGAGGTGTAGATCTCTTATAGGATTGTTTTAAGTTGGTAGGTTGCTTTGAGAGGACCTGAATTAGTTCATGAGGCTATAGAGACGGTTCAAATCATTAGATAGAGGTTGAAAACGACCCTAAGTCAAAAGTCTTATGCCAATGTTAGAAGGATAAACCTTGAATTTCATGTTCTTAATTGGGTTTACTTGAGAATATCACCCATGGAGGGTGTAAAGAGGTTTGGTAAGAAAGAAAAACTTAGTCTCTATTTTGTAGGCCCATATCAAATTTTGAGACGTGTTGGTAAGGTTGTATATTAGCTTGATTTGCCAAAGAGTTGGTGTCGATGCATCCGGTTTTCCATGTCTCAACTTTGAAAAAGTGTATAGGATATCCAATATTCATAATTTCCCTAGAAGGGTTAGAAGTGAAAGAGAACCTTTCTTATGAAGAAGTAATTATTGAGATCTTAGATCGACAATTTAAGATATTATGAACAAAGAGGTTTTCTCCGTGAAAGTATTTTGGACAAACCAACAAGTTGAGGGTGCTACTTGGGAGGACAAGGCCGGTATGATGTCCCGATATCCTCATCTTTTTCCTCCTATTCTAGTTTGAGGTAATAAGTTTCTCTTGGTTTCCTTATGTTTGAACTCATGTGTGTTTTATGTGTTTCCTTGATTTGTTTAATTGCATGTTCATGAAAAGGTTAGGTTTTGAAAACAGTGGCTTTTGTGATTTATTCTCTTCATGTTGTTGTGCATTGAATATGTGTTCCCTATATACTTCATGAGATGAGTTGATGAACATGATTAATATGCCTTTTGATATTGAATTGAATATGAGCTCCATAAGATTATGTAGAGGATTGCTTTTGAGTTAGATATGATAGTTCACCCTGAACATGAGAAACATTGAAATTTCATGCATATAGGGTTGTTAGATGTAGTTTCTACTCCCTTATGGTGAATTGAGTATATTTAGCTAGGAGTTGAGGTTTCCTTCTTATTTGTGTGCATTTAGAGGTGTGCCATGCATGCTAGGCTGCTAGTCTTAAGTCTTTTCATTTACAAATGTTCCAACAATCTGATTCGAGGACGAATGATCCTAAGGGAAGATAATGAAACACCCTAGATTTGAAAAAAGATAATGTAGCACCGTTTCAGGACTTATAAGTCCATCCAAGAAGTCTTAACCACGAGTCGTGGGTCAAGCCATGAGTCGTAGTAAGGATCGTAGAGAGGTTACCTACATTGGTCCAAACATTGACCACGATAGGACCTGTGGACCGTACGTGGGTCCATGCCCCATGGTCCAGCAAACCGCTGTTTGGAAAAAACTCTCCAACCATAGGCGATGACTGACCAGATAGACCATAGGTCAATCGATGGTCCATTGGTCGAGGTTCCGTGGATAGAGAGCTGACAATTATTTTAGGGACATATGGGTTTTTCCGGTTTCATTTAAATAAAGGTGGTGTCATTTTGCCTAAGTCTTGACCAGCAATATAAGAATTTTAACCCCTAAAACCCCTCATTCAAGTCATTCTCTCAAACCCCTAAAGTAAACCCTAAACTCTTCTAACAAATTCTATTTCTAGAAGTTGAAAGAAGAAGGTAGAAATTGGAGCTAGATCAAGATCAAGTCTCCCAATATTCAACATTTGGTGGGAATTGTAATCAAGGTATGATGACTTTTCATCCATGGGATCCTTCCTCCCATGGAGTACCCAAAAATTCCACAATTTGACGAAGAATTTCCCCAATTCTAGTTAGGGTTTCTTCCAATGTTGTGGACTATGATAGAAATGTTGATCCAATTAATTGGATTGTCATTCTTAATGATTAATTTGATATAATTTTATGTATTTAGGATGAGATTACATGTACCCGTTCTTATTATATAGACCTAGGTTAGAATTTATATGATTTGGGTTGATGGCATGAAGGGAAACTTTGTGGCTTAGATATCTCCATATAGGATTGCTGAAGTATGATTATAAGTGCTTGCAATCAAAGCATATATGAGTAGTATGATGTATGTTTCTTTAGAGTAAAGCAAAGTTGATGGTCGTGAGATGTAGTACTTTGAGAGTAAGGTGTAGATTATGAATTGTTAGTTGTTAATGTTATGATGTGGACGAGATACTTCCCCTAATGAATTTCTAAGCATGAATGTATGAATGTGTAGGTTTGTGCACATGAATGATTCTATGCTGAAAGGATTGTTCACCTAAAGTGAATCTAGACTAATAACTTAGTAATGATGAGGTTAGATGTGATTACCGTTGACCTCCATATGTAACGATGTGAGGTGATTCTCACTCTCCGTAGAATTAAACAATAGGTGGGTTCCAACGTTCTTACATGATGAATGGACATGGAGGCAACTACCCATGCTCCTTATTACATTATATACATGCGAGTACCCATGTCGTATGATGAGATTGTGGAGGCAAGTACCCACGATCTGAAATTAAGTAATGTAAGAGGCGAATACCCATTAGCCTTTTTAATCTAGGCATTGAGGCGAATTCCCATGTATTTAAAAGTAAGAGTAATGTAATTATGTTATGCAGATGATTTCATTAGAGTGTTGCTAGATCTGCCTTCCATGATGCAAGCTTTACTAGAGGCGGATGACCTATGTCTTGGCTAAGGATATGTCAGATTACTTAAGGAAGTATTCCTCTTTCATTATGATGCTCATTATGTATTGTTTATGCTGATGTCTTATGTATTATGTTGATTAATGCTTATGGTTATGTTGTAATTATAGCCATCATATTTAGTATTTGATTGTAGTGACGCATATTCTTGCGTACATATTTTATCAAATATAGGGTCCGACGACATTGATTCTTACACTCGTGGCTAGATTCGTTGTTGTTCAAGGAAATGATGTTTTCGTAAGTCCTCATTGTGTTAGAGGATGTGATCACCACTTTCTTTTATGATTTTCGTTTATGTGTTGGACTATGGTTTGTGTCTTAAGATCTTATTTCTTGTGTTAGATAGTTTGAGACAATGATGTTAGATTTCCACTTGTTTTATAAATGAATTTGATTGTATTTAAAAGGTTTATATTCCTTATTATTTCTATTACTTTATGTTATGATATATTGTGTATTATTTCTATTACTTTATGTTATGATATATTGTGTGACTTCTATAAGGCCTCTCGAGGTTTCATACACCTTGTTAAATATATATATATATATGTAAAATGTTAAGATTTTGATATCCCTTTTTCTCTTTGTTCTTTTTAAACCACCTGCTTCATGCTCTCGTTTACAACGACCCACGTGTTTTATCTTTGTTCTGTTACATTTATTTTTGTGGAACGTTTCTTTTCAGTGTCTTTGGAGAATAACGAATTCTTGCTGGGCTATTAGGCCATCAGTTCAACTTTCAGTCTCAAGCATTAACAGACCTGTGCTAGTACAATTGTCGTAGACTGAACAATATAACGTTCTCCAAAAGACTTAATTATTAGGTGGGAGATTTTTTTAACATAAAAACAGTTATTGTTTCTACAAAGCTATCCAAAAGACTAGATTATAAGATGGAAGATGTCCGTTCAAAATGAAAAAAACAATTACTGTTTCTCCATAATACATAGATGGTAATTGTCATGGTTGGATTAATCCCGTCCTGGAAGCTTGTACGGAGGAAAAGCCTCGAACTTTGAGTTCCAAGCTCCAATTTCACAAAATACCTTCAACTCGGGACGTTTTAAATCAACCCTTTCACGCCAAGATCAGTTTTGGGAGTTCTACTCTTCTAAATTCGATTTGTAAAGCCGTACTTTCTCCTTAACATTTTGGATATCCACTATAGGCTAGGAGGTAAAGCCAACACATAAGCCACATGCACTACATAGTCAAGAATCTCTAGCAGTCTGATGTACCAAGGACTAAGCTTTCCCTTCATGCAAAATTGCATCACATCCTTTATGGTTGATACTTTTAGAAGAACTTGTTCACCAGCCTAAAATGTAATGTCCCTTACCTTGCGGTCGACATACTTTTTCTGTTGACTCTGGGATGCTAGAAGATTATCTTGGATACTTCTCATATTATCTTGAGTCTCTTTCACCAAATCAACCCCCATAGGTTTGACATCTCCAGCCTCAAACTACCATATGGGTGATCTACATTTCCTCCCTTAAAGTGCCTCGAACAGTACCATATAAATCCTTCAGTGATAACTATTATTATAGGAGAACTCACACAATAGTAGAAACTTATCCCAATGCCCTCCAAAGTCAATCACGCATACCCTCAATACGTTCTCTAATAGTTGAATAGTTCTATTTGACTGCCCGTTCTTCTGTGGATGAAAGTTGTGCTCAAACTCAGTTGAGTTCCTAACTCCTTATGCAATTTTCCCCGTAACTTTGATGTGAATTGCATACCATGGTTTGAGATGATACAATGGGGCACCGCATGCAATCTCACTGTCTCTTTCACATAAAACTTAGCTATTTGCCAAGCGTTATAGTCTACTTTGACTTGAATGAAGTGCGCTGACTAAGTCTGTCAACCACTACCAAAATGGAGTCAAATTTTCCCAAGGTCTCAAGAAGACCAACCACGAAAACCATAACTATCCTTTCCCATTTACATTCCAGAATTGGCATTTCATGAAGCAAACATGTAGGTCTTTGGTGCTCCTACTTTACTTGCTTACATTTTGACACTTAGCCACTAACTCAGTTATAACTTTCCCATTTCGAATCACACTAGATCTTGGTCACACGGATGATTTAATACCGCAAACCATCGAACTGTGTTAACACTTGTGAATCAAGTCATCTACTATGGGATAAAAATTCTTCCGTTAAAACTGAGAACACCTCTCAAATCTAGAACAACATCTTTTGCCTTACCAGACACTGTTTTCTTTCTAAGCTCATTTAGACTCTTATCCTCAAACTACTTGTCCTTGATATCTTTAATGAAAGGGGGCCTGATATCAATGCTATCTAACACCCCACCTTTCTTTGAGATTCCTAAGTGCAAGAAATTACACTCCATGTACTAATCTGCTTGGCCAAAGGTTGCTTGGACACACCCAAGCAAGCTAAACTACCAATATTTATCGTCTTCCGTCTTAGTGTGTCCGCCACCATATTCTCTTTACATGGATGATACTGGATGCTAACATCATAATCCTTGAGTAACTCCATCCACCTATTATGCCTAAAGTTCAGGTCCTTGTAAGTTAATACATATTATATAGTAAAAACTTTACACTTGATACCATAAAGGTAATGCCGCCAAATCTTGAGAGCAAATACTACCCCTGCCAGCTCCAAATCACGTTTCGGGTATTTCTCTCATGCACCTTCAGATGTCGCGATACATAAGCTATGTCATTTCTTTCCTGCATTAACACATCACCCAAGCCCTAATTTGAAACTTCACAATAAATAATGAAATGTTTACCTTCTAGTGACAGTATCAGAATGGACTTTGTCGTAAGAAGAGTCTTGAGTTTATGAAATTCTCTTAACATTTGTTAGTACATTCGAAAGGCACATCCTTCTAAGTCAGCCTTGTCAGATGTATAGAGATAGAAGTAAAATTCTTCACAAACTGGCGATAGTAGCTGACGAACCCCATAAAACTCCTAATTTCAGTCACAAAGCTAGGCCGGATCCAATTCTTATCTACTTTGATCTTTTGGGATCTACTATTACCCCTTCATTTTAAACCACATGCCCTAAAAAGGCAACTAAACTCACACTTGGAAAATTTGGTATACAACCTCTTTTCTAAGAACACCCAAAATAATACGGAGATTGTCGACATGCTCTTCCTTACTCTTCGAGTAAACTAGAATTTAATCTATAAAGATGATAACAAAAGAATACAGTAATTGTTTAAGCACATCATTCATCAAACTCATGAAGGTTACACATGCATTGTCAGCCCAAACAATATCACTAAGAACTTATACTGCCCATAACAAGTTTTGAATCTAATTTTGGGTACATCCTCTGGACTAATATTTAACTGATGATAACAAGAACTTAAATCAATATTAGAGAAAACTAATGCACCCTACAACTCATCAAAAGGATAATCTATCTGAGGACACAAATACTTACTTTGAATGGTGATCCTATTCAGCTGTCGGTAGTCTATGCACGTCCTCATACAACCATCCTTTTCTTAACTAACAAGACAGGAGCATCCGATGGGGAAGCCCTAGGGTGGATGAAACCTTTATCAAGAAGCTCACAAATTTGAGCTTTAATCTCTCTTATTTCTGTCAGATCCATGTAATAAACAGGAATGAAGATGGAGTAAGTGCTCATTTACAAGTCAATGTAGAAATATATATCGCTATTTGGAGGCATGCAAGAAAAATCGGTAGGAAACACTTCCTTAAATTCAGGCAGAACAAGAATAGACTCCACAGAGAGAGGCTCAGAATAAACATCCATAATATGAGGCAAATATGCCAAACCGCTGCCCCATCAATTTCCTAGCCCGAATGAAAGATATGACCTTAGCTGTCTTAGGCTTGTACACCCCTTCCCGCTCTAATTTTTCTATACCCGAGATCACTAGAGTTACAAGCTTATCATTGAACTTAAACAAAATATATGAGGGGGACAACATGTCATGCCTAAGATTATATCAAAGTCAGTCATATCAAGAATAAACAAATAAGCCCAAGTCTACAAACTTAAAAGCAAGATAAGACAAGCATGATATACCTGGGTGACTATAACCGACTCTCCAACTGGTGTAGAAAGATAGACGAGGGCATCAAGTATATCTCAAACCATATCAAATCACAAGGAAAACTGAACTGATACATATGAATAAGTAGAACCCGAATAAAACAAAATAGTATCCATTCGATCACAGACAAGAATAGTATATCTGATCACTTAATTAGACACCTCAATCTCTATCTTACCCGAAAAGGCATAACACTAAGCCATGCCATCTGGATGTGCAACTTTCTTTCCTAGATGCACTACTTTTCCACCTACATTACTATTTTCCCACCCTCTATGTCCTCATTGATCTCCTCATCGCCTATATTGTGGATGCCCTCTACCATTACCACGACTGCTTGTTGGCAGCACTGCTCTAGTCTGCTGTTGCACGGGGTTAGACATGCACGGAGGTGGAAATCCCTCCTCATATGCCCAGGTTATCTATAATTGTAACAACTGCAATTAAAAATGGCCTTTTACCTAACGCAGGTGCAGATCCTTGATTATCATGCATAAGATTTGGTTATGGAGTTTCTGAGTAACCAAATATAGAAGCAGGCATGTCCAACTGAATTGGTTGTGCTGCAAGTGTCGGTCTACCTGAACCTTAGTAGGAACCATGAATGTTACCTTTGCTCTTGGGCTTCTTAGCCAAAGCCTTGGCTTTCCCATCACGTCGAACTACTTCTACTTTCTTCACAAAGTCTATCACCTCAATAAACCTTTTACCTGCAAATGTCATATGTGAACATACATTACATGTAACCTGGATTTCAATCCTTTGGCATATGAAACCTCTCCTACTCTGAAGTTACCAATTGGGTAGAATATATGGACAAGGAATGGAACTTCACCTCATAGGCAACTATTGTCATATCACCCTACTCCAAAGCCATAAACTCATCCTTCTTGCAATCTCTCAAAGTCCGAGGCACATACTTTTCTAGGAACAGAGCATGGAACTGCGTACAAGTGAGTGGAGGAAAGACTGACGATCTGCATTCCACATAGGACCTCCACCACTGCTTAGCCTCACCTTGAAGACTGAAGGTCACGAACTCTACTCCATACTGGTGTACAATGGCTAACTTGTGAGGAGTCTCATAGAAATTTTAAATGAACTCATACGAATCCTCACTCTCATGGAACACATGAGACTTCAATTTCAGAAACTTAGTCAAAATCTCATGCTCACTACTAGTGATCATAAGACCTAATAGGGAATGAAAATAGGCTTAGTGAATGGTGCTCCAACCACCTTGGCAATAGTAGTAGCAATGGGGCGGTAGACCGGTGGTTGAGCTACTTGCACAGTGGAAAGGAATTTAAGGATGACCAACCCCTTTAGAAACGTTATGATCTACTGAACTAACATTGGGTCTAAGTGAGAAATTTGGGTTTCCCAGCCTATGCATCCTTCTCTGGTCAAATATCCTCCTTGTTTTCAATTTCCATATTCTCTTCTACCTCTTATTGGGGTGCAAGTAGGGCCTATTCACTAGGAACATTCTCAGTTGGGTCTCCACCCCTGGCGTGTTCCACTTTTCCTCGGCTCTTTATCCTTTCTCTTCCCTTACCCCTAACTTGAGCGCAACCTCTGGTTCTAGACTCCTTTGCTGGATCATTGATGGGAGCTACGGGCCAGATACCTTTGTATCATATGTTAACCATGTGCAGAGTGAAGAGTGAAAGAGATTAGGTACCAATTTGGGTCACCATATACCAATTGGAATCAAGTAATAGCACGAAAGAATAAAAAAACAAAGAGATTTACTAAAGTCTTGAATCCTTTCGAAGAAAAATACATACGTCTCACTATTGTTCTATATGACTCTACTCGACTCATTTTGGTACAACGAGATCAATGAACCTAGGGATCTAATACAACCTTTGTCATAACCCTGACCGCCATTATTGACACCCATACTATCCCTCCGATGGGAAAACCATTATTGCAACCCAACTAAGCAATTAATGAAACCAAATCATTTAAAGATATAGAAGGAGGTCTAAATGACTAAATAAAATATGGAGTTCCCACAAAATCACAAGTTCTAATAATCAACTATTGCGAAAGTTCAAACCCTAGAACTAAAAGTCATTGTACCAACACTTTAAAATCATTAAGTCTTACAAAGAGGGGATGCAACCCTGAAACAATTTAAAAAAATTTTCTAAACAACTAGTCTGAGTCCGAAGAGAATAGACTAAACAAAAGAAGGATCCAAGGCAGCCGGTAATAATTGACTCACCCTTGAATACAGACGCGATCAATAATCTCCTAACTGAGGCCTGCCAGTATCTGCCTGAAAAGGCCATGTGCTCAACAAGAAAGAGCAAGTGCACTATTTGTGCATGGAACTACGGTGTACTGGTAGGATAATACAACTACTATCTTAAGCACAACATATACCAAAAATTACAACACAATAATCACACATAATATATATACATAGTTCAGTTATCCTTCTAGAAACAATATACAATTTCCTTATACCAATGACACGTAAAAATGAACATAATAATCACAAGTGTTTCTCTCATGGAACGCACGCCCAAACTATTATTGCTTAAGAACGTGACACCCGATTTAATATACATCTGTCGAAATGTGACACCCGATCCAATATATGTGTCGGAACATGACACCCGATCCAATCAACGCAACCACTTTTATAGTCATACCCTTGATGATAAGCACTCATAGTTATACAATCAAGTAACAAGTTCTTGGCATGTATTGTTCTCACAAAATAATTTCATTAGAGTTGATTAACATTTTCCTTTTTACATACATGCACACATACAATGAAGAAATTAACCAACATATATCACACATATGGAAATCAAACATTACCTAACTCAAAGCCAAGCTTGAATATTCAAAAGACATTTGAGCCTTCCCTTTCTATAAAAAAGTAATTAACCAAGGATCAATAAACAAGTCCTTATTTACCAATATAATAATCAACCTATCAATCCAAGGCCAAACATTAGATCCTAATACTCAACTAGGGCTTTTTCCACCATGAACTTCAGACCAAAACCCACACCCAATGATAATTACCCAAGATTCAAAGATATAGGAATCAAAATATGGATTAGGGGAGTAATTTTCTTACCTTTAGCGCTAGAAATCGTGGAAAACTTCAAGAATCGCCCTGGTTTTCCCTTATCTCTCAAGAACACACGTTTTCTTAAAAAACCAAAATTGGGGGTTTTCCCGATTTATTTTGCGACTGGTGAGCCTCATCCCACCACAACGGCCCCACACTGGCTGGATTAATCCCGCCTTAGCAGCTTGCACGGAGACAAAACTTGAAATTTGAGTTCCAAGCTTCCATTTTAAGACACACCTTCAACCCGGGACATTCTAAAACAACCCTTTGACGCCATGAAAGTTTTACTCACCTGGAAATAATTATGTAAAGCCGTACATGCTCCTTAACTTCTTGGATAACTACTCATGTGA
Organism: Solanum neorickii; assembly: GCA_027704865.1. NCBI lineage: Eukaryota > Viridiplantae > Streptophyta > Magnoliopsida > Solanales > Solanaceae > Solanum > Solanum neorickii. Next base: position 6,143,580 of record JAKWJC010000363.1, on the reverse strand, counting down.
TAAAATTCAAAATTAGATCCCCCATTCATTATTAAATTTCTCTAAACCTCACCTTCGTCATATTACGTCCATGTTTGGACTAGGTTAGAAATTTCCATGTTATTACTATATATATATATATATATATATATATATATACACACACACACATAAATATATATACATACACACACACACACACACACACACACACATATATATATATATATATATATATATACACACACATAAATATATATACATACACACACATACATACACACACATACATATATATATATATATATATATATATATATATATATATATATAAAGAGAGAGAGAGAGATTTGACACTATTTTTTCCACTTCTATAAGCTAGATCTGGATCTCAACTTTGGAGAAATCGGAAATGTCAATATCAGGTAAGTCTCTACATCATTGAGGTATTTTCCATTTTCATATTCAATTAGTCAAGGATTTTGATTTGATATCTCACAACTTCAATTGAATAGATTAAATAAGGATAATTTCGTTGAATGAACTTTCCTTCTGGCCAACGATTGGCACTAGTTTTACCACTTTTGTGAACTAGATCAGGACTCAGATCTGGAAGAATCTAAAATTATGATATCAGGTAAGTCTCTTCATTTTGACTTGTATTTCAATTTTAGACTCAATTTATCAAGGATATAGATCTAATATCCCACAACTCCACTTGAAGAGATTAAAGGAAGGATAATTTCGTTGGATGGAGTTTCACTCCTACCGACGGCTATAACTGGTGCTACCACTTATATGAGCTAGATCTAAATCTCTACCCGAATTCCACTTCTATAATCTGGATCTGGATCTCAACTTGGGAGAAATCTTAAATGTCGATATTAGGTAAGTCTCTACATCATTGAGATTTTTTCCAATTTCATATCCAACTGGTCAAGGATTTAGATTTGATATGTCAAAACTTTACTTGAATAGATTAAACAAGGATAATTTCATTGAATAAAGTTCCCTTCTGGCCAACGAGTGGCAATTGTGTTACCACATTGTGAACTAGGTCAGGACTTAAATTTGGAAGAATCTGAAATGACGATATCAGGTAAGTCTCTTCAAGTTTGAGTTATATTTCAATTTTAGAATCAATTCATCAAGGATTTTGATCTAATATCCCGCAATTTTACTTGAGGCATCAAACCAAAGATAATTTCGTTGGATGAAGTTTCCTCTCTGCCGACGGCTATAACTGGTGTTACCACTTATGTGAGCTAGATGTATATGTCTACCCAAATGAATCTGAAATGATTATATCAGGTAACTCTCTACCACTTTGAGTTGTTTTCCAATTTTAAACTCAATTCTCAAGGATTTTGATCCGATATATCACAACTTCACTTGAATAGGTTAAACCAAGGATAATTTCGTTGGAAGAAGCTTCCTTCCGCCAACGTTTGGCACTATTGTTACCACTTATGTGAGCTAGATGTAGATCTCAACTTGGGATGAATCTTAAATAAGGATATCTGGTAAGTCTCTACCATTTTGAGTTATTCAAACTTAATTCATCAAGGATTTAGATATGATATCTTATAAGTTCACTTGAAGAGATCAAACCAAGGATAACTTTATTTGATGAAGTTTCCACCCCACCAATGGCTAAAATTGGTGTTACCACTTATGTGATCTAGATTTGGGTCCCAATCTAGGACAAATATGAAATTATGATATTAGTCAAGTCTTAACCACTTTGAGTTATTTTCCAATTTCAAACTCTACTCGTCAAGGATTTAGATATGATATCTCATAATTTTACTTGAATAGATTAAACCAAGAATAATTTAATTTGAAAAAGTCTCCTCCACGCCACCAGATGATATTGATTTTACCGCTTCTATGAGCTAGATCAACACTCAAGTCTAGACGAATCTGAAATGATGATGTCAGATAACTTTCTACCACTTTGAGTTATTTTCCAATTTCATACTCAATTTGTCAAGAATATCAATCTGATATCTCACAACTTCACTCCTTTTTTGTGGTGAATAATTACCATCACTTTTTGTGGGCAACTCAATTTCTTTCTAACAAGATCGCAAATTATAGGTGCTAGTACCCAACAATTTTAGTACTAAAGAAGCCAACTCAACTCTATTACTGCTATCATGCATTCGAACTTTACTTGAAATAATTTTTCCTATTCATCACCTATCCTTCAATCAATATAATCCCTCAATATTAAGTAATACCATCATAAAAATTCTATATATTTAATTGGAGTAATATTTCAAATATGTTACAATAGAAAATTATGATTGAGTTAAATTAAATTCGTCTTATCTAAAGGTAATGAGTAATACTTTTAAGTCCTTATTTAGTATCAAACGAACACCTGAAAGCTCTAACCGGGTTCAAAGTATTCTCAACCAATGAAAATTTCTTCAAACTTAACTCGACATCAATCAAAAAACTTCTTTGGTAGACTTGCTTGTATCTCAGTAGTGTAACTTGTACAAAAGATAGCGAACATTCTAACTCTTAATTGATCTCACCTTCTTAATTCTCACTAGTCTACTATCTTTATCAAGATTGATAATTCTCCTACCATTACATGAAACTTCTTGAAATGAATTGAATTCATATGTATCAACAAAATTATAAACTAGGTTAGCGAAAAACACAACTAGAGTATTTTTCTCCATTAAAACTCTATAATCCTGAAGAATGATAATTTCTATAATATTATGGGATAATTCCCAAGTACCCCCTCAATCTATGCCCGAAATCTCAGAGACACACTTATACTAAACTAAGGTCCTATTACCCCCCTGAACTTATTTTATTAATAATTTTTTACCCCTTTTTAGCCTACGTGGCACTATCTTGTGGGCCCAACGATGGTTGAATTTTTTTTCAAACTAGTGCCACGTAAGCTAAAAAGGGGTAGAAAATTACTTATAAAGTAAGTTCAGGGGGGTAATAGGACCTTAGTATAGTATAAGTGTGTCTCTGGGATTTTGGGCATAGGTTAAGGGGGTACTTGTGCATTTTCCCTAATATTAATAATAAGTTGTCTCAATTAGACACGTATATATATTTTAACCATCCGTATACTGACCCCGAGCTATATTTTGAAGTGTTTTCCAATATTTGAGTAAAGAAGTATGAATTATGTATGTTTTGGTAGAGCTGTCAAAATGGACTTGACCCACGAGGCCGGTCCAACCCAACCCTTAAATTAAGTAGGGTTGGGCCTAATTATTTGGCCCATTTAGGAACGAGGCTTTTTATCCCAGCCTCACTTGGCCGCTAGCCTCGTAGTCCCAATCCTCGTAGGCTTGCGGGTTGGGCCTACGAGGCTAGCGGGCCAAGAGAGGCTAGGCTAAAAAGCCTCGTTCCTAGATGGGCCAAATAATTAGGCCCAATTCAATTAATTTAAGGGTTGGGTTGAGCCGGCATCGCGGGTCAAGTCCATTTTGACAGCTCTACCAAAAGAAACATACATAAATCATACTTGTTTACTCAAATCTTGAAAAAGACTTCAAATTATAGCTCGGGGTTAGTATAGGGATGGTTAAAATAGTAAATTTTACAAAATTTGCAAAAGTGACCGATTGGGTCATTACATTATCTACTACTAAAAACATGTTTGTCTTCGAACTTAAAGGAAAAGAAAGTACCTAGAGTCTCAAAATTTGAGGATATCTTGCACACATGCAGACTCTGTCTCCCAAGTAACCTCACCAACTGAATGGTGCTTCCACTGCCCCTTCACTAGAGCAATCTCCTTGGTCTTAAGCTTTGAAACACGCCTATCCAAGATGTCTATAGGCTCCTCCTCAAAGGACGAATCTGTACCCAACAATATTGAATCAAGTGAAACCATGTGGGAATCATCTAGCACGTACTTTTTAAGCATGGAATATGAAAACTAGGATGAATAACTGATAAGCTAGGAGGAAAGTCCGTCTTATAGGTCATTTCTCCTACTTAGCTCAAAATCTCGAAAAAGTTATGTACCTAGGGCTAAGATTTCCCTTATTCCCAAAACTCATCACACTCGTCATGGGTAACTGTCGAATCCAAACACGATCACTCTCCATAAGTACTAGGGCTCGCATTATGTAGTTTGCATAACTTCTCTATTGACGCTGGCAATTAACAGTCTACTCTGAATCATATGAACCTACTCAATAGCCTCCCTAAGCAAATCTATATGTAAAGATTCCACCTAAGCAAAATCAAACCAACTGCTCAGATTTATGCACTAACTTCCATTAAATGCCTGAAGTAAGGCCATATGAATACTAGAGTGGCAAATGTTGTTGTAGGAAAACTCTATTAAGAGAGAATTCTGATTACATCTAGTGCCAAAGTAGATCACACATGCTCGAAGACTATCTCCAACACCTGAATCATCCACTCAAAATGTCCATCAAAGAGAGGATGAAAGGTCGTACTCATATCTAACTGAATATCTAAATTGTGTGGTAAAGTCTTCCATGAATGAGAATTGAACAATAAGTCTTTATAAAAAAAAATGGAACCAGGGACTCTATTAAGTGGACAATCTGACTGATATATAGATGTGTTAATTTTTTTGTCGTATACTTCACCCAAAAAGGGATGAAATGAGCGGACTTGATCAACCTATCTAGAACCACCCAAATGGATTCATAACCACCAGCGGTTGTAGGAAAACCACAACAAAATCCATAGTAGTATGCTCTCATATCAATGTAGGAATAGGCATCTTTTGATATATACCTCCGACTTGTTGGTAAATCAAGCATATAGATACAAAATCTGCAATATCTCTCTGCATGGCATACCACCAGTAATGCTGACTTAGATCATGATACATATTTTCCGCTCCAGATGAACGAAATACCAAGAAAAATGGGCCTCCTAAAGAATCAATATAATTATCTTGCCCACCTTGGGTACACAAATCCTACCTGCAATCTTTAAGACACCATCTAAATCAAGGACAACATATTTGTCTTCCCCTCCAAACACTTTGTCTCGAATGAGACACAACTTCTGATCGTCGAATTAATGCTCACGAATCTGTTAACTAAGAAATATTGGGCCTCTAAGAAAGAAATCAAACCACCACTCTCTTAAGAAATATGCAACCAAACAAGACTGTTGGCTAACCTATGAGCATCTCTAGCTTATGGTCTCTCCTCAACACTAGTAGGGAAAAAACTGTCCATACTAGATGTTTTCCTACTCAAAACATCATCCACCAAATTAGACTTCCCCGGATGATACTATATGTGATATCATAGTCCTCTAGTAACTCAAGCCATCTGTGTTTCCTCAAGTTCAGATCCCTCTGACTGAAAATGTATTGAAGACTCCGATAGTCAGTGAAGAAATAATAATGAACCCCATTAAAATAATGCCACCATAATTCCGCTATAGCTTAAGTAGAAATACCAGAACTGTCAACATTAAATCATGAGTAAATTTGTTTTTCTCATGGGTCTTCAACAGCCTAAATTCATAGGCGATCACATTCCCCTTCTTCATCAGAACACCTCCAACTAGACTCCAAAATCATCATAATAAATAGTAAAGTCCACACCCTCCTTGGGTAAAGTTAACACATGATCCAAATTCAATAAGGGTTTGAGCTTTTGAAAGCTTTCCTCACACTCATTAGACCACTAGAATCTCACACATTTTCGAGTGTCGAGTCAATCTGATAAAAAAAGATGTAATAGTATAGAAGCTCTAGGAAAATCACTTGTAATTTCCCGATAGTCCCACAAAACTCTGAATCTTAGTAACTGAAGTAGGCAAGTATAACCTCTAACTGCCTCAATCTTTCCTAGATACACCTGAATACCCTCCTTGGCTATACAATCAAGCCAAAACTCATATTTTGATAACTTGACATATAACTTCTTTTCTCTCAATCTCTTGAGAGAAAACCTCAAATGAGACCTCCGTAGTATTGGAGTACGCCAATATGTCGTTAATAAATACTATCACATAAATCCAAATAGTGTTGGAACACCCGTTCATTAACTCCATGAATGATACATGGGAAAAATTCAAACTGAAAGACATCATAGGAAACTCATAGTGCCCATATCAATTCGTGACAGATACCCTTAGGGATATTTGATGCCCTAGTCTTTGATTAATGATAGCCTGACCTCAAATCAATCTTAGAAATAAAAAATATTCTCCCTAAAGTTGGTCAAATAAGTCATTTATACGACGAAAAGGGTATTTGCTCTTCACTATCACTTTTTTCAATTGTTGGTAGTCAATACGTATCCTCGTGGTTTCATATATTCTTCAAAAACAAGATAAGGGTACCTTATGGTGATACAGTGGGAAGAAAAACCATTTACTCTAAAAGTTCTGCTACTGATCCTTTAGCTCATTCGGCTTCTGGTGGTGAACACAATAAGAAGGATAGAGATGTGCTTGGTGCCTAGATCCAAGTCAATAGCAAAATCAAAGTCTCTACCTAGAGGAACATCTGGAATATCATAATGAAATAGATCTAAGAACTCTCAAACCACTAGAATAGAATCAATAGGAGGTGGCTCCATAATGGTATTACAAATACAGGCCTATAAAGCAAACATTAGCTATCAACTAATCTCCTATCTCAAAAGAAGGAGATAACTTTGCTAGGTTATGAACAACTAACACTTAGCATCACTAATGTTAAATTCTTGGCATTACAATCAAGAATGACATGATACGAGGAGAGCCAACCCATTCCAAAAATAATATCAAAGTCTATAATTCCCATTATGATGAAGTCTACTCAAGTATCATATCCAGCCAAAGAAACAAAACAAGATCAATACACTCGATCCACCACTGAGGACTCACCCACCCGTGTAGATAAACAAATAGGAATAAGTATGCTATAAACATCATATCAAATAGAAACACAAAGTATGTAGGCACACACGAGAAAGTAGACCTCGTATATAAAAATACAAACACAAGTCAATGGAAAATCAGGATTATACTTGTAATCACAGTGTTAGAAATATCAACTTTGGCCTCACTAGAAAATATAACACTTGTCCCTCTTGACCACCTCTAATTTGAGTAGTGCGTCGACCTCCGCCCTGCTGAGTTGTAACACCCTGACTAAAATCCATTGTCGCTACCAGACTGATCTCTGAATCTCTAGCTAGAGTAGCTAAATAAGTATGATGGGGTCCTAAGTGAGTTTTTAATGACATTGTCAAATCATATGACCAGGATCTCCATATCCCAAATAATACCTCAATGTGGATGACTACTGCAACAGACCTTATGAGATACCATGAGCACCTAAACCATAGGACCCTCGGAACGTCTGCCCACTCTTAAGGTCCCTAAAATTCTCTCTAACCATCAACTCTACCTCCTTGTAGGTACCCATGATAAACTGAAGGGAAGCCCCTTTTCTAAATACTCTGAACATATAAGACATGATGGTGAAATTTAACCCTCTCACAAACATGTGGTCTCTCCCTGCCTCATTCGGAAAATTAGTTATATCATGTATGGATAGCTCTCAAAATTGGGCTTCATATTCTATGACAGACAAACAACCCTTTCTTAAGTCCTCAAATATCAAACAGATTTCCTCCCATACGCCCCCAAGGAGTGAAACGGTCCTGAAAAGGCACTAGATAACACATCCCACTGTATCAGAGGAGATCCAAATGGTCTAGACATTATATAAGACATTCACAAATTCCTGGTAGGTCTATCCATAGAGCTAAAGTGAAACAAATAAACATCACGTGCATCAACTATATCCACTGCCTCTAGAACCTGTTGGCACTAAGTTAAGAACTCATGAGCATCCTGGCTCTTACCTCCCTGGGTGATTTCATTTTCTGTAACCTCTTATAAACACCATTGATCATCTACTGTCAGAATTACCTCAGGAGAAATCTTTGTACCAACAATTTTCTGCAGTAAGCACTAGTCGCTGACACATCTGATGATAAATAATCAGACCCTACTAATTATGTGAGGTCTGCGCCCCAAATCTCATATGAGAACCTTGTGGTGTATTGGTCACATCACTTTAGAAAAGTTCTACAACACACCCAAAATCCTTAAAAAGGTATCCTGAAAAAATAGTTGTAAACTCAAGAGAAACCTGATCCTTAACAGCCTCAACATGCAGCTTAGTATGACCTTTCTAGCTCAGCCTCTAGATAATACCGCTTAATAAGCATGACCTCTAGCGGTGCTACTCCATGAGCACGACCTCTAGCTCAGTCCTTACCCTTACGATTTGGAGAGGTCTCAACAACGACCTAGGGGACAACCTTCACTCTTCTAATGGAAATAAAAGCTTAGTTCCTCGATATTTGCAACAATAACACGCAGAAACTAAGCACTAACGAAGGTAATGATGCATAATAAGAAAGATTTAATTCAAGGAAGTTTCCCAAGAATCTTTCTAGGCTCTCAAATATAAGTATATACGTCTTTATACAATTCCTCAAGACCCTACTTATACTTGGATTGGACACACGTGAAACCAATGTAACTAAGACTATGATACCTTTTGTCACAATCCAAAAGAAGATGTGATGGCACTCGTTTATCCCACCAAGATAATTTATCCTTAAACCTAACAATACAAAAAAAAAAACGAAAAGTAAAATATAATAGAAATATAAAAAAAAAACTTAGTATTCTAACGTAACCCCAAAACTTTGTTCTCATGTATAAAAACCACTAGGATAATATTACATAATTTGAAAGATAATACAAGATTAAATGCCCTTGTTTCTCGAATAAAATAAAACATAAAGTAAGGAACGAGAGGGGCCCCCGGGATGACAAGATACTACCTCTCAATGTATCCCCGAAAGCCTTAGAAATATATGAAGAAGAAAGATCACATGAGTCCAAGCTCGGGACCTACACAAGTGTAGAAGCAGGGAGTGAGTATCAAATAACACGGTACTCAACAATTAACCTACTAAACAAGGTAAACCGAAGATGGAATACGAGTAATCCTTTTATCCCAACAAAATCGCCTCAACTACAACATGCAAAGAAATCAGTACACAACTCACAAGGCTTACCACATACAATCCAAATGTCATAATTTAACATCTAACAAGTATCAAATATGTCATTCATAATTATCATAAAAGGTATCTTATGTGTGTTATTTTATTTTTCTCTATCCTATTATTTAGATTCATTTATTGTTGATAATGATAAATTGTTATAAGTGGGAAGATTTTAAGTTGAAAGTTAGATTACGAAAATGCCCTCACCAATTTTTTAAATTAAAATATCTTTTACTAATTTTTATAACCAAATAAATAATGACAATTAAACTAGAACAAATACATGATTAGATGTTACAACTTTGAATTGACATTTCTTAATGAATTTGATTGTTAAACCTTTTAGCTTCCACCATTAACACATTTATGCACAATCTTTCATGTACTTAATTTCTCCCTTTATAAATTGGATAAAAATATTTATCCATAACACTTTGTGTTTCATTATCTAATAGTTCTTATGTAAGGAGGATTTTTTTATTGGTCACTATTTTTTTTCTCAACATTGTCTGAAGTACTCCTATATGTGTTTTTGTCCATATAAAATCAACTCTTTTTAGTGTTTACTTTTTGCCTAGAATTTAAATAGCAACAATTTTTTTTGGAGGGATAATGAGCAACTTGTAAGGCTAGAACTATATTTTTACCAATTAGAATTATCACTCAAAAATTCTAACCCAAGGCTAAAGTTTCTTGGTACAGAAATACCCAAAAATCATTAAAATAAAAAAAAATGAATAAAGGGAACAAACCAATAAGAAGAATAGTGACCAACAAAAAAATATTACAAGAACTATTAGATTATGTATTTCTCCTACAATCATGAAAATAAAAAATGAACGAAGTCACATATAATCATGTACACTAAATACAAATATCAAGATTATCATGCGCAATAACAATCTAGACTAAAGAAAAGCAGCCATAGTCCATGAACTCGTCGTTGATGACCTTGAGCTCAATAACAATCTTCGATAATGATTTCGGTATCAATAATACTCATTTTAGATGACCTCAATATCAATGACACTTATTGGCAATGACCTTGACATCAATAACACCCGTAATAACATCCATATCAATATCACTATAAAAAATCAATCCTTCAAAATAATTACCACATATCTAATCATTGTGCATAGAATTCAATACAAATAAATTATTTCAAACCATAAGGAAGAGAAAATAAGTAGAAGCAATTTCAATGCCATAAAAGCATTTAGTCCATCATCGAATTAGGATCCACAATAAGGATATTCACATAGCACAAATATTAATATGCTTATTTTCCATTAATCCTTTTTTTATTCATTATGATCAATCAAGTGTAATAGTTGAACCCATAACCGCATTCCTATTATTCCCCAACACACATAATGAAGGGAAATACAAGATTCTACAAGTTTTACAAGGTTTAAAGATCACTAGTCTCAATTCAATCAAAAGACAATCCAGGAAAGGAGGATTCCCTTTTCGAACAATATCAAAAGTCACATAATCTAATTCAATCAAGTAATCACAATAAGATTTTGGAAAACAATAAATAATTTATTTTGAAAAATGGGTCAAATCAACTCAAAAACCCAATTCAAAAAATGAGGTTTGAATCCAAAAGTTTATACTTTAAAATGTTAACTAAGGCATTTGGAACTCATGGAGGAAAGCCATTTCAAAAAAGGAATTCAAATTAGTTCATAATCACCATTTTACATTAGAACTCAAGTTCTTTAAAAACCTTGTCATTTGTCAATCAAAACCCAAGTTATAATGTTGAAATCCATAATGATAGTAAGGTAATTAAAGTTTTAGGATCACAAAGAATTACTCAAATAATTTGGCACAAGAAATCTCTTTGAAATCGCCTCCAAGGGTTTTCCAAAATTCAATATGGGAAAACGTGGTAAACCCCCAAAATTGCAGGCCAAAACCCTCTCTAATGTCACTTAAGCCAACCCAAGTTCGCTTATGCGAACCCTTAAAAATGCTCGGCCTTTACTTTCTTGACTGACCTTCACTAATGCAAAATTCACAATCTTGTTAAGGCCCCTGCTATCATGAAGGTATGAACACTTAACCCTTCCCCAAACTGAACTGATCTTCGTTAACACGACCCTCATAAAAGTGAAGATCCTTTGTGACCGCAAGGTCAACATATACTAGAAGACACAATCAACTCACAAATCATCAAATGGAACCTCAGAATTCATTGGGGACCCTATACACAAAAACCAAATATGGAAGTTGACTATACTGAGCGCTAAATTTTGTTGAGTTTCTAGATGGAATTTTATTGATTCCATCTGTCTAGAAAAGTGGAAATTGGTCCATGGGAGTTGTCAGTTTCAAATTTTTGAGTATTTGAGGTGTAAGTTGGAAAATTATGAAATTTTAGCATTTTGGTTGACTTTTGTCAACATTTGGAGTTTAGATGCTCATATGAGAACTCTCAGTGTTTTGTTGGATTTGGGGAATGATTTTAAGCCTAGGTGAGGTCATATTTGAATTTTTAAAGGTTTTGTGCTTGAATAAGCCTTTATGGATGTTACTTTTCTTTCTTGTGGCTTTCACAAATCTCGAATAAAAAAGACTTAAGATTCATATTTTGATGGTTTCATTGAGTCCATTACTTCACTTTTCTTCCTTATCTTTAGCATTTCTACTCATGCTTAGAATTCAACCCGTTATTCAACTTCCAATAGAATGCCGGACACCCCATTTATTTTGTTACACTTCTTAATTTACTTAATTCAACTATTCATATTTTCCTGCGCATTTAACTAGGATTCGTCTATGATATTGTTCTCTACGTGATGCATGATAAGTTGACTTTCTGTTATTTTTATTTATTTGGTCTAAAAGTGTGTGACCCACAATAAGAACGATATTTTCATTTCTTTTAATTTTGCGCTGGAAAAGATCTATCTACGTACAGTAGAAGTAGCATCCTAAAGTGTAAATGCCATACATTGCTAATCAATTATTCCTTGCAGTGCAAAATTGAAATTAGAGCTTGGATTCAATCTTCATGTTGCCATGATTATTTGGTTCTTGTAGCTTATTCTTATTTCTCTTTGCTGGTTATTATGTAATGCTTGTTATGTTAGTGTTTGCTTTTTGTTCTTGGTTTCTTGTATGGTTATGTTTTATGTGGTTGGGTGCATCATCGATATGATTCATATCTATTGAACCAGTACAATTAAGTTGTTTTTTTACTAAGTCAATCCTAGAAACATTACGCCAAATTTGTTTATATAATATTCAATAAAGATCCAAAAGTTTGTGATTGTTTTTGGTCTTCCATGAGTACTTGCGATCAACCAAACTAGATAGTTAATTTTTTTTTATCATATTCTCCTCCCATAAGGGGATTTGTTCATGATAATTAGTAAACTTCTTGCATTTTTCACCAAAACTTTTCATATCTTGCATGGTTGATCCTTATGTGAGGGCAATTCAGCTAATCATTATTAATTAGTATCCATCCCTAAACTCCTAGATCCAAGAAACTATGTATTTGCTTCTCCTCCATCTAGTGTTGTATTCTGGAGATGATTAACATGTCAATTGCCCCCATTTATAATCTGAGTTATTCAGATATTTTAGTTACTCAACCTCATCCATATCTCTTTTACCACTTCAGTTATTGTCCATGAGACTTCACAAGCGTTAAGACTCAAATACCTTAACAATAAGGAGTCAACCTCAAGTATCACCTCTTGATATTAGTTATGCTCTATATAAATCATTGCCTTAGTATAGTTTTAACTCCCGTTTGAGTATTGGTGTATTGTAAATTACTCATTCTTTTGTCCTTATAAGAAAATGAATTGCCATTCATATCCCTCCTACAAAATACTCATGATTCTTTGTGAGGATTTTCTTTAATGTACCATCTATAATACATTTAACAAGTAATATTGATTTAAGATATCTATGATATAAGATTCAAATGAATATCGAACATAATAAAGAAAGAAAAAACTTCTTAGACTTATTCACATACTATCTTTCTTTCCAACATGCCCTTTTCCTTTGAAAATGGATATTTTATTCTATTCGAAAGTCCTATATCTCCACACATGTTTTATTTTGTACCATATCATTTAATAGTGTAAGAACATAAGATTTTTCTTTGTAACTATAAAAATCATCATCATCAGATATCATAAGGAAATGGGCAAGTAATCATTTTCATTAAAAAAACTGTCATCCACATTAAATGAATCTAAACTAATAGAGCATAAAAAAAAGAGAAACAAAATACTTTATTTGTAACGAGTACAAAACAAAAAAAAAGTAAGTGTTTTATTAAGGATATTGAGTGGTTATTCATTAAAATATAGAAGATGAATCTAATTCAACAAACTTTGAATTTTGTCCTCAAATTCTTTTTCCAAAATGACTGATTTCACAAGTACAAGGGGAAAATATTATGTTTAATTGATGTCTGATATTTTTATTGAAACTTTATCTGATTCGAATAACAAAAACTCACAAGTTGATGGTAAACCTCTTCCTAACAAATAACTTATGCCTTGATACTTCTGGTTATGGATAAAAAAATTACTAGCTTCTACTCAATCAAAGTCTTTGTTGGTACAATAAAACAAATAGATCCAACAAATGGCCAAATATTATAGAGAAAGTAAAATAAGTCATTATAAGTACCAACAAAAGTTGTGATGGGATGTGTATGATTTATCCATCCTTAATTAGAGGTCTCAAATTTGAGTGTTGGATATGAAGAAATCTTGTTAGAGACTGTCCCTCAAAATCAAAATTAACTGGCGATTATATATGATATATTGAAACTGAGAGAGGATAAAATTTATTACAATTTATTCCAAATTATATTTGAACTCTTCTATCTTGAAGAATGATAATTTTTTATGATAATAAATAATTTTCACATTTAATATTTCATTGAAATGTGCTATTTATTGCCTTTCAATATGTGTTCAAAAAGAAACTTTATAAGAAAATATAAATATGTCATTAGAATATATAGAATTCTTATCATACTAGTAAATTTCTATCATAATTTACTCCTAATTTTGATTCAATACCATGACACTTCATAATTTAATAACAAGTTTTTTTTTAAAATTTGAAGCTATAAAATCATCATCATACACCACAATGAAAATTAGGCATAAAATTAATCTAATTGACAAACAATCATCTCTTTCTCTTAAAATCATTAAATAAATCTAAACTAGAATCACATAAAAGAAATAAAATAAATATAAAATCAACACTTTATATGTAGAGAACAACAAAAAAAGTAAAAGTTTTCATGAAAAGATTGTGGAGTTGTTCACTAAAAATTGGAGATTTGATGAGTTCAATCTCATAATATATGAGCTAACCCTCAATTCTAATTTTTATTTTGCAAAGATCTATTATTCACATTTAAAATAAGAAAGAGTTTTTTCCTTGGTGTCCGATATTCTTATTCGGACACCATTAGTTTCTGCTAATAAAAAGTTCCAAATTGAGAGTGAAATTATTTCTAACAAACATAAATCATGTCCAAGATTCAAACTTGACACTTCTAGTTAAGGATGAAATAATATTAACTTCTTCACCAACACAATATTGTTGGTAGAACTCAATAACTTAATTCAACATATTTCTATTTATATAAAAGAAAGAGTGAATTAAGTTATTATTAGAACCAACAATAGTTATGTAGGGATGTATATGAAATATCGATCCTTAACTAGAGGTCTCGAGTTTGAGCCTTGAATATGAAAAATATTGTTAGTTTTCCCTCGGAATTCAAATTAGTCGGAGAGTCAATATGGTATAATGAAAAATAGTGAATATGATATTAATTACAATTTTCAATTTATTATTAATTTCATTGGAACTCATTTATTATGAAGAACCACAATTTCTATAAAAATGACTTATCATGTTTTCTATTTCATTGATATATGTTATTTTTATACTTCCAATATGCGTTTGAAAAGAATATATAAGTATGTCAGGAGAATAAATAAAATTTACTTCATAGTAGTGAATTTTTTAAGTACTATTTACTCCTGATTTTGAATCAAAGTCCTGAAAGTTGTTAGTTATGAAATAAGAAAACAAGATTTTATATGGATCTATAAAAATCATCATCACATACCGCAAAGAAAGCTAGTAGGAAAATTAATCTAAATTACAAACTGTCATTTTCTTTCAAGTATATATTTATCACTAGTTCTGGAAACGTGCCTCACACGTTTGACCTCTTTTACTGTTATAATTTATATAGGCCCAACTCTTGTTCATATAAAATGTAGAGAACACAAATATCACAATTCAAAAGTAGATGCGATGACACTCGTTTATCCTACCAAGATAGGTCAGCCTAAAGTCCAACACTGTTGTTACGTCCCGAGCCTACACTCCGAACGTGGCTAGCACTCGGAGACCGTTGCTGGCCCCTAGCAAACCCATTGTCTGACTTACTTACTCAGCAAGACTTAAAAATAAGAGATATAACACAAAGATATATAAGTACTCACCCTAAATGGCAACTCAAGCCTTTAAACAATATTATAAATAATAATGTAAAGAAAATTGTTCTACTAATTGTCTATAAAACATCTAAAAACAACTAAGATGAAAGTTGAGAACGACCCCACAACATCCAAAAATAATTTTTGGAGCTATAAAATTATCAACATACACCACAATTAAAATTAAGCATAAATTTAATCTAATAGCCAAACTATTATCTCCTTCATAAAAATTTTTTCTTAAGAATATTCAATAAACCTAAATTAGTATCACATGAGAGAAACAAAATAAATATAAAACCAATGCTTTATATGTAGAGAACAATTTAAAAAAAATAAAAGTTTTCATGAAAAGATTGTGGAGTTATTCAATAAGAGATGGAGATCTGATGAGTTGAATATCATAATATCTGAGTTCACCCTGAATTATAGTTTTTATTTTGCAAATATCTATTATTCATACTTAAAATAAGAAAGACTTTTTTACTTGGTGTCTGATATTCTTATTGGGACACAATTACTTTCGGCTAATGGAAAGTTCCAAATTGAGGATAAAATTATTTCTAACAATGATAACTCATGCCCAAGACTCAAATTTGACACTTCTGGTTAATGATGAAGTAATATAAACTTCTTATCGAAAATAATATTGTTGGTAGAACTCAATAACTTAATTCAACTTATTGCAGAATATGCAAGAGAGAGCAAATAAAGTTACTATTAGAACCAACCATAGTCATGAAGGGATGTATGAAACATCCATTCTTAACCATAGGTCTCGAGTTTGAGCCTTGAATATGAAACATATTGTTAGTTTTCCCTCGGAATTCAAATTAGTCGGAGTGTCTATATGGTATAATGAAAAATAGTGAATATAATATTAATTAAAATTTTCAATTTTTATTCTTAATTCCATTGGAACTTATTTATTATGAAGAACCTAATAATGACTTATCATGTTTAATATTTCATAAAGATATGTTATTTTTGAACTTTCAATATGCGTTGAAAGAAAAATATAAATATGTTAGTAAAATAAAAAGAATTTACTTCTTAGTAGTGATTTTTTTAAAGTAATAATTACTCTTGATTTTGATTCAAAACCATGAAATTTATAGGTTAAGATATAAGAAAACAAGATTTATATGGATCTATAAAATTCATCATCATATACAACAAAGAAAGATAGTAAGAAAATTAATCTAAATTACAAAAGTAATTTTCTTTTAAATATTTATTTATCATTATCAACAATAAATGAATCTAAATAATAGGTTAGAGAAAAAGAAAATAACATACATAAGATACCTTACTTACTCAGCAAAAGACTTAAAAATAAGAGATAGAAGACAAAGATATATAAGTACTTAGCCTAAATGAAAACTAATGTTTTTAAACAATATTAGAAATAATAATGTATAGAAAATTGACCTACTAACTTTCTATAAAGCCTCTAAAAATAACTGAGATGGAAGTTGGGAACAACCCCACAACATCAAAAAAATTTATTTGGAGCTACAAAATTATCATCATACACCACAATGAAAATTAAGCATAAAATTAATTTAATTGCCAAAGAATTATCTCCTTCAAAAAAAATTTATCTTAAAAACATTAAATAAATCTAAATTAGTATCACATAACAGAAATAAAATAAATATAAAATCAATACTTTATATGTAGACAACAATTAAAAATAACAAAAGTATTCGTGAAAAGATTGTGGAGTTAATTCACTAAAAGATGGAGATTTGATAAGTTTAATATCATAATATATGAGCTCACCCTCAATTCTAATTTTTATTTTGCAAAAATCTATTATTTATAATTGAAATAAGAAAGAGTTTTTTACTTGGTGTCCGATATTCTTATTGGGACACCATTACTTTCGGCTAATGGAAAGTTCCAAATGAGGTTAAAATTATTTCTAACAAAGATAACTCATGCCCAAGACTCAAACTGGACACTTCTGGTTAAGGATGAAGTAATATTAACTTTTTATCGAAAACAATATTGTTAATATAACTCAATAACTTAATTCAACATATTGCAGAATATGCAAGAGAGGGTAAATTAAGTTACTATTAGAACCAACAATAGTCATAAAGGGATGTATAAAACATCGATTCTTAACCAGAGGTCTCGAGTTTGAGCCTTGAATATGAAATATATTTTTATTTTTCCCTCTGAATTCAAATTAGACGAAGTGTCTATATGGAATAATGAAAAATAGTGAATATAATATTAGTTAAAATTTTCAATTCATTCTGAATTCCATTGGAACTCATTTATTATGAAGAACCTAATAATGACTTATCATGTTTAATATTTCATAAAGATATGTTAATTTTGAACTTTCAATATGCGTTGAAAGAAAAAAATAAATATGTCAGTAGAATAAAAAGAATTTACTTCTTAGTATTGATTTTTCTAAAGTAATATTTACTCCTGATTTTGATTCAAAACCATTAAATTTATAGGTTAAGAAATAAGAAAACAAGATTTATATGGATCTATAAAATTCATCATCATATACAACAAAGAAAGCTAGTAAGAAAATTAATCTAAATTACAAAAGTCATTTTCTTTTAAATATGTATTTATCATTATCAACAATAAATGAATCTAAATAATAGGATAGACAAAAAGAAAATAACATACATAAGATACCTTTTATGTAGAGAACACAAATATTACAATTCAAAAGTGGACGTGATGATACTCGTTTATTCAACCAAGATAGGTCAGCCTAATGTCCAACACTATCGTTACGCCCCGAGCCTACACTACGAAAGTGGCTAAGAATCAAAGACCACTTTTGACCCCTAGAAAACCATGACCTGACTTACTTACTCAATCAAAGACTTAGAAATAAGAAATAGAAGACAAAGATATATAAGTACTCAGCCTAAACGAAAACTCATGTTTTTAAACAATACTAGACATTATAATGTATAGAAAATTGACCTACTAACTTTCTATAAAGCCTCTAAAAACAACTGAGATGGGAGTTAAGAACGACCCCACAACATTCAAAAATTTTATTTGGATCTATAAAATTATCATCATACATCCCAATGAAAATTAAGCATAAAATTAATCTAATTGCCAAACAATTATCTCCTTCAGAAAAATTATTTTCTTAAAAATATTAAATAAATCTAAATTAGTATCACATAAGAGGAATAAAAAAAAATAACATCAATACTTTATATGTAGACAACAATTAAAAATAATAAAAGTATTCGTGAAAAGATTGTGGAGTTATTCATTAAAACATGGAGATTTGATAAAATTAATATCATAATATATGAGCTCACCCTCAATTCTAATTTTTACTTTGCAAAAATCTATTATTTATAATTAAAATAAGAAAGTGTTATTTACTTGGTGTCCGATATTCTTATTGGGAAACCATTACATTCGGCTAATGGAAAGTTCCAAATGAGGTTAAAATTATTTTTAACAAAGATAACTCATGCCCAAGACTCAAACTTGACACTTCTGGTTAAGGATGAAGTAATATTAACTTCTTATCGAAAACAATATTGTTGGTATAACTCAATAACTTAATTCAACATATTGCAGAATATGCAAGAGAGAGTAAATTAAGTTACTATTAGAACCAACAATAGTCATGAAGGGATGTATGAAACATCCATCCTTAACCAGAGTTCTCGAGTTTGAGCCTTCATTACGAAATATATTGTTAGATTTTCCTCGGAATTCAAATGAGTCGGAGAGTCAATATGGTATGATGAAAAATAGTGAATATGATATTAATTACAATTTTAAATTTATTCTTAATTCCATTGGAACTAATCTATTATGAAGAACCACTATTTCTATATTAATCACTTATCATGTTTAATATTTCATTGATATATGTTATTTTTGATTTTTTAATATGCGTTGAAAAGAAAATATAAATATGTCAGTAGAATTACTCATGATTTTGATTCAAAACCATGAAATTTATAGGTTAAGAAAAGGAAAACAAGATTTTATATTGATCTTTAAAAATCATCATCACATACCGCAATGAAAGCTAGTAGGAAAATTTATCTAAATTACAAACAGTCACTTTCCTTTATGTAGATATTTATCATTATCAACAATAAATGAATCTGAATAACAGGATAGAGAAAAAGAAAATAACATACGTAAGATACCTTGTATGTAGAGAACACAAATATTACAATTCAAAAGTGAACGTGATGATAATCGTATGTTCCACCAAGACAGGTCAGCCTATAGTCAAACACTACTGTCACGCCCCGAGCCTACACCCCATATGTGGCTGGCAATCGGAGACCATTGCTGGCCCCAACCAAACCCTTGGCCTGGCTTACTTACTCACCGGAAGACTTAAGAATAAGGGATATAACACAAAGATATCTAAGTACTTAGCCTAAATGGCGACTCAAGTCTTTAAACAATATTAGAAATAATAATGTAAAAAAATTGAACTACTAACTATCTATGGATCAACTTAAAATAACTGAGCTGGAAGTTGGGAACGACCCTACAAAATCCAAAAATTTTATTTGGAGCTATAAAATCATCATCATACACCAGAATGAAATAAATCTAATTGCAAAATAATCATCTCCTTCAAAAAAAAAATATCGTAAAAGTACAAAATAAATCGAAATTAGTATCATGTAAAATAAATATAAATAACACTTTGTATGTAGAGAACAATAAAAAAAAGTAAAAGTTTTCATGAAAAGATTGTGGAAATATTCACTAAAAGATGAACATTTGATGAGTTCAATTTTTTAATATATGAGCTCACCCTTAATTATAATTTTTATTTTGCATATATCTATTATTCATACTTAAAATAAGAAAAAGTATTTTACTTGGTTTGCAATATTCTTATTTGGACACTGTTAGTTTCGGCTAACAGAAAGTTCCATATTGAGGATAAAATTATTTCTAACAAAGATAATCCATGCCAAGACTCAAACTTGACACTTCTGGTTAAGGATGAAGTAATATTAACTTCTTCTCTAACACAATATTGTTGGTAGAACTCAATAACTTAATCCAAAATATTGTAGAATAATGCAACAGAGTGTGAATTATGTTATTATTATAAGTTTAGAACCAACAAAATTTAAGAGGGGATGTATATGAAATATCCATCCTTAACCAGAGGTCTCTAGTTTGAGCCTTGAATATGAAATATATTGTTAGACTTTCCTTGAAATTAAAATTAGTCGGAGAGTCAATATGGTATAACGAAAAATAGTGAATATGATATTAATTACAATTTTCAATTTATTCTGAAATACATTGGAACTCATCTATTATGATGAACCACTATTTCTATATTAATGAGTTCTGATGTTTAATATTTCTTTGAAATATGTTATTTTTTGATTTTTTAATATGCGTCGAAAAGAAAATATAAATATGTCAATATAATATGTAGATTTACTTCTTAGTAGTAAATTTTTAAAGCAATATTTACTCCTGATTTTGATTCAAAACCATGAAATTTATAGGTTAAGAAATAAGAAAACAAGATTTTATATGTATCTTTAAAAATCATCATCACATAACGCAAAGAAAGCTAGTAGGAAAATTTATCTAAATTACAAACAGTCACTTTCCTTCAAGAAGATATTTATCATTATCAACAATAAATGAATCTAAATACTAGGATAGAGAAAAAGAAAATAACATACGTAAGATACCTTGTATGTAGAGAACACAAATATTACAATTCAAAAGTGAACGTGATGATACTCGTTTGTTCAACCAAGACACGTCAGCCTATAGTCAAACACTACTGTCACGCCTCGAGCCTACACCCCATACGTGGATGGCAATCGGAGACCATTGCTGGCCCCAACTAAACCCTTGGTCTGACTTACTTACTTAACGGAAGACTTAAACATAAGGGATATAAAACAAAGATATCTAAGCACTTAGACTAAATGGCGACTCAAGTCTTTAAACAATATTAGAAATAATAATGTAAAGAAAATTGAACTACTAACTGTCTATGGATCATCTAAAAATAACTGAGATGGAAGTTGGGAAAGACCCCACAACATCCAAAAATTTTATTTGGAGCTATAAAATCATCATCATACACCACAATGAAATTTATGATTAAAATAAATCTAATTGCAAAATAATCATCTCCTTCAGAAAAAAATATATCGTAAAAGTACTAAATAAATCGAAATTAGTATCATATAAAATAAATATAAAATCAACACTTTGTATGTAGAGAACAGTAAAAAAAAAGTAAAAGTTTTCATGAAAAGATTGTGGAATTATTAACTAAAAGATGAACATTTGATGTGTTCAATTTCATATTATATGAGCTCACCCTTAATTCTAATTTTATTTTGCATATATCTATTATTGATAAACTAAGAAAGGGTATTTTACTTTGTTTGCAATATTCTTATTTGGACACCGTTAGTTTCGACTAACGGAAAGTTCCATATTGAGGGTAAAATTATTTCTAACAAAGATAATTCATGCCAAGACTCAAACTTGACACTTCTGGTTAAGGATGAAGTAATATTAACTTCTTCTCCAACACAATATTGTTGGTAGAACTCAATAACTTAATTCAACATATTGCAGAATATGCAAGAGAGTGTGAATTATGCTATTATTATAAGTTTAGAACCAACAATATATACGAGGGGATGTATATGAAATATCCATCCTTAACCAGAGGTCTCGAGTTTGAGTCTTGAATATGAAATATATATTGTTAGATTTTCCTCGGAATTCAAATTAGTTGGAGAGTCAATATGGTATAATGAAAAATAGTGAATATGATATTAATTACAATTTTCAATTTATTCTGAATTCTATTGGAACTCATCTATTATGAAGAACCACTATTTCTATATTAATGAGTTATCATGTTTAATATTTCATTGAGATATGTTATTTTTGATTTTTTTATATGCGTTGAAAAGAAAATATAAATATATCAGTAGAATATGTAGAATTTACTTCTTAGTAGTAAATGTTTTAAAGTAATATTTACCCCTGAATTTGATTCAAAACCATAAAATTTATAGGTTAAGAAATAAGAAAACAAGATTTTATATGGATATTTAAAAATCATCGTCACATACCGCAAAGAAAGGTAGTAAGAAAATTAATTTAAATTACAAACAGTCACTTTCCTTCAAGTATATATTTATCATTATCAACAATAAATGAATCAAAATAACATGATAGAGAAAAAGAAAATAACATACGTAAGATACCTTGCATGTAGAGAACACAAATATTACAATTCAAAAGTGAACATGATGATACTCGTCTGTTCACCAAGACAGGTCACCCTATAGTTCAACACTACTGTCACGCCCGGAGACTACACCCCATACGTGGCTGGCAATCGTAGACCATTGTTGGCCCTAACCAAACCCTTGGTCTGGCTTACTTACTCAGCGGAAGAATTAAACATAAGATATATAACACAAAGATATCTAAGTACTTATTCTAAAAGGCGACTCAAGTCTTTAAACAATATTAGAAATAATAGTGTCAATAAAATTGAACTACTAAGTGTCTATGGATCATCTAAAAATAACTGAAATGGAAGTTGGGAACAACCTCACAACATCCAAAAATTTTATTTGGAGCTATAAAATCATCATCATACACCACAATGAAATTTAAGAATAAAATAAATCTAATTCCAAAATAATCATCTCCTTCAGAAAAAAATATATCGTAAAAGTACCAAATAAATCGAAATTAGTATCATATAAAATAAATATAAAATCAACACTTTGTATGTAGAGAACTATTAAAAAAAGTAAAAGTTTTCATGAAAAGATTGTGGAATTATTTACTAAAAGATGAACATTTGATGAGTTCAATTTCATAATATATGAGCTCACCCTAAATTATAATTTTTATTTTGCATATATCTATTATTCATACTTAAAATAAGAAATAGTATTTTACTTGGTTTGCAATATTCTTATTTGGACACTGTTAGTTTCGGCTAACAGAAAGGTCCATATTGAGGATAAAATTATTTCTAACAAAGATAATTCATGCCAAGACTCAAACTTGACACTTCTGGTTAAGGATGAAGTAATATTAACTTCTTCTCTAACACAATATTGTTGGTAGAACTCAATAACTTAATCCAAAATATTGCAGAATAATGCAACAGAGTGTGAATTATGTTATTATTATAAGTTTAGAACCAACAAAATTTAAGAGGGGATGTATATGAAATATCCATCCTTAACCAGAGGTCTCTAGTTTGAGCCTTGAATATGAAATATATTGTTAAACTTTCCTTGAAATTAATTAGTCGGAGAGTCAACATGGTATAACGAAAAATAGTGAATATGATATTAATTACAATTTTCAATTTATTCTGAATTACATTGGAACTCATCTATTATGATGAACCACTATTTCTATATTAATGAGTTATGGTGTTTAATATTTCTTTGAAATATGTTATTTTTTAATTTTTTAATATGCGTTGAAAAGAAAATATAAATATGTCAGTAGAATATGTAGATTTACTTCTTAGTAGTAAATTTTTATAGCAATATTTACTCCTGATTTTGATTCAAAACCATGAAATTTAAAGGTTAAGAAATAAGAAAACAAGATTTTATATGTGTCTTTAAAAATCATCATCACATACCGCAAAGAAAGCTAGTAGGAAAATTTATCTAAATTACAAACAGTCACTTTCCTTCAAGTAGATATTTATCATTATCAACAATAAATGAATCTAAATAACAGGATAGAGAAAAAGAAAATAACATACGTAAGATACCTTGTTTGTAGAGAACACAAATATTACAATTCAAAAGTGAACGTGATGATACTCGTCTGTTCAACCAAGACACGTCAGCCTATAGTCAAACACTACTGTCACGCCTCGATCCTACACCCCATACGTTGCTGGCAATCGGAGACCATTGCTGGCCCCAACTAAACCCTTGGTCTGACTTACTTACTTAACGGAAGACTTAAACATAAGGGATATAAAATAAAGATATCTAAGTACTTAGCCTTAATGGCGACTCAAGTCTATAAACAATATTAGAAATAATAATGTAAAGAAAATTGAACTACTAACTGTCTATGGATCATCTAAAAATAACTGAGATGGAAGTTGGGAACGACCCCACAACATCCAAAAATTTTATTTGGAGCTATAAAATCATCATCATACACCACAATGAAATTTATGATTAAAATAAATCTAATTGAAAAATAATCATCTCCTTCAGAAAAAAATATATCGTAAAAGTACTAAATAAATCGAAATTAGTATCATATAAAATAAATATAAAATCAACACTTTGTATGTAGAGAACAATAAAAAAAAAAGTAAAAGTTTTCATGAAAAGATTGTGGAATTATTAACTAAAAGATGAACATTTGATGTGTTCAATTTCATATTATATGAGCTCACCCTTAATTCTAATTTTGTTTTGCATATATCTATTATTGATACTTAAACTAAGAAAGAGTATTTTACTTGGTTTGCTATATTCTTATTTGGACACCGTTAGTTTCTACTAACGGAAAGTTCCATATTGAGGATAAAATTATTTCTAACAAAGATAATTCATGCCAAGACTCAAACTTGACACTTCTGGTTAAGGATGAAGTAATATTAACTTCTTCTCCAACACAATATTGTTGGTAGAACTCAATAACTTAATTCAACATATTGCAGAATATGCAAGAGAGTGTGAATTATGCTATTATTATAAGTTTAGAACCAACAATATATACGAGGGGATGTATATGAAATATCCATCCTTAACCAGAGGTCTCGAGTTTTAGTCTTGCAAATGAAATATATATTGTTAGATTTTCCTCGGAATTCAAATTAGTTGGAGAGTCAATATGGTATAATGAAAAATAGTGAATATGATATTAATTACAATTTTCAATTTATTCTGAATTCCATTGGAACTCATCTATTATGAAGAACCTCTATTTCTATATTAATGAGTTATCATGTTTAATATTTCATTGAGATATGTTGTTTTTGATTTTTTAATATGCGTTGAAAAGAAAATATAAATATATCAGTAGAATATGTAGAATTTACTTCTTAGTAGTAAATGTTTTAAAGTAATATTTGTTGGGTTTTAGCAAGTGTGAATGGGAAAAGAAAAGAGAGAATATCAAAAGTGAGGGAACTACTTTGGAGAGAAAATGAAAAGTCATTTGCAAAGTGCAAATGAAAAGTCATTTCTTTGGATTTGGATTTGGATTTGGATTTGGCAAATGATGTGATTGATTGATAAATTTTTTGGACAAAATTTATTTAATCAATTTTTGTTAAATCAAATAAATCCTGTTAATTTTATCTCTTATAAATTTGCGGGTAACAATAAAATTCCGAAAAGTCATTACTTTTCCGAAAAGTCGTTACTTTCCAAAAAGTAGTTATTTTCCTAACAGACACAATTTTTCAAAAAGTTGTTATTTTTTCCAAAAGACACAACTTTCTGGGTAAAATGGGTCTGAACAGATTTCACTGAACAGACATGTTCCTTGCTGAAAATGGCTATAAAAGGAAGTCAATTTTTGATTTTTTAATCACTGAAATTTTTTTTTCTTTCTCTGCATTTATTTTTCTCTCAAACAAAATCAAAGTGTCGATCGACTGAGTCTGTGTGACTTGTTGCTGTTCTTCAGTTCGTTGAAGTTAAAGAAGTTTGAGGTACCGCTATTTCTTTAACAGGTTTAATCCGTTTTATCTTGGGAGAAATTAATCCATAACCTTGGGTACAGTGAGGGGATTAAATTTCTTAAGGACACACAGTAGTTTCCGTGGACTCGGATTAATTCTTGTAGTTTAAATTTTTTCTGCTACATCTTGATTCTGTTTCTGTTTATTAACTTTATAAATACAAGTAATTGTAAGAATAACAATCCTAAGAAATTTAACAGTTTCTGTATTTGAGGTTTCTGGAGATTAAAACCTTTATGGTTTTCTACTCTGCTTGAATTTTTAAAATTCATTCGATTAACGATTAAAAGAACATAAAAACTTTATCGTTAAATCAGAAACAGTTTGTGTAAAGATTTGTTCTTTACTGTTAGTATTTTAAATACTTAATTTATCTGCCATTTGTGACAGAAAAAAAAGACTAATTCAAGTCAAACAAATGCTGGAACAGTAAGTGCTGCAACAACAACAGTTGCACATAATCGTTCAAATGCTGCCTTAGCACCGGCTGAGAAACCTGCGAAGTTTTCTTGAGTCGACTTTAAGAGATGGCAACAAAAGATGTTCTTCTATCTCACTACGTTGAGTCTGCAGAAGTTCATCAATGAGAATATTCCTGTTATGTCAGATGAAACTCCGGCTGATGAACGATTCTTGGTAACAGAAGCATGGACACACTCAGATTTTTTGTGTAAAAATTATATTTTGAGTGGTCTGCAAGATGATCTGTACAATGTGTACAGCAATGCAAAAACCTCAAAAGAACTCTGGGATGCTTTAGAAAAGAAGTACAAAACAGAAGATGCCGGAATGAAGAAATTCATTGTGGCAAAATTTTTGGACTTTAAGATGATAGACAGTAAGACTGTCGTCACCCAAGTTCAAGAATTGCAGGTCATAATCCATGATCTCCTTGCTGAAGGTATAAATTTATTTAATGCCTATGTTAGAAATATTAAGTTTTCCCTTAATACTCACATAACCTTTAATGTAGGATTGATTGTGAATGATGCTTTTCAAGTGGCTGCAATTATTGAAAAGTTACCTCCATTGTGGAAGGACTTTAAAAACTACTTGAAACATAAACGCAAGGAGATGACTGTTGAAGATCTCATAGTAAGGTTGAGAATCGAAGAGGATAATAAGGCTGCAGAAAAGAGGTCACGTGGCAATTCAGCAATATGTGGAGTAAATTTTGTTGAAGAAGATACCACAAAATTAAAGAAAAGAAAGAAAGCATCTGGTCCAAAAAGCAATCCTCCTAAGAAGAAATTCAATGGAAACTACTTTAATTGTGGTAAACATGGTCATAGGGATAATGAATGCCGGGGTCCTAAGAAGGACAAGAAAAAGAAGGATCAAGAAAACTTGGCTGAATCCAAAGGAGAAATGGACGATCTCTGTGCAATGCTTTCAGAATGTAACTTGGTTGGAAATCCAAGAGAATGGTGGATAGATTCTGGTGCCTCATGCCATGTTTGTGCCAACAAAGAATTATTTTCATCATATACTCCAGCACTTACAGATGAAAAATTATTTATGGCAAACTCCACTGTTGCAAAGGTGGAAGGAACTGGCAAAGTCCTATTAAAGATGACATCAGGCAAGGTGGTGACTTTGAATAGGGTCTCATATGTTCCAGAATTGAGAAAAAATTTAGTTTCAATTCCAGTTCTGACCAAGAATGGATTTAAATGTGTATTTGTTTCTGATAAAGTAGTAGTAAGCAAAAATGATATGTATATAGGAAAAGGCTACCTTAGTGATGGTCTTTTCAAACTCAATGTAATTGCAGTTGATATGAATAAAGATTTTGCTTCTTCTTACTTGCTTGAGTCTAAATGTTTATGGCATGAACGTTTGGGACACGTTAATAACAAAACCTTGCGAAAACTGATTAACTTAAATATTTTGCCAAAATTTGAGTGCAATAAATCAAAATGTCAAATTTGTGTTGAATCTAAGTATGCTAAGCATTCTTATAAATCTGTTGAAAGGAATTCAAATCCTTTAGAATTGATTCACACTGATATTTGTGACATGAAGTCAACACCATCACGTGGTGGGAAAAAGTATTTCATAACTTTTATTGACGATTGCACTAGATATTGTTATGTCTATTTGCTAAATAGTAAGGATGAAGCAATAGATGCATTTAGGCAATATAAAACTGATGTTGAAAATCAGTTAGATAAAAAGATCAAATGATCAGAAGTGATAGAGGTGGAGAATATGAATCTCCATTTGCAGAAATATGTTTAGAAAATGGAATAATCCATCAAATTACTGCTCCCTACACTCCTCAGTCTAATGGAATTGCAGAAAGAAAAAATCGAACTTTAAAAGAAATGATGAATGCATTACTTATAAGTTCAGGTTTACCACAGAATTTTTGGGGGGAAGCTATCCTTACAGCAAATCAGATACTTAACAGAGTTCCTCACTCAAAGACAAATGTAATTCCATATGAGAAATGGAAAGGTAGAAAACCCAATTTGAAATATTTCAAAGTGTGGGGGTGTCTAGCCAAAGTCCAAGTTCCTATACCTAAGAGGGTAAAAATAGGACCTAAGACTGTGGATTGTGTATTCATTGGATATGCCACAAATAGTAAGGCATGTCGTTTTTTGTTTCATAAGTCCGAACATCCGGATATTCATGATAATACGGTAATGGAATCAGATAGTGCTGAATTTTTTGAACATATCTATCGGTATAAAACTAGACTTGAGTCATCTAGTGGGGGATCTAAACAACCTAGAGAAGAACCAAAAGAGAATGAACAAAAAGAAGAAAGTCCAAGACGCAGTAAACGTCAAAAGACATCTACTTCATTTGGATCAGATTTTGTAACATTTCTTCTTGAAAGTGAGCCTCAAACATTCAAGGAAGCAATGTTGTCTAGTGACTCAACCTCTTGGAAGGAGGCTGTTAATAGTGAAATTGAATCAACCTTAAGCAATCATACTTGGGAGTTGGTTGATCTTCCTCCAGGGAACAAACCCTTGGGTTCAAAATGGATCTTTAAAAGGAAGATGAAAGACGATGGAACTATTGACAAATATAAACCAAGACTTGTTGTCAAAGGTTTTAGACAAAAAGAAGGTCTTGATTATTTTGACACATATTCGCCAGTGACTAGGATTACATCAATTCGGATGTTAATTGCACTAGCTGCAGTATACGGTCTTGAAATTCATCAAATGGATGTGAAAACAGCCTTCTTAAATGTAGAGCTTGAAGAGGAAATTTACATAGAACAACCTGAGGGTTTTGTAGTTCCTGGTAAAGAAAAGAAAGTGTGCAAACTTATTAAGTCACTTTATGGGCTAAAACAAGCACCAAAACAATGGCATGCAAAGTTTGATCAAACCATGTTGTCAAATGGATTTAAGATCAATGAATGTGATAAATGTGTTTACATTAAAGATACTCCAAATCAGGAAGTTATTTTATGCCTATATGTAGATGATATGCTTATAATGAGCAAAGACATTGATAATATAAAAGCTACAAAGCGTATGCTTGCTAGTAAGTTTGATATGAAAGATTTAGGAGTTGCTGATGTGATATTAGGAATTAAAATTCTTAAAACTCCTAACGGTCTAGCATTGTCTCAATCTCATTATATTCAAAAGATACTTGAAAAATTCAAATTTTTGAATTTTAAAAAGGCAAAGACTCCAATTGATGTAAATCTTCATCTTGCAAAGAATAAAGGCGAAAGTCAGTCTCAATTGGACTATGCTAGCGTATTGGGAAGCTTAATGTATGTCATGAATTGTACACGACTAGACATAGCTTGCGCTATCAGTAAACTGAGTCGATACACAAGTAATCTTAATCATAATCATTGGTTGGCAATAACGAGTGTTTTGGGATACTTAGATGACACTCAAAACTATGCTTTACATTATAACAGATATCCAGCCGTTCTTGAAGGATATAGTGATGCAAATTGGATTACTGGGTCAACTGAAACAAAATCCACAAGTGGATACGTTTTTACTATTGGTGGAGGAGCAATATCTTGGAAATCATCCAAACAAACATGTATAGCTCGCTCTACAATGGAGTCTGAATTCATTGCTTTAGACAAGGCAGGTGAAGAAGCTGAATGGCTCCGGAATTTCTTAGAAGATATTCCATTTTGGCCCAAACCAATGGCCCCTATATGCATACATTGTGATAGTCAAGCTGCAATAGGAAGGGCTGGAAGCATTATGTATAACGGCAAGTCTCGTCACATAAGACGAAGACATAACTCTGTGAGACAACTACTCTCTAGTGGAATTATCACAATTGACTATGTGAAGTCAAAAGATAATGTGTCGGATCCACTTACAAAAGGCCTAAATAGAGAGGGAGTTGAGAAATCATCGACGGGAATGAGACTATGGCCGAGAACAAGTAATCGTGGCGGTAACTCTACCTAGAAGACTGGAGATCCCAAGATCTAGGTTAAGGAGATAAAACAAAGTCATTGATGACGGTTCAACATTGTCAAAGAAAAAAAATATTATTATTATTTTATGGTCCATTCTAATGATGAGACAATGTTTAGTAACCAGGATAAAGACATAAGGACTTTTTAATGGTTTCTAAGTTTGATACAGGGAATATCAAATGGTGTATCTATGGGATAACACATTTAGAAATCACCTATGTAAGTGTGAAGTGTAAGCCGCTTCAAGGAGAATCCGGTAAGGCCAGTTCTTTAAGCACTTACTATCCAAGATGTGTTCATGGCTGAAACGAACAAAACAATGAGAACTAAGAACAGTTCAAGGGTTGATTGTGTGACATATGTTGTCTAGGTATACACCAAAGCTCGACGGTTCAAAGATATCAAATCTACCGATTGACCGAGTATATCCGATATATGTTCACTACGGAAAGTTTAAAGGGAAACCTACTTATCCCGATGCGATTAACCTTTACCTACAAGACACACAAGTTTTTTCATGCATATGTTTTAACAATAGCCTTCCCCATTCATGTGGGGGATTGTTGGGTTTTAGCAAGTGTGAATGGGAAAAGAAAAGAGAGAATATCAAAAGTGAGGGAACTACTTTGGAGAGAAAATGAAAAGTCATTTGCAAAGTGCAAATGAAAAGTCATTTCTTTGGATTTGGATTTGGATTTGGCAAATAATGTGATTGATTGATAAATTTTTTGGACAAAATTTATTTAATCAATTTTTGTTAAATCAAATAAATCCTGTTAATTTTATCTCTTATAAATTTGTGGGTAACAATAACATTCCGAAAAGTCATTACTTTTCCGAAAAGTCGTTACTTTCCAAAAAGTAGTTATTTTCCTAACAGACACAATTTTTCAAAAAGTTGTTATTTTTTCCAAAAGACACAACTTTCTGGGTAAAATGGGTCTGAACAGATTTCACTGAACAGACATGTTCCTTTCTGAAAATGGCTATAAAAGGAAGCCAATTTTTGATTTTTTAATCACTGAAATTTTTTTTTCTTTCTCTGCATTTATTTTTCTCTCAAACAAAATCAAAGTGTCGATCGACTGAGTCTGTGTGACTTGTTGCTGTTCTTCAGTTCGTTGAAGTTAAAGAAGTTTGAGGTACCGCTATTTCTTTAACAGGTTTAATCCATTTTATCTTGGGAGAAATTAATCCATAACCTTGGGTACAGTGAGGGGATTAAATTTCTTAAGGACACACAGTAGTTTCTGTGGACTCGGATTAATTCTTGTAGTTTAAATTTTTTCTGCTTCATCTTGATTCTATTTCTGTTTATTAACTTTATAAATACAAGTTATTGTAAGAATAACAATATTTACCCCTGAGTTTGATTCAAAACCATAAAATTTATAGGTTAAGAAATAAGAAAACAAGATTTTATATGGATCTTTAAAAATCATCATCACATACCGCAAAGAAAGGTAGTAAGAAAATTAATCTAAATTACAAACAGTCACTTTCCTTCAAGTATATATTTATCATTATCAACAATAAATGAATCAAAATAACAGGATAGAGAAAAAGAAAATAACATACGTAAGATACCTTGCATGTAGAGAACACAAATATTACAATTCAAAAGTGAACATGATGATACTCGTCTGTTCACCAAGACAGGTCACCCTATAGTTCAACACTACTGTCACGCCCCGAGCCTACACCCCATACGTGGCTGGCAATCGTAGACCATTGCTGGCCCTAACCAAACCCTTGGTCTGGCTTACTTACTCAGCGGAAGACTTAAACATAAGATATATAACACAAAGATATCTAAGAACTTATTCTAAAAGGCGACTCAAGTCTTTAAACAATATTAGAAATAATAGTGTCAGTAAAATTGAACTACTAAGTGTCTATGGATCATCTAAAAATAACTGAAATGGAAGTTGGGAACGACCTCACAACATCCAAAAATTTTATTTGGAGCTATAAAATCATCATCATACACCACAATGAAATTTAAGAATAAAATAAATCTAATTGCAAAATAATCATCTACTTCAGAAAGAAATATATCGTAAAAGTACCAAATAAATCGAAATTAGTATCATATAAAATAAATAAAATCAACACTTTGTATGTAGAGAACAATAAAAAAAAGTAAAAGTTTTCATGAAAAGATTGTGGAATTATTTACTAAAAGATGAACGTTTGATGAGTTCAATTTCATAATATATGAGCTCACCCTTAATTCTAATTTTTATTTTGCAAATATCTATTATTCATACTTAGAATAAGAAAGAGTATTTTACTTGGTTTGCAATATTCTTATTCGGACACCGTTAGTTTCGACTATCGAAACGTTCCATATTTAGGATAAAATTATTTCTAACAAAGATAATTCATGCCAAGACTCAAATTTGACACTTCTGGTTAAGGATGAAGTAATATTAACTTCTACTCTAACACAATATTGTTGGTAGAATTCAATAACTTAATTCAAAATATTGCAGAATAATGCAATAGAGTGTGAATTATGTTATTATTATAAGTTTAGAACGAACAAAATTTACGAGGGGATGTATACGAAATATCCATCCTTAACCAGAGGTCTCTAGTTTGAGCCTTGAATATGAAATATATTGTTAGACTTCCCTTGGAATTAAAATTAGTCGGAGAGTCAATATGGTATAACGAAAAATAGTGAATATGATATAAATTACAATTTTCAATTTATTCTGAATTCTATTGGAACTCATCTAGTATGAAGAACCACTATTTCTATATTAATGAGTTATGATGTTTAATATTTCATTGAGATATGTTATTTTTGATTTTTTAATATGCGTTGAAAAGAAAATATAAATATGTCAGTAGAATATGTAGAATTTACTTCTTAGCAGTAAATTTTTTAAAGTAATATTTACTCCTGATTTTGATTCAAAACCATGAAATTTATAGGTTAAGAAAAAAGAAAACAAGATTTTATATGGATCTTTAAAAATCATCATCACATACCACAAAGAAAGGTACTCAGAAAATTAATCTAAATTACAAACAGTCACTTTCCTTCAAGTATATTTTTATCATTATCAACAATAAATGAATCGAAATAACAGGATAAAGAAAAAGAAAATAACATACGTAAGATACCTTGTATGTAGAGAACACAAATATTACATTTCCAAAGTGAACGTGATGATACTCGTCTGTTCCACCAAGACAGGTCAGCATATAGTCTAACACTACTGTCACGCCCCGAG
Organism: Solanum neorickii; assembly: GCA_027704865.1. Classification (NCBI taxonomy): domain Eukaryota; kingdom Viridiplantae; phylum Streptophyta; class Magnoliopsida; order Solanales; family Solanaceae; genus Solanum; species Solanum neorickii. Next base: position 6,109,612 of record JAKWJC010000363.1, on the reverse strand, counting down.
CCTACACCCCATACATGGCTTGCAATCGGAGACCATTGCTGGCCCCAACCAAACCCTTGGTCTGGCTTACTTACTCAGCGGAAGACTTAAACATAAGAGATATAACACAAAGATATCTAATTACTTAGTATAAATGGCGACTCAAGTCTTTAAACAATATTTGAAATAATAATGTAAAGAAAATTGAACTACTAACTGTCTAAGGATCATCTAAAAATAACTGAGATGGAAGTTGGGAACGACCCCACAACATCCAAAAAATTTATTTGGAGCTATAAAATCATCATCATACACCAAGATGAAATTATGAATAAAATAAATATAATTGCAAAATAATCATCTCCTTCGGAAAAAAATATATCGTAAAAGTACTAAATAAATTGAAATTAGTATCATATAAAATAAATATTAAATCAACACTTTGTATGTAGAGAACAATAAAAAAAAGTAAAAGTTTTCATGAAAAGATTGTGGAATTATTCACTAAAAGATGAATATTTGATGAGTTCAATTTCATAATATATGAGCTCACCCTTAATTCGAATTTTTATTCTGCATATATCCATTATTCATACTTGAAATAAGAAAGAGTATTTTACTTGGTTTGCAATATTCTTGTTTGGACACCGTTAGTTTCGACTATCGGAAAGTTCCATATTGAGGTTAAAATTATTTCTAACAAAGATAATTCATGCCAAGACTCAAACTTGACACTTTTGGTTAAGGATGAAGTAACATTAACTTCTTCTCCAACACAATATTGTTGGTAGAACTCAATAACTTAATTCAACATATTGCAGAATATGAAAGAGAGTGTGAATTACGTTATTATTATAAGTTTAGAACCAACAATATTTACGAGGGGATGTATATGAAATATCCATCCTTAACTAGAGGTCTCGAGTTTGAGCCCTGAATATGAAATATATTGTTAGATTTTCCTCGGACTAAAAATTAGTCGGAGATTCAATATGGTATAATGAAAAATAGAGAATATGATATTAATTACAATTTTCAATTTATTCTGAATTACATTGAACTCATCTATTATGAAAAACCACTATTTCTATATTAACGACTTATCCTGTTTAATATTTCATTGAGATATGTTATTTTTGATTTTTTAATATGCGTTTAAAAGAAAATATAAATATGTCAGTAGAATATGTAGAATTTACTTCTTAGCAGTAAATTTTTTAAAGTAATATTTACTCCTGATTTTGATTCAAAACCATGAAATTTATAGGTTAAAAAATAAGAAAACAAGCTTTTATATGGATCTTAAAAAATCGTCATCACATACCATAAATAAAGGTAGTAAGAAAATTAATCTAAATTACAAATAGTCACTTTCCTTTTAGTATATATTTATCATTATCAACAATAAATAAATCGAAATAACAGGATAGAGAAAAAGAAAATAACATACGTAAGATACCTTGTATGTAGAGAACACAAATATTACATTTAAAAAGTGAACGTGATGATACTCGTCTGTTCCACCAAGACAGGCCAGCATATAGTCTAACACTACAGTCACGCCCCGAGCCTACACCCCATACGTGGCTTGCAATCAGAGACCATTGCTGGCCCCAATCAAACCCTTGGTCTGGCTTGCTTACTCAGCGGAAGTCTTAAATATAAGAGATATAACACAAAGATATCTAAGTACTTATTCTAAATTGCGACTCAAGTCTTTAAACAATATTTGACATAATAATGTAAAGAAAATTGAACTACTAACTGTCTATGGATAATCTAAAAATAACTGAGTTGGAAGTTGGGAACGATCCCACAACATCCAAAAATTTTATTTGGAGCTATAAAATCAACATCATACACCACAATGAAATTTAAGAATAAAATAAATCTAATTGCAAAATAATCATCTCCTTCAGAAAAAAAATATCTCGTAAAAGTACTAAATAAATTGAAATTAGTATCATATAAAATAAATATAAAATCAACATTTTGTATGTAGAGAACAATAAAAAAAAAGTAAAAATTTTCATGAAAAGATTGTGGGATTATTCACTAAAAGATGAACATTTGATGTGTTCAATTTCATAATATATGAGCTCACCCTTAATTTTAATTTTTATTTTGCATATATCTATTATTCATACTTAAAATAAGAAACAGTATTTTACTTGGTTTGCAATATTCTTATTTGGACACCGTTAGTTTCGGCTAACAGAAATTTCCAAATTGAGGATAAAATAATTTCTAACTAAGATAATTCATGCCAAGACTCAAACTTGACACTTCTTGTTAAACATGAAGTAATATTAACTTCTTCTCCAACACAATATTGTTAGTAGAACTCAATAACTTAATTCAACATAATGCAGAATATGCAAGAGAGTGTGAATTATGTTATTATTATAAGTTTAGAACCAACAATATTTACGAAGGGATGTATATGAAATATCCATCCTTAACCAGAGGTCTCGAGTTTGAGCCTTGAATATGAAATATATTGTTAGATTATCCTCGGAATTCAAATTAGTCGGAGAGTCAATATGGTATAATGAAAAATAGTGGATATGATATTAATTACAATTTTCAATTTATTATGAATTCCATTGGAACTCATCTATTATGAAGAACCACTATTTCTATATTAATGACTTATCATGTTTAATATTACATTGAGATATGTTATTTTTGATTTTTTGATGTGTTTAACAGAAAATATAAATATGTCAGTAGAATATGTAGAATTTACTTCTTAGTAGTAAATTTTTTAAAGTAATATTTATTCTTGATTTTGATTCAAAACCATGTAATTTGTAGGTTAAGAAATAAGAAAACAAGATTTTATATGGATCTTTAAAAATCATCATCACATACCGCAAAGAAAGCTAGTAAGAAAATTAATCTAAATTACAAGCAGTCACTTTCCTTCAAGTATATATTTATCATTATCATTAATAAATGAAACGAAATAACAGGATAGAGAAAAAGAAAATAACATACGTAAGATACCCTGTATGTAGAAAACACAAATATTACAATTTAAAAGTGAACGTGATGACACTCGTTTGTTCCATCAAGACATGTCAGCCTATAGTCTAACACTACTGTCACGCCCCGAGCCTACATCCCATACGTGGCTGGCAATCGGAGACCATTGCTGGCCCCAGCCAAACCATTGGTCTGGCTTACTTACTCAGCGGAAGACTTAAACATAAGAGATATAACACAAAGATATCTAAGTTCTTAGCCTAAATGGCGACTCAAGTCTTTAAACAATATTAGAAATAATAATTTAAAGAAAACTGAACTACTAAACTGTCTATGAAGCCTCTAAAAACAAACGACCCCACAACATTTAAAAATTTTATTTGGAGCTATAAAATCATCATCATACATCACAATGAAAATTAGGCATAAAATTTATCTAATTGACAAATAATCATCTCCTTCAAAAAATATTTATCTTAAAAACATCAAATAAATCTAAATTTGTATCACATAAAAGAGATAAAATAAATATAAAATAAATACTTTATAGGTAGAGAACAATAAAAAAAGGTAAAAGTTTTCATGAAAAGATTGTGCAGTTATTGACTAAACGATAGAGATATGATGAGTCCAATCTCATAATATATGAGCTAACCCTCAATTTTAATTTTTATTTTGCAGATATCTCAAATTAATTCTTAAAATAAGAAAGAGTTTTTTACTTGGTGTACCATATACTTATTGGGAAACCATTAGTTTCGGCTTATGGAAAGTTCGAAATTGAGGGTAAAACTATTTCTAACAAAGATAACTCATGCCCAATACTCAAACTTGACACTTCTAGTTAAGGATGAAGTAATATTCACTCCTTATCCTTCTTATTCAACATAATATTGTTGGTAGAACTCAATAACTTATTTCAACATCTTGCAAAATATGCAAGAGAGAGCGTATTAAGTTATTACTACAACAATAGTTAGGAAGGGATGTATATGAAACATCTATCCTTAACCAGAGGTCTTGATTTTGAGCCTTGTATATAAAAAATATTGTTAGTTTTCTCTCGGAATTAGAATTAGTCGAGGAGTCAATACGGTACAATGAAAAATTGTACATATCATATTAATTACAATTTTCAATTATTCTGAATTCCGTTGGAACTTATTTATTATGAAGAACCCCAATTTCAATAATAATCACTTATCATGTTGATTATTTTACTGAGATATGTTATTCTTGAACTTTCAATATGAGTTGAAAAGAATATATAAATATATAAATATATCAGCAGAATAAATAGAATTTACTTCTCACTAGTGATCTTTTTAAGTACATTTTACTCCTGATTTTTATTCAAAACCATGAAATTTATAGGTTAAGAAACAAGAAAACAAGATTCTATATGGATCCATCTTCACATACTGCAAAGAAAGATAGTAAGAAAATTAATCTAAATTATAAAAAGTCATTTTTCTTCAAATATATATTTATCATTATCAACTGAGAATTTAGAAATATGGTTGCTCATTTTAGTGCTTATTGTTATCAACTCATAAGAGTTGGTATAGATGAAGCTTTGTTAATGCAACTCATTAGTCGAAGCTTGAAAGGAGAGACATTAGAATGGCTGACTTCCCAAGATATGAAGTAATGGTCCATTTGGAGCACGCTTACTAGATTTTTTCTTACAATGTCGAGATAGTTCCTGATCGCTATTCTTTAGAAAAGGTGAAGTAGAAGTCAACTCAAAATTATAGGGAATTTGCTTATAGATGGAGAAAGGAGGCATCTAGGCTCGACCTCTATGTCTATGAAAGAAATTATTGAAGTATTTGTGCGGATTCAAGAGACCGAGAATTATGACAAGATGATGTTACTTGTTGGAGAGAAGTTCGCTGAGATAGTCAAGGTAGGTGAGACTATTAAAAAAAGACTAAGAACCGGGAAGATTGCCCGTGTTGCTGCTCGTCCGGATCCTTGGGGCTAATTGTCACATACCGAGAGCACATGTTAGAAGATATCGCACTCTCGGAGTGCGACATGGCGTACTTGACCTATCGGAGGTCTTGTACAAGCATTTTGACATCATTCATTGCATACACGTACAAAAGGTAGCATGATTAAAACTTTTCACACAAAGCATCTTAAAATGTCTATCATATAAAACCAATAGAAAACTCTATGTCTCAATATATGCCATCCTTAGACTTTAAGAAATACTTGGGATATGACCCATACAATATGAATATAGAATTACTTAGTCTACTACAATACTTTGAAATAAGAAAGTTTGAAGACGATTATGCCTCAAGTCAAGTAAGGATATACTTCAAATTTTCTTGAAGGATAACTAGATTCCAGGCTTGCTTCAGATACCTCTCACCTTCTTCCTACACCTTTAGATATAAAAAAAATGTGTGGAATTAGTATAAAGACATGTACAAGCCATGCAAAGACATGTACAAGTATGGCTTAATGCATAAAAACATGAGAAACGGACATTTACGAGAGACATGCTCTTTTTTATTAAAACATCATATTAAAAGTATAAGAACCATATTTAAGCACCAAACATCAAATTTAGAACACCATACACGTCATACTGAATTTATAACATTTTAGGTAACATTACAGTGAACTTACCATAACCTTAGATCAAGCCTTTCATTAACTTCACTGTAACTTCATATAGAACTCACACATCAAAATAGCATCAAGCATACATGAAAACATATAGACATGAGATCCTCCTACCAAGGATGATTCTAAGTCTCACTTGAGTGAGTTATCAAGCGAGCGCCCATACAATCTCTTCACACACACCTAAGAGATCCTTTAGACTAACTAAGATAAGATCATTCTCACTACACAGAATAGTATACATATAATATGACATTCTCTTACCAAAGGTTATCAAAAGACTTCCTTAAGTAATGCAACAAGAGACCGCCCATACACCCTCTCAAAGCTTACCTAAATAATCCTTCAGACTACCTAAGCTTAGATCATGTCTAATTTACCAATTTACTTTCCCTATCTAGAGTCATTCTTAAGACTTACCTGGGTAAGACATGAAGTGACCAGTCCTTTTCCCCCTTAACACCTTAACTAGGCAACCCTTAAACTACTCTACGTAAGTACTTTATTCATTTACATGTTTTCTACCTTAAGTCAGCATCTTTATTAGTTCACTTAAAAGTCATTCAACATATAAGAACATTAAAGTAATGGTCTTGGAGAAGACCTACGGACTCACTCACTAACATCTTCAAAGTCTAATCGTGCAATGTCTAGATAGTGTCTCTTACCACTACCTAAACATCATAGAAATTCTCCAACACTAGTGGGTATCCAATATTATGAGAATAGGCAATAACCGACATAGACCATACTAGATATGCATGGAATCCGGAGTCATGAACTTACTCCGTTGGAGGTTTGTTCTACGGGCCAATGGTAGAACTAGGACACATCCCATGTAGGCACATGGTTAAAGACTATGAAGGGTTTCTTTGTACTCTAGCCTTACTAGAGCTACTTCCCACACCATACTCACTTGGTGCTAGCATTTGTTCTCATAGAGTATTTCACATAAAGGATCACATGAAGAGGTTTCATATCTAGTTCATAACCCAATCAAATTTTACCTTACCAAAGAGGGTCCACTAAGGTTATGTACAATTGCTAAGAGGATAGATCAATGACTTTCCTAAGGATGATTTCATGCCGTTCCAGCCAATTATCCTTAAGTCAACCATTTACACAAGAAGGATACCATTACGACTTTCAACTTCAAGGATATCATAACCTTCCAACTAGGTTGAAGGTTCCACATAAAGGACCTTCTTAACAATGTTCAAGGTAACATGTCATTCACACATACAAGAGTACAAAACTTTAGCATACTAAGTCAAGAACTCATATCCACATTGTACATGCATCAAGTAACAGACTTAAGTCTACTAAAACAAGACACTCACATACTTCACATATAACATACCATTCTAGATACACCTAGGCATAACCAACATCATCTATAGGTCACCCTATTCATTACTATAATATCATCAATTAACCCTCATAAACTCACATAACCACGTAGCAAGAATCATGCTTCAACCCTAAGACTACACACATAAGGACATAGACATATACTAACATGATCACCTAATGTCAATAGAAGAACACATACTTTCACCTTACTGACAAGTAGATACATATTATTATACTTCACATAAATCATATACACAAATCATCATAATATATCAAGTAATTTTGACAAGTCCATGTTCATCAAAATGCATAAAGTAATGCCGACGAGGTCACATAATTCACATTCATAAAGAAATACCGACAAGGCCACATTAGTCACAAGTATAGCACATAAGCACCTCCACAATAAGTGGACCATACAAATCACAACATAATTCAAGACCTGAATTGCATAATATAAAGAGAATTAGGGTAGCTTACCACCAATCCACTCTCACCACTTCAATCCATAGCTAAATCATTGAACATAATACTCAAAGACCCTTACCAATGGCCACGATCACTTATTCAATTCAATAATTACAATAGACAATGAATCAACGATAATTCAACATAGATTTATGAATTTAGGGCAGAATACTAACAATTCTAACATGATTCTATAATAATTCAATAGCCCTACTCGAACTGCATAAGAATTCAATAGTAAAGAGACATGATCACTTCACCCATAAAATAGTCAAAACTAAGATTGCATGGTTTGCATGGGTTCATAAAGTTTTTAGGTTAAAATAATCAAATTAACATCAATTCAATCAATACATAATGATTCAAAAAAATTTATGCAAGAACCCATGGCTAGATCACAAAATAGGAGAATTCATATTTCTTTTATCATCTTTGAAAAATCATTAGAATTGACTCCTTGAAGAAATAAAATTCAAGGATGAAAACCATACCTTAATTGTTATTAAAAGGACACAAAATTAATGGATAAAACTTGAGAAAAACAGTCTTCTTCCTTGGAGATTCCAAATTTCAACAATGGAGGTTTTGGGGAGAAAAATGGAGAGGTTTTGTTTTCAATTGAGGGTTTAGCTTTGATTTGTGAGATTAGGGTATAAAAAGACTCAATAACCGTCAATAATTCATCTCCAAATTACCCAAAATACCCCTTCACTCATTAGACAATTTAACAATTTCAAATTTGACTTAAAAACGACGCGACCGTATCTGGGAGTTTACTGCGCGTCGCGCAGGCATTTTCAAATCTTGTTTCTGGAAAATTTTAGGACATAATGGTTCATGACAGCCCCGCGTTGCATGGCAAGAATTTTTCCCACTGAGTTTCATCTGCGCGACGCATAGCCACTACCATATTCTGGCTGGCGGGGCAGCTTGGCTGTCCCATGTTTGGGTCCTCTTTGGGTACCCTTAGGCTGGTCCCCGGGGTGTCATTCTCGGACATTTTGACCCTTTACATGTCAGGATATGTGTAGGAACCAGAGATACTCAATTTCACTTCCAAAAAGATGCCCGAAAACTCCACTACAAAACACTATGACACACTAGCGCAATTTCCACTAGTTTCCAAATGTCTTGAACGTTCTTGGACGTTTGACCTCCAAACACTTCCAAACTTTATATAGTTCCTATAAAAACTATTATTAACCATTTTAGGACTTACAAACATCATGAAACACATTTTAGGCTCTACTTTCACCTAGGTCATATTTTAGAGGCGTAACACTAATGAAGATTAAGAAAGAAGAGGTGTCTTCTATTTTCTTGTGCATCATAGGGGAAGAAACCCTCAAGAATATCCTCATCATACCAAGGTCGCTCTCAAACTTTCCTGTATTTATATCCGAATTCTTATATACAGGTTGGTTATCAAACCCCTCCCCTGGTTACCAAACTACGCCACTAGTATACCAAACCTCACCTCCTCATTACCGAAATGTTGCCCCAAACTATGAAAATGTCTAGACACATTACCTAGATCCTCCCCCAGTATATCAAACCCCACTCCGGTACTACAAAAATATGCCTCGAAACTACCAATCTCCACAACCAAATTACCAAACCAATTCTTATCCAAGATATCAAGCCCCCTGCCAAAGCGCTCTAGATTATCGTCAAACACCTCCCCTTCACAAGGCAATTACAATAATCATCCAAGGTTTAAGAAGAAGCCCATTAGAAATTTCACTCCGCTCGTTAAAATGTGAATAGGGATATTCGAGCGATTGATTGTGGCAAGTTTTACGAATCCAGTTGGGCCCAAGCCCGCTGACACCCTCTCTAGATTTTACAAATCGGATCAAAGATATGCATATCATTCAATTATGTTGGACATGATACCCAAGACTATATTAACCTGAAGCACAAGATCATGGACATAATGATGTCGAGAGTTGTCACTCTTCATACTGCTGCACCCGACATCAACAGTAATCCTCTTCCAAACGATGGGGGCATCAATATCAACAAGATAGAGACAACGTAGGGGTGGTGCATAGCAAAAGTGATGGTCTTAGTAGGGCCAAATGACCATGAGAAGGTTGTGGATTCTTTGTCCGTAAAAGAGAAGAAGGAATTTATAATTATGACACCTCAGAAGGTTGTTGCCTCTTGGTACCAAGAGAAGTTCTCGCTCCACAAATTTTTGTGGTTCAAACAGCTGCTACCCAAGGTATAAGTAGACGTGGCAGTTGTACACCAAAAGAGTTAGCCCAAAGAGGGCAGAAGAAAGATGGGTCTGAAAGGCAAAGTAGTGAAGCTGAAGCAGAAGTGTTTTGTATAAAGATACAACCAAAAAGATTATTTTATCGTGAAGTTTTTGGAGAAAATACCAGCTATATTTCCGTGTGGGCCTTGTTGATGAGTTCACAACTGCATAGGAAAGCTTTGGTGAAGGATATGGATTACTTATATGTTCCCATGGGTACTTACAATGATAATCTTGCGGCCATGATAAATAAAGTCATTCGAGGGAACTGCATCATTTTCAGTGATAAATAATTGCCTTTTGAAAGCACGATGCATAAAAAAGCTCTACACATCACCATAATGTGCCGAGACAAGGTTATAAATCACGTATTGGTTGATGATTTATCTTATCTCAACTTTTGACCACTTTCGACTTTGAGACAGCTATAATTAAACTTGGGAAAAGTTCATTAGAACCACGTCAATGTGAGGGATTTCGACGGAGAGCAAAGGTACACGTTGGGTGCATCAAACTTGGGGATTCAGATGGGTCCTACAGAAATTAATGTGTAATTTCAAGTATTGTACATCTACACAAAATACTATTTGCTTCTAGGGAGATCGTGGAACCAGATAGATGTGATTGTGCCTTCTACCTTCACTAATAGATGAAATTTGTTTGGAAGGACTACGAACTGGTCCTTCATGGTGAATGGATACATTTCAATAGATATGCGCTGATCATTGATAATGTATCTGGAGGTTATGACATCTAAACTGTGGAGCTGGTAAATGCCACCGGTGATGATTTGCCTCCACAACCCCCTATGCCTTCTTATACAATGATAGCTACTGTTATTGTAACGACCTGTTTAGTCGTTTTGAGCAGCAGATTTTATTTCTGGAAAAAACTGGCTGAAACGAAGGACCCCACGACGGACAGTCATGGGCATGACGGACCGTCGAGGGGGTCTCGTTCCAAAACACTTAGAATTATGAAATTTGGGTACTGAAATCGACTCTCCGAACTTCGTGACGGAATGGCAGGACGAACCGTCGTGGGCACGACGGACCGTCACACATTTTCCACAGAAATTAACTCTCTGAACTTTGCGACGGACCTGCAGGACGGACCATCACAGCCATGACGGACCGTCACAAGTTGCGTAATCCTAGGCTGGGTCGGATTTCAGTAAATATTTTAAGGGGCGTTTTGGACTTTTCCTGCTTATAATTATAAAGTTAGTGGTTTAATATTAATAACTCAATTACTTGGGGGTTAAAGGAGGTAACCTTGGAATAATTAGTGGGTTAATTCCTCATCTTTCATACTTAATTATATGCTAATTAGGGTAAAAGAATGAGGGTTTGAATCAGAAAAATAGAAAGAACAAGGAGAGGGAAAGAGAAACGATCGAGAGAGATACGAACAAAGAGGAAACACAAGCTTTGGGGAATTTGCTTGCTTGATCACGAATATTCGGTGGAGGTAGGTTATGGTTTTTATGCTATTTGTAGTAGACTCTTAATAGTGAATGATATGTGTTGGGTAGTATTATAAAACCTTCTATATGCTTAATTGTGTACTTACATGATGTGATTATATAATTGTGATGAATAAGCATGATGAGGCTATTGAATCTCTAATCCTAAATTTACCTTGTTAATGATAATGCCTTGGTATAAAAGAAGTCTTGATGAACTAAAGTAATGAGATTGATGATGCCTTGGTATAAAAGAAGGCTTGATGAACTAAAGTAATGAGATTGATGATGCCTTGGTATAAAAGAAGGCTTGATGAACTAAAGTAATGAGATTGATGATGCCTTGGTATAAAAGAAGGCTTGATGAACTAAAGTAATGAGATTGATGATGCCTTGGTTGTGACAACCCCCTCGGGATCCACATATTCAGGTATTGTCTCTGCCATGGACGGCCATTCGCTCTTTTAATCCCCTCTTATTGGCTCGCAGCCTCAAGGGAGAATCGAACCCGTGACCTATGGCTCCTTTACATCCCTCCCAAGGAGATCGCCTCAATTGGTAAGAGGCGATCTCCTTGGGAGGGATGTAAAGGAGCCATAGGTCACGGGTTCGATTCTCCCTTGAGGCTGCGAGCCAATAAGAGGGGATTAAAAGAGCGAATGGCCGCCCATGGCAGAGACAATACCTGAATATGTGGATCCCGAGGGGGTTGTCACATTGGTATAAGAGAAGGCTTGATGAATTAATAGAATGAGATTAGTGGGGCGGGTGTCACGAACCGACACGTAGAATTAGGGGATCGGGTGTCACGAACCGACACGTAGAATTAGGGGATCGGGTGTCACGAACCGACACGTAGAATTAGGGGATCGGGTGTCACGAACCGACACGTAGAATTAGGGGATCGGGTGTCACGAACCGACACGTAGAATTAGGGGATCGGAGTGTCACGTTCCGACAAGTAGAATTAGCGAATCGGAGTGTCACGTTCCGACACATAGTAGTAGGGGATCGGAGTGTCACGTACCAATACAAGAGGAATAAAGATAATGAATCTTGAAATTATGTTAATAAATTCGAATGAAAAGAACCTATATCCCAAATGAGTATGGTGTGGAGACTTGAGTTCTCATAGTTGTGTTTGATGTGGTTACACATGATTTGTGAACTTGTTGCTTTCACCTGTTGAGTAATATGGTTGATTTTATGTTATTTTCTGATATATACTGTTTTCTATTTTGAGTTGGCCGATGATACCTTCTCAATACTTGTGCCTTGTACTGACCCCTACTTGTATTTGTTTTCTTGATTATTGGTGGAGTGCAGCAAACGGACCGTCGTCTGCAACTCAACCGCAACTCTAGCCAGTCTTCATTACACCGGATTTCAGGGTGAGCTAATGCTTCTAGCTTGGACTGGATCTTCCTCTTCATGTCTTGATGCCTTGAACTTCCGGCAAGGACTAGCTTTTTACTTATTTTAGCTTCTTAGATACTCTTAGATTAGTAATTTGAGGATAGATGTTCTTGTGATGATGACTTCCAGATTTTTGGGATAATAATAGATGTTGAGTTTTTAGAAGTTTATTGAATTGATTTTCATTAATGAGTTTAAGTCTTCCGCGTTGTATTTTGTTCATCATGTTTAAAATATTGGGTTTTGTATTGGTTGGATCGCTCACATAGTAGGATAAGTGTGGTGCCACTCACGACACGTTTTGGGTTGTGACAAACTTGGTATCAGAGCCATAGGTTCGTTGGTCTCATCACACAAGAACGAGTCTAGTAGAGTCTTAACGAACGGTAGGGGGACACATTTACTTTTCTTTGAGAGGCTATAGACTTTAGGAAAATTCCATTCTTTCTTTCTTTCTTTCGTGCTACTACTTGAATCCAATTGGTATCTAGGTGATACGAATTGGTATCTGACCATCTTCACTCTATTTCGCAGATGGTTAGAACTAGAGCAACGACTGCGCCAACACCAACACCGGCAAGGCAAGATGCATCTGAGCCAGCCACTGGGGTTGTAGCTCGAAGAGGAGTAGCAGCAAGAGGCCGTGGAAGAGGTCGTGGGAGGACGTCCTCTAGAGGAAGAGGACAAGCGCCTAGTCCATCTGGTACTAGGGCGGTGAATCCTCCACCAACTGAGGAAGTGTTAAGAGAGGGTGAGGAAGGGGAGAATGAACAAGTGCAAAATGAGGAATTGCCACCCCAACCTACCCCAGAGATGATCAATCAGGTTCTTGCTTATCTTAGCGAGTTATCTGATCAGGGCCAGGCACCTCCTGTGTTTTCTGCACCAACACCTCCGGTTCCGGAGGTACAACATGCAGCTACTATGGCTCCCCGCATGGATGCCTCATTGGAAATAGGCACGTTTCCTCGTCTGACTACAGGGCCTATAATGACAAATGATCAGCATGAACTTTTCAGTAAGTTCTTGAAATTGAAACCTCCAGTCTTCAAGGGTGCTGAATCTGAGGATGCCTACGAATTTCTGGTTGACTATCATGAGCTACTACACAAGATGGGTATAGTAGAACGGTTTGGTTTTGAGTTTGTGACTTATCAGTTTCAAGGGAACGCCAAAATGTGGTGGCGGTCACATTTTGAGTGTCAACCAATAGAGGCACCACCTATGACTTGGGCATCATTCTCTAGCTTGTTTATGGAGAAGTATATCCCCCGGACTTTGAGGGATAGGAAAAGAGATGAGTTCCTGAGCCTAGAGCAAGGTAGGATGTCGGTTACTGCATATGAGGCTAAGTTTCGTGCATTATCCAGGTATGCCATCCAACTTTGTTTCAGTCCACAAGAGCGGATTCGCCGTTTTGTGAAGGGGTTGAGGTCAGAATTGCGGATTTCAGCCTTACAGGTAGCGGCTACGGCAAAATCCTTTCAAGAAGTGGTAGACTTCGTGATAGAGGCGGAAGGAGTGAAGCCAGATGACTTCACCATGGCATCGACATCAAAAAGGTTTCGAAAGGGAGGTGAGTTTAATGGTTCTTACTCTAGAGGACAGGGTTCAGGAGGTTACTCAGTCCGACCAATTCAGTCTTCACTACAAACTGTAGTTGGGAGTCCACCTCAGACCGGTCAACACTTCTCTGAGAGACCTATGCTTGACTCCAGAGAGTGTTATGGATGTGGGGAGACTTGACATATTAGGAGGAATTGTCCAAAACAGAGTTATAGACCCCCAATAGCTAGAGGTAGAGGTGGTCATGGTAGAGGCCGTTATTCTGGAGGACGTGGTGGCCGAGGTAATGGTGGTCACCAAAACGGCCGGGGTGACGGGCAAACTAGAGCCACTACAGCACAACATGGTAGGGGCAACGGGCAGACAGGTGATAGGGCCCATTGTTACGCTTTCCCCGGGCGGTCTGAAACGGAGACATCTGGTGCTGTTATCACAGGTAATCTTCTGATTTGTGATTGCATGGCTTCTGTATTATTTGATCCTGCCTCCACATTTTCATATGTATCTTCCTCATTTGCTACTGGTCTTAATTTACATTGTGAATTGCTTGACATACCTATTCGTGTGTCTACTCCGGTGGGTGAGTCTGTGATAGTTGAAAAAGTATATAGGTCTTGTTTGGTGACTTTTGTGGGGAGCAATACTTATGTAGACTTGGTTATCTTAGAAATGGTTGATTTTGATGTAATTCTGGGTATGACTTGGCTTTCTCCAAATTTTGCGATCTTGGATTGTAATGCTAAAACTGTGACGTTAGCCAAGCCTGGGACAGATTCGTTAGTGTTGCAGGGCGACTACACTTCCACTCCGGCTCGTATCATCTCCTTTCTTCGTTCTAAGAGAATTGTTAGTAAGGGGTGTTTAGCTTTATTGGCACATCTCCGGGATGACACTACCCATGTACCTTCAATTGAGTCGGTTTCGGTAGTCCGTGAGTTTCTGGATGTGTTCCCTGCAGATCTTCCTGGTATGCCACCGGATAGAGATATTGGTTTTTGCATCGATCTGGAACCGGGTACTCGCCCCATTTCTATACCCCCTTATAGAATTGCTCCCGCGGAGTTAAGAGAGTTAAAGCCCAACTTCAAGAGTTGTTGAGCAAAGGCTTCATTAGACCAAGTGCATCTCCTTGGGGTGCTCCGGTGTTATTTGTGAAGAAGAAGGATGGGAGTTGTCGGATGTGCATAGACTACCGGAAGTTGAACAAGGTAACTATTAAGAACAAGTATCCCATTCCTCGCATTGACGACTTGTTCGATCAGTTACAAGGTGCTTGTGTCTTCTCTAAGATTGACTTGAGATCCGGTTATCATCAATTGAAAATACGGGCAACGGATGTACCAAAGACTGCTTTTCGGACCAGGTATGGGCATTACGAATTTGTAGTGATGTCTTTTGGTCTTACGAATGCCCATGCTGCTTTCATGAGCTTGATGAACGGGATTTTTAAGCCATATCTGGATCTCTTTGTGATCGTATTTATTGATGATATACCGATATACTCAAAGAGCAAGAAAGAACACGAGGAGCATTTGAGAATTGTGTTGGAAGTATTAAGGGAGAAAAGGCTTTATGCCAAATTCTCCAAGTGTGAGTTTTGGCTAGATTCAGTGTCCTTCCTGGGCACGTGGTTTCTAAGGATGGAGTGATGGTGGATCCTTCTAAGATTGAGACAGTGAAGAATTGGGTAAGACCTACTAATGTGTCAGAAAGAAGGAGCTTTGTTGGTTTAGCTAGCTATTACAGTCGATTTGTCAAGGGATTCTCTTCTATTGCTTCCCAATTGACGAACTTGACTAAGAAGAATGTTCCATTTGTATGGTCGGACGAATGTGAGGAAAGCTTTCAGAAGCTCAAAACCTTGTTGACTACTGCACCAATTCTTACCTTGCCAGTGGAAGGTAAGAATTTCATTGTGTATTGTGATGCATACTATTCTGGTTTGGGTGCAGTGCTAATGCAAGAGAAGAACGTGATTGCTTATGCTTCAAGGCAATTAAAGGTGCACGAACGTAATTACCCGACCCATGATTTGGAGTTGGCCGCGTTAGTATTTGCATTGAAGCAATGGAGGCACTATCTGTATGGGGTTAAGTGTGAAGTCTATACGGATCATCGTAGCCTACAGTATGTCTTTACTCAGAAAGATTTGAATTTGAGAAAGAGGAGATGGATGGAACTACTGAAAGACTACGATATCACTATTCTGTATCATCCGGGAAAAGCTTATGTTGTGGCAGATGCTCTAAGTAGAAAGGCAGGAAGCATGGGAAGTCTAGCTCACTTGCAAGTTTCTAGACGCCCGTTGGCTAGAGAAATCCAAAACTTGGCTAATGACTTTATGAGGCTAGAAGTAAATGAGAAGGGAGGATTTTTAGCTTGTGTGGAGGCGAGATCTTCTTTTCTTGACAAGATCAAGGGAAAACAGTTTGATAATGAGAAACTAAGCTGAATTCGGGATATGGTGTTGCGATGAGAGGCTAAAGAGGAAATAATTGATGAGGAAGGTGTTTTGAGGATTAAGGGAAGGGTATGTGTGCCCCGTGTTGATGATTTGATCAACACTATTCTGATAGAGGCCCATAGTTCAAGGTATTCTATACATCCTGGTGCAACCAAGATGTACCGTGACCTAAAACAACACTTTTGGTGGAGTAGAATGAAGCGCGACATTGTTGATTTTGTTGCCAAATGTCCAAATTGTCAACAAGTAAAGTATGAACACCAGAGGCCCGGAGGAACACTTCAGAGAATGCCCATTCCTGAATGGAAGTGGGAGAGAATTGAAATGGATTTCGTGGTTGGTCTTCCAAAGACATTGGGAAAGTTTGATTCTATTTGGGTAATTGTGGACAGGTTAACTAAGTCTGCTCACTTCATTCCGGTCAAGGTGACCTACAATGCAGAGAAATTAGCCAAAATCTATATCTCAGAAATTGTTCGATTGCATGGAGTTCCACTCTCCATCATATCAGATAGAGGTACGCAGTTTACTTCTATGTTTTGGAGAACATTGCATGCTGAATTAGGTACTAGGTTGGACCTTAGTACTGCATTTCATCCTCAGACCGATGGTCTGTCTGAGCGAACGATTCAAGTGTTGGAGGACATGCTTCATGCGTGTGTGATAGAATTCGGTGGTCATTGGGATAACTTCTTACCCTTAGCGGAGTTTTCATACAATAAAGCTATCACTCAAGTATTGATATGGCTCCATTCGAAGCATTGTATGGGAGGAGATGTAGGTCTCCCATTGGTTGGTTTGATGCATTTGAGGTTAGACCTTGGGGTACTGACCTTTTGAGGGATTCATTAGAGAAAGTGAAATCTATTCAAGAAAAGCTTTTAGCGGCGCAAAGTAGGCAAAAGGAATATGCAGATCGAAAGGTTAGAGACTTGGAGTTTATGGAGGGTGAGCAAGTCTTGCTGAAGGTTTCGCCCATGAAAGGGGTGATGCGGTTTGGTAAAAGAGGTAAGCTAAGCCCAATGTATATTGGACCATTTGAAGTACTTAAGCGAGTAGGGGAGGTGGCTTATGAATTAGCCTTGCCTCCAGGACTGTCAGGAGTGCATCCGGTATTTCATGTGTCTATGTTGAAAAGATACCATGGGGATGGGAACTACATCATTCGTAGGGATTCAGTCCTGCTTGATGAGAATTTGACTTATGAGGAGGAGCCTGTTGCCATTCTAGATAGAGAAATTCGCAAGTTGAGGTCGAGGGAGATTGCATCCATCAAAGTTCAATGGAAGAATCGACCAGTTAAAGAGGCCACTTGGGAGAAGGAGGCTGATATGCAAGAAAGATACCCACACCTGTTTACAGATTCAGGTACTCCTTTTCGCCCACGTTTTTCTTCTTGTGATCGTTCCATGACGAACGATGGGTAAATTGGTATCTATTGTAACGACCTGTTTAGTCGTTTTGAGTAGCAGATTTTATTTTTGGAAAAAACTGGCTGAGACGACGGACCCCACGACGGACCGTCATGGGCACGACGGACAGTCGAGGGCGTCTCGTTCCAAAACACTTAGAATTCTAAAATTTGGGTACTAAAATTTACTCTCTGAACTTCGTGACGGAATGGCAGGACGGATCGTCATGGGCACGACGGACCGTCACACATTTTCCACAGAAATTAACTCTCTGAACTTTGCGACGGACCTGCAGGACGGACCCTCACAAGTTGCGTAATCCCAGGCTGGGTCGGATTTCTGTAAATATTTTAAGGGGCGTTTTGGACTATTCCTGCTTATAATTATAAAGTTAGTGGTTTAATATTAATAACTCAATTACTTGGGGGTTAAAGGAGGTAACCTTAGAATAATTAGTGGGTTAATTCCTCATCTTTTATACTTAATTATATGCTAATTAGGGTAAAAGAAAGAGGGTTTGAATAAGAAAAATAGAAAGAACAAGGAGAGGGAAAGAGAAACGATCGAGAGAGATACGAACGAACAGGAAACACAAGCTTTGGGGAATTTTCTTGCTTGATCACGAATCTTCGGTGGAGAAGATCCCATTTTGCTTGAATTGAAGGCAAATGTTCATAAATAAAGAGTATTAGCTTTTGAACAAAGGGGAGATGGTGTTTTGAGATATCAAGGTAGATTGTGTACCAATAGTGGATGGACTCCAAGAGAGGATTATGGAGAAAGCTCATATGTCTAGATATTCCATTTATTCGGGTTCCACAAAGATGTACCACGATTTTAGAGAAGTACATTGGTGGGAAGGTATGAAGAAGAACATTGCTGAATTTGATGCCAAGTGCCCGAATTGTCAACAAGTTAAAGTAGAGCACCAAAAGCCAGGGGTTTTGGCTCAGAATATAGAACTTCCAGAATGAAAGTGAAATATGATTAATATAGACTTGATCACAAGATTACTAAGGTCTCGCAGGCAGCATGTTTTTATTTCAGTGATTGTCCACATAATGAAAAAATCAACCCACTTTTTGCCAGTAAAGACTACCCATTCGGTAGAAGATTATGATAATTTATACATTCAAGAGGTTGAAAGACTTGATAGAGTTCTGGTCTCCATCATTTCAGATAAAGGTGCATAATATAACGCAAAGTTTTGAAAATCTTTTCAGAAAGAATTGAGTCAAAGGTAAACTTAAGTATTGCCTTTCATCCTCAGACTGACGGTCAAGCAGAGCGTACTTGTAGACCTTAGAAGACATATTGGGACTTACATGATTGATTTCAAAAGTAAATTGAGATGATCACCTACCTCTCATTGAATTTGCTTACAACAACAGTAACCACTCTAGCATCCAAATGGCTCCTTATAAAGCTCTTTATGATGGAAGATGCAGATTTCCTATTGCATGGTTTGAGGTTGGTGAAGCATGGTTGATAGGATTAAAAATATAGTTCATAAAGCTATGGAGAAGGTGAAGTTTATTCAAGAGTGGTTGAAAATGGTCCAAGTAGATGATTGACTTTACTCAAAAGTTTCACCCATGAAGGGTGTTATGAGGTTTGGTAAGAAGGGGAAACTTAGTCCCTGGTGTATTGGACCTCATAGAATATCCAAGAGAATTGACAATGTAGCTTATGAGTTGGAGCTACCACAGGAGTTAGTAGTGATTCATCCGTTATTTCATGTCTCCATGTACAAGGAGTTCATGGGTGATCTTTCATTGACATTCTAACTGAATATGTTGGGACTAAAGGTAATTTGTTTTATGAGAAAATTCCGGTCCAAATTTTAGATCGCCAAGTTCGCAAGTTGAGAACAAAAGAGGTAGCATTAGTCAAGGTTCTTTAGAGGAACCAATTTGTTGAAGAAGCTACATTGGAAGATAAGGAGGATATGAAGAAGATATATCCACATCTCTTTGAACCCGAAGAAAATACAGACCAAAGTACTAATGTTCCTCTTAGTACTACCTAATTTTGAGTAAGCATGTTGTTGGTTGCATTTGCTTGTGGGTGTTTAAACTTGATATTGTTACCCTAAGTTTAGTAAGAATAATCTCATTCGAGTATGAATGTTCCCAAGGGAGAGACTGTCACGACCCAAAAATAGGTGTGATGGCACTCGTCTTATTCCACCAAGACAAGTCAGCCTAAATCTCGACCATAACAATAAAATTACGGAAATAAAATATAAGTAACCTAATAAAACCCCCAAAACCTAGTAGTCACGTGTACAAGCCTCTAAAGTATTAAAATTGATTCAAAAGAAAAACCCAAGACTCAAATGAACTTGTTTCTAGAATAGAACAAGATCATAATTAAGGAGAAGAAAGTCTGCTGCGATGGAAACAGCTACCTGACAAATCTCCAAGAAACCTCAAACAAGGGGAAGGGAAATATTACAAAGTCATATTAGATATTATATATTCGCAAGTTGTCATTACTATACAAAAATCCATTTAACAAACTATCTTTGTCATATAGCTCATCCCAATTTCAATCCATCACAAACTCTTACTACCATTATGCTCGTTTAGCCCTTGCCATCACCATAGAGTAATCTTTGTCATTGCCATGACATCTCAAAACCAACTTTACCAATAAAATTCACAAGACTAACCCAATATCATATGCACTTTTTAGTAAGATTTTCAATTCCCTTCACACAAGTATACTCTGTGAGACTTCATTACCCATAAGCTTGCCATTATGGTATCTATCCATTCCCTTGGATTCATGGAGTTGATGAATGGGGTGTTTCGACCATACCTTGATTCTTTTGTGATTGTTTTCATCGATGACATCTTGGTTTACTCTAAGACTGAGGAGGACCATGTCCGACACCTGAGGATTGTACTTCAGAGGTTGAGAGAAGAGAATTTGTATGCCAAGTTCTCAAAGTGTGAGTTCTGGCTTACTTTTGTGACATTCTTGGGACACGTGGTGTCCAAGGAGGGTATTAGAGTAGATCCGGCCAAGATTTAGGCAGTTAGAGGCTGGACGCGACCTACTTCACCTACTGAGATTAGGAGTTTTGTGGGATTGGCAGGCTATTATCGACGATTTGTTCAGAGTTTCTCTACTATTGCAGCTCCATTGACTAGATTGACTCGACAGGATGTGAGTTTTCAGTGGTCTGATGAGTGTGAGGAGAGCTTTCAAAAGCTCAAGACTTTTTTGACTTATGCTCCTGTGTTGACTCTACCTGAGGAAGGTGTAGACTTTACTGTGTATTGTGATGCTTCAGGAGTTGGTTTGGGTGGTGTGTTGATGCAGAAGGGGAAAGTGATTGCTTATGCTTCTAGGCAATTGAAATCCCATGAGAAAAACTACCATACTCATGATTTGGAGTTGGCGGTTGTGGTATTTGTACTTAAGTTATGGCGTCATTATTTGTATGGGGTGCATTGTGAGATCTTCACTGATCATCGGAGTCTTCAATATATCTTTAGCCAGAGGGATTTGAACTTGAGGCAACGGAGATGGATTGAGTTGCTGAAGGACTATGATGTGACCATTCTGTATCATCCAGGAAAGGCCAATGTTGTGGCCGATGCTCTGAGTAGGAAGACTCCTAGCATGGGGAGTCTTGCAGCGCTTAGTATTATGGAGAGACCATTGGCTAGAGATGTGCAGATATTAGCTAACAGTCTTGTCCGCTTGCAGATTTCAGAAGAGAGTGATGGGATGATTGCTTTTATTGAGGCTCGATCTTCTTTAGTCGAGCAAATTCGTGCACACCAATTTGATGATGAAAAATTATGTCTCATTCGAGACAAAGTATTGAGAGGGGAAGCTAAGGAGGCTGTCCTTGATTCTGATGGTGTCTTGCGGATCGGAGGCAGAATTTGTGTGCCCAGGACAGGCGATTTGATTAGATTGATTCTTGAGGAGGCCCATTGTACTCGGTATTCCATCCATCTGGGAGCGGCGAAGATGTATCATGATCTGAGTCAGCATTACTGGTGGTGTGGGATGAAGAGGGATATTTCAGACTTTGTTTCTGGGTGTTTGACTTGCCAGCAAGTCAAATGTGAGCACCAGCGGCCCGGGGGTGTATCTCAGAGGATGCCTATTCCTACTTGGAAGTGGGAGCGGATTACTATGGACTTTGTTGTGGGTTTGCCTACCACAGTGGGTGGTTATGACTCTATTTGGGTTGTTGTTGATAGGCTGACCAAGTCTTCCCACTTCATCCCGGTTCGGGTAAAGTATACAGCAGAAAAGTTAGCCGAACTATATATCAGTCAGATTGTGCGACTACATGGAGTTCCTGTTTCTATCATATCAGATCGAGGTTCACTATTTACTTCTCACTTCTGGAAGGCATTACAACATGGTCTGGGTACTCAGTTAGATATGAGTACGGCATTTCACCCTCAGACAGATGGTCAATCTGAGCGGACCATTCAGGTATTGGAAGATATGCTTCGAGCGTGTGTGATCGATTTTGGTGAAAGATGGGATCGACATTTACCCTTAGCGGAGTTCGGCTATAATAACAGTTATCACTCTAGTATCCAAATGGACCCATTTGAGGCATTGTATGGTAGACGGTGTAGATCTCCTATTGGTTGGTTTGATTCGGCGGAGATGGACTCTTTGGATACAGACTTGCTTAGAGATGCTATGGAGCAAGTTCGTATGATTCAGTATAGAATATTGACAGCTCAGAGTCGACAAAAGAGTTATGCAGACCGGAGAGTTAGAGCCTTGGTGTTTATGGAGGGTGATCATGTTTGGCTTCGAGTATCACCCATGAAGGGTGTGATGAGGTTTGGAAAGAAGGGCAAGCTTAGCCCTAGGTTCATTGGACCTTTTGAGATTTTGAGCCGAGTGGGAGAGGTGGCCTATAAGTTGGCCTTGCCACCTAGTTTGTCGGCAGTTCATCCTGTTTTCCATGTCTCTATGCTTCGGAAGTATATTCCGGATGAATCTCATGTGATTTCACTTGATTCTGTGGAGTTGGGTCCAGACTTGACATTTGAGGAGGAGCCTATAGCTATTTTGGATAGGCAAATTCGAAAGCTTAGGACCAAATAGATTGCTTCAGTGAAGGTGCAATGGAAGCACCGATAAGTGGGTGAGGCAACTTGGGAGACAGAGTCTGACATGCATGCCAGATATCCTCAACTTTTTGAAGCATCAGGTACTTTCTTTTACTTTATGTTCGAGGACGAACATGATTTTTAGTGGTGGATAATGTAATGACCCGGAAGGTCATTTTTGAAAATTTTAAATATTAGTGTAACTTGAGTTAATTAATTGATAGTTTATGGCCTAAAGTGATAATTTATTTAAGACCCTCTACCATTTAGACTATATTTAATAAAATATGTGGGTAAAACCTATCACTTTTAGTACATAATTAATTTTAAAAAAAAAAAGAAATAAGAAAAGAAGAAAAGGTCAAAGCTTGAGGCGGCTGAAGGGTTGGTAGGTATTTGATTTCCCATTTTCTATATGCAACATATTGTTATGCATATAATTATAGTTATTATTTAATGTTGGAGTTGAAACAGAAAGTGGGAAAATTGGTTTTGAAATTTAGAGAAAAAGAAAGAGAACAAAATTAATTGTATGCATTAAGTATTATATGTGGGTTTGTGTGCAGTATGAAGAATCAAACTTATTAGGCTTATTTTTTTTGTATTTGGGTGGCGTGATGATTGCAATATCATTAGGGAATATATATATTATAATATAAATCCAACAGTTATACATATAGGGAATTTTGAGGGATTAATTTTAGGGTTTCTGTGATTTATATTTAATATGTTTATGTCACTTAATCAACTTTATGTTATTTGGAGATTAAGACTAAACCTTAGGCTTGAAATTTGGAAATATAAGAATTTACATTTTTTTTTATATCAAGAATTACAAACTTGATTATAAATTTGGGGTGTATTTTTAGGTCAAGGTTAAACACATAAAAGTGTGGGTATTGTTAGTTCTGAAACCTTATTGTGAATATACACTTGAATAGATTCCATTGGTTCGGAAGCTCAACGGAAAGGGAAGGCTCAAGTCCAAGAGTAATTATTCGATTGGCTAAGGCAAGTGGATTTCTAAACTTTTGTTATGCGTACGAAATTCGTGTATTTCCTTGTGTGATGTTGAGAATGATTTGGAGACTTGTTGTTTATGTGTTGGTGTTGTATATATTGTTGTAAATTGTGCTTTGTTATCAAATGGTTATCTCCCCCTTTTCATTTGAGCATGTCATTTGCATTGTATCTGAGACATGGTTGTGGTAAGAGGATGATGTACTATTTTCGAGGGTCGTATCGCGCGCCGCGATGGATATTATATTTCAAGGGACGTATCGCGCACCGCGAAGGTTACTATTTATCGAGGGTCGTGTCGTGCGCCGCGACAGATGCATGGACAGATATGTCCCCCATGGGTCGCGGACTGAGAGACAGCGGGTGTGTATCGTTAAGAAAGACATGCATCACGATATTTGACATTGCATCTCATGGCATTGGACATTTTTATTATTGATGAACTTGAACATGTGTTTTGCTGATCTTGTGATTGTTTCTCTGTGAAGCTTGTGACTGTTGAATATTGTGTTGTTATTGAGAATGTGTAAACTGATAGAGTGTGGTTATTGAGTGGTGTGTTTGGTAAACTATTAGGCTGTGGCGTGGAGGATTAGATAGGGCGTAAGGAGTACCCGTATTTTGTTCACTTAACTTGTGTTTAGAGGTTTGCTTGTTGGGTACCGCGTGGTTTGGTACTCACCCCTTGCTTCTACAAATTTTTGTAGGTTACGAGCCTGGATATTTGTGATACCTTCTATTCTCTTCGTTTCCGAGGCATCTTGGGAGGATTGTGAGGTAGCTGCTTGTCATCTCAGCGAACTTTCCTACTCCAGTTTATGACTTTGTTTTTACTTGAAAGACAACTTCATTTTAGACTTCTATTTTGTTTCAGTTCTAATGTTTACATTAGAGGCTTGTGCACGTGACAACCTGGTTTTGGGGATTGAATTATATGACTTGGTTTCATACTAGAAATTATTGTTGGATTGTCATTTACTTCCGCATTTTGTTAGATATTGGGTTTTAGGCTGACTTGTCTTGGTGGGATAAGACAGGTGCCATCACACCTATTTTTGGGTCGTGACAGAGACATTGTAACATCTAGAAACTATAAAGAACTAGAAAAGAGTTTAAAATCTGAAAATAATTATTTTTGGAAAGAATCGGAAAATCTGGAAATTTTAAGTAAGGTAAAAATTGAGTTTTTGGTCAACTTCAAATGACCATAACTCCTAGAGCGGGATGAGTTAGGTTTATCTCCAGTTATGGTTGGAAAACCCTTAGAATTATCTTTCTAACGCCTTTGAGTTTGGGCGATTTTGATATCGTATGAGTTACTTATGTCTTTTGAAAGTTGGGTTGTTGAATTAATTAAAGTCCACTCCGGATTTGGGAAGGGGAAAATTGTCTTTTCCTTACCTAATTATATTAATTCATTTATTGGGGCAAAATAATACTTCATTCAGTTTAGAAAGATTTAGAATTCATGCTAGGGCTTGGAAAAGCGATAAAAGATGAGAGAAATCAAGAATCGCCAAGAATACTCAAGCTTTATGTGTGGATTTTGTCAGGGTGATCCCTAAAAAGGTATGTGAGATCACATAGTGTTGGGTTAGTTCACCAACACGCCAATCATGTTTAATTTAGTGAATCCAAGCTATTTGAATTTTAAGAAATTGAGTTCTTTAATAATATTGTTAAATTTTTCGTTGAATTCTTGATAGTTGTGTTGTTGAAGTTTTAGTTCATGTTTACAGGTGTGATTTCGGGTTGAATCTATTGGGTATTTATGTTATTAATGATTCTAAGTGTTTGTTGAAAGAATCATGGAAGTTTAGAGGGTTTAGAGATGAAAAACGAAAGAGAAAAGTCGAGAACACCTGGGTACAGGGGTTAGGGCACTGCGCCTCTCAGATCCCCAACGGACAGACTTTGTTTGCAGGGCCTTGAGGCGCTGCGTCAGCCACAACACCCCATTGATCTCTATAAAATGAGGATTGGTGCCCCACCCCTCTCATAGCGCCAGGGACGCCAGTTCTCCCCATTCTTCCCCCATCTTTTTATACTAGTTCCTAAGTGATGTACCTATATTTCCTAGTTGATTCTAATACTCTAAGGTACATCTAAACATGATGAAATCATCCATAAATATGAAATCATGAACATCAAATCCATAATTCAATTCAAGGAAAGTTAATACCAAAGTCAAAGAAGTTAAGAGTCAAGCCTAAAAGTTAAGAAGCAAGTCAAAGCGAAGTTATTAAAAGTTTTCAAGCGTCTTTAGCAATGTTTTAACTTTGTTTTAAGACTCAAGTTTCAAGATAAGTAAAGAGTAAATAGTTTAGTTCATTTGCTCAAAAGTTTTAAGGGAGCTAAGTATTGCCTAAGAGTTTATAAATATTTTTATATTTAAGACAAGAGGAAACTAGGATTTCCAAAAGAGTTTTGGGCAAGAAACGGGAACATTGATTTCAAGAGAGCTTTTAAAGCTAAGTGTTGAGCAGTTATCTCAACCCAAAGAAAGAAGTTGTATTAAAAATACATGAGCTAAGTATAATTTTGAGAGTAGTATTGAGCTCCGATATGGAGATGCGAGTTCATAATAATCCAAGTATCCATACATCATGTAGTTATCATAGGTATTATTGGTCATACTTTTTAGATGATAACATAAGTTAAGCTAGTGGATTCACTAAGTTAAGTAGTTCTATGCGATGAAAAATTATAGGACAGTTCTGGCAGCGTGGGCAAGACGTTGTATCACCACATAGGTTCATAGTGGTGATTTTCGGTTAGAGACTCCCACATAAATTATATTACTTATTATAAAAGTAAAGTTGAGATTATCATTGCATTTTTTCAACAAGTTGTTTACATTGTTTTACAAGCTTTATACATATTGCATGTATCTTATTGTTTTATATTGAGTTATGTTATTCATGAGTTGGAGTTAAGCAGAGCCAAGGCAAGTGTTCCTTCTTACTCTTTTCATGCTTAGTTTGTTATTTTAGCATTCCAACTCGCATATTCGTACATTAAGTGTATTAATGCCAGTTGGCCTGCATAGTCTATTGATGCAGACGCACATAACTAGGATCGATATCTGGTGTACCGTTAATCTAGTGAGCAGCTCAAAATCAATTGGTGAGCCTCCTTACATTTGAGAGGACATTTTTTACCACTTTATTTCTAGATTTCATAGGATGATTGGCGGTCCTGTCCTAACATACATCTTTGTTTTAGAGGTTTCATAGATAGATAATATTAGTTCTTTAGTCTTTTAATTTCACTTGTAAACGATTAAGACTTGAATTGTCATTTTGGCTAAGTGATTATTTCTTTTAGCTATTTCATGAGTTACTTTTCTGGTGTTTAAGTCTTCCACTGAGTAAGTAAGCCAGACTAAGGGTCTGCTCAAGGCCAACAATGGTTTTCAAGTGCCGGTCACGCCCAGGATATAGGCTCCGGATGTGAAAATAAAGACAACAACCTGGGGGACGAATCATAGCTAATGGCATGAAAAAATGAAAATATAGGAATTAACTGCTGATCAACACAAGAAAAATAAAAGGAGGTTCGATCGACTTCAAAATAAATAATCTCAAATGGAACCTCTAGATGAAACTCTTCACATCCAAATACTTTTGAACAAATATAACTCTAAGGAATCATAAATAACAATTTTTAAAATGAGATCGACAATGCAAAGGGTACAATAAACACATTAATAAGAAGAAATAGAATAATAGAATTGCAACAAAAATAATATCTTAAAATGGTAAGAAAAAGGGGGGAAATATATACTTGTTGGAAGTCAAGAATACAAGTGAAACATTTGAAAAGGCACCTATATCAACACCAACAAAGTAACCACTACATCCACCACATTTAATTCCTACATAAAAAAAAGGTCAGCAGACAAATCGAGAAGGGAGTGGTAGCTAAAATTAATGAAGATGCACCTCTATGAACTTAGAAAAATGATAAGGATGATCCAAATGAAGGTATTGATAACGTACATCATAAGGAAAAGGAAAGTGGAGTTGAAGAGAGCTCCAAACGATGATATTGTGGAGAAAATAAAGGAGCTCAATAAGGAAACCCTAATACGTAGGGGCTGATAATATAGGTGAGCAAGTTCATTCACGAACTGAGCTGATTTCTTTTCTATTTTTTTTTTGTTTTGGTTGGATGACCTCTTTTGAACCGAAATATGAAATTCAATAAAAAGAGCACTTATCTCCGCTATTAGTTTAACCAGAATGTCGTCGCATGGAGCTCTCTTAAACTCCACTTTCCTTTTCCTTCTGATGTGAGTTATCAACACCTTTATTTGGATTGTCATCCTTACAAACTTTCTATGTCACAGAGGTTTGTCTCCATTGATTTCAGTTATCATTTCCTTCTCGATTTGTTTGTTGACCTTTTTTGTAGGGATATAACCTGGTGGATGCAGTTTTTACTTTGATGGTGTCATTAGAGGTGTCTCGTCTTATATTTCAGCTTGCAACTCCCAACAACTGATTTTTTTCTCTCTTGTCCTCTTTGTATTCTTTTACCGCTTTCTAACCTTTTGTTTTCCAACCAAAGAGACAATAAAGATACTAGGAAACTCATGCTCTTCTTCTTTGTGAAGTTCCTCCTCATAAGTCGTCATATAGTTCCTAATCTTTTGGCTTTTTTCTTGGCCTTTTGGGGTATTTTGCAGTTCTATTTGTTTGTTTCTTCTAATTCATGTGTTTATTTCACCCTTTTGATATCTTGTTAAGTTTTGCTTCCTTTTTTCTTCTTTATGTTTATTGTGTCTCTCATCTTCATACGTTTAATTCCAAGTTGACTACATTTTGTTCAGTTGGCTAAGATTTCAAATGTAGTGATTTTGATTATCGGATGTTTCACTTGTATTTTTTATATCAATTCAAATCAAAATTCTCATAACCATGTAGACTTGAGTCTTTCATGTAGTGCACCCACAAGTCGCCTATAATAATTTGAGCAATCCAAGCCAATATAAAAGACGGAATCCTCCATACATCTCTGGTTCTCACCGAACCAAAATCAACTCTTTAGAAGATTCGTTGATAAACCCTTTATAAGTATATGTCGAACCAAGGATTTATACGTGATGTCTCATTTTGTTACATTTCTTAAATTGTACCTTGACACAATTCTAAATATTTTTAATTCAATATATAAGATTATTGTTCCTTCTAGTAACTCGTTTACTAATGCTATCCATTTCCCAAAAATTCATAACATTTTACCTCATACTCTAAACCAAAAACTTCAAAGGTAACACTTCATTAGGTCCTTCAAATTCTACAACTTTGACCATGCAAAAGTACTTCCAAATGCTCACTAATCGACATGATCAATCATTTGTTACCTTACCAATTTATATTATCGCACCCATTTTTGACAAAACGAATCTTGCAACGACATGACAAATCTTTTAGGTGTTGAATAGAGAAGACTCGCTACCTAAAAAATAACAGTGTGTTAGGACGTCATTCTATACTAAACAAATAATTGATCAAAAAGGGTTATACACAATCAGATATCAGGTTAGTGTTTACATTTATCTCAAAAGTAAGGTGTTAGACACCTTTCAAGGTCGATAAAAGTGGATCCAAACTGAGTCTTATAAATTATGTGGTGATATATGATAAGAAAAAAAGGCTATTAATTTACTAAGCTAGGAATGACTGCACAATTACATTAAAGTTCCCCCTACTAGCCACGGAAAGTTAATGCAGATAGATAGATCCTTCGATCATCGAGTACAGTATCGACTTTCCACACTTATCATGACAATATCACCTATCTTTGGCGCTTATGGGTGCCTAACATACACATGCACCACCAGAGTCTTTGTAAGAACTCTAGGGAGAGGCCCACGTACACACACAGTAACAATGAGAGGCGGTTATATTAGTAGCAAAAGCAAAAGGATGGGCAGTTGGTTGAACTGGTCAAATAGTTTAAAATATAAAACAAGTAAACATATTAAGCAAGAATCCATTATTATCTAAAATAATACAAAACTAGGTGATTAGTTAATTAAAGTAAACTATGTGATAAAATAGGAAAAATTCTAAACTTAACAAAGATAAATGATTAGTAATTAACAAAAACATTAAAATGATAATTTTTTATTAATAAATAAATTAATCATGTGAGGCTAATATTTTTTAAAAAAATAAATATTCATAACAGGCAATAATTAGTTAAGAAAATAAATAAGTGAGCAGATAAAACTAACACCATAGATGTGAAAAATTGTAAAGGTGAAATTTTTAATAAATCTACCCTAAACAAATATGAATCATATTTATAAGGGACAATGATTTGTAAGCTTAAAAAATACTAAAATTTTAAACCAATCCACAAGAGATTATAAGGAGTCTTCAAATGTTTGTTTCCTTATAGGAATAATATCACGGTATTACTATTCACACTCTTCCAAGGTCCACCTTAGAAATATTTTTTATTTGAGATCGATCTTAGAACACATTAATAGTATTTAAAGGATAGTTGAAAGATTCGATATAAATACAAACGCATAAATATACTTAGAAAAATCTTTGGTAAGCAAAACTCCAAAGGTTACATCAGCTTAGTTAAACATTTGGAATTAAACCTCTTAATTCCCTTTACTTTCCCACAACTAGGTTAGAAAATAGTAATTTACCATATATCAAATCAAAAGCAACATGTACAATTCAAGTACTTAGAAAAGAGTTGGACTATAGCTTTTATAAGAAAAATGAAAACTACTTTAACTATTGAACATAAAAATTTGAAAAGAGAGACATGTAGCACATAATGTTTCACCAACAATTGAACAAAAAAATTGAAAAGAGAAACATGTAGCACATATTGTTTCCCCAACCCAGATGAGAGAAGCACTTATTCTTAATATTACAAGAAATGTAGTTTATAAGTCATTACAAACCCAAAAGTGAAATAGAAAAGACAATGAATTCGAGAGGAGTAGGCTTGACTAGACGATCCTTGAAAACTCCCAAGTCCCAGACAACTCTTCAATGCACCCGATATCGAACTAATGTCCTGTTCACACAAAACAATTGTAAACCCACAAGCAAATACAATAGCATAGAGAGGGAAGCACTAATAAGCCCATTTCAATAGTGGCCTTGTTAAGCACCACAAAATGTAAACTACAGATTTCACACCCATCTTGGAAAATAGAGCATAACATATTTTCTGGAACGGTAAGAAATACTCTTAGCTACAACATTTAACAATTATTTGGTAAGAAAACTGAGAAGTGAACCCCAAAGGTATATTATGATAATCATGATTTCAAACAAACATGAAAAAGAGCAACAAGCTTTGAAGTTAAATTATGAGTAAATCCTATGAACATGTATTCTAATTGTCACGACCCAAAATCGGGCCGCGACTGGCACCCACACTTACCCTCCTATGTGAGCGAACCAATCAATCTAAACTCTAACATTTCAATATAATATCAACAGTAAATAATGCGGAAGACTTAAACTCATTAATAAAAACCAATTCATTAACTTCTAAAATTCAACATCTATTATTCCCCAAAATCTGGAAGTCATCATCACAAGAACATCTATGATCAAATTACTAAACTAAGAGTATTCTAAAAAGCTAAAACAAGTAAAAGCTAGTACATGCCGGAACTTCAAGGCATCGAGACATAAGGAAGAAGATCAAGTCCAAGCTAGAAGCATTAGCTCACCCTGAAGATCCGGTGTGACGAAGACTGGCTAGAATTGCGGTTGGGTTGAAGATGACGGTATGTTTGCTTCACTCCACAAATAACAAAGAAGAAAACATAAAAGTAGGGGGTCAGTACAAACACAAGTACTGAGTAGGTATCATCGGCCAACTCAAAATAGAAAACAGTATATATCAAGTAATATCATAAATCAACTATAATACTCAACATGTAGCAACAACAAGTACTATAATCATTACGAAGTTCTGCCATGTTCACACATGAGGACTCAATCCCCAATACCATACTCATTTGGGAATTAGGTTCATTAGATTGAGTATATTAACATATTTCAAGATTCATTATCTTTATTCCCCTCGTGTCGGTACGTGACACTCCGCTCCATATACTATCCTGGTGTCGGAACGTGACACTCCGATCCTCATATACTATCCTGGTACCGGAACGTGGCACCCGATCCATATACTATCCTGGTGTCGGAAAGTGACACTCCGATCCTCATATACTATCCTGGTACCGAAACGTGGCACCCGATCCATATACTATCCTGGTGTCGGAACGTGACACTCTGATCCTCATATACTATCCTGGTACCGGAACGTGGCACCCGAACCTCTATTTCTATCCTGGTACCAGAACGTGGCACCCGATCCCCTAATCTCACCACTTTCATTCATCAAGCCTTCTTTTATACCAAGGCATCATTATTAACAAAGTAGATTAGGGTTTCTTCAGGATTTGGGATTCAATAGCTTCATCATGCTTATTTATTCACAATTACATAATCATATTCATGCAAGCATACAGTTAAGCATATAGAAGGGTTTACAATACTACTAACACATATCATTCGCTATTAAGAGTTTACTACGAATAGTATGAAAACCATAACCTACCTCCACCAAAGATTAGTGATCAAGCAAGAAAATTCCCCAAAGCTTTGTGTTTTCCCCTTCTCGATCGATCCTCTCTCTCTCTTCTTGTTCTTTCTATTTTTCTTATTCAAACCCTCTTTCTTTTACCCAAATTAGTGTATAATTAAGTATAAAAGATGGCAATAATAACCCACTAATTAACTTAAGGTTACCTCTTTTAACCCCCAAGTAATTAGACTTATTAACATTAACCCACTATCTTTATAATTAAAGCAGAAATAGTCAAAAACGTCCCTTAAAACATTTAAAGAAATCCGACCCAGCCTGGGATTACGCAGTCTGTGACGGACCGTCGTGCCTGCGACGGTCCGTCCTGCTGCTCCGTCACAGAGTTCAGAGACTCAATTCTATTAAAGGGTCTGTGACGGTCCGTCGTGTCCACGACGGTCCGTCCTGCCATGTCGTCACGAAGTTCAGAGAGTCGATTTCAGTACCCAATTTCATAATTTCTAAGTGTTTTGAAACGAGGCCCTGCGACGGTCCGTCGTGCCCATGACGGTCCATCGTGGGGTCCGTCGTCTCAGCCAGTTTTCCAGAAATAAAATCTGCTGCTCAAAACGACTAAACAGGTCGTTACACTAATGCACAAAGTTTCTGAAAACTTATCAAAGTACATTAAATATAAAAGGACATACCCGTTTGCTTCTCCCGGAATGCTTAAACATTTGAGTTTCCAAAACACAGATTTGATGAGACAAGAGAATGAAAAATACAACTACCACATTAAGCATGAAGAGTACTTGGATAGAAACTAACCTGTTAGGAAGTAACAATCCAGAAAAAACAACAAGATCCGAGCATCAATAGACAATATTGGTACACAACCATCAACAAAGAACAAGAGAACGGAGAAAAGATCATTCGATTTATCAATGTATCCAAGAAGAGAAGTTTACTCCGATGAAGAGGTTCTAGTTAAATTGTAACGGAGAATCAGGATCATGAGAAAATTTTCATATTATATAGTAAAGAAGGCTGATCAGCCAATGGAAAAAAAACGTTCCTCTCGATCAGCAGCATATTCGTAAAAAGCATAAAAAGAGAAACATAAAGATATATGCAATTTTCATAATCCTTTCGTCAAATCAAGTATGCTACTAACCATATCTTGACCGGATAAGGAAGATGAAAATACCATAATTCGAATAAGCAATATCAATCAGACAAGTAGAAAGATCTCTAATTGCCCAATTTAGACATATGACTGTTGCGAATCAAATTTGAAGGGAGAGAAATTCTCAATGATCAAGTTAATTTTTGAGAAATTTTAGATATGATGAAAGTTGAAAACCAAATCACATAATGGAGTAAACATGATTAAAGTGTGAGTACATCTCGATTTAAAACAACTCCGATGCATCAACAGTAAAAATTAAAATAAGTTGTGGCAACTTGTAATCATAAATTAGTTCTAGAGAAACTGTAGATATGGTGAAAGTAGACAAGCAAATCACATTACGGAGTAAACATGATTATTAATTCTTATTACAACCAAAACAAAATGAACAATATTTTATGGAACATGATTAAAGTGTGAGTACATCTCAATTTGAAACAACCCTGATGCATCAACAGTAAAAATTAAAATCAGCTTTAGCAACTTGCTAATCATAAAGTATTAGTAGATTATACACATCCTATTCAAATGTGGCTCAAACAATAATGATAGACATGGATTACAACCACTAATAAAGCTTTAAAATTGAAAATAATAAAAATTCACAAAAGTAATCAGTGTATTAGGAAAGAAATCACTGGTTAGTCGTTCTGGAATTAAAATGGGTCTACAATTGAATTGAAAAATTCAAATTCAAATTGATTTATTGTTAATGAAAGGGGTTGAGAAAATATTATTGTTATTGATAGACAAAGCTTCAATCTTTTAAAGTGGGTTGACAATCATAGAAAATTACACGCTCAAATCGATTTGTTTTTGTTGAAAGGGATATTCCAATAACCTAGATTCCTACACTAAAATGAAGATGATTTTTTTTTTGTCAACAAGAGTGTAGTTTTAGTGAACAAGGCTTCTTCTTTCTTGAATGATGAGTTCTTGATTCCATGGTTATGGTGGATTCAGAACAATAAAGGGATGGTTTTTTGAATGAAATGAAGAGTGGATTTTAACACCATACATTTTGGTTGTAGGTCGGATGGATTTTTTAATTTTTGGGTAAAAAATAAAGAAATAAAATTGGGCAAATCATTTAGATGAAGCCACATGTCCATCTGTTAGCTTCAAGGATATACACAAGAATGATGGTAAGGATATATACAACCTTAAGATATAACAGAGGATATTCACATGTCATTTATGAAATTCGAATATATTTGTCCTTTTTGCTAGCCTCTCAAAGATAAGATCATGAGATTTTATTTGAAGCTATAAAATCATCATCATCATATACCATAAGCAAAACTAGGCATAAAATTAATCTAACTGACAATTAATCATTTTCATAACAAAATTTATCATCAACATTAAATGAATTTGAATTAATAGAACATTTAAAAAAAAATATGAAGACAATAATTTATTTTCAGAGTAAAAAACAAAAAAAAAGTAAATATTTTATTTATGAGATTGAGTGATTATTCCTGAAACATATAGGATTTATGAATCTAATACCACAATTCTTGAGATTACCCTCAATTTTTCCCCTTCAAAATAACGTATTTTCATAAGTACAAGAAGAAACTACTTTTTTATTGATGTCGGGAACTTTTATTGGGATCCAATTAAATTCGAATAGTCAAAAGTCCCAAGTTGAGGGTAAACCTCTCGAACGAAACCTATGCTTAAAACTCAAGTCCAACACTTTTGGTCACGAATAAAGAAATACTAACTTCTACTCAACCATAATCCTTTTTGGTAAAACAATATAAATAAATCCAACATATTATCAAATATTATAGAGAAAGTAAATTAAGTCATTATACGTACCAACAAGAATTATGGTGGAATTTTTATGGTCTATCCATCCTTAACCAGCAGTCTCGGGTTTGAGCCTTATATATTAAGTAAATTTTTTTAGAGATTGTTACTCAGGATCCAAATTAACTTGGAATTCAATATAATATATTGAAATAAAGTGAAAGTGATATTAAGTACAATTTATAATTTATTCGAAGTTCCATTAGAACTCGTTTATCTTGAAGAATGATAATTATTATAAATAATTATAATAAGTTATCATATTTAATATTTCATTGAGATGTGTTATATTTTTTCTTTCAATATGTTTTAAAAGAAACTTTATAAGAATATAAAAATATAGCATGAGGATATATAAAATTCTCATCTTACTAGTAAATTTTAAGTGTAATTTACTCCTTATTTAATTCAATGCCATGCCATTTAATAATTTAAGAATACAAAATTTTTATTTGAAATTATAAAATCATCATCATACACCACAATGAATATTAGGCATAAAAGTATTTAACTGATAATCAATCATCACCTTCACATAAAACATTATTGTAATAAAATACTAAATAAATATAAATTAATAGCACAAAAAAGAAATAAAATAAATATAAAATCAATACTTCATGTGTAGAGAATAATAAACAAATTAAATTTAAAATTTTCATTAAGAAAATTTTTGGTTATTCACAAAAATATGGAGATTGATGAGACTAATCTCATAATCTTTAATCTTACCCTCAATATTAGTTTTTGCTAATATATGATTTTCACAAGTACAAGAAGGAAATATATTTTTTTTACTTGGTTTCTAATAATCTTATTGTGATACAATTAAATTCGGATAATGGAAAGTTCCAAATTGAGGGCAAATCTCTTCAAACATAGATAACTCATACCTTGACACTTCTGGTCAAGGATGAAGTAATATAAATTTCTTTCTCCAGTGCAATTTTGTTGCTAGAACTCAAAAAAACTTATTCAAACATATTGCAGGATATACAAGACAGTGTTAATTATTAGTGCCAACAACAATTGTGGAGGGACATATATGATTCATCCACCCTTAATCAGAGGTCTAGAGTTTGAGCCTTGGATATAAAAAATATTGTTAGAGTGTCTCCCTCTAAATTAGGATTAGTCGGAGATTAAATATGGTATAATGAAAAACGAACAAAAAAATAATTTCAATATTCAATTTATTCTAAATTTTATTGGATCTCCTTTATTACGAAGAACCATAATTTCTATAATAACGAGTTATCATGTTTCATATTTCATGAGATATGTTTTTCTTATTTCAATATATGTCATCAGAATAAATAGAATTTGCTTCTCTGTAGTGAATATTTTGGTTGTATCACTTCTCCTGATTTTGATTCAATACTATAGCATTTATAGGTTAAAAAATAAGAACAAAAGACTTTATTTGGATCTACAAAAATCATCATCATATACCACAAAGAAAGATGGTAAAAAAGTTAATCTAAAGTGCAAACAATCATTCCTTCAAAAATATATTTATCATTATTAACAATAAATGAATCTAAATTAATAGAAAAAAATAACATACATAAGGATACCTTCTTCTTTTTTCTTTTTTTTTTGGTAGAGAACACAAATGTTAAATTTTTCAAAATTGAAGTGATGGCACCGGTCTATTCCACAAAGACAAGTCACCTGAAACCTAACAATAATAAAGAAACGTGGAAAGTAAAATAATAATAGTAATAGAGTAGAAAATTTAGGTATTCTAAAATTACCCCCAAACCTAGTTGTCACATGGTAAGTGAGATTCTTCTTCTTTTTATCTTTTTGTTTGTAATTGTGGCCCACAATGAGATTGATATCTCCCCTATTTCTGCTTCAGAATTACTACTAGAAGGGAAAATCTCTGTAAAGAAGAGAAGTTCTAATGAAAGCTATAAGGTAAGTCAATTCTTTTAGGATAGATCGAAAGTTCCATCGATTTAAGTGTAGGAGGAGTAAGGGCTTTTAGACTAGGAAGACGACGGTGCTAGAGAATCAGTGATTAGGGGAATAATGATTATCGAAGGGAGGTAGAAGTCCAAGCTTCTTAATCTTGGCACATGAACTCTTGTCTCACCTGCTGGGAGGAAGTGATGTGACCCTGGTAGGATGAATTGAATTAGCTATCTAATCTTCTGTAATGCTTGCAAAGAAATCAGAAAAAGGCTTACGCCCCTTGGAGACTCGGAACAAATTGGAGAAAGTGAATCAGAAATGAACTTATATAAGATTGCTTATTCCAGTTCCTTCTACTCTTGAAAGGTGACATTTTCACGACGTTGGATAAATACCATTTAAAGTTAAGGATCTATCCTCCAACCTCTTCTTTAAAGTCATCTAAGAGTGGTTGGGTATCTACCTTAAGGCTTAGAAATCCTCTATCATATGATACATTCGGTAAGCAGCACCTCCCCAGCCACAACAACCCCCCCGTTCACGAGCCTCCTTTACAAGAGTATACTGATGAACATATGTCTCTGGAAAAATTGGGAGTGGCGTCTTCAAAATTACAAGGAGGTTGTCGCGGTGATTCAAGAGATTCACCGGGAATTCCACACACACGTTCCAGGGGGATTTTCAAGTCAAGCGCCTCACAGAAATTCCGAAGGAGAGACACGCGGGCGGGGAGGGGGGGAGGATTGAGGAAATCCTCCAAATTCTTAAAACAAAGAGACACCATAGACCCTACTTTCGGGAAGTCCAAACGGATTTCTAAAAGTTACGTGGTTCTAGAGGTACGGAGGTGTAACTTCGAAAGGAATGGCAGGGGCACCCATAACCTCCTAGGAAATATTATTGTTCGAGGACCCAATGGTCAAAGGAAAGGTTAAGTTCTTGATTTCGGGACTAAGTCGTATGAAACGAGAGTGTCACCTACGATTCCTTTGAAAAGGGTGTTTAATTAATCACCCTACACAAGAAAATTATTATAATGTGTGTATTTATCATATGCTTTGAATTTATCATTTTAATTTAACTAGGTGTATGATATATGGTATGATCCGTATTAACACATAAAATAATAAATATAATTATGTACTGTAGTATCTATCATATTATTACTATAATGCATTCTCTTTTCTTGCGGACAATCATAATGTGTTATTAGGTATTTTAAAGTATATGATAAATATGACTTTTTAGGTTTAAACTCTTTTCATAGTAAGACTCGTATGATATTGGGTATTTATATTCCACTTCATCAGTGCGGATACGCTTTGAATAAGGAAAAGTATACGATACGAACGAGAAGAAGGAGTGTAAATTTGATAGAGTTACCTACCAAAAGTAAGACAAAGGATGAGAGGGAATGGTTAAAAAACTTCCTGGCTAAGAAAGATAAAAGTAGCAGAACAAGTGATAAGGGCATTAAGGATATATGGTTAACATACTATGCTTGGAAGCTGCTACCACTAAGACTAATTATGAACCTTAGATCAAGTATATGATAATATTTATTGTTAGGTATTAATTTTATATTTTGAGTATCACATGATATGAGTTATTAGGTAATTTATAGTATATGATAATATATCTTTCTAGGTATTTATTCTATATGGTATGTATCATATACTATGATAAATAATACTATTATGTAAATCTTCTACAACATCATACCAAGATCCGCTAGATCTCCCGCACTCTAACATGATTCCTAAACCACCTACCCCTCCAACCGTAAAACAATATACACTACTACATATACAAAATACTCGCTCTAAATAATAGATTAAATATAATTTTCATTTTTTAAGGATTCTCACTTCTCTCTAAAGGATGGATGGTACACTATGTTCATTTTAAAGATTCTAGAGAATTTCTTTATCAAACTCATTTTCTAAAAGATATAGAGATATTGTAGTATACTACTAGTGAGAACTTAGGCTTTTATTTCTTCTATCAAAAGTAGGGAAGAGCAAGTGTCTGATCAGATCAATCAAGCGATAGGGGCAGAGAATTTATTTGCTTGGACAAAGTTGTTGTCGTTTGAGGATTGGTAGAGGGCCCTTTTTTCTTTTATAAGGGAAGAGATTGTAGTTGGGTACAAATAGGTCGGTGAAAGAGGGGTAGGAAATCATGATGGTTGTACTGGTCATCTTTGAGTAGTTGAGTGACGATTGGCTGAGGGGACTTAGATCATGTAGCTGCGTACAAAAAAAACAGTTTAAGACGAGTAGGTAAGGCCGTAAAAAAATATACACTACTACATATACAAAATACTCTTTCTAAATGATAGATTAAATATAATTTTCATTTTTTAAGGATTCTTACTTCTCTCTAAAGGATGGATGATGCACTATGTTCATTTTAAAGATTCTAGAGAATTTCTTTATTAAACTCATTTTCTAAAAGATATAGAGATATTGTAGTATACTAGTAGGGAGAAGTTAGGCTCTTATTCTTCTGTCAAAAGTAGGGTTGAGAAAGTGTCTGATCAGATCAATCAAGCGATAGGGGCAGAGAATTTATTCGCTAGGACAAAGTTGTTGTCGATTGAGGATTGGTAGAGGGCCCTTTTTTTATTTTTAAGGGAAGAGATTGTAGTTGGGTACAAATAGGTCGGTGAAAGAGGGGTAGGAAAGCATGTGGGTTGTACTGGTCATCTATGAGTTGTCGAGTGACGATTAGCTGAGGGGACTTAGATCATATAGCTGGGTACAAATAATCCAGTTTAAGACGAGTAGGTAGGGCATTAGGCTAGTGAAAGTGGGTACGTAAACGAGGATAGATCACATGGTTGACGATTTCTCAATCTCTTAAGAAAGGATGAGGAGGTCGAAGGGGGTTTTCTTATAATAAAGGGGGTACTCTCTTCTCTGATTTGCGCTATATTATTGTGTAATATCCATTAAGGAGTGCTGCAAAAGATAGAGGGCCTTGCGTACGAGGAAAGGACAATTTTTTTGTGTACTTAAATCTAGTGGATGGGGTTCCATATTCATGAAAACCCAGGTTTGACCATGTTATAGAACCAAGACAACCAATCTTAATAATAACAAGAAAGGTTTAAGGGTCTCCAACGCCTATAAATAGAAGATTCTTTCTCTATTTTGTAAAGCAAAGGGAGATGTGGATCCAGCTACCACTGAAAGACTCTCAAATAATCAAAGAATGCTAAATGTTGAAAATCAAAAGGCGTGAATGTCAACAAAAACTTCATGGTTTTATAGTAAATGTTTCTAATGCTTTTCCAGAGCTGATGGAACAACGCATTAAAAAGCTCCTTGACCAAATTTAAACCCTTGAAGAAGTGGGAGGACCCTTTTCCCGATACGGGGAAGACCTTATTGTTAGGATGGCCTTCCGCAATGTGGCGGAAACAACTAAGAGTACATCGACTCTTTGGAGTTTAAGAAGGTTTAAATAAGTGTGTATATATGCAAAGTAGTGTGTTTATTCTTTCTCTTTGTTTAGCGGAGATGTACTCTTATGCTGAGTGTTTGTGTTGTGTTTGCATGTATCACTCGTACTCTTCATTGCTTTTGTTGGTCGCTTTGTAATTTTGTGTTTAGTTGTGTTGCTGGTGTACATGTGTGTAAGCTTCTTATTTAATGTATTTCCATGTAATTGATATTAATTTAAAAAATCCACTTTATTCTAGTTTATTCTCTTTCCTTCTTTTGTGCAGAAAAATTAATTATTTGAAGTCTTTTTTGAAATCTCATTTTTTTTCTTGTAAATTTATCACATATACAAGCTCAAACTTCATCCAAGAGGGGGGAAGTTGTGTGTTTATAGGCACTCTCCTATATCTTATAATAACATAAGCATAGAAGAAAGCTTTCATGCGTTGCTATCATATCTTTAAAATCGACACTAAAGGAGTTAAGCATAGTGAAAAGAGTCGTTTCTTTTATGAAAGACGGCATAAATCTAGTATAGTTATCAAACACTTGATATTCTTTCTTATAGTAATTATCACCTTCTAAACAAAATAGGAGTCAGAATCCCCCCCCCCCCCAAGAATGGAATGAATGAGTGAACAAGAACCGAAAGGTGTACATTAGTGAAACAAATAGCTCATTTCTAGCGGACAGAACAAAGCTTCCCTCCGATAAAGCTAGCCTGAGGGAACGGGATTGGTCATTCCAGCACCACTCGATTATACAGGGTTGGAGCCATCTCTCTAATAGCCCTCTTGATGCGATGAGAAAATGGATGGTATTCAAGTCTAGTCACAAGAAAGAAAACTAAAGGTCTATCCAGATAAGTCATTTAGAAGTTTTGTCCTCTCCGCTAGGACTGAGCTACTTGTTTCACTAACACACACCTTTCGATGCTTGTTCACTCATTTATTTCGTTCTTTGGGGAAATCTCACTCCTATTTTTCTTAGAAGGTTATCACTCCTTATGAGAAAGAAGATCAGATGTGCGATAAATATACTAGCTTTATGGTGTCTTTTGTCAACGAAATGACTCTTTTCACTACGTTCAACTCCTTCTGTGGCGGTTTGAAGATATGATGAAAAAGGCGAAGCTTTCTTCTATGCTTATGATATTATAGGATATAGGAGAGTGACTATATACACACAACTTCCACCCTCTTGGATGTAGTTTGAGCTTGTATATATGAGAAATTTACAAGAGAAAGACCAGATTTAAAAAAGAATTCAAATCAATAATTTTTCTGCACAAAAAAGGAAAAAGGGAATGAACTAGAAAAAAGCTGATCTTTTTCATTAATAGCAGTTACATATAAATACATCAAATAATAAGTTACAGACACATACACCATCCACTCAACTAAACACAACATTAAAAAGTGAGCAACTGAAGCATTGAAGTCTACCACTTATACATGAAAACACAACACATACACTTATCATAGGAGTAGAACTCCACTAAACAAAAAAAAAAGAAGAACACACTACTTTGCATCTATAGACACGTATTTAAAACTTCTTAAACTCCAGAGAGTCGGCTAACTCTTAGTTGTTTCCTCCGCGGATAAGGAAGTCCATCCTAACAATAAGGTCTTCCCTATCTTGGGAAAATCTCCTCCTCTCTTCTTCCTGGGTTTGAATTTGTTTAAGGAGCTGTTGAATATGTTGTTCCACCAGGTTTGGAGAAAAAGCAGGCACATTCTCTAAAAGAGCATGAAACGTTTGCTAACATTTGCACCTTTCATTTTCAGCATTTTGAATTGTTTGATCAATTTGAAAAAGTGTTTCACTGGTTGCAGAATCCATATCTCCCTTTGCTTTGCCAAAATAGAGAAAGAAGCTTCTACTTACAGGCGTTGGAGGCCCTTAACCTGAAGCTTCTACTTTAGTGGGTAACCTTTGTGTTACTTAGAAAATTCTAAGTTGTCTAGAGTAATAGCTTAGTGGGTAGAGTAACATCTACTTAGGCTCATCAAGCAATAGATCTATTGCTTGTTGGTGAGATTATCACATTTGTGTAACCAATTTTCTTTGTCTTGTAAATATTAGTGAAATGGAAATGAAAACCATGTGAGACAGGTCGTGGTTTTACTCCCTTGAGCAAGGAGGTTTCCACGTAAAACTCCTCTGTGTTAAACTGCATTTACTTTCTGCTATATCCTTATTTGTGTGTT
Source organism: Solanum neorickii (assembly GCA_027704865.1). Lineage (NCBI taxonomy): Eukaryota > Viridiplantae > Streptophyta > Magnoliopsida > Solanales > Solanaceae > Solanum > Solanum neorickii. The sequence goes on along the minus strand of JAKWJC010000363.1, from coordinate 6,066,304 downwards.
CACGGGACCTGGTCCATTAACATATAGTGGACGCACAGATTCTAACAGATGGGATAAGTTATCTCATATATATGGTGGGATAAGCTATCCAGGATAGTTAATACAATGAGAATTAATCCTGGGATAACTTGTTCTCAACTAAATAATCCCCTAGGGAATAACTCCACAACTCCTTGATGTAATCTTTTACTTTTTTTTTTGTTTTGGGTTCTCTACATGTAAAGTATGTAGAGAATATTTCTTTATTTTGTGCTATTATTTTATAACAGTTTTTTTACGGAGATTATTGTTCGTCAATTAGATTATTTTTATTCTCGATTTTCATTATGGTGTATGATGATGATTTTCTATATTCAAAAGAAAATCTTTTGTTTTTAAATTACTAAATAGAATGGTATTGAATCAAAATTGGGGAATGAAATTTCAATAGAAATTAATATAAAGATGTGAATTCCATCTATTTTGATGACATATTCATATTTTCTCTTAAAACTTCTTTTAAAAACACATTGAAAGGTAAAAAAACAACGCATCTCAATGAAATATTAAACGTGACAACTTATTATTACAGAAATTACCATTGTTTTAGAAACAAAGAGTTACAATAGAACTTGAAATAAATTGTAAACTGTAATTAATATTAGTTTCACTCGATTTCAATATATCATATTAAATCCCCGGTTAATATGAATTTCGAGGGATACTCTCTAACAAGATTTTCTTCATATCCAAGGCTCAAATCGAGAATTCTGGTTAAGGATGAATGGATCATTTATATCCCACCATAACTTTTGTTGATACTAATAATGTTTTCATTTACTTTCTCTTGAATATTTGGTAATATGTTGGATTTATTTATTGTTTTCTACCAACAAAGATTGTTGTTGACTAGAATTACTATTCTTTTATCCTTAACCAGAAGTGTCAAGTTCAAGTCTTGGCCATCACTTACATTGGTCAGAAAGAGGTTTGCCCTCAATTTGAGACTTTTCGGTATCCGAGTCTAATTCAGTCCCAACTTATATATCAATCGCCATATAAAAAAATATTTTCTTCTTGTACTTATCATAAGTCATTTTGCAAAAGAAATTGAGGGTGAACTCAAAGATTATGAAATTAGAATCATCAATCTTATATCTTTTAGTGAGTAACCCATCAATCTCAATAAAAATATTTACGTTTTTTTCTTTTTTGTGTTATCTTCATATAAACTATTGTCTTCATTTTTTATTGTGCTATTAATTTAGATTCATTTAAAGTTGATAATAATATAAACATTTTGATGGAAATGATTGTTTGTTAGTTATATTAATTTTATGTCTAGTTTTTCTTATGGTATATTTTGATAATTTTTATAGCTTCAAAATAAATTTTGTATTCTTAAATTATTGATTAACATGGTACACAGTCAAACAATCGGGAAGCCTACATATCTGGAGACATGTGGAGATATAAGACTTGCGACTAGAACGAAATATCTTTTTTTCAAATTAAAAAGGCACAGCGGAAGAAAAAAGACATTGTGGATAAATCTAAGCTATTTTTCTTTCTTTCTTATGTTCGACATTATTTGAATCTTATATCATGGATACTTAAATCAATATTACTTGTCAAATTATTTTGCAATTCCTCTAGAATGGACTATTTATTGAGAGAGATTGAATTAGCTAAGCCAACAAATTTCAATCACCGAATGATTATATAACAAAGAAGAGATCCAAGTACGCACAAAGAAACAAAGATAGACATGACAAAACTTGATTAACATACAAAATCATGCTTATTGTCATCATGCTTATGAAGGCAAAAAGAGAAAATCTTAAACATGCTTCCTACAAATAAAATACCTAAGTGCATTCTCTTCAGACTTATAAACCAAATCAAAGGTGATTCAAATGTGTTGGAGGCCAGTAGATAATGAATATGTGAAATGTAATACAGATGGTACATCTAGATAAAACCCTGACAGGGATCATTGGAATTTTGTATGAGGAATATAAATGGTAATATATTTGCTAATAAGGTAAGAGAAATGAGTATATTACAATGCACAACACTCATACAAAAATTATGACTAAACTAAGGGAATGATATATATAGAGGAGAACTAATATCGACTGGTAATAATTGAGATTGACTCATTACTATTAAGAAATTTTATTCTGAAAATTTGGGAAATGGGAGGTCTCCTGGCCGATATTTGAAGTAGTAGATGAGATATTAACGAGGATGTGTAACAAAAATATCAGAATAACTCATAATATAAAGGAAGGCAATTGATAGACTAATCATCTCCGAATACAATACTAGATGAAGGAGGAGAAAATAGAGTATTTCTTCGATCTATGAGTATAGAAGGAGAATAATTAATAATGATAAGCTAAATTTCCTTACATAAGAATCAGGTTATACAAGAAATGAGAAGTCGGGATGAAAAATGGACAACATTTACTACTTATAATGATAAAATCCCATGATGCAAGAAGAACATGATAAACAAAACTTTTAAATAACCTAGTTTCTTTGATTTTAAGTAGACATTCATGGAGGACAAAAAATAACAACACAAATTTGGATATATATAAAGTACTACATAAACAAATTTGGTGTAATCTTTCTTGAATTGTCTTAGTCAAAAACCTATTAATTCAAGTACTTCAATATATATGAATCATACAAATAATGCACCAAACTACAAACATACAAGAACTCAACAATCAAAATGCAAATCCATATACGATAGACAATACACGAGCCAATACAGGAATCGAATAAGCAACACAATATGCAGCTCAAACCCAAGACCAATTTCAATTTTACACTTTTAGGATTGATTGTTGTGCAATATGTGGCATTTTTACCTTTAGGATGCCACTTTAATTTTACAAAAATCTATGTTTTCAAATGAAGAATTTTTTAAAAAAAGGAAATCATTATTTTAATTGTAAGCAACATAGTTTAAGAAAAAAACGAAAGGATGAGAAAAACTCACTTATCAAGCGTCACGAAGACAACATTGAGGACGAATCATAACTAAAGGCATGAAAAAATGCAAACAGAGGAATTGACAGCTAATCAATATCAAGAAAAATATTAGGAGGCTAGATCGACTTCAAGATAGAAAATCTCAAATGAAACCTCTAGATGAAACTCTCCACATCCAAATACTTTGAACAAATATAACTCTAAAGAATATTAAAGAACAATTTTTGAAATGTGGTCGATAATTCAAAGGGTACAATAAACACATTAATCAGAAGAAATAGAATAATAGAATTGCAACAAAAAAGTATCTCAAAATGGCAAGAAAAAGGGGGAAAATCTATACATGTTTGAAGTCAAGAATACAAGTGAAACATTTGAAAAATCAAGATTGTCATATCTTAATTTTTGGCTAACTGAACGAAACACAATCAACCTGGATATGGACGTATAATGATGAGAGACATTATAGGCATAAACGAGAAAAAAAAAAGCAAAAAAACTCAACAAGTTATCCAAATCAAAGCTTTTAAATTCAAGACACAAAGAGGAATTTCCACTTTAAATTTGAGGGTACTGGAGGCTAGGAATTTCCATATAAGGAAGGGAAAGACCAATCGACTTCCAGTCCATGCTCGTTAGGCTTTTCCCTGGGGAGCAAAGGGATGCCTACAAAATTCTTCAATAGTTGTTTTATGACTAGATACGCTAGGTTTCCATAACTAAGTAGTTAAAAATGTTTCCAACTAATAATATCATATAGATCGTTGGGAGGTTGCATGCATAGTTCTCCGGACATGGAGTCTGGATGGTTGGATAAATGGCTAGGCTAGTTGTGGTGTAGGTTAATGATGACTTTTATTTTTTACTGTTGGCATTTTGATATGGTTGGGTGTTACCTTGAGAAGGTAATTGAGGGTGATTGAATTATAGAATTTGGATAATTTGAGGCAAAAATTTTCAATCACAAAATGATTAAAAACTAATAAGAGATCCAAGTTATAAAATTTAAGTTTCTTGTTTTCTTCTCTTCATACACATACAGAAACAAAGATAGACATGAGAAAACTAGCTTAGCTACTATCCTTTACTCTAAAGTGAAACTAATATACCAAATCATGCATACTATCATTATGTTTATGAAGGTGGAAAGAGAAACTCTTAAACATGCTTTCTACAAACGGAGTACCGTGATGCAATCTTTTTAGACTAATCCCCAAAAATCCAAGGTGATTCAAGTGTGTTGTAGGCCACTAAATAATGGCTAGGTGAAATCTAATAAAGATTGTACACTAGAGAAATTCTAAGATCGTGAGAATTTTATATAAGGGATATAAATGATAAGCTATTTACTAATAAGACAAACGAAATGAGCATTTTACAATGCACAGCACTCATACATAAGTTATGACTATATTAAGGCAATATGACATATAGAGGAGAACGAATATCAATACGTGATAATTGAGATTGACTCCTTACAGTTAAGAAATTCCATTCTTGAAACACGGAAGGTCTCATGGCTAATAATTAAAGTGGCTGAAGAGATATGCATGAGGATGAGTAACAGTTATATTAGAACAACTCATATTATAAAGGAAGACATCAAACATGCTATTCATCTCGAAAATACAACTGTAGATGAAGGAGAAGTAGATACATAGACTTTATTTGATTTAGGAGTATAGGGAAGGAGACTAATTAATATTGGAAAGCTAAATTGGCTTACTTAATTATCAGATCATGCAAGCGATGAAAAGTTAGGGGTGAACAATAGAGGGAGTTCACTACTTATCATGAATAAATCCCCTGATGAGAAGAGAACATGATAACCAAAACTTTTAACTAATCTAGTATCTTTGATTGCACGGACACATTCATGGAAGATAAAAAACAACACAAATTTGGAAAAACAGAGAATAATACATAAGCAAATTTGAAGTAATCTTCTTGGATTGGCTTAGCAAAAAACCTCTTAATTGAACTCGTTCAATATATATAAACTATACAAATGATGCATCCAACTACTTAATAATGCACCACATAATAATTCAAGCACCAAAACAAAAACACCAATATAAGAGAAAATACATAATAACAAGCAAAGAGAAATAAGTAGCAGCTACAAGAACCAAATAAGCAATAATATGCAGATGAACTCCAAGACCTAATTCCAATTTTACACTATTAGGAATGGTTGATGTGCAATGTATTGTAGTTTCACCTCGGGATGCTATATCTATTGTACAATGATCGATTTTTTTAAGTGCAAAATTAAAGAATGAAAACATCATTCTCATTGTGGGTCACACTGTTTTAAAATAAAAAGAAAAGAAAGCTCATTTGAAAAGAATCGCAAAGAGATAAACAAAGGAAACGAATCAAAGCTAAAGACAAGGAAAAATATGAATAAAGGAATTAATTGCTAACCAGATTAAAAAAAATAGGAGGCTAATATTGGTACTGAACGACTCAGCCTTGTTAGCTACTGTTAGTTCAGTTTAGTTAAGATAATGTAGCAGTCATTATTTCTTTATATTACGTTATTAGTGTTTGTTTAGGATTTTTCTTATTCTCTCTCTAATTCTATTTAATACTCGTTTGAGTTCATTAATAAAGTATCTTCTTTCAGCACTAATTCAGTTTTTATATGGTATCAGCGTTTTATAAGCTCTAACAAGAACGATTAATTTATTTTTGGAGTATGATTTGAGCCATGGATAGCATAAACAATCAAAAATCCGTAAGGAGCTGTAATCAGGTGATTTTCACTTTCTCATCATGGTCACCAGTGCTTTGACCCATTTGTTGGTAAGGTCTATTTGTCCCGAGATGTGCAATTTATTGAGAGTGTTTTTTCTATTTAAAACTCTATTCTCTAATATTGCCGTAAAATCATCTCATCTAGAATAGGAAAATACCAGAATTTTAAATCCTTCAGACCCACACCCACATTTCCTGTCATTATTGGTCTGCCTCATCCCTGAAACATAGACACACACACATCTGTGGACTACCGATCAATACCTTCTTCTTCCCCAAGAGAGCTATAGGACAACTCAAGATCTCAATCCTACACCAAAAGTGAATCATCGGCGGAAGCAACTTCACCTCCTGCAATGTCATCGTCTCCAGGTAAATTTTTATCTCCCTCAACTTCTACAATTCCCACTCTCCAGAAACTGTCTTCTCCCTGTACTGCTCAACACACTACAACACCATACCTCCCTCCACGTTCACCAACCCACATACCTCTGAACACACATAGGATCCCGCGTCCCCTCCTTGTTTATCAACGCAGAAACACCATTCCACAAACACCCATGGCCCCTCGACCAGTCTGCCCTATCTATGAGTTAGATATTGCTCTTTTGCTGCCTCATTGTCTGTCTCCCCTACATGTGCTGTCACATGATCCCAAAACAACATTGCTAAACCCAAACAAATTATTGATTACCTGTCCAAACCAAACCCCATCATCACACCTATTACTGCCAAACAAGCTCAAAAACATCCCCACTGGCAAGATGCAATGAAACATGAACTTGATTCTTTAATTAAAAAACAGACATGGGAAATTATTCCTCCTGACTTAACCAAAAATATTGTCTCTTGCAAGTGGATTTTCAGGATAAAAAGGAAAGCAGGTGGGTCTGTTGATAGATATAAAGCACGGCTAGTTGCAAAAGGCTTCACTCAGAGATCGGGCATTGACTTCCGCGCGACCTTCATCCCAGTTGTCAAGCCTACCACAGTCCGGATTATCCTCTCTGTGGCACTTCGCAATAATTGGCATCTTCTTCAACTTGATGTTAACAATGCTTTCTTCCAGGGAACCTAGAAGAGGAGGTGTACATGGAACAACCTCTAGGATTCCTTAATGATGACAAACCAACTCTATATGTCGACTGCGCAAGGCAATCTATGGATTGAAACAAGCCCATCTGATTTTGTTAAGACGAAATCAGATGTTTCGCTACTCGTCAGACAAGGTCTAGGTGACACAATGTTTGTCGTTGTCTATGTCGATGATATTATTTTCACAGGCAGCAACATTTTCAATGTCGATCAGGTTGTTGCTTCACTTGCTTCTCAATTCTCTATTAAGGATTTGGGAAATCTTAACTACTTTCTGGGTGTTGAAGTTATACGCAGATCTGACGGCTTAATTATCACCCAAATGAATTATGTGAACGAGATTTTGAATAATGAACTAATGATCGGTTGCAAAAGTGTCCACACACCAATGAGTGCATCTGATCTACTCACATTGTTTGATGTCACTCACCTGACTGATGCAACACTCTATCGTCGAGTCTTCGGTAGGCTCCAATACTTGTCTTTTACTAGATCATACATCGCCTATGCGGTGAATAATTTTTCCCAATTTATGAAAGAACCATCAAAACTTCATTGCAAAGCTGTGAAGCGTGTTCTCCGTTACTTGCGTGGAACCATCCTGTTGGGCCTCCGTGTAATCTCCATTGAGGACTTCAATATGCATGTATACTCTGATGCAGATTGGGGGGGATATCTCTGATAGAGTTTCCACATCTGGGTATATCCTGTTCCTTGGTACCAATCTGATTAGTTGGTCCCCGAAGAAGCAAAATATTGTCTCTCGATCCTCCACTGAATCTAAGTATAGGACAGTGGATAATGCTCTTTCAGAAACCTTGTGGGTGACCAATCTTCTAACTGAGCTGTGTTTTCCAGTGCACCAGTTGCCTAGCATTTACTGTGACAATCTTGGAGCCATATTCCTGAGCAAAAATCCTGTCTTTCATAGTCCTGTGAAGCATGTTGCAATTGATTTTCACTTTGTTCGCAACCATGTAGGAAAATAAAGAAGGTTCACGTTGTTCATGTCCATGGTGCCGATCAAATCATTGACACTCTCACCAATGCACTACCTAAACCTGCTTTCCAGCAAAATATATTCAAATTAGGCTTAATAACCCATCGTCTAACTTGAGGGGCGTATTGGCACTGAACAACTCAGCCTTGTTAGCCACTGTTAGTTCAATTTAGTTAGGATATTGCACCAGTCATTATTTATTTATATTACATTATTAGTTTGTTTAGGAGTCTTCTTATTCCCTCTGTATTTCTATTTAATACTCGTTTGAGTTCATTAATAAAGTATTCTCTTTCAGCATTTACTCAGTGTTTATAGCTTAATGAGCTACAAAATAGGAAATCTCAAATGGAACGTCTAGACAAAGCTCTCCAGATCCTAAATCTTTTCAGCAGATCCAACTGTAAAGCATCCTAAAGAAAATCTTGAAAATGAGATCGAGAGTCAAAAGAGTGCAATAAAAATATGAGTCCGAAGTAACGTACAAACAGAAGTGCAACAAGAATACCCTCAAAGGTCAAGATATGAAAAGTTGGCGAAAATGGAAGGAGGTCAATACTTATTATGCACAAATTCCCTGATGGGAGGAAAATATGATTAACAGAACTTTATTGCAAGTAGATATTCGTGGAACACATAAAACAATACTAATTTGATTTCATATAGAATAGTAAATATAGCGTAATGTTTACAAAAACCTATTATTTGAGTTGGTTCAATACATATAAATCATACAAATGATGCACCCAACTACATAAAAAACACAACCATACAAGAATTCAAGAATAAAAATGCATACACCAATACAACAAATAATGCATAATAAGAAGTAAAGAGAAACAAGAAGCAGCTAGAAAAAAACAAATAAGTAATGCAACATGCAGATCAAATCAAGCGTTAATTTCAATTTTATACTACTAAAGTTGGTTGATGTGCAAAATACGGTATTTATGCCTTAGGATGCTACTTCTATTATACAAACATTAATATATTTAAGTGAAAAATTAAATGAAAGAAAAACATCATTCTCATTTTGGATCAAAAAATTTTGGACCAAAAAGATAAATAAAATAAGAGAAAAGCTCACTTACCAAACATCATAGAGAGAACAACATTAGCAACGAATCAAAGCAGCTAGGAGGAAATGTGAGTAGAGGAATTAATTGCTAACCTGAATGAAGAAAAAACAGAAGGAAACTAAATCAGCTTCAGAATAAAAAATCTCAAATGGAACCTCTAGACAAAACTCTCCAATTCCAAATATTTCCAACATATCTAACTTAAAACATACTAAAGAAAAGCTTGAGAATAGGATTGTCAATCAAAAGGTTGTAACAAAAACATGAAACAAGAGAAACGGACAAATCGAACTGCAACAACAAAATATCCCAAAATGTCTAAAGATGAAAAATTGGGTTGAAAAATGGAGGGAGTACAATACTTTATGAAAAAATCTCATGATGGTAGGAGAACATGATAAACAAAAGTCTTAACTAATCTATTTTCTTTGGTTACAAGTATACATTCATGAAAGACAAAAAAACAACAACAAAAACTTGGATACATATAGAATAACATAACCAAATTTGGAGTAATCTTTCTTGAATTGGATTATTCAAAAACCTCTTAATTGAATGGGTTCAATGCATATGAATCATACAAATGACAAAAGCAACCATACAAGAACTCAAGAATCAAAATTCAAACACCAATACAACAGATATTACATAATAACAAGCAACTGCAAGAACGAATTAAGCAATGCAACATGCAGATCAAATCAAGTCCTAATTTCAATTTTACACTGTTAGGATTTGTTGACGTGCAATGTATAATATTTTCACCTTAGGATGCTAATTCTATTGTATCGGTCTTTTTAAATGCAAAGTCAAAAGAAAGGAAAAGATCTTTCTCAATGTAGGTCACATAGTTTCAAATGAAAAAAAATTAAACGAAAATAAAAGCTCTCTTACCAAGCATCCCATAGAGAACATCATCGGAAATGAACCATAGATGGCACGGAAAAATGAGAATAGAGGACTTAATTGCTAACCACTATCAAGAAAAAAAAATAGAAAGATTTTAGATTGGCTTCAGAATAGGAAATCTCAAATAGAACCTCTAAATGAAACTCTCCAATCCCAAATGTTTTTAACAAATCCATTCTAAAGCAAACTAAAGAAGAGCTTGAAAAATGAGATCGGGAATCAAAATGGAGAAATAAACATATCAATTAGAAGAAACAAACAAATAGAACTACAACAAAAAATACCCCAAAAAAGGTTAAGAGTTTCAAGGAAAATGTGAATACGAAATTAAGTGTGAAGCAAAATCAAGAAAAAAAATGGGGCTAGATCTACTCTAGAATAGGAAATCTCAAATGGAACCTTTAGACGAAACTCTCTAGATCCCAAATATTTTCGAAAAAAAATCCAACGCTAAAGCATCCTCAAGAATTTTTTGAAAATTGAGATCGAGAATCAATCGCAAAGCAAAATCAAGAAAAAAAATGGGGCAAGATCAACTCCAGAATAGTAAATCTCAAATCAAACCTCTTGACGGAACTCTATAGATTCCACATATTATCAACAAATCCATCTCTAAACCATCCTTTAAAAAAATTAGAAAATTGGGATCGAAAATCAAAAGGGTGCAATAAACACATGAAACAAAAGAAACAAACAGATAGCACTGCAACAACAAAATACCCCTAAAGGTTAAGAAAGAAGTCAAGAGATTGGCTTGCCTACCTTGTGCGTTGGGCCAACAAGGTTAGCGAGGCCAACCCCATTTTGACAGTTCCAGGCATTGTAGCATGACAGATGAGGATGAACTCCACAAAGAAGAGAATTATCATATTGGTATATACATTGTCTCTTCATCTAGAAAACAAGTTAGAAAGCGATAAAAGTATCCAAAGAGGACACGGGAGAAAAATGTCACCTACAGGGATTTGCAAGCTCAAATACCAGACAAGGCACTTCTATCAACACCACCAAAGTAACCACTACATCCACAACATTGAATTCCTAAAAGAAAAGGTCAGCAGACAAATCGAGAAGGGAATGTTAGCTAAAAATTAAGGGAGACGCACCTCGATAAGCTGACAAAAATTATAAAGATTACGGTCCAAATGAAGGTGTTGATAACCTACATCATAAGTAAAAGGAAAGTGGAGTTGAAGAGAGCTCCCTGCGACGACATTGTGGAGAAAATGAAGGAGATCAATTAGGATACCCTAATATTTAGATTCTGATAATAGAGGCGGGCAAGTTCATCATGAATTGAGCCAATTTCTTTTATATATTTTTTTCGTTTTAATCGGACGACCTCTTTTGCATAAACTTCTGAAATTCAATAAAAGGAGCACTTAGATCCTCCATTATTTAATAAAAGGTGGGGAGATATATATTTGTCGGCAGTCAAGAATAAAAGTGAAATATTTGATAATCAAGATTGTTATATCTGAATTCTTAGTCAACTGAACAAAATAAAGTCAACCTAGAAAGCGAATAAAGACGAGAGACAAGATAGGCATAAATAAGAAAAAAGAAAGCAAAAAATAAACAAGAAACAACAATCAAATATTTCTAGTTCAATAAAGTGGAGGACATAGATCACAAACTTAGTTGGTCATATCCTCCTCGTTATATCTTGAATTTGAAAGATTCGATTTTGATATCTTGCTTAGTTTTTGCAATTGTTTTTCTTTACTTATGCATACTTGTATCTCATCTTTATACGTTTCTCATCTTTATTTGTTTCTAGGTCGATTGCATTTTGTTTGATGAGCTAAGAATCGAGATATAATGATTTTGATTATCAAATATTTCACTTGTATCTTGACTATCAGCACGTATATATTTTTCCTTTTTTTCTTAAACTAACAACAAAGCGAAGGGCTCCTTTTATTCAATTTCAAAAGTAACTAAAAAAGAGATCGTTTGACCCAAAACAAACCAACATAAAAGAAATTGACCAGGTCCATGAAGGAACTTGCCTATCTTTATTATCACACCTTAAGAATTAGAGTTTCCTAATTGAGATACTTCATTTTCTCCACAATGTCGTCGCATGGAGCTCTCTTTAAATGCACTTTTCTTTTCCTTGTGATTAGAGTTACCAACACCTTCATTTGAATTGTCATCCTTACCATCTTTCTAGTTCACATAGATGTGTCTCCGTTGATTTCAGCTTCCATTTCCTTCTCGCTTTGTTTGTTGACCTTTTTTTAGGGATATAACCCGGTGGATGCAATAGTTACTTTGGTGGTGTCATTAGAGGTGTCTCATCTGGTATTTAAGTTTGCAACTCCCAATAAGTGACAGTTTCTTTATTGTCCTTTTTGATTCCTTTTACCGCTTTCTAACTTTTTGTTTTCCAATAGACAATGGAGATACTAGGATGCACATGCTGTTCTTTTTTTTCATTTCACATAATTTTAGGGCATTTTTTTTTTATCATTTTGCTTTATTACTATTAGTAGTTTCTTGGCACGGATTTTGCGTATGCAACCATATTAATGAGTATATTATTCAGAAATTTTTTTATTAAATAATATGATTTGAGTTCTTTTTTTGTAAAATGTGTTTAATTGAAGTTTATTACTTTGTCTCACTACTAATTGTGACACTCCAATTTCATAACCTCCAAGTAAATGCATCGAAATAATAATATGAGATGTTAATAAAGTAAATTCTATTTATAAGTCAAAACATGAATTCGTAAAGCAAAAGAAAAAAGATAACAACTATTAAAATTAGCTAACTAGTAAAAAATCCTAACATAATTACTAAAAACATCTATATTTTAAAAGAAATTATTAAAAATTATCGAAATGTCAATATTTTAACAAATGAAGTGTATCATAATATAAATCATCTACCTTTCTTTTATTTCTCAAATTGGCGGTCCCACTTTTTTACTCAAATATGGCGGAATGAAAACAAATAAAAGATTCCACTACCCATTTTCTCTCCAAATTTTTTAGCAAAATTGTATCCTTTCTCTCTCTCTTTCTCTCTCTCTCTCTCTCTCTCATGATTTCTTAAGTTATGCCATATCTTCAAGTAACTTAAATCTTGCTTTTTAAAAATCAAAGTCCTCCATTTTTTAACGAAATCTCAGAAATTATTCAGAAGATTTTTAACTTTTGTGAACCGAATTCGATTGATTTGCGATTATATCCATTAACGAAGAAATTTTGTAATAATTGATCAGGATTTCGAAAGTGAATTTAACTAATTTCGTTGAAGTTTGTGATTGTCGGTGAAATATAGAAAATATCATATTTTCATTAACTTTCGATTCCTTAATTCATTTTGGAAGGGATTCCAAAAAGGCTATTATCATCTGAATAGCTGCATAATTACTATTCAAAGAATGGATTCAAACGTCAAATGATTACTGAGGTATTCAATTTGAGAATTTTAGGGTGATAACAATTTTAGTTATCTCTTCAATGAATTAAAGTATTTTGCATCATTCTCACATGCAGAGAATTAAAAAGGGATGAAAGTATAGAATCATCAATCATATTTCAAAATAATTTGTTTGGCATACAAACAGTAAATAATTAAATTGTTTTGATTTTGTTGTATATTGAATTCTTGGAATACAAATTAATTTAAAATCCTATTTAGTAGATTTTCTTTAAATTAGACATTGATTATAATATTCTTGTGGAATACTTAACAAAAAAAATACATTTATCATGAAATACATTTTTTTTGAATTACAAATTTTGATGTTACTATGATTGTAAATTTGTACATTTTGATGAATGGAATACAAATATTGTTGGAATTATAAGAAAGAATATATGTTTTTGAAAAGTATACAAATCAATGTTGTATCCTTTCAAATGAACATGAGTTTACATAAATATATGGATACAAATATGCTTCTTAAATAACTACAAATTCATTTGATATACCTATTAGAATGAATACAAACTAATAAATGAATACAAATGCCATTATATAAACTCAAGTATGAAAATCATAATGAATACAAATTCACATATCATATATATCGAAATGAATACAATCAATTACTTTATGAGAATTTTAAGTGACATGTTCTTTTTTTAAAAGTATTTTATCCCATGATTTTCGCCTTTTTGTTATTAAATAAATGTAATATTTCAAATCAAACAAAAACAAATTGCATAAATTAGAAGAATAACAAATTAAAATACTATTTTTAATAAATATTGAAAATGTTGATAACATGTATCATTAAATACTAAAATATTGACATTTTAAAAATTTTCTTTAAATTTTTCGATAGTGTTAAAAGTTTTTTTTGTTGGTAGAAAAGTGTTAATAGATCAAAAGATTGCAAGAGATTAATCCCCTGCAAACCGTAGTGCAATATGAATATTTTATTTTCAACTAAAAGCTTGATAGGAGATTATTTGCTTTTTGTATAAAAAATTGTTTGATATTTACTTTGACATAAAGGGAAAAAAATCTTTCAACTTTTTAACATTCCCTTTTGAATCTCCTGATAATTATAATGAAGTCTTCAAGATATTATATTAGATTTTTATCCACAAGCACTTAAGCTAATTAACTTAATTATAAATATTTAAAAGTGTAACAAGTCTTATTATTTATATTTTGAAAATCATAATATTTATGAATATAACTACTATTTTTATATTAAATTTAATTATATCTTCATATATAATGTATTCACCATTAATTATCAATGTTATAGGTTTTATATTCTTCCTCTTTTTTTTAAAAAAAATAAAAGAGTATACATTCTATCACGTTCATTCTTAAAGATGAAAGTTAATCTAAATGTAAATTTAAAAGTATAAAGAACATATTCCTTTTTGTTTTTGTGTCTATAGTGAATTCTGAAACAAATCTAACATAAAAAATAGTCTATATTTGAGCATGCATAATAAAATATGAAATTAAGACAAGTTGCTAACAAAGCAACAACTCAATTTTATAAAGAGAAAAGTAAAAAAATATTATAACTTTAATTACTACAAATAAGTATAAAATAGACACACAAAGCTCTAATGCATCAACAAATGAGTATACTTGAGACTATACAACGCATCTCATATTTTTCACCGCAAATTGTGACATTATTTCACTAGTTTAAAGCTCCGACACAAGAATTCTAGGAATAATAAATGAAAGTTTTTTCTCGATAAAGTTAAATTATATAATTAAATTTGTGGAAACATTAAAAGTCACATAAATTTTTGAAAGTTCAAATACTATTAAAATAAATATTAAGAAGATAGAACATGAAATTTAACTTTAAAATATATATATATATTAGAACATGAAATAAATATTGGGGTTCTTGTAACATTCCAGAAAAATGTACATGTCTAAGTAAAGAGCCTATTATGTTTTAAGAATGATTATTGGGGTACATAGACATCTCAATGCCCAATATTGAGAAATATTGGGCATATTAGAGAATATTGTCTTAAGGGTGTTAGCCAATTTCTACGAATACCAAAGTATTTAAAATATAATCCAAGTTTGTTTGAGAAATGTACTTGCAATGAAGGCCCTAAGCTAAAATTAAAATACCAACCTTTATACAAAATGTACTAGGCATCCGAGGTAAAATTAATATGCCAACCTTTATAGAATATGTACTAGGCATTCAAGTGTCAAGCCTAGTACCATAGCACATGATCGCTTAAAATGATCATGTAGATTAAGCAGTGCCCAAGGACATAGTGGGGATCCTTGGGACAATAAGTAAACATTCCAAATGAACCTTCAATAATAGTTAGTTAGGAAAGTACACGCAACACATGTGCAAGCATATGTGAAATCAGCCAAGGGACAAGCTAACCGATTCGGTTAGGGCGGTTGGGGACAAGGCGCGCGTCCGGGTCAGGCCACGTGGGCTAAGCTCCCTAACCGGTCCTAGGATCTAACTGACTGACCTGTCTAACTAACTAACCTAGGACAAACCAAAATTAACTAACCAAGGGACCCGACAACCTAAGACCTAATCGGGTGACTTTAAGACAAGGAACTAACTAAGAAACATCCTAGTACCTAACCTAGGATGGTCCAAAGGGATAGTTATGGTCCTAACGACTTAAGGGTACATTAGTAATTACCCTAGGTCAACTAATTAATTAAATTATCAACTTACTTACTTATTTTAAATGGTCAAACCGAAATCCTTACACTAGACAAGTAACTAAGTAAGAAACATCCTAGTACCTACCTTAGGATGGTCCAAAGGGTTAGTTATGGTCCGAACGACTTACGGTCACTTTAGTTATTACCCTCGCTCACCTAATTAATTAATTATCAACTTAATTAATTAATTTTAATTGTCAAACCGAAATCCTTACACTAGAAAAGCAACTAAATAAGAAATATCCTAGTACTTAAGGATGGTCCAAATGGTTGGTTATGGTCCTAACAACTTAGGGGTACTTTAGTAATTACCCTAGGTTAACTAATTAATTATAGCAACTTAATTAATTGATATAATTGGTCACAATCGAAACCACTATGAATTTCCAAATTTCGGTTAAGTCAATTGTTCTTCTAATTCTAGGATGGGCGCTTTAGTAAATTAGTTAATTGATTTATTAATTAAGTTAATTAGTATAAGTTAAATTACTAAATATTGAGTTCCTATGCCTAGGCTCACGATCTTTCACTAAGAAATGCACGACTTGAAATTAGTAAAGAAACGCAAGAAAAACAAAAGGTCTCCTTAGGCGATTTCAAGAAGTTCTTCAAGCTTTTTGTAAAAAATTGCAAGGTGATATTCGTAGATTCAATTTTATAGTAAGGTATGCGTTTTCTCTCTTGGTTTACTTTCCCCAAGAAGATTTTCAAACGTTTTGAATTAAAGAGGTCTGAAACTAGGGCTGTTCCTAATGATTGTAAGAAAGCTATGAAGAGGCTTGTCTGCGACCTCGGAGAGGTTAATGATGTTGGTTGCATTCGGATACAGAATCCGGGTGTGACAAACTTGGTATCAGAGTATGAGATTAAATTACCTAGGAACTAAGACTCAAACAACCACGTCGTGTAGTTTCTAGCTTATGGTTTTTAAGTTCACCACAACTATAACTTAGAGACTAAGTGATGTTAGGAATCTTCGCTTCTTATAATCTTTATTGTGCCGTATAGAGATTTGACATTTTGTATCATTCTAGAATCAAACTTCCTTTTTGTGTGTGCATGTAGAAAATGAACAGAAGAAGAAATAAAGGTAGGAGAGTTGGATAAGCAGTTGATGGGGGAAACCAAGCTCCTCCTCAAGCCCCAACTACTAGAGTCAAGTTCCTGTCAACACAGGCAGCACTGGTTCAGATGGCCCAAGCTATCACTGCTCAGGCACAGGCCACCACAACCCATACCACTAGAGAGGGTGCTCCCAGGGACAACCCACATGCTAGCACCGTGGTTAGAAGATTGAGAGATTTCACCAGGATGTTGAGAGGTCTAAGGCACCAGATGAAGGTTCTATACTTTTAAAGGTAGAGAGGAGCAGGAAAAGTCAGATGATGTGGTCACTAGTACCTTGCATGTCTTTTCTTTTCCTGTGTATACATTGTTAGATCCAAGATTTACCTTGTATTTTGTTACTCCTTTAGTAGCTAGTAAATATGACTTGCTTCCTAAGATCATGCATGAACCTTTTCTAGTTAGTACTCCCATAGGAGATATCACTAGAGCTGAAAGAGTATGTAAAGATTGCTCAATAACTGTTCTTGATAAAGTCACCTATGCTGAACTAATAGAGTTAACCATACTTGACTTTGATATAATTTTTTGTATGGATTGGCTCCATAAGTGTTATGCTACGATAGACTATTGAAACAGGGTAGTAAGGTTTCAATTTCCTAATGAGTTAGAGCTGGAATGGGAAGGGCGTAGTTCAAATCCAACAGGCCAAAAAATTTCTAATCTTAAAGCCAACACGATGTTATCTAAGGGGTTAGGAGCCGATGAGAACCTTTTATACGAAGAGGTTTCCGTTGAAATTTTAGATCGCCAAGTGAAATGGTTGAGGAACAAGGAGTTTGCCACTGTTAAGGTACTAAGGAGGAACTATCTTTTTAAGGGAGCAACATGAAAGGCTGAGGCCAATATGAGATCCCGTTACCCTCACTTGTTCAGTTCTTTAGGTTAGACATACTCTTCCTTAGTCCAATTTTGTTAATGAGACTCTAAATTCTAGTGCATTAGGCGGTTTTTATGTTCTAAGTCCATAACTGTGTGTTTTACACTAGCACTATATGACTTAATATAAGTTCATGCTTGCATTCATGTTGCTGTTTTTGAATAGTGTTTACGTGATTTATGTGTTGCATCAATGTGATGTGCATTAAGTTAAAGTAAGATTGAGAAGAAAGTTTCTCAATATCAGATTTGAAGCTTCAGATAAGCTTTGAGTGATGTGCATCATCAAGAGAATGTTGTGAATTAGATATTCACAAAGATAAAGTTTAAAGCATGTTAGTGTTTTTTTCCTGAAAATACCCTCTCTGATTTAAAATGATGTGTAGTGTCATTTAGGGACGAATTTTTGTAAGGGGGAATAATGTATTATTCCAGAAAATGTACATGTTTAATTAAAGAGGCTATTAAGTTTTAAGAATGCTTATTGGGGTACATAGGCATCCCAATACCCAATATTGAGAAATAATGGCCATATTAGAGAATATTGGCTTAAGGGTGTTAGCCTATTTCTACGTATACCCAAGTATTTAAAACATAATCCAAGATTATTTCAGATATGTACCTGCAATCAAGACCCTAAGCTAAAATTAATATGCCAACCTTCATATAATATGTACTAGGCATCCAATTGTCAAGCCTAGTACCATAACACATGATTGCTTAAAATGATCATGTAGTTTAAAACAGTGCCCAAGGACATAGTGGGGATCCTTGGGATAATAAGTAAACATTCCGAATGAACCTTCTATAATAGTTATTTAGGAAAGTACACGCAACACATGTGCAGGCACATGTGCAACCGGCCAAGGGACAAGCTCACCGATTTGGTTAGGGCGGTTGGGGACAAGGTGCTCGTCCGAGTTAGCCCATGTGGGGCCAAGCTCCCTAACCGATCCTAGGCTCTAACTAAATTACCTAGATAACAAACAAACCTAGGACAAACAAAAAATAACTAACCAAGGGACCCAACAACCTAAGACCTAATCGGGTGACTTTAAGACAAGGAACTAACTAAGAAACATCGTAGTACCTAACCTACGATGGTCCAAAGAGTTAGTTATGGTCCTAACGACTTAAGGGTAATTTAGTAATTACCCTAGGTCATATAATTAATCAAATTAGCAACTTACTTAATTTATTTAAATGGTCAAACCAAAATCCTTACACTAGACAAGTAACTAACTAAGAAACATCCTAGTACCTATCCTGTGATGGTCCAAAGGGTTAGTTTAATGACCTAAGGGTACTTTAGTAATTACCCTAGGTCACCTAATTAATTAAATTATAAATTTAATTAATTAATTTAAATGGTAAAACCAAAATCCTTACACCAGACAAGTAACTAACTAAGAAACATCCTAGTACCTTACCTAGGATAGTCCAAATGATTGGTTATGGTCCTTACAACTTAGGGATACATTATTAGTTATCCTAGGTTACCTAATTAATTATAGCAACTTAATTAATTAATTTAATTAGTCAAAACCGAAACCACTAAGAATTTCCAGATTTCGGTTAAGTTAATTGTTCTTCTACTTTTAGGAGGGGCCCTTTAGTAAATTAGCTAATTATTTTATTAGTTAAGTTAATTAGTCTAAGTTAAATTACTAAATATTAATTTGGTAGACCTAGACTCACGATCATTCACTAAGAAATGCACGACTTGAAAGCAGTAAAGAAACGCAAGAAAAACAAAAGGACTCCTTAGGCAATTTCAAGAAGTTCTTCAAAGTTTTTGTAAAAAAATGCAAGGTGATCTTTGTAGATTCAATTCTTAAATAAGGTATGAGTTTTATGTCTAGGTTTCCTTTCCCCAAGAGACTTTTTAAACGTTTTGAATTCAAGAGATCTGAAAGTACGGTTGTTCCCAATGAAACTTTCGAATGTTCATCTCCCTAGTTCTCCCTATTTTCGATTTCTAGTAGTACGTATAATTAAAAATCTCGAGCATGTTGTTGGTATGTAGTTCTAACTGATCATTATATGTAGGTTTGTATGATTTAATAATGTGGAACAATACCTATATGTTAGATCCATATTATCAATGCCCAATTATGTTCGAAAAGATGAAATTGTTATAAGTTGTTTATGAAATTCAATTTTGCTGTGGAAAGGGATGGAGATTTTGATTCTAATTGTGTTTTACAGTAGATGTGTTTATAATTTTTTGGAATGCAATGTTTCCAAGAATAAATAAGAATGAGAATCAAAACTAGTTAATGAATCTTCAATGCCAAACTAACGTATTAGCTTAGCCAAACTAAACACTGAATTGTTCCTATAAGCTAATCAAATGCAAAAAGTTGGTTTCTTAACATGATGAAATTAGTATAGTATATACATAAAGTTAATTGGCTTGGCTAATAATAATATCTTGACAAGTGTTTAGTGAAAATTTGGTTTATGCCGATAAATTGGCTAGCAATATTATTTTCAAATTATGATATAATGTTGCCTAATGACTAAATCATACCAATCTTACATGGCCAACATAAATTATAATGTTTTTTGTGAGGGAAAATTCATGATAAAGATTAAGCAAGACCAATGTAAATCAATGAAACTCATAACCAAGGGTATGCAAATGTTTGGGACAAGTCCCAATATACCCTATATAAATGAAATTGTGAATATTAGCACATTGAATAAGTCCTTACAACTTTCATAAAGAATGGTATAAGACTACAAAATATCATTGAACAAGATAAGGTGAGTAAAGAAATAACCAAAATCTTATGAGTTATGAAATTGACCAGAATGAGGTGTTAAAGGATGTGAGACATGTCTCACTTAAACCTAAAGAATTATGCTAAAAGTACTCACATAAGAGGGTGTCATAAATTGTGAGACTAGTACCGTTAACACCAAGATGATAATGTACAGTTAAATTTACATTTCATCAAGTAAAGAAAGGGATGACAAGTTATCCAAAAAGTTAAGTAAAACTCATAACTAGAAGCAAGCTTCATTAATATTTGAGTTAACTCTAAACGTTATAAAGAAAAAAAGTCTCCAAAAATCTCCTAGTCTTCCAACTATGTTGCCAGCAAAGGAACTAGCCAGTGGATTCCACCTAAGAGAGCTAGGTATGATGCGGTTTCACTTTGGCCGGTGAAATCACCCCTTTTGGTTTGGGCAAACGCTGGATTTCATGTTTAGCTCACATAATCTATCTCGATTAAATGCTCAAGAAAGTATTCGGTTCACTATAGCTGCGAACCACCTCTTTTCGGGGTGGGGAAGACACTGGACTTTGTTTAACGTTAGCCGGTGAACCTCCCCTATTCGGTGTGGGGCAGACACTGGATTTCATGTTTAGATTATATGATCTAGGTTCACTTTGATCGTTGAACCACCCCTTTTCGGTGTGGGGCAGACACTGAATTTCATGTTAGTTCGCATGATCTTAATGCTGAATATCTTTTAAGAAAGTAAGAAAGAAAGAAAGAAAGAAGAAGAAATGTAAGTTCAAATTGAGCTAAGAAAGCAAGAGCTTAAATGTGTCAAATCATTTGTGGTTGATAATAATGAAGTTCTAACAAGTTATTGGCTTGTGCCAAATCAAGATATATGCTCCAATATCTTCACATTATGCAAATGATCAAATAATGGGCATATCCAAATAAAAATTGGCTTCTAATAACTTCTTATATTATACCAATAAAGGGGAGTAAAACATAATGGCTAATCAATCCCTCATAATATTCATAATATGAAAATAAAGAAATAAGTGCACTAGCCAATAAAGATTGGATTATAAAGATTTCATGCCCAATTTACAAAAAATGGAAAGAATAGTAAGGGTAACCAAATCATTTCCCTAGTCTTTTGGATTACTTAATCGATTCATTGTAGGTATGGGAATATAATGAATCATTGCACTTGTAAGTAAGACATATGATTAAGGATATCATTGAATTACACAACAACAGCAATAAGAAAAAGACTGAAAAATAAACTAAGTCCTGGGGAAAGAGCTCTCGGGTTTGAGAGGAGCAAATTTATAATTTTCGTTCGAGGTGTTCTAAAGTTATGTTCATGATTGCAAGGTCTTATGTTCATATAGAAAATGAGTAGTGCTTTGAATGCATTAAAATATGTCATATTCATACCATAATTCACAAATAACGAATTAAGAAAGTTCAATGACTTCACTTTCCAGAAATGACATGTCGTTATAGGAAGAGCTTTCCTTGATCATGCATAGTCCTTACGTGTATATGTGCATATACTGATACCTAATGTGACTAACCCCATATATTATTACTATTTTTATAGGTGTCGTTTCTAGAGAAGATTGAAGATTCGATGAAGTAGTTTGGATTAGCGATCTCCAGACTTTGGTAGGTCCTCTTGAGTTCGAGGATGCTACATTTTATTATTCTAGCTTTACTACATTAGACATAGCTAGTGGATGTTGTCCATAGTGTTTCCTTTCAAACTTTTATTCTAAACTTTTGTATTAAGGCCGTTTGGAAAACTATTATTATTATATTAATTCTTTCATTTGAATTGTTTAATCGATCATAGATGGTTGTTTAGTTTGAGCCGTAGAATATCACTCTTATGCAGTAATTACATAAAGTCTAAGTATACTTCATTAAGTTTTAAAATGTTTTAAATTTTTCGCATATTTAACTGAATGATTGTGACGAAAGCTATGAAGAGGCTTGTCTGCAACCTCTGAGAGATTAATGACGCTGGTCACATTTGGATTCCAGAATCCGGGTGTGACAATTCTAACAATATAATAAATATAAAAAGAAATAAGGAGGCTTAGATCGTACATAACAAAATACAAAATTTTAAGAAATAAATTTGGGCCCTTATGACCTACACTCTTCAACTTCTTCTACTTTGGTTTCCTTCACTTCAGGACCTGTTCATCAATTTTGTTGGCTTAACTCGAGTAAAAGGAAAAGAATTGAGCCTCCATGGCCCAAAGGAAGATGCTAGGGTAAAGTCCGTGTAGATTTCGCATGCAAAAAGAAAATGTAATTATTTTAAGAACCAATTTTAGTTAATATGAATCAAATAGACTACTATTAATAAACACATAAATTCAGCATCCCCGCAAAAGAACAAATGAAACTCATAAAGCTAGTAGAAAATAAATAGGAGGAACTCTAATATACGATAAAGGAAAATCAACTAAAGTATGACGAGTGAATATTTTAATGTTTGCATCACTATCTAAACTCACACATTATAATTGGAACTTGGCAATTAGACAAATTAGGAACTGACCAGTGAGCAATAGATATCTCAACCCTCTTTCTTCAAATGATATTATAGTGAAGTAAACATATACTAATTTAATCAACAAACAAAAACTCAAAACTTTGCATTAACCAATATTATTGCAACATCACTTTCGATAGAGGATAAGTGGACAAGGATCAAATTTTTTATTTTTATTATATTTTTTTTCTAAAAAAATGGAAGAAGAGACACCAATTAAGCATAATATAACTTGGGGGGGGGGGGGGGGGGTCAAACAAGCACTACAGATTATTCGATCGACATTAAATGCAAGAAAAAAAGACTGCAACTTAGCTATTCACTTAGACCCATTTTAGGACAAATACATATATTTTAGTAGAGTTAATCTAAACAAAAAAAATGACCAAGTCATTTGGAAAGAAGGTTAGAGATAAGCGTAGCTATGCCTAAAGAAATAGTAAAACCATGTTACAGATATTAACATCAAGACTTATCAAACTATGCTAACACATTTCGTCATTCAACTTACATCGAACTAATCCATGAAATTTCAAGAACTCAAGGCATCAAATAATATTCCAAGATTGAAAAATAGAAATGCATAATGACTAAATTAAAAGGGGACATACACAGAAGTTCTGAGAGCATACTGCCATCTTAAGCCAAAAGTAAGAAGACTAATTTCACCATATATTATGAAGAAATAATCAATCATAAAGTGGATACGAAGATGCAGGGTGACTATCGCAATGACTAAAGCTTATAGATTTTCGACCATTAGAAAACATCAAAACGGCCTAAGTTATAATATATAAAACAAAAAAAAATCGAAAAGGATACAAACAAATTTGCAACCATTCTTTTAAAAGATACAACTCCAACAAAATCAACTTATATGCACAGGAAAACCAAAGTACAACAGCCTAATGCATTTGGACACTTTCTAGGCACATGGCGAAGGCATGAATGCTCTATCATTAAAAAAAGTAATATCATAACCGTCCAGTGAAACAAGCCAAGACTCGAGGTGAGCATGATAATGATAACGAATTCAAAAAATGTAAACAGAGAAACGATTTCGATAATAGGTATCGAGTCATTTTGAAAACAGAATCTTCATTACCATTTAAGAAAGATGTGAAACGGATACTAATGACAACATTTGACTTTAAATACTTCAGATAAGAACAAACTAGAAAACAATACAGACCACAACTCAAGTCAAAAGATCTACTAAAACTAAATAAATAAAAGAGTTGTACGTCATCTACCTTTTGAGGAAGAGCAACGACCAAGACAAAGAACGAGCAGGAACATAACAGCCAGTTCCACCACACAATCACGAACGAGATAGCAAGTGAAAAGGCCTTGTTTACCCTTTCTCGAATGTATTTTTATATGTATTCTTGTGACTAACTGCTTGAACTATCCTCTCTGTCTTAGTTAAACTTCTCTCAAATTCCTTCGAATTTTTTTTTCAACTAAAAAGATATCTCCCAATTTTCTAAAAATCTCCAACCAAAGGCAAGAAGCCAAAAAAAAAATCCCAACATTTCTCTAAAAGAACATCCCCTTTGAACAGTGAGATGAGAAAGAAATATATAGGAAAAATTAGGTCACGATTTTTGGAAAGATGGGGAAGATCCGGATCCGAAATCCGGACACATTTTGAATTTACCCTCTTCAAAATTCAAAAGTTTTCACCAATTTGGAAGAACTCCTTTTTCAGAAGTTCTCAACCTTATTCCGAAAGAGGAAAAATGGGAAATCAACATCCCAGATCATTTCGCCGTCCTTCTTATGCTACGTGGCTTTATCACAGCGAGGACGATTCCGCGTGCCTCCTATGCTACTGTGACTGTCGTAAGAAGACAACGAAATCGTACTAGCTTCTGTTGTACTCCTATGCCATTGCCTTTCTGCTAATTGTTAAGACGTCTTTTATGTTTAGCATTTGAGAACGTTGGAACTGTTGCTTTGACTTTTCCTTGTTAATGTTGGGAAGAAAAGAAAGTAGGCCAGGTTGAGATATTGGGCTAGGTTAAATTCAAAAGTAGGAAAAGGGTTTGGATTTCATTATGCACTGCAGGCTGTTGATTTATGAGCTGAAAAGAAATTAAAGAAAAGGTCCAAGATTTGGTCTTAAAAAGGGTAAGGCTGAAAATCAACAATAAGGATATGAGGTGATTCTCTTACTCCTTAGAATTGAAAAAGAGGTGAGTCCCCACGTTGATACCATGATGAATGGACATGGAGGCGAGTAACCATGCTCCTTATGAAATGATGTGGAGGCCAGTACCCATGTCATATGATGAGATTGTGGAGGCGAGTACTCGCGATCTAAATGTCAGTAAGGCAAGAGGCAAATACCCATTCGACTTTATAAGTTAGAAAATGAAGCGAATCCCCGTGTCTTTAAAATTAAGTATGAATAATGTAATTATTTTATGAAGATTATTTGATTGGAGTGTTTCCAGATGTGCCTTTCATGATGCAAGCTTGACTAGAGGCGGATGACCTATGTCTTGGGTAAGGATAAGTGAGGTTACTTAAGGAAGTATTCCTCTTTCAATATAATGCTTATGCCTAATGTCTTAATGTTTACTAAATCTTATGATTTTGTTGTTATGCTAGCCATCATATTAGTACTTGATTGTACTAACACATACTCTTGCCTATATTCTTGTCGAATTTAAGCTCATGCGACACTGATTCTCACACTCGTGGCTAGATTCTTGTTAATTAAGGAAGTGAAGTTTTGGTGAGTCCTCATTGTGTTCGAGGATGTGATCACCACTTTCTTTTATGCTTTTTTTTTATGTCCTGGACTAATATATGGGCTGCCTCCCAAGATTTTATCTCTTATGTTAGATGTCTTGAGATAATGATGTTAGACCTCCTCTCGTTTTATAAAAGACTTTGATTGTATTGAAAAGTTTTAAATTCCCGGTTATTTTTATTAATTTATGTTGTGATATGCTAAGTGGTTTGTATGAGGCCTCCCGGGCCTTATACACCTTGTTTACATTTAGGTGGTACCCCTACGTTGTGACAAATTTTGTAGTAAGAGCACAACGTTTATAATAGTTCTAGAGTGACTTGAACCACGTCTAGTAGGGTCTTTTTCATAAGTTTGAAGCACATCACATTTATGAATGAGAGACTATTAGATTCTTAGGAAACTTCACTTCTTCACTTCTCTAAGTTGTGCCATGGATTTAAATTCTATAAGTCTCTCTCATAATCCATGTCCGATGGTGTTTAGGATATGACTACTAGAAGGGTTGATAGAAGGATAAAGTGAGACAATATTGATCAAAAGGTTCCTCCCTAAGCTCCTCCTTAAGCTCCGATTGACCCTTTGAATGAGAATGTAACAAATGCGGAGTTTAGGTTGGCATTCGAAGTGTTGACTCAAGCCATGACGGCACAAGCCAATAGAAAGGTGGTAGTCCCTGTGAATCCAAATATGGGTACGATGACGACAAGAGTGAGGGATTTTAAAAGAATGAACCCTCCCAAATGTTATGGCTCTAAAATTTAGAAATACCCTCAAGAATTTATCAACAGAGTTTACAAGGTACTTGCCATTATCAGTGTGACTTCGGTAGAGAAGGTAGAACTAGACGCTTACCAACTCAAAGGGGTTGCTCAGATTAGGTTTAACTAGTGGATAGAGGCAAGACCGCTGGAAGTAGGTCCCATAGAATGGGAAAGGTTCAGAAGCTCTTTTCTTAACAGATTCTTCTCTTTAGAGATGAGAGACTCCAAGGTACTCGAGTTCATCAACCTTAGGCAAGTAAATGTGAGTGTAAGGGAATACTCATTGAAGTTCACTCAACTATCCAAGTATGATTCTTCCATTGTGGTGGATCTTGGGGCCAAGATGAGTATGTTTTTGTCAGGTGTGTCCTACATGGTAGTCAAAGAATGCGCACCGCTATGCTTGTCTATTACATAGATATTTCTCGCCTTATGATGGATACCCAACAAATTGAGGAAGAAAATTTTAAGGAAAGATCTAGAAAGGCAAAGAGAGCAAGAGTGAATGATGATAACTATTCACATTCTAGGTCCGGTGGACAATGTCGTTCAAGGTTTCAGATAATGTTCTCCGTGCAAGTTTCTACTATTTCTCCTCCAAGGCCTGATAATTAAAGGTTGTCTAGCCTAAACCTCAAGGAGATGGTAATAGGTCTTCGATGCCTACTTGTGCTAATATGGGAAAAATGATAAAGTGAAGTGTCTAGCGGGTTATAATGCTTGCTTTCGTTATGGTAAAATGGATCACAAAATAAGGAATTATCCTCGGATTGCTAAAAAAAATGGAGATGTTCGTCGTAGGGCTCAACCCTACCCTTCATCTGGTTCGAGTCGTTCGGGAAGGAATGATCTTAAGCAAAATCGTTTCTATTCTCTTTAAACTAGAGGTGATCAAAAGAGTTCCCCAAATGTGGTGACTCATATGTTAAAATTATTCCATATAGATGTGTATGCCTTACTTGATCCAGGTGCTACTTTGTCCTTTGTGACCCCCCCTTATGTAGCTGTGAGATTTGATATGCTTCCCGATGTGTTGTTAGAACCTTTTTCTGTCCCTACCCCTATTGGTGATACAGTGGTGGCAAAAAGGGTTTATAGGATATGTCCTGTTTCTTTATCCCACAGAGTTACTCTATTTGATTTAGTACAGCTATACATGATAGACTTCGATGTTATCTTGGGTATGGATTGGTTGCATTCATGTTAAGCCTTTATTGATTGTAGGACTAGAGTGGTCAAATTTTGGTTTACAAATGAGCGTATCGTTGAGTGGAAAGTGGGGGAGGGGGAACTCTATGCCTAGAGGTCAATTTGTTTCTTACCTAAAACATAGGAAAATGAATTTGAAGGGTTGTGTCTACCATGTAGTGAGAGTGAGGGATGTGGAGTCTGAAACTCTTATTCTTGAGTCGATCCCAGTTGTAAAAGAGTTTTTGGAATTTTACCCCGATGATTTACTTGGTATTTCTCCAAAAAGGAAAATAGACATCAGGTTTCACCTTCTCCGCGATATCAAACCTATCTCTAGTCCTCCCTATAGAATGGATCTAGTGGAACTTAAGGAGTTGAATGATCGGTTAAAGGAATTCTTGGATAAGGTTTTCATCCAATCGAGTATCTCTCTATGGGGTGCTCCGATGTTGTTTGTTAGGAAAAAAGATGGTTCACTTCGTATATGTATTGATTATCGGTAGTTAAACAAGGTAATCATCAAGAACAAGTATCCTCTTCCAAGAATAGATGACTTATTTGATCAATGTCAAAGGTTATTTATCCAAAATGTATTTCCAGTCGGGTTATCACCAGTTAAGGGTGAAAGAGAGAGATATTCCGAAAACAACTTTTAGAACCTGATATGGTCATTATGAGTTTATGGTTATGTCCTTTGTTTTGACTAGTGCCCCGACATTGTTTATGGATTTGATGATTAGGGTGTTTATATAATACCTTAATATGTTCGGAATTGTGTTTGTATATAATATTTTTATCTATTCAAGAAGTGAGAATGAGCATATTGATCATTTGAGCATTGTATGGGAAATTCTCGAAGAATAACAACTCTATGCAAAGTTTGGAAAATGTAAGTTTTGGTTAAGGCCCCGTAGCTTTTCATGGCCATATAGTTCAACTAAGGGTATTGAGGTAGATCCAAAAAGACAGATGCAGTCAAAAGTTGGCCTAGACCTCTACACCAACAAATATTAGAAGTTTCTTGGGTTTGACCGGTTATTATAGCAAATTTGTTGACGGGTTTTCCTAAATTGATTCTCCATTAACAACTTTTAATAAAAAAAAAGGTCAAGTTTATATGGTCCGAAGCTTGTGAGAAAAGTTTCTAAGACTTGAAGGATAGACTTATTTTCGCTCCAGTGTTGACCTTAGTGGAAGAAACATATGGCTTTGTAGCATATTGTTACACCTCTAGAGTTTGATTGGGATGTATCTTATGCAAAATAGTAAGGTGATTGCCTATTCTTCAAGGCAACTAAAGGTTCATGAGAAGAACTATCCTACCCACGACCTTGAATTAGCGGTAGTGGTATTTTCCCTAAAGTTGGACGCATTATTTGTATGGGTCCATGTTGATGTTTTCACGATCACAAAAGTTTGCAATATATTTTTACCCAAAAATATCTAACATTTTGCCAAAGAAGGTGGCTTACGTTATTAAAGGATTATAATATAAGTGTTATTTATCACCCCAGAAAGGAAAATGTAGTAGCGAATCCCCTTAGACGATTATCCCTGGACAGTTTTGTACATGTTGATGATGAGAGAAAAGAGTTGGTTCGAGATATTCATAGCTTGGCCCGATTGTGAGTGCAACTAGTGGATTCCTCCAAGAGTGGTGTTATGATGTATAACGGTTCTGAATCGTCTTTCATAGTTCATGTTAAAGTTAAGAAGTGTCTTGATTCTATGTTAGTTGAATTGAAAGAGGCAATTCTAAAAACTCCATAGACGTTTTCTCTCAAGAGAGAGATGGTGTTCTAAGGTACCATTGTCGTTTGTTTGTTTAGAATGTTAATGACTTGAGGGAACATATCTTGTCAGAAGCCCATAGTTATTGGTATTCTATTCACTTAGAAGCCACCAAGATGTACTGTGATTTATGGGAGATCTATTGGTAAAATCGGATGAAGAAGGATATTGCGGGATTTTTGTCTAAGTGTCTTAATTGCCAACAAATGAAGGTTGCGCATAAAAGATCGGGAGGTTTATCCCAAGATATTATCAGTCTTGCGTAGAAGTGGGAAAATTAGAACATGGACTTCATAGTAGGGTTGCCATAAACTTGACAACAATATGACTCTATTTGGGTTATGATAGACCGAATGATGAAGTAGGTTTATTTTATTCCCGTCAAGTTATATTCCTATACGATAGAATATTATACTAAGATATATTCGAGTGAGATGGTAAGGTTGAATGAAGTTCCCTTGTCCATTATCTCTGATAGAGGTACTCGATTCACTTCACAATTTTGAAAGTCTTTCCAAAAGGGTCTTGGCATTAAAGTTAAGCTTACCACAACTTTTCACCCCCAAATTGATGGGCAAGCGAAAAAATAATCCAAACATGGAAAGATATGTAGGGGGCTTGCGTGATAGATTTCAAGGTAAATTGGGGTGACCATTTTCTCTTGATATAATTTTCCTATAATAATAGCTACCATTCGAGTATTGGTATGGCCCTGTTTGAGGCTCTTTATGGTAAAAGGTGTAGATCTCTTATAGGATTGTTTTAAGTTGGTAGGTTGCTTTGATAGGACCTGAATTAGTTCATGAGGCGATAGAGAAGGTTCAACTCATTAGAGAGAGGTTGAAAATGACCCTAAGCCAACAAAAGTCTTATGCCAATGTTAGAAGGATAGACCTTGAATTTGATGTTCTTAATTGGGTTTACTTGAGAATATCACCCATGGAGGGTGTAAAGAGGTTTGGTAAAAAAGAAAAACTTAGTCCTTATTTTGTAGGCCCATATCAAATTTTGAGACGTGTTGGTAAGGTTGTATATTATCTTGATTTGCCAAAGAGTTGGTGTCGATGCATCCGGTTTTCCATGTCTCAACTTTGAAAAAGTTTATAGGAGATCCAACATTCATAATTTCCCTAGATGGATAAGAAGTGAAACAGAACCTTTCTTATGAAGAAGTACTTATTGAGATCTTAGATCGACAATTTAAGATATTAATGAACAAAGAGGTTTTCTCCGTGAAAGTATTTTGGAGAAACCAACAAGTTGAGGGTGCTACTTGGGAGGACAAGTCCGGTATGATGTCCCGATATCCTCATCTTTTTCCTCCTATTCTAGCTTGAGGTAATAAGTTTCTATTGGTTTCCTTATGTTTGAACTCATGTGTGTTTTTGTTTACTTGATTTCTTTAATTGCATGTTCATGAAAAAGTTAAGTTTTGAAAACTGTGGCTTTTGTGATTTATTTTCTTCATGTTGTTGTGCATTGAGTATGAGTTCCCTATAGACTTCATGAGATGAGTTGATGAACATGCTTAAATATGCCTTTTGAGATTGAATTGAATATGAGCTCCATAAGATTGTGTAGACGATTGCTTTTGAGTTAGATATGATAGTTCACCTCGAACATGAGAAACATTGAAATTTCATGCATATTGGGTTGTTAGATGTAGTTTCTACTCCCTTATGGTGAATTAAGTATATTTAGCTAGGAGTTGAGGTTTCCTTCTTGTTTGTGTGCATTTAGAGGTGTGGCATGCATGCTAGGCTGCTAGTCTTAAGTCTTTTCATTTACAAATGTTCCAACAATCTGATTCGAGGACGAATGATCCTAAGGGAAGATAATGTAACACCCTAGATTTGAAAGGTAATGTAGCACCCTTTCAGGACTTATAAGTCCATCCACAAAGTCTTAACCACGAGTCGTGGGTCAAGCCATGAGTCGTAGTAAGGATCGTAGAGAGGTAACCCACATTGGTCAAAACATGGACCACGATAGGACCTGCGGACCGTAGGTGGGTCCATGCCCCATGGTACAGCAAACCGTTGTTTGAAAAGAGGCAATGACTGACCAGATAGACCGTAGGTCAATCGATGGTCCATTGGTCGAGGTTCCGTGGATAGAGAGCTGACAATTATTTTAGGGACATATGGGTCTTTTCCGGTTTCAATTAAATAAATGTGGTGTCATTTTGCCTAAGTCTTGACCAGCAATATAAGAATTTTAACCCCTAAAACCCCTCATTCAAGTCATTCTCTCAAATCCATAAAGTAAGCCCTAAACTCTTCTAACAAATTCTATTTCTAGAAGTTGGAAGAAGAAGGAAGAAATTGGAGCTACATCAAGACCAAGTCTCCCAATATTCAAGATTTGGAGGGAATTGTAATCAAGGTATGATGACTTTTCATCCATGGGATCCTTCCTCCTATGGAGTACCCAAAAATTCCAGAATTTGAAGAAGATTTTCCCAAATTCTAGGTAGGTTTTCTTCCAATGTTGTGGACTATGATAGAAATGTTGATCCAATTAATTGGATTGTCATTCTTAATGATTCATTTGATAGAATTTTATGTATTTAGGATGAGATTACATGTACCAGTTCTTATTATATTGACTCAGGTTAGAATTTATATGATTTGGGTTGATGGCATGAAGGGAAACTTTGTGGCTTAGATATCTCCATATAGGATTGCTGAAGTATGATTATAAGTGCTTGTAATCAAAGCATATATGAGTAGTATGATGTAAATTTGTTGAGAGTAAAGCATAGTTGATGGTCATGAGATGAATTTCTTTGAGAGTAAGGTGTAGATTATGAATTGTTGGTTGTTAATGTTATGATGTGGACGAGATACTTCCCACAATGAATTTCTAAGCATGAATTTACGAATGTGTACGTTTGTGCACATGAATGATTCTATGTTGAAAGGATTGTTCAGCTAAAGTGAATCTAGACTAATAACTTAGTAATGATGAGACTAGATGTGATTACCGTTGACCTCCAAATGTAACAATGTAAGGTGAGGCAAGTACCCATACTCCTTATGACATTATATAGATGCGAGTACCCATGTCGTATAATGAGATTGTGGAGGCAAGTACCCACGATCTAATATTTAGTAAGGCAAGAGGCGAATACCCATTAGCCTTTTTAATCTAGACATTGAGGTGAATTCCCATGTCTTTAAAAGTAAGAGTAATGTAATTATGTTATGCAGATGATTTCATTAGAGTATTTCTAGATATGCTTTCCATGACGCAAGCTTTACTAGAGGCGGATGACCTATGTCTTGGCTAAGAATATGTCAGATTACTTAAGGAAGTATTCCTCTTTCATTATAATGCTCATTATGTATTGTTTATGCTTATGTCTTATGTATTATGTTCATTAATGCTTATGGTTATGTTGTTATTCTAGCCATCATATATAGTATTTGATTGTAGTGACGCATACTCTTGCGTACATATTTTATCAAATGTAGAGTCCGACGACAGTGATTCTTACACTCGTGGCTAGATTCGTTGTTGTTCAAGAAAATGATGTTTTCGTGAGTCCTCATTGTGTTAGAGGATTTGATCACCACTTTCTTTTATGATTTTCTTTTATGTGTTGGACTATGGTTTGTGTCCCAAGATCTTATTTCTTGTGTTAGATAGTTTGAGACAATGATGTTTGATTTTCGCTTGTTTTATAAATGAATCTGATTGTATTTAAAAGCTTTATATTTCTTCTTATTTCTATTACTTTATGTTATGATATACTGAGTGACTTGTATAAGGCCTCTCGGGATTTCATACACCTTGTTACATATACATACATATATATATATATATATATATGTATATGTATATATAGACACCTCAACCTCGAGCTTACCTGAAAAGGCATAACACTAAGCCCTTTCATCTGGATGGGCAACTTTCTTTCCTAGATGCACTACTTTTCCACCTGCATTACGATTTCCCCACCCTCTATGTCCTCATTGATCTCCTTCTCGCCTATATTGTGGATGCCTTCTACCATTACCACTGCTACCTGTTGGCACCACTGCTCCAGTCTTTTGTTGCACGGGGTTAGACATGCACGGAGGGGGAAATCCCTCCTTATATGCTCAGGTTATCTATAATTGTAACAACTGCAATTAAAAGATGACCTTTTACCTAACGCAGGTGCAGATCCTTGATTATCATGCATAATATTTTGTTGTGGAGTTTTTGTGTAACCAAATATAGAAGCAGGCATGTCCAACTGAATTGGTTGTGCTGCAGGTGTCGGTCTACCTGAACCTTAGTAGGAACCATGAATGTTACCTGTGCTCTTGGGCTTCTTAGTCAAAGCCTTGGCTTGCCCATCACGTCGAACTACTTCTACTTTTTTCATAAAGTCTGTCACCTCAATAAAGCTTTTACCGGCAAATGTCATATGTGAACATACATTACATGTAACCTAGATTTCAATCCTTTGGCGAATATATGAAACCTCTCCTACTCTGAAGTTACCAACTGAGTAGCATATATGGACAAGGAATGGAACTTCACCTCATAGGAAGCTATTGTCATACCACCCTGCTCCAAAGCCTTAAACTCATCCTTCTTGCAATCGCTCAAGGTCCGAGGCACATACTTTTCCAGGAACAGAGCATGGAACTGAAACCAAGTGAGTGGAGGAAAGACCGACGATCTGCATTCCACATAGAACCTCCACCACTGCTTAGCCTCACCTTGAAAACTGAAGGTCACAAACTCTACTCCATACTGGTGTACAATGGCCAACTTGTGAAGAGTCTCATAGAAATTTTAAATGAACTCATAGGAATCCTCACTCTCATGCAACACATGAGACTTCAATTTCAGAAACTTAGTCAAAATCTCATGCTCACTACCAGTGATCATAAGACCCAATAGGGAATGAAAATAGGCATTAGTGAATGGTGCTCCAACCACCTTTGCAATAGTAGCAACAATGGGGCGGTAGGCCGGTGGTTGAGCTACTTGCACTGTGGAAAGGAATTGGAGGCTGACCAACCCCTTTAGAAACGTTATGAGCTACTGAATTAACACTGGGTCTGAGGGAGAAATGTGTGTATTCCCAGCCTGTGCATCCTCCTTTGGTCCAATATCCTCCTTGTTTTCAATTTCCATATTCTCTTCTACCTCTTATTGGGGTGCAAATGGGGCCTCTTCACTAGGAACATTCTCAGTTCGGTCTCCACCCCTGGCGTGTTCCACTTTTCCTCGGCTCTTTATCCTTTCTCTTCCCCCTACCCCTAACTTGACTGCAACCTCTGGTTATAGACTCTTTGACTGGCTCATTGATGGGAGCCATGGGCCCGATACCTTTGTATCATGTGATAACCATGTGCGGAATGAAGAGTGAAAGATCTTAGGTACCAATTTGGGTCACCAGATACCAATTAGAATCAAGTCATCGCATGAAAGAATAAAAAAACAAAGAGATTTACTAAAGTCTTGAAGCCTCTCGAAGAAAAATACATATGTCTCAATATCATTCTATATGACTCTACTATACTCATTTTGGTACAACGAGATCAATGAACCTAGGGATCAAAAACCAACTTTGTTATAACCCTGACCGCCATTATTGACACCCACACTATCCCTCTGATGGGAAAACCATTATTGCAACCCAACTAAGCAATTAATGAAACTAAATCATTTAAAGATACAAAAGGAGGTCTAAATGACTGAATAAAATATGGAGTTCCCACAAAATCACAAGTTGTAATAATCAACTATTGCAAAAATTCAACCCCTAGAACTAAAAGTCATTGTACCAACACTTTAAAATCATTAAGTCTTACAAAGAGGGGATGCAACCCTGAAACAATATAAAAAATTTCTAAACACCTTGTCTGAGTCCGAAGAGAATAGACTAAACAAAAGAAGGATCCAAGGCAGCCGGAAATAATTGACTCACCCTTGAATACGGACGCGATCAATAATCTCCTAACTGAGGCATGCCAGTATTCGCCTGAAGAGGCCATGTGCTCATTAAGAAAGAGCAAGTGCACTATTAGTGCATGGAACTACAGTGTACTTGTAGGATAATACAACTACTCTCTTAAGCACAACATATGCCAAAAATTACAACACAATAATCACATATAATACATAATACATAGTTTAGTTATCGTTTGAGAAACAATATACAATTTCCTTATACCAATGACACGTAAA